>OX375818.1:12662500-13862500 GCA_947359405.1 Antitype chi | reverse complement strand
TACTTCTTCGACAACATTCCCGCAAGACACTTCATTATTGAAGACTTGTCGCCTTACGCCAGACCCTAAGTCGGCCATGTATTCTGTGTCTATGTGCCCTTAAGATTCTTGGCAACCATTTTTGACAAATGTTTTCCCACACACACTGTATGAATAGATTTTTTAATTGTGTTAATAAAAATATTTACGATGGCGGTATGTTTATTTATGAAACTCAGCTCTAACATTGCTGGCGCTACAAAAAATTTAAAGAATTAGTGTTTAAGAATAACTATGATAGCTTCCTGACTTGTATGTTTTATTTCCTCGTTTTTGATCTTATCCAAAGTAATGCAAACAAAGTTACTAAAAGGGCTTTAAAATGATCTTGTATTTTTTTCTGCAAAAAACAATGCATTGTAAAGTTGAGCAATAATTTACTTCAAAGCCCCTTTCCTCTGCATCATAACAATCATACTAATATACTAGACATGTGGGACGTGGACTCAGCAATCATTGTACCGATAATCGTTACAGTAAATGGCCTAATAGCGAAAAGCCTTGACCAACACCTCAGGAGGCTCTCATTACGCGGCTGGATCAAGGGCTTGATTCAGAAAGCAGTACTCCTAGACACGGCACGCATAGTCAGGAGGTTCCTTTCTCTAGAGCCCTGACCACCGACATCTTGGACCCTGCTCCTGATGTCAATGGGCCACTATTTTTTATATTTTTAAATGTTTTTATATAATTTTATATTCTAATATTTAAAAAATTTAATTTATATGTGTATTTAACTGAATAAAAGAATAGTAATATTATAAAAGTGAAAGTTTGTATGTTTAGATGTTTGTTGCCTAATCAATCACGCAAAAACGGCTGAACAGATTTGAATGAAATTTGGCAAACAGATTGTTTATAACCTGAAGGCGGTGACAAAAAATTCAAATACAGCTCCAAAGACACCGACTTCCGAAATTAAAGTTATTTTTCACTTTGTAGTGTTTTTTTGGAAGTCAGTTGTTTTTTTTTTGGAAAAAGTTTTTTGTACTTATTTGTTTAGTTGTAAGAGAATTTTATTCTTCGTTTTAAATTCTAAGGTAAACACTCACGTAGTCACCAAAAGCATCTTTATTCTTCTGCCCTTACCCCAATTTATTTTGGGCCGTCGCAACATGTCTTTTTCTCCATACTACTTTATTAGTCGACATCTTTTAGTGACTCCCTTTCTAACCATATCATCATTCACACATTCCATCCATCGTTTCTTTTGTCTCCCCCTGCTTTTTAACCGACTTCAAAAAGGAGGAGGTTCTCAATTCATCGGAACCTTTTTTTTTTAATTTTTTTTTATGTATGTTCCCCTATTACTCGAAGATGGCTGGACCGATTTGAATTTTTATTTTTTTGTTTGAAAGGGTATACTTCCCAGGTGGTCCCATGATCATCAAGTCAGGATCTGATGATGGGATCCTGGAGAAATAGAGAGAACTCTTGAGATAGGCAACGGAACTCCTCAATAAATGATAGCAAATGGACTGGGATTGCTGAAATCTCATGTCTGTCTATTGCTTACACCAGTTCATAACATAACATCACGCCGGTATGCTGTGAAGGGGTAAGCATATGTGAACCACTAAAAAGTGAAAAAAAAAACTTTTTCCAAAAAAAAACAACCGGCTTCCAAAATAACACTACAAAGTGAAAAATAACTTTAATTTCGGAAGGCGGTGACAAAAAAATTAAATACAGCTCCAAAGACACCGACTTCCGAAATTAAAGTTATTTTTCACTTTGTAGTGTTTTTTTGGAAGTCGGTTGTTTTTTTTTGGAAAAAGTTTTTTTATAGCTTCATATTATGTAATCAATTTTTTTTCTCATTCCTCAGTATCACATGCCGATTTCCAAACAACTTTTCAGTTACCGGTACCACTTTTAGACTTCCTCTTATGTACTCATTTCTTATTATATCCATTCGTCTAGCACCACACATCCCTCTTGACATTCTCATCTTAGCTGCATGCCTTTGATTCATATTAGTTATTAACAGCATAATTGCAGTAATATGAAGGGCAGAGCGTAATTGAAATGATTTAGTAAAAAAATAACCATTAAACATAAACAATACTTTTATTTATAAAAAATCTAGGTAAGTACCCTAAAGGTTAACATACTTCGACTAAAGCACAGAATTAGTATAAATAAGAAACATAATTATAAAGGAATTCTGTTTTTTTTTTAAATTTTGGTACACTAGCTTCTAATAACCATGTCGTGCTTAATGAATGATGTAAATCAAGTTAATTATATTAAGTTATCTATAAAAATTCACGGTCAGATTATAATCCTATCTGAACCGACTCATGCCGCGTATTCATTGGGATACTAAGTTGCGCAACATTAATTCAGCAACATAGAATGTTGTAGCATTTCTTTCATACTCATGGTAAACAAAAGATCATAACATAAATGTTACTGGTAACAATGTTGCACGTCTGTATTGAAGCATTGTTTCCAATAACTACGTGGCTTTAAAATTCTGTCGTTTTAACTCTTAACGTAAGATGACAAATCATCAGTGATCAAGTCTTTAGCAGGAATTGTGCTCAAGAACTTTTGAGCATGCTCGAAGAACAATTCCAAAGCCTTATCGCCAATCATCTTGCCGAAAGTCTTCGTAATGAACTCCCAATTCTCGTTAGCGATGTTGACAACCACGGTGCCTGAAATAATGAAAGATGATGTATTAATATTAATAATCGTTCAATAAAACGTCGAAAATGAGAACAGGAATCTTGTGGATGAAACACGGCTTTTAATGGTGACAGAGATGATGAAAACTTCGTCATGGAGTCGCTTGCTTGACGACTTGGGTACACTCAGAGCAGATTGGCCAGAAAAGATGTTGGGGAAAAAGATATGAAAGTCCATATATGGCCAGCAGAGAGACCGTATTAGGTGGTAAAGCTTTTCTATTTTGTTTCTTGTGGAAGAATTACTATTAGATTGATTTAAAATAACTTAAACTTTCTTGAACAATAAAGACAGCTGTAATGTTATTCCATTGTTAATTTAATACTCTTTAGTTGTAGTTGTAGTAGCAGTTCTTTAAATCTGTTTGTTACGTGGCAACAAACAGTATTGAAGAAGTATTGCTAACAAGAGTTAATACGCAGTCTGGCATTCAAGTCGATATAAAAACATAGTTAATATGAAAGCTATTGGTACACTCACTAATATCTTGTTTTCCAATAAAAAGATTGTCAACAGAGAACGTTGTTTTTCCTTTAACTTCGAAGTCAAAGCTAGAATCTTCAGGTATAAGCAGGATATGCAGTTCACCGTCATCAAGTTTCTTCACTTCAAATGCAAAATCGAATGTCAAATGAACTTTTTCTGGAAAAGACAACGTTGATTATAAATACTATCAATTATCTATATGCTCAAAGGTTCCAGGTCTAAACCAAGATATCTAATTGACCCTGAGTACTTTTAAGAAGTAGCGTTATCATTTTCAAGATGAACAGTAAAACACTTGAAAATTAAAATCATAGACATATTTTATCTACATTATCAACATCATCATTTCAGCCGAAAGACGTCCACTGTTGGACTTAAGCCTCTCTTAATATGGGAGGATTTGCCATAATCGCCACGCTAAGCAGGCGGGTTGGCGATCACATTAAGGTGGTAAAATGCATAGAGAACGCTGCTGCCCATTCTCTAGTAAGTCCCTTAGTCGCCTTCTACGACACCCACGGGAAGAGATGGCATGGTGCTATTCTTTACGTCCGGCACGACATGGTTTTAACTACATATATAAACATAATATCACGCCCAGTTTCCCCGAATGGTTGGGCAGACGTGTACCTTTAGTACATGTACAATTGTAGGTTATGTTTAAGTACCATTTTATAGAGCATATTTCCATCAATGGGGCACAAATCTAGACTCCGGGCTACTGAGAAATTCCCAATAACACTTTGCCCGACCTGGGAGTCGAACCTAGAACTTCTTGCTCAACATTAGCGCTTGCGACTAGTTTAACGGTAATTCTATATTTCAACTAAGTCTTAAAATAACTCCATGATGCTGAATTAAAATATTAATTATATATGTTTTTGAATATGGTGGCATGCAAGTTGAAATTCGCTGTACTAAAGGTAATTTTAGTTGTATATATGTCGCAGGCATTTGGTTAAATTAGCCAGCTAATTGGACGCCTAGGCGGTTCCTTAAACGCCTAGGCGTCCAATTAGCTGGCTAATTTAACCGGATGGCTGCGAGATATGCATTATCATTGTCATCTTCAATGGAAATATTATTTTCATCGTCTACCTTAATATGTCAATCAATCTGCCCAGCCTTTTCCCAACTATGTTGGGGTTGGCTTCCAGTCCAACCGGATGCAGCTGATTACCAGTATTTTATATGGAGCGTCTGCCTATCTGACCTCCAATACCCAGTTACTGGGTAATATGATACCCCTTGATAAGACTGGTTGTCAGACTTTTGGGCTTCTGACGACCCGTAACGACTGTCAAAGATCCACGAATGATAGCCGAGACCAACGGCTTAACGTACTTTCCGAGGCGCGGACGGCAGGCGTAGCTTAACCTGAAGGATTGACTGTACGGCTATTTCTTTGCCTCCAGCCCCTCAATATATCTTAACATACACAAATGAATAAATAAAAAAAAACATTTAAATGCTTACCAGCAACAACTGCTGCTTTTCCTTCACCATGGATGTTAATGCCTCCAATGAGTGCCAAGAGGGTCGGAGTCGATTCGATCTTGTAGGTACCTTCAACGGTCAAGATATCGCATACAAAATCCATCGCAGTCCGTTGATTTGTTAAATCATTCCTGAAATTTAGTCATTTATTACACTTAGGTCGGATTTTTCAATAGTCAGATACTACAGGTCAGACACAAGTACAGGTCAGGTAGTTATATCTGAGGAATAAATATTGCGGTTTGACAGCTTCTGTATAGAGAATATTATGTCAAATTGGCATAATAATTCTTAAGATAAAAGTTATCAGACTATTGAAAAATTAGCCCTAAAACGAAACAAATAAGAGTTATTTTTCAAATTCATAATATTGTCTCACATCGTTATCAACATTTGATATGGGTACCTGTTTGATGATTGAAACGATCACTTCCAAGTATTATTGAGTCTGTAATAAAAAGTGTCACTCTTTTTATAAGGCATTTTTTTGGAGCTAAAGCTTCTTTAACCGTTTTTGGCGATTTTTGGTAGGGGAAAAACTTATGGGTTTGCACCGATATGCTGGGACCTATTGTTTTGATCTCGAAGGCTTGATTAGGCGATGGCTTTTGGTGAAAAATTTCTTAATCATTTTTTCAAAGTGCCCCGTTTCATATCCTAAGACCAAGTTTTCACTTCTGTTGGCAGTCCTCATGACTGCCTATTTTGAATGCATAAAAAAAATTTAAAAATGAAAATCTTACTTGAAACTGGATGCGTAACAGTTTTTGAAACCTTTAGCTTCTCCTTCTTTCATTGTTGCTTGTATCATTCCAAAAGCAACTATGTTCGTATCCTTTATCACTAAAGGATCTATTTTTGGTACATCCAAGTCTGGGATGCCATTCTCTGATATTTCTAGTAATATGCTCTTGTATAAATCTTGCACACAGGCATCGTCACTAAACGCACATTTTTTGTTAACTTTATCAACTGAAATAAAGATTAATAATTAAAAATTTATAGTTTTTAGCCGACTTCAAAAAAGGAGGTTCTAGGTTCCAATGTATACTTTTCACAATAATTGTTTAAAAGCCAAGCAACCAGTTGTTTACAATAAAATTAGCAATTGCAGCACACATAAGAAATTTTAAATTTACTGCTTCTGCAATTAGAAAAGATTTTGCGAAAATCAAAAGGCTTGATGTTTAAAAGCCAAGCAAAAAAGATGCAAGATAAAATAGTGTTGCATTAAAAAAAACATGTAATTTTTAATAATGATTTCGGTTTAGATTATTCCAGCTTTCTCTCTAAAATCAATATCCCTATCCTTTTCCCAACCATGTTAGGGGTCGGCTTCCAGTCTATCCGGATGCAGCTGAGTACCCCTATTTTACATGAACCGACTGCCTATCTGACCTCTACAAACCAGTTACTGAGTAACACGATATCCTTTGGTAAGATTAGTTATCAGATTTTGGTCTTCTGACTACCCGGGACGACTGTAAAAGATCTAAAAAATATTACAGCTGGGACCAACGGTTTGACGTGCTTTTCGAGACACGGAGAGGTCTCAGTATGTAATGAATGGCCACCCATCTATGGACCGACCTCGGCAGGCGTAGCTTAACTTTCGATCAGCCCGTGTGGCTGTTATGATTTTCCAGTTTTCTTTCTAAAAGACTTTTTATTTGGTAAATAATACTGATACTCACTAATGGCTGCAGATTCGCAGAAAGCGAAGATGGCACTGGCTAATAAGATTATGTTCAATTGAAACATTTTGCTACTGTTTACTGTATTACTCAGTGAGGTACTGATCTAATGTTGATTTACGGCAACCTGCTCAATATATATACTTTATTGCGGATGGCAATAAAAGATGAAGTTAAAATTATGGCAACAAGTGGTTCCGTAGGAAGAATATTTGATCAAAATTGTATTATAACGTTTATACCTTAGAAAATATTACATTTCCACAACAAAAAAAGACCATGAAATATTGGGAATATGGTGACATCCAATAGAAAATATGTACTTAGATAGGAAGGCACCTAATATGGGCTAAAATGATTGCACCAAATAACAATGTATAACATAGGTACATAGTTACATTTATTCTAGAATGGTAAATGCAATAAGATGTTTTTTGAACAAAACTAGTCAGGAGATAAACAAATCTTTTATGTGTAATCTAGTTTTTGGCATAACCACTTCGTCTGCATACTTATACCTACATTGAAGTAGTACTTTGAAATGTCAATGGCGCGGTACTGAATACTTATCTCATAAACTGTTATCTAAGTTTAAATCCTTTATGTCTTACATTAAAATTAATTTTATTACCAGGCATTTTAAAGAATAAAAATATAATGTGTAATTTGAACAATAAAGCTAACCGGATATCCAAGGGTCTAGCTAAAATTGGTCTCATGATCATCAGTAAAAAACATCATCTTTGTTTTAAAATCTATTAAAATAGATTGGAAAAGTGTGTTAGAATTCCAAATGGTTTTTCATTGAGCTCTGTAGAACCACTATGATTCATAATCGGTTTCAGACAATGATTTTGCTAGGAAGTATGTCTGTAACTAAAAATATTTGAATTATTCATCACATTTTAAGTTTTGTAAAAAATTAATTAACCTTTGTGATGATCATAATTATTATGCTTTGTTATTGTAATTAAAATTGTGTAAATACATCATTATTTCAAAGATGTGTCATTTATGTCCGGGTATTGGTGAGTCAGGAATTATAGATATAAAAGGAGAAGAATTCTAGAAAAACCAAGGTAACCGACAAAGCTCAGGAAGTTGTAAAACTTAAGAGGTAGTACATAGCTAGTAGAACGTAATGGACCCAAAAATTCTTGAGTGGATTCCATGTTCTTGCAGTGGGTATCCACAAAGTAATCTATGTCCGGATAAAGGTAGTAAAATCTGCTGGATGCGTCCGAGCAGGATCCGTCGTTGTGGTGATGCTTGAGGGACCCCCGTGTCCAGCAGAAGACGTAGCAACTGACATGATGCAAGACCTGTTGTTCTAGAAATGATGTTAGGGGGCCTATGTCCAGCATGGTCTTTCTCCTTTTTTAGTTTGGTTTTTAAAGCGTGTTTTTTAGTTTTTTAAACTATTATTTATTTTGAATTTTTTAGTTCTGCTAACTATAAAAACGTGTTTTTTTTTCCTTTTTTGTCATTTTTCTCATTTTTTTTTTTAATTATTGAATAGTCATCGGTCTTCGATTAGTTTACAAAGTTTCAATGAAATCTGACCGTTTAAAGTGGGTCAAAATAGCGTCCAAAGGAGTCGGTTACAAACAAACAAACATACAAGTGAAGCTAATATAAAGCGTGTAAAAAGAAGTATCTTAAAAGATCTAGCGTATCTGCTGCTGGAACACAGCCTCATCTCTTCGAGCGGGACTGGGCTATATTCTACAACGCGAGCGCAGTGCAGGTTAGGAGATGTCAAATGTCTTCGAAAAAAGATCTACTTAGTTCCAGAAATTAAACATCACTTCATTTCTTCATGGGAAACATTGTTGCCTAAACATGTAGCTAATAAATAAAATAAATTGTTAACAAGGATGCAGAGTTTTGTCATCTTTCTTATTAATGGATTTAATAAGATTTTATCTGCCTGATCTTGTCCCAGCTATTTTGGGGTCAACTTAAAGTCTAACCAGGTGCAGCTAAAAAACAGTTTTTTACATGGAGCAACTGCCTATCTCGACAACCTAGTTACTGGGTAACACGATATTCCTCGGTAAGACTGGTTGTCAGACTTTCGAGCTCCTGACGACCCGTAACGACTGTCAAAGATCCACGAATGACAACCGGTACCAACAGCTTAATGTGCTGCTTTATTAAGGTTTATTGTTCAATATTATGTAGCCAATCAACACCTACCCCTATCTATTTCGGGATAATGTTTTCTTTAACCAACAATTTAGCTTTCGTGTAATTTTTTACCAGTGTTTTGTTTTTACCAGTGTTTTGATGTCTTGCAGAATTTTAATTTAATTAGCTCTATTGTTTTTCATTCATTATAATAAGTAAAATTAGCTTGTAAATTAGTTTTAGACGTTTGGTAAGTTGCTTACAATACATTGTTGTTAAAGAATGATTATAAATTCGGCCTTAACAAAACACATAAATGAAAAAATAAAAAAGTAATTAATTAATTATGAATTTGATGACATTATTACGTGACAGATATATCAAATAATTTACTCATCATAATTAATTAATCATAAGTACATTTTAAGAAACTTCTGTCTCCTATAAGGAACACTATGTTGTGCACATAACCCCTTATTTATAAACGATGATTAAAGTTAAGTAGTGATTAGCGTCTGTTTAACCATACATTTTTGACGTTTAAACATCATTTAACTTTAATCATCGTTTATGAATAAGGGGGTCAAGTTCTATATTTATTTTTATCGTTATCAGCCATCTAAACATGTGCTGCGCAGTTTTTAGTTAAACCTAGAATCTAAAAATGTGTCGCAGAATAGTACCCATTGTAAGGCTGACATAATACAGGAAAGCAAGAATATCGACGAGTTCATGATTCTGAACCTCACTGCGTTGAAATTTTTGGAAAAGTGTGGAACTCTCTGCCGGCGTCTGTGTTTCCCTTACACATAGATATAACCCGTTTAACCCCGATATAAACAGTACAGCCAAACAGATTTTACTTCAACTTTATACCTACTTATAGATTACGAAAACACTTTTTTCCCGACCTATAAAGTATTTTGTTTCGGTATTATTACTATTTTGTTATTTAATTGATCTCATACATTGTTGATTTTATTTTGCCTTGTTTGATCTCCCGCTGGTAGCATTGTATATTTTACGTGTTTTATTTTAATTGTTTTTAGTTTAATTAATTTTTCTGTTGCGTCACTTCTTCTGCCCACCTAAAATACTAGGAAGTAGTCAAGGGCGGACGCCCTTCACTTTCACTTCCTTTTGGGGGACTGTCTTATGTAATTTAGACGTTCAAAAAGTGCTGAGTCTCAGCCTAATTTGAATAAATTACTTTTGATTGATTGTTTTTTTTTTCTTAAAAAAAAACGTTGCCCCACACTAGGAATGTCTCCTGTATTGTGGGTGCGTTTACAAACATTTAAACTCACATAGACAAACAGCCAGACCCGGAACAACTACTTGTAGGTCATACAAATATTTGTTCCGTGCGGGAATCGAACCCGCAACACGCAGCGTAGCAGTCAATCGCTTAACCTCTGCGCCAACTGTGCTGTCCTGTTTGGTTGTTTAGTCTCAGCTTTTCTGATATGCAATAACTATAAAGTACTTCACTCTGAAAATGCGGCGATTATGATCGGCCCATAAGATCACTAGGAGTTTGCCTCTGAAAATTCCTAGTTTGGGGGTCACCATCCATTCTTCTTGTATAATCTGATTACTTATTATAATAAATAAATTTGAAATTTGAACCCATCAGCCTTCAAAGCAACAGGGAACAGGCATCTTCTGGGCATGCTCGTTCCATCGTAGAACTCAACCATTCCTTTCCATCAGGCAAGATCGGGTTAAGAACAGGTCAATTTTGTAATGAAAAATTTAAAAAAGTTGTGCACATAAAAAAGCTTTTAAAATATTTACTTTACCTAATAACTGAATGCGAACAATTATATTTTCTTTGAATAACTGTTGATCACATTTTTTACAAAAATATCCTCAACTACATGATTGTTCTGTTTGCATTGAAAGAATCACTAGAACATTAAAGCAAAATTGGTTTTGACTGTAATTAAGACAAAATTAAGGCAATGTATCTTTTACCGTGTCCTTTAAAGGATAAAATCAGAAATGAAATTATCTGGAAAAGAACCGGAGTAAGAAACGTATTATGAAAAAGAAGTAAGATGAAGTGGCAGTAGGCTGGCCATGTTTCTCAAAGGAACGATGGCTGGGAGGAGCAGACGAGTCCTGGAGTGAAGCCTTCATTTCGGCAAGCGTAGTGTGGGACGCTAACCAACTAGATTTACCGACGACCCTAAAAGATTACTGGGTCAGAGTGTATGCGGAAGGCGGAGGACAGGGTATTGTGGCGAGGTCTGGGAGAGGTCTATGTCCAGCACAGGACTGCGATAGGCTGAGTTGATAAGGCAATGTTACACTCTTGTTATGAAGGCTGACAGGTTATACCTCTGCCAGGGGTGCGGGTTGTTCGAAAGAGATACCGCGGCCCCTGGCACACAGGCAACTAAGGGAACACGGGTGGGTTTTAGTCAGTAAAAGTCTGACACGCCCTCCCGCTCCACCCAGAGCGGGAGAAGTTATTTGATGATTTCCCACCCAAAAAAAAAAGGTTATACCTATGTGGAAGGAGAACACAGATGCCTGGCAGAGAATTCCACACTTTTTACACGCTTTATTACACGCTTTATATTAGCTTCACTTGTATGTTTGTTTGTTTGTAACTGACTCCTTTGGACGCTATTTTGACCCACTTTAAACGGTCAGATTTCATTGAAACTTTGTAAACTTATCGAGGACCGATGACTATTAAACCTTAAAAAAAAAATGAGAAAAATTAAAAAAAAAACACATTTTTGTAGTTAGCAGAACTAAAAAATAGAAAATAAATAATAGTTTAAAAAACTAAAAAACACGCTTTAAAAACCAAAAAGGAGAAAATAATTTAATTCAATTAAAAAGCGTGGGGTGCTTGAAATTAAGTGATTATAAAAATACCTCAAAAAGCAGCCCACGCTTTTTAATTGAATTAAATTATTTTCTCCTTTTTTAGTTTGGTTTTTAAAGCGTGTTTTTTAGTTTTTTAAACTATTATTTTTAATTTTACTGTAATAAACTTTTTTGTATAGAATACAGAAATAAAGTTTGGTAGGAAGTACTGGCTGTCACAATATTGATCAATAATAGCATTGACCAAAACAACATTGATACAAAGTTTGTAACGTCAAGCAGTGGTGACCCAATGGGTGAGCAGCGGTGGCCTAGTAGTAACAGTCGCGACTTACAAGTTGTAGGTCGTAGGTTCGAACCCAGACAGCCGCTTTACTTTGTGTAAATTATAACATCACCACTACTCTCAAAACGGTGAAGGAAAACATCGTGTGGAAACCAGCATGTCCTAGAACCAAAAATTCGAAGACATGTGTCATCTACCAAGCCGCAGTGCGCCCGCGTGGTGAATTACGGATCACTCCCTCTCACATAGAGGAGGTCAACTGTGTCCCAGCAGTGGGAACTTATAGGTTGATTATGTTTATGATGAGGATGATGAACGATATTTTTGTTGTGCCTTCAACAATTTAGTTTTGGGTAGTGAAATAATCAAAATATTGTGTTTTAAATGCTTACTTATGGAATAGAGACCGAATGATTGTACGTGCACGTGTGTTTTTTACTTTTTGGGTGGGAAATTATCAAATAACTTCTCCCGTTCTGGGTGGAGCAGAAGGGCGTGTCAGGCTTTTACTGACTAAGACCTACCCATGTTCCTTCAGTTGCCTGTGTGCCAGGGGCCACGATATCTCTTTAGGACACCCCGCACTTCTGGCAGGCATCAGCCCTTGTGGACCCCACCAGTTGATGCGACCATCTTTTTGAGGCGCGCGTGGAATACAACGCGCCGTCAACCCGGGCTTGGTCCATACCGGACAGCAAGCTACCCATTATACGCTATCCGCAAGCCCGCGCCTATACCTAGTGGGATTCCTGACGCCCAAGGCGTCTCCTGCGGTGACTAAGGCCTTGAGGGCGCATATACTATTTCTCCCGCTCGTGCGCCGCCTCCCTCTTCACGAGTATTACTGATTCGCAGAAGGAGGTGACGGCTATCCATGCACTCTCGCTCCGAACCATGGCCTGGACCAGGGCCGGACGCGAGAGATCGCCGTCGCCGATCGCCTCCACAAGGACACGGCGGTGCTCCGCCCAAGCCGGGCAGACCTCCACCGTATGCTCCACCGTGTCCTCAGGGCGATCTTCGCAGTGGTAACACCTGGGCGTTTCCTCCCGAAACAGGATCCTCCCGAAACAGCCGTGTCCGGTGAGGACCTGCGTCAATATGTTACCATTGATGTGAAGTCGAAATCAAGTCTTACAGGAATGGCAAAGTTAATACCGTCATATGATGCCTAATTAGGTCTTAATATACATTGTTAAATTATTATGATGAAATAAACTTTTTTTATAATTATGTTTTAATAAATAAATCCTGTTATTTTGTCACCTGGATAGTCATCAAGACCACTCAATTAAACGTCATTAATGCCTTATGTTAAGAACAACTGAACATTGACCTTGGGATTGTTTTTTTCTATTTCATACCCATTGTACGTGTTTGTGCTTATTTTGTGGACGATATATATAGTAAAATCTGCAAGTTCTAACTTTATCTGTGGTAGTACTTCGAGAAGGAACCATGTTTATGAAAATATCTCTGTTTCTGGTGTGCACAGTTTTTGTGTTTTGTGAATCAGCTTTTGGTAAGTTACTTTAAAAATACTTTTACCAAATTTTGACCTGAGAATCAAATCATGTCTGTGACTATCCTTGTCTAAGATTTGTAAGACTTCTTTCTGGTAAGCAAAAGCTCCAGCATTTTCAAATTATTAATAAATTTCTAAAAAATATGGTGCCGTCAACTGTGGCATCTTTACTTTTCATGAGCAACTTTACCAATGAGAACTTTAAAAAATATCTCTCTATTACTAAAAATTTGTTATATGTAAATAGTAGATTATTCTTCTTCTATGTCGGTTGGATATTAAATGGCGGTAACAGATTTTTAGCTATCGAGAGAAATTTAAGTACAGGTCTCGTTGATAATGTTGCTCATCGAAAGTAAAGATGCCACAGTTCACTGTACTTAAATATTTCTAGTAAATAATTTCACTTCATGTGCTCTGTTGTACTGGAAGCCAACCCCAGCATAGTTCGGAAATGGCTGGGCATATGATGACGATTTTCAATCATTCCGCATCATACCTGTGTTATTGAAATTTGTGTTTATTTACAGTGGACACTTTGGGAAAATGTAAAATCAATGATAGTGCTTGTGAGAAAGACCTTCTCCAATCTATTATTAGAGACATCGCCAAGACGGGCGTTCCTGAGTTGGGGATCCCACAACTCGATCCCATTACTGTGAAAAATGTATCTATGTCTGTCATGAATGTAATTGACTTTACTTTGTATGAAGGCACCGCTAAAGGTGGTAAAGATTGCATTGTTACTAGGTTTGAGTGAGTATTACCGGTTTACAATGTTTACTTATTTTTTAACTTTTTCTTCTCTTGTTTTATTTAACTTACAGATGTCATGCATAAGTCTCTTTTATACTATAGTATCTGGAAGTTTTTTTTTTATTTGACGTTTTTTAAAAATTAAACCTAGCTAGATCGATTTATCGCCCCCGAAACCCCCTGCACACTGAATTTCATGAAAATCGTTGAAGCCGTGTCCGAGATTCAGCTTGTAGACATATACAAGAATTGCTCGTTTAAAAGTATTAGATATACTAGCTGATCCGACAGACGTTGTTTTATCTTTACTAGGAATATTAGATTTGTATTGATTTATTATTAGAAAAGGTAATATGGTTGTTAAAGTTATCTTACATTTTCTAATGTACGCAACTTTCTTTAAAAAAAATCTTATGAACCTTTTTTTTTTAAGTGTGGGAAATCATCAAATAACTTCTCCCGCTCTGGGTGGAGCAGGAGGGCGTGTCAGACTTTTACTGACTAAAACCCACCCGTGTTCCCTCAGTTGCCTGTGTGCCAGGGGCACGACGGTATCTCTTTCGAACAACCCGCACCCCTGGCAGGCATCGGCCCTTGCGGACCCCACCAGTTCGGCGCACCAGGACACATGGCACGCCGTGACCACCCCAGGAACCAAGTAACATAAGGGCCCCAGACGAGTCCGTGTCTGGCACCCTTGGTCCCCCTGCGACGGGTCAGCGCAGTGGCCCCGCCGCCTACCACTTTTCGGCCGCAGGGGACAGGGAGAGCGGCCAACGCTATACCGACACTCCTCTTCCCCTGCGGCCCCACCGCGTCCGCCATCAAACGGTGGCGGCCCCGTCCTGGCCACGGAAGGGAAGAGCGCTACTCAGAAGTACCGGTACTCCTCCTCCGCCGCAGCCTGTAACCCTCAGCCGCGATGCCTCCCATTCGACATCGCAGCCCGCCTCAGTTGCGGTGCACCTCACCGCAACCTTCTTTTTGGCCGCTACGTCGTCGGTTTGGAAGCAAAAGCCCTGTCGGGCGGTCCCACCTTGGGGTTTCTCTTCGCTTCACCGTGGGAGTGGACCACGGCTACTGAGTCCCCCCGCAACGACAATATGGGAATATTGGTCTAGCCGGTCACATGTGATGCCGTGACCAAAGGAAATAGGGTTTCACTTTTATATATATACATACTTGAACAAGTTGCTGCACTATGATGTCATTAAGGAAAATGTGCTAAAGCATTACTTTTTCATGAAATATCACTGGGTATATCCGACACTGGTTGCGACTTGCAAGTTCGATCGTAGGTTCAAATTCTGACAGGCGCTGTACTTTGTGTAAATTATTTCATCACCACTGCTCTCAAAACGGTGAAGGAAAACATCGTGAGGAAACCGGCATGTCCTAGATTTAAAAACTCAAAGACAAGTGACATACACTAACCCGCACTGAGCCTTTAATGAATATGTTTCCAATTTCTGCTTTAAAGTCCTACAATTCTCTTTCGCCGCTCTTAACCTTGATCTGACTTTTCAGAACTAACATGGAAGACGAACGCGCATTCATCGAGCTCGTCTGTGACTTTTCAGTCAAAGGTCGCTACAAAGTGTTCTCTAACAGTCCTCTTATCAAAACTTTTATTGGAGGTGAGACGTTGTCTGGGGAGGGAAATGGAAAAGTCAAAATAGGTAAATATTTTTCATAACCACAAATACATAACATCACAACTGTTTCCCGAAAATACACCCTCTGACAAATCGGTAGAGGGTGTACCTATAGTACATCTATTTTTCACCAGTTATGTTTAAGCCCTAAGTAAAAGCCTATTGTCATCAGCCCGGCACAAATCCAGACTTGTTTGTATTGATTTCTAAAATAAGCAAATATTACTCACATTTTATATCATAATCAAGCAATGACGACAAACACGACTCCTCATTTGATCATTGACATTTCTTTTTTTATTGGTAAAGATTACCGATCGTAAAGATATTCTTACGAGAGGAAAATAACTCTGATTCCATTTAATTGTGATCATAGATATTGGTGGCTACGTTTTTTATTGTAAGCTGCATTATTCATTCCTATTAATAAGTCTCTGGTATTTATTGACAGGTCTGCCCTGTCCTCCCGTACCTATTATCAATATAATTTGAAAACATTGTAAAAGCCCATTATTTTTAAAAGAGTGACCGTGGAGTTTCTTGCCGGCTCTTCTCCATAGGAAGCGACAAATAGGAATCATGTACCTAGCTTTCTGACGTTTAATAAGTGCCCTTTTAGGTTTATGTGAAATAAAATATTTTGATATTGATTTCGTTAAAAACTTTGTTCCAGAAAAACTACATCTTAAATTGAATTTCGATTTCTACATCCAAAGGCGAGATGGTGAACTTTACATTATGAGTAAATCTGATAAACTCAAGTACACGCTTAATATTGGAAAAATGCTTGTCTTTGCTGACAGTTTGTACATAGGAAAACAAGAATCAAGTAAGTACTTTTGAGATACACTTATATTATTTTGTAAGGGTAAATAGAAAGAAAATGACATTAAGACATATAAAACCTCCTGTTCACAAGTTCACACAACACATAAATGTATAAACGTTATCGGAAATTATGTTGCACACAGTGCCCCAGAAACCACGCTAAGTCATTCATCCCAGCTATCATTTGTAGATCTTTGACACTTGTTACGGGTAGTCAAAAGCCCGAATGTTGATAAGGATCCTTACCAAGGGGTATCGTGTTACCCAGTAAATGGGTTTTGGAGGTCAGATAGGCGGTCATCATTTCAGCCGAAAGACGTCCACTGCTGGTCATAGGCCTCTCCCAATAGGCGTTTTGCCGTAATAGCTACGCTTGGCAGGCGGGTTGGCGATCGCAGTATGGTTGTGAAATGCAGAGAGAACGCTGCTGCCCATTCTCTAGTAAGTCCCTTAGTCGCCTTCTACGACACCCACGGGAAGAAATGGGATGGTGATATTCTTTTAAGTCCGGCACCACATGGAACCACGGATAGGCGGCCGCCCCATGTATAATACTTCACCATGTAAAACAGGCAGCATATAGCTAACTGATTAGCTGGCTACACGCAGAATTAAAGTTGCAATTTCTGAAGGATAATAATTAGTAGTTACGCAATACAACGGTAGCTGTTGTGTCTTTAATTCATAATGCACTTGCAGCAGTTGCATGTCTAGGGTTCAAGATTAGACACTTGAGTGTAAATAACACGTTGAAACTTAATTGTGTTTAACACATGATATTTAATTACATTTCTACAAAGGAAACTGGTTCTCATTTTTCATGTAATTTATATTTTTATTACGTAGTCATTTTCTAAAAATAGTTTATTATACTCACATCCTAATTATATTTATTTTATAATTCATGTAAAACAAAAGAGTTGTTGCGTATTAGTATGTGTTCACATAATTATAATTAGCTGAATATATTATTTCGTGTTTTAAGATTGTTTTTATATGAAACACGTACAGGCACTACAGGCAGTATACTTATAATGTTACAATTATTAATTTCTTTAAGAATGAAACTACAACATGAATAAATGCTTCTTTTTGGAACAACAGGGTTGATATTATGATATAATTAGTCCGTTCCTGACACATTTTGTACAAAAGTGCGTTCAGACAGTGCGAGGCATGCATATGTCGCGTTTCTAAGGCTGCTAAGGCCCTGGTAACTTTAGATATTGTCGTTATGAGCGATAATAGTTCTTATTGCAATCCGATACGGGTTAAAATCTGTTGTAATCAAATCGAATAATAATTGAGCAAGCATTGTCGTAAAAATGCAAATAAAATCGTATAAAATTAGATATTAACTATTTAATAATAAATAATCGATCACTAGATGCAGTTTGGCATTTGGAATTTTATGGTATATTTTTAATTATAATTATAATTGTTATTGAAGGGATAAATTGGTTTTAAAGATAATTAAGAGGTGATTTTGATGATTTTTTTGATGCATTAAAGTATGTTTAATTATGTTTTGAATTCCGTCACTGTATGCAAAAAAGACTTAAAAATATTATATATTTTTTTGCTTTCAAAATTATTTACTGTTAAATAGATACACTGGTTTAAAAAAAATAACACCTTTTTGAGCGTTTTCAAGAAATCACCGCCTTAAATAAAATTAATAAGTAGGCAAATAATATGGAAATATTGATTTATTTAAGCTTCTCGCACACAAAAAGGTACAAAGGCGGACTTAATGCCTGAGGCATTTTGTACCAATCAGTGAAGAGATTAGATGGTAGGTGCTTAGGTTGAGAAGAACAATAATGAAAAAAAAAACGATACAAATTATATCATACTGAATAATAAATAAGATTGGTACATAAATAGGTTATAAACTTATAATACAAATATAAATATTGTACAATAGAGTCACATTAAAGGGCGAACTGATGCTTCCTAGACTAGGCCAAAAGCTTGTATTTTAGGAGCCAAGGTTCCTCCAGATATAGTGGCATACAAATGTTATTAATATCGTGCAAGTACTTATAGTTACAAAACATAAATTAAACAAACAATGCCTTAATTTAAATACAGTAATATAACTAGTATGAAACAATTGTTATAATATTCTCAGATTCGTCATACGATAACTTCTGCTTCCAATCTACTTATAAGTTTGATTTTAACTTCATGTTTAGTCAGGGGGTAAATGGGCATAAATAAGTTTATGTATTCGATTATACAGGATAAAAAAATTAACCATTGCGCCAACTGTAACCATGAATTCAACATATCATTCTAGACCCCCTAGCGTAGAAATTTTTCGTCGGTTTTACAAAAAAAAATCAGCTTCTCCATACATTTTGACCGCATTTTTCTATGAAACAGCTGATTTTTTTTCTATAACCGACGAAAAATTTCTAGAATGATATGCTGAATTTATGGTTATAGTTTGCGTACTAGTTAAAAATTTACCCTATATATACAGTCGACAGCTATTTGTGGCATCTGATATTAGTAAAACATGCGTTAGCAGTGCTTGCGTCGCACTATCTGTGGGGTAATTGAGTTACACACTAGCTGTAGGCATGGCTTTCATTTTCACTGTTCAACAACATTAATTGCGTTATTTACGTTGTTGAGCAGCCAAATTTTCGATTAGAGATGAAGCCACAGTCTGGATTAGCAATATCCTATAAAATTATTCCTATTGTGACTGATAGTGTAGTTATATTTATTTTGTAATTTATCACATTTCAAGATGTGCACCAGCACTTCACCGCTTGTTAGTACGTTGTTGTGACCTAACTTGTAACTTTTACAGGCAAACTCGTGACCAGACTGTTGAATGAAAACTGGAGGATGCTGATGAATTCGTTTGGCAAGCCTTACACGGACCAAGCTATGGACTATGTGTTAGCATTCCTTAACAAATTCTTCACAAATGTACCAGCGAGGCATTACATTTCTGATGACCTGTCCAAGTATGCAAGGGATGAATAAGGGACCAGTTGCATTTTGTAATGTCTTTAAAATACTACTAAATTTTTCTTGTTAACGTGAATTTTGGTAGTAGATTTAGTTAATTTAGTAACGCCATTGGTACTTTTATCTTATACTTTAATAAAATAAAATATGTTTGACCAATTCTAGTTTTAGTTATTAACCAATCCATTTAACTTTAGAGGTTTCATGGTTGAAGAAAAGTGTTTACGGTAAACCTTTTTATTGATCAGTATCTACGTAATACTAGGACACATAGGTACGTCAATTGTCAAAAATAAGACAAATTTTTGGGGATAAAGTTATGTAAGCCATTCAATATATCGTGATATCTCACAACATGGTTGTAACGATTAATTAACATATAATTTGTACAAAACAGAATTTCATAAAAACATCAGATAGAAAAAAACCTAGAAAACAAAACATTTCTGGGACAGGTACACAAAACAGAGAAAGACAGGACCATACATTTGAAACCACAGTTTTTACCGTGTCATCGCTGTTCATGACATTTGTGGCTGCTAAACCATGGGGTTTTTTGTATATCAAAACTGCAAAATAAAAGATTTTCTGAGCTATCCGCATCCCGCGAGGGATTCGCTTTAGTTGAGCCAAGGCTAAAATATCATCACAAATTGTAACCTATAACAAATATTTATAATTATGTCACATATAATCATTACATAACACAAACTCGCGCCTTCTTCCCATGAAGGTAGGCACAAAACACCACCTGCTTATAATCCTTGCCTCGTTTACGATCATACATCTGGTCATACACTCACGCCGGTTGCGAGTTCTACGCACCTGACCCCTCTGAAGATTGGGCACGCCACGATTGCGGCGGTAAGTCCCCTCTTTGAGGAGTGGCTTGAGAGGCGGCACGGCGTCTTCACCTTCCTCACCGGACACTGTTGTTTCGGGAGGTTCCTGTTTCGGATAAGGCAGGAGTAAACGCCCGGATGTTTCCACTGCGAAGATCGCCCTGAGGACACGGTGGAGCATACAGTCGAGGTCTGCCCGGCTTGGGCGGAGCACCGCTGTGTTTTCGTGGAGGCAAACTCCGGCTTCGATCTCTCGCGTCCAGCCCTAGTCCAGGCAATGGTTCGGAGCGAGAGTGTATGGATAGCCATCACCTCCTTCTGCGAAGCAGTAATGCTCGCGAAGAGGGAGGCGGCGCATGTGAGGGAGAGGCAGTATATGCGCCCTTACGGCCCTAGTCTCCGCAGGAGACGCCCTGGGCGTCAGGAATCCCAGGCTGATTCCCGGCCACCGTAGGCCTGGGCTTGCGGACGGCGAGTAATGGGTAGCTCGCTGTCCGGTAAGGAACAAGCCCGGGTCGACGATGGCGCGTTGTGTTCCACGCACGCTTTAAAGAGATGTCAGCACCAGCTGGTGGGCTCGCAAGGGCCGATGCCTGCCAGGGGTGCGGATTGTTCCAAAGCGATACCGTGGCCCCTGACACACAGGCAACTAAGGGAACTTGGATGGTTTTAGTCAGTAAAAGTCTGACACGCCCTCCTGCTCCACCCAGAGCGGGAGAAGTTATTTGATGATTTCCCACCCAAAAAAAACCCTCTGGAGAACACTACCAATCAGGTCACTATATGTCCTCCTAAAGCATCCTCCAGACCAAACCATCTAAGCATACTCTTTTCAATTTTGTCTCTTCATCTTCTTTTAAACCGCACCGTTACCTTATACATCCATTCTTATTCATCATTCATCATCATCATTTCAGCCGAAAGACGTCCACTGCTGGACATAGGCCTCCCCCAAGCTCCGCCACTTCGACCGGTTCATTCTTATTCATCCTTACTTATTCCAAAACTAATACGATAACTTTTTAATTTTTGCTACTTGGCTGCCAACAAGGTGACCCACTCGGGCCAGTGATTTTTAGTTTAGCCATTCACCCAATTATTCGACGCCTAAATTCAAAATTTTAATGTTTGGTATCTTGATGATGGAACTTTGGGAGGCGATGTAGAAACGGTTCTAAATGACCTACAATTCTTAAAAAATGAACTTCATTCCATTGGCCTTGATCTCAACCTTTCGAAATGTGAACTATTCTTAGCTGACACCACTGACAGACATTTTACACTTCCTAAATTTAACGCAATAGCTCCAGAAATCAAAATTATTCAAAAAAGTTCTCTTCGTCTCCTTGGATCTCCAATCTTTGAGAATTCCTTTCCCGCTTTTATTGAGGAAAAAACACAAAATTTCAACGACGTTTCGGAAAGATTGTTCCAAATTAACATGCATTCGGCCATCACCTTAATTCGTTACTGCTGTTTCGGACCAAAATTAACATATTTTCTTCGCGCTTCCCATTTATGGAAGTACACTCACCTTTTAGACAGAATGGACCAAATTATCCGACACACACTAACTTCGATCTTAAATGTGGCCATGGACGACCGAGCTTGGGCACAAGCTACTCTTCCCATTCGTATGGGAGGCCTCGGCGTCCGCAAAATTTCCAGTATTAGTTTACCGGCTTTCATATCCTCGGTCCACGGCACTGAGAAATTAATCAGAAAAATCTTAGCTTCCACACTGATTGATTTTGATGTGCCGTGCCTCACCGAGGCTATGGATACCTGGAAACACGCTTGCCCGAACTCCAATCTACCTGATAATCCATTTTCCCAGAGACAGTGGGATGAGCCGCTCTGCAGAGTTGTACAAGAGAATTTACTGAACACTTCTACTACTACTGCAGAGCGTGCGCGACTACTGGCTGTGGGTAAATGGGAGTCGGGTCTGTGGCTTCATGCACTACCGTCGTCGAACATTGGCACTTTGTTCGACGACACAACTTTCCGCCTCGCTGCCTCCCTACGATTAGGAGCACCATGTTGTTCTCCTCATCGCTGTCACTGTGGCGAAGTTGTCAACAGTCTCGGACACCACGGCCTATCTTGCAGCCGAAGTGCGGGTCGCTTAGCGCGGCACGCGAACATTAACGACATCATCCGACGAGCTCTTGTCACCGTCGGCGTTCCAGCTGTATTAGAACCCATTGGCTTGGCACGCGACGATGGCAAGAGACCGGACGGCATGTCTTTATTTCCATGGAAGATGGGTAGGCCTTTAGTGTGGGATGCAACGTGTGTCGATACTCTTGCGCCATCCCATCTTCCTGGGTCGGTGTGCTGTGCTGGCGTTGCCGCTGCGGCTGCGGAAAACCTCAAGCGGCGAAAGTATAACAATATTATTGGTAATTATATTTTCGAGCCGTTTGGGGTTGAAACCCTCGGGCCGTGGGGTCCGAGTGCTCATGCTCTCTACAAGGAAATCTCAAAACGGCTGGTTGACACTTCCCGTGACCCAAGGGCTGGTTTTTACTTTGGCCAGAGGCTGAGCATTGCTATACAACGTGGTAATGCCGCCAGTCTCTTGGGTACATTACCAGTCGACAGCGATGCGGATGAGTTTTTTGACGCTTTGTTTTAGTTTATTCGCTGTAGTTAGTTTAATTGAAATAAAAATATTGTGATATACGATAACTACCATTACTCGTACATTTCTTCAAAAAACAACTAAAAACTTGGCTTCTCCAAAATAATGTTTAAACATTAAAATATTTTTTTGAATATAAGTAGTTATTATACATGGATATTAGCTTTTTTGTATTAATACGAAGGTTGTTATTGTTATGTTTTATTTTATTTTATACATATGTATACATGTGTTGTTATATACACAGCCTTAAGTGTTTTGTATTGTGTATAAAGTAAAAATTGTTTGAAAGTTAGGTTTTACACCCATGTGTTATTACTAATTGTAAATATTCGTATGCCGCTTTTAGCAGTGGATGTGTCCTAAACGTATTTATACTTGTCCAACTTTGTACCTACCCTAACGAATAAATAAATATCTTTGTCTTTGTCTCAGCCTATCATTTATATTCACACCCACCACACATGCTTCGCGCGTATTCTAAATATGTTAAATATGTGTTTTAATATTCAATTTCGCGTTATTACACGAACTATAATAATGTTTGTTTGCCACAATTCGTTGAGTTCATGATGCGTGAACGAAGTGTGGAATAATAATTTTATCAGGTACTATATTTAGTGAGGAAGTGGTATTGAGGGTTTTGTAGGCAAACCTATACTCCATTTGCAATAGCATTAGACAGAAGTTAAAAAAGGTTCTTTTTAATGTACACTTCGTAACAAAATTACATTACACGTGTTGCAGTTACGATTAATGCCAAAAAAAATTAAGTGTCAATGCTAAAAACCTAAAAGAAGCAGGAGTGAACAACACCGAGTAACTAAATTAGCTGATGACGACGAAGTTTTACCAACGAATTGTGGGTCGTAAGTTGTTATTTAAAATAAAGTATTGTACAAAAATATATATTTTACTTCCTTATAATCTTAATTAGATTTAAATCATCATGTGATTGTTTGTTTCATTCATTCGTTTTGTTGTAGGTTTGTAATATGTGATGAAGATGTTATTGTAATTAGAACATTATTAAAATAAACATTACTTTTACTTCGTATATCTCAGTATTTAGTACTGTCTTAAATGTACCTAAAAAAGTTAGAACTTAACTTTGAAATATAATGTTTTGCACTCCTGCTTCTACGAGCCTCTTTTTTCTAAAGCTATAATAAATGGGGTATAAGTAAATTTAAATTAATGTATCTGCTTTTGTTTTTGTCTAGAATACTTGTTTTGGACTGCATTCGGATTTAGGTGTTTAGTTTTCTAACGAGTTCAGAGAGTTAATTAAACCTAGACCTTTTATATTATTTTTTTTGGAAATTAATTGATACGAGTTGGTAGATTTTCGCCGCTTTTAGATAACCCAGGAGGTATCGTAAATCTGGTAACTCGTTGATGAAAGTAGAAATAGAGAATGTCCTTTATAGAGCATATTTTATATAATAATATGTCGCAGCCATATATGGTTAAATTAGCCAGCTAATTGGACGCTAAGCCGTTCATTAAACGCTTTTATTATCCAATTATATATGTGAAGAACAACTAGCCAAGTTATTGAGCGCAACGTTTAACCAGATGGCTGAAAGTCGTGAAGTCATTTAGTAAAATTGTATATTGATGAATTTGTGATGTTTGGTTAAGGAGACTATGAGTTCACAAATTATGTACGACTACTTTTTACTAATACCTACCACTAAGTTAGTAATAGTGAAATGATTTTTAATGAATTCATAAATAAATAAATAATTTCACTTAAAATTGCACACAAGATCGGAAAATAACATTCACGGTTTGCGCTATTGACGCCATATTTGTTTTGGTTACTACTGGCACCGCAGTGAAAAAAACCGAACTTTTAAATCACTTGACTGAATCTTGATCAGTCATCTACAAAGGGCTGACTTTCAATACGCCAAGTTGTTAAACGTTCATTAAATTATAGTTCAATTGACTATCGGCCTAGGCATCCAGTTAGCTGACTAATTTAACCAGATGGCTGCGACATGTATATACGGTAGGCGGGCCAGATCCGGACCTATACACGTATATACAAGTATATACATATATGTACGAGTATATATACCTCCGAGTATTTTCAATGTAGTATCATCATCATCATCATCATTTCAGCCGAAAGACGTCCACTGTTGGACATAGGCCTCCCCCAAAAGGGGGTTTTTGCCATAATCGCCACACTTGGCAGGCGGGTTGGCGATTGCAGTATGGTGTTAAAATGCATAGAGAACGCTGCTGCCCATTATCTAATAAGCAATGCAGTATGTTCCAGTTATTTTATTCTATCTCAATCAGGACCACAGTCATGACCTTTTATTTTTGTGCTATAGACCTACTGTTTCTTGTATCCTCCCCTTTTTTGATCTGCTAGCTTCTGCCCACGGCTTCGTTCGTGTTGTTCGAAATTGTTTCGTTCCTTCGTTCCATTTCGTCGCTTTGCATCTTTATTTAGCGTTGTTTTTGACTTTTTTGACGTGAATACGTTTTTAAATTTGCTATAATTTTTTGTTTTATTTTGGGTGGGATATCATCAAATAACTTTCCCGCTCTGGGTGGTCTTTGAGGCGCGCGTGGAACACAACGCGCCGTCGACCCGGGCTTGGTACCCTTGGAATACTTTTTGGTTATAAAAAAAAATGCTTTTCCATAGATTTTGACCGTGTAGGTATTGCAACCATACGAGGGCAATCCAAAAAACCTAATGATAACAAAATCGGGAGATATAGTTTGGCGTTGTAGTTTCGAATCTATCCTCTACATACAAAATTAAATTATACCACTGGATAGCTAAATGATCAAATAATTTATTACGATAAACGAGAATAGTGACGCATCGCGCGCGGTGGAGGGGGAAGGCTGCCATTTTGAGGTTATTATGCTGCGTATAGAGATTTGCAATTAGTATAACTTTTGACTCGGAGAAGCTACGATGTTCGTTTGTTTTTATATTGTAACACAATAATTAATAACAAAATTATTATTTAAATATAATTATTTATAAAATATAACCCGTTACATAAACGTAATCACGTACACATGGCCGAGTCCATGACACATTTTTTTTCTTTTTGCTCGGTACCTAAGGTTAGTAGCGTGATGTTAAATACTCTTTCTCAAAAATTGGGCTACGAAATTCAAAATATTTGTTAAATCCCACTGGTACACACGGCTACACATCAAGCTATACATTTTCAGTTTACGTTGATCTCGCACTGTACGGAAAACCTATACAATGCGAGATCAGCTTATACTGGTGAAGTATAGCTCTTTTTTTTGGGTGGGAAATCATCTAATAACTTCTCCAGCTCTGGGTGGAGCAGGAGGGCGTGTCAGACTTTTACTGACTAAAATCCACCCGTGTTCCCTCAGTTGCCTATGTGCCAGGGGCCACGGTATCTCTTTCAAACAACCCGCACCCCTTGATGTGTAGCCGTGAGTACAACAAAATAAAAAATTGTTTTAGCTTTTCTTTTTGTTGAACCTGCGTTTCATTATAATATCTACTTGAAAGTATGTAAGGAGATCTATCAAGATGGCCACAAATATTACAACGTTATAAATTGCAACCTTACCTAACAGCAGATAATTATTATCTCCTTCCACAGTCAGTCAAGTAGAAACGCAAGTAGGTACAATAAATTCAATGTCACAGTTTTATTACAAGTGAATAAATTGTTTTACAAATGATCAGCGGCTAAGTACCTAATAATAGCCACACGGTTCGATCGATCTGGTCCTGATTCACTATGATCACTAACGATTTCTTACTCGAACCACGTCAATCACACGAAATCTGCTAATATAGTATTCATAGGAACATTCATATATAGGTACATTCACAATATGATATTTCGATTCCTTACCGTTACATTGGTTTCTACAAAACACGATATTGACGTGGTTTGAACGTAGTAAGATTCCGCGGGGAATCATTATAACGATACAGAATTGGGTTGCCGAACAGAATTGCCACGGTCGGTAGGTGTATAGGGAACCATCTTTTTATATCGAAACCCCTCCGTGTCTCTAAAATCAGGTTAAGCCGTTCCTTGGTCCCGGCTGTCATTCGTGGATCTTGACAGACATTATGGGTAGTCAGAAGCCCGAAATCTGGCAACCAGTCTCACCAACGGGTAATGTGTTACCCAGTTACCGGGTTGTGGAGGTCAGATAGGCAAATTACTAGTATTAAGCTGCATCGAGTTAGACTGGAAACCGACCCCAATATTGTTGGGAAAAGATTAGGCAGATTGATGTAATCAGTGGTCTAACAAACAAGGACAAAGGTTAAAGTAAAATGTTGACCAGCAGCAGTAACCCTCCACTATGTTTTTATCCAGAAACGAGCCAAGCCAAGCCAAGCCAAGCCAAGCTACGAATACATATCCACACTAGAGCTTTATTTTATAAAGTTAATATAAACACCATTCATCCAGCACAGATGTTGTATGAGCTCAAGTGGCATGCTCCCTGTCACTTCCAACCTAAACTATTTTGTTAACGTTTAACCAGAAAAAAGTACATTACATGACATTGCCATTTGATATTCAACCATAACCCCAAACAACAGACTCTGTTTTCTATGTCTCGCGAAAGTAAACCGTATTCATTATTCAAATTGAATTCTGTACACCAGAAAATAAGGTCGAATTTTATACGAACATTATTCATATATGTCAAAGATGCATCTTGTTATGTTTATGTGAGTGATTTTATTTACGTTTCTCTCGGTGATATATTGTCGCGTACATTTTTCATTTGGGACGCTTTTCATGTATGTCCTTGTCAAGTGGACACTTTAGCTTTTAGCATGGAGTTTTTTTTTTTCTGGGAATGTATTGTTAAAACACAGTCCGTCGTAATGAAATATGAGATATACTTGGAGGGGAAACCATGAAAAGACCTTCCGAGCCCCATAGCATGTTTTATAATACGAAGCGTGAAGATTTATTTTAATTGGCGTGAAGAAACTCGAGATTTACTCTGCAGCTGCAAGGTGGTATAATCATTAATTAAGAAACTAGTTTTTGCCAGTACCGCCGCGCGGGTGGACGGCGAAAATTATCCCACGGGGACGTACTCCAGCGACGACGTAAACCAGCGCTGGGGCTCTGCCTTGCATAGGGTCGCAGCATAATATTGAGTGATAGCCATTTTGCGTGGATGTGACGCATGTTTCCCTCAACCTTTTCTTATTTATTTTTTTGTGTTCCTTTTCTTTTTGCGTCATGTTTACCGCAAATAAACGTTTTTTCTTTCTTCTTTCTTACTACCAGGAAATGGCAAAAAGTAACCTATGCTATGGGTTAATCCAGGTTTATGTGTGTGCCATATTTCATTCAAATCCGTTCGGCCGTTTTAGCGTGTTTGTGTAATAATAGTCCTCTAAACTGTATTTCGGCCATGGCAGCCAATCTCAACGGAGACTAGCCTTCGGCGCGGGAGATATTATAGTGCACAAGTATGTGCGCAGACGCAGGTGCACTCTCTTTTCTTTAACTCCTATATGGGATGGCAATCGGACACGACCGGAGAGAGATCAGGCGCAGGACCAACGGCTTAGCCTGCTTTCCGAGGACACCGCCAATTTCCAAACTCCGGACTGGTAAATTCCCAATGGAACATCCCAATAACACTTTCCCCGACCTGGGAATCGAGAACCCAGGACCCCACGCTCAGCAGTCTAGCCACATCTAAACATCCAAACGTTCACATTAATATAATCTATACTCATATTTTAAAGCTGAAGAGTTGGTTTTTTTGGTTAAACGCACTAATCTCTGGAACTACTGGTTCGAATTGAAATATTCTTTTAGTGTTGGATAGCCCATTTATCGAGGAAGGCTATAGGTTATATAACATCTCGCTGAGACCCTTAGGAGCCGAGCAAAGAGAAAAAAAAACACACAAATACGAAGTATTCGCACGGGCAGGCGATTCGAAGCGACGGGTGGGTCGGGGGAGCAAGAAATTTGTACAATATAAATGTGAAAGTTTTTGAATTTGTTACTTACTCTTTCACACAATTTTTTTTAAACGGATTTGCATGAAATTTGACACACCGATAGTTTATTTATACCTTGAATTAGCACATAGGCTGATACTTTTTATACCAGTACTACGTTCCCGAGAGATATTTTCCGACCTACACGTGGCGAAGCCACAGGCAAAGTCTAGTATTATTATATATACAGTAGTAGTAGGGATAGGATAAAGTCACAGTTCAGGGATGGAGACAGTTCTGCACTTCCCTTTTGTTAAAAATGTACATCCTATTTACATTTACATAGGAAAAAGTGCGACGCCCAGAGTACCTGACTAACTTAAGTGTTGCAAGGATCAGCTGACTGTTCCGGTCACGGGTTTTCATTATGGATAGAAAATGCCCGTATTTTTAAGACCAAAGAATCTTTGTCACAAGACACTTTTTTTAAAACTAACTATTCTGATTCTATGAAAACTAGATACATTTGCATTGTATAAATTCAAACTTTTAGTATTGTATAATTGCATAGCATATGTGTGAGCACTATGTCCTTACTATATAGCTAACATTTACAGGGTACGTCTTTCATTGACTTGAATGTGCCCTGGCAGCTGAGAGTATGTCATGCTCACTCAAATGTCTCGCTGGTGGTGGCGTGTGTGTTGGATCATTAAGTTCCCTTCAAAATGGTTGAGCTGAATGGTGCTGATCCATACGTCATGTTCGTGAACGGGCGCCGCCAGTAGGGACTGGTCATCTCTTAGCTCCCACGGCTTATTTTAATTTCTAAATTGTTATTTTATTTTTGTTTTGTTTTAATTACGGACGCTTATAATGTGCACGTCTTTTTACATCGTTCTCACATTGATAATTTCAACATAATGATGTAACCAACTGATTGTAACAAAATCATGATTTTAAAAGAGTGTCCATGGAGTTTCTTGCCCGTTCTTCTCCATAGGTACCTACGCTTTGGAATGGGCAACTAGCTTCATCTTTCTATCTCACCGACCTTGACAATTCAAAAGTGCCAGTAATTGGTTTATTTGAAATAAATGCTTTGAGTTTGAGTTTGAGTTTGATGATCGCAATATATTACATTCATAAGGAATCATCATCATCGTCATCATTTCAGCCGAAAGACGTCCACTGCTGAACATGGGCCTCTATGCTTCCTGCATCCAGAGGATGCCTGCGGCCTTCACAAGGTCTTCGGTCCACCTTGTGGGACGCCTAACAACTCTACGTCTTCCGGCACGCGGTACCACTCCAGAACCACACATAGCTGCAGGGCACATTGGTTGCAGAACAGATGGCCGATGGGGCCGAAACGTTCTGGAGTAAAAAGGAATGTTCCAAACTCAACAATTTGGAAGTTTTTTTATACTTTTCAACCGAACTCAAAAGTTTTTATTTTTGTATTTATTTTCGGGCATAACTCTGTCATATACAGGAAAAGTTTTTATTCAGTACGCAAACTTTAACTATAAAATCAGCATACCATTCTAGACCCCAGCGAAGAAATTTTTCGTCGGTTTTCCAAAAAAAAAAAACAGCTTTTTCATAGAAAAGTGCTATACCTACGCGGTCAAAATGTATGGAACAGCTGTTTTATTTTGTACAACCGACGACAAATTTCTTTGCTGGGGGGTCTAGAATGGTAGATATGCTGACGGATTTGTAAAACTATTTTTTTTGTTCGAAAGGGATTTATTCCGAAATGGTCCCATAAAAAAATCGTACAGATCTGATTTCGGAGACAGACGACGGAACTCTTCAAAAAATTACAACAAATCAACCGCGATTGCTGCTATCGCATAAATGTGTATTGTTTTGACCCCAAGGACGATGAAATTTCGAATTGGTGTGTACTTTGACTAAAAACGGAAAAATAAAAACATTTTTCAAAAAATAAAAACAACAGACTTCCGGAAAAATACTACAAAGTGAGAAATTACTTTAATTTCGGAAGGCGGTGACAAAAAATTCAAACAAAATACATTTCCAAAGTCACCAACTTCCGAAATTAAAGTAATTTTTCACTTGGTAGTTTTTTTTCCGGAAGTTGGTTATTTTTAATAGTTACAAAAGCAGTCACACATAAGTATTACACTAGACGGCTTCCCGTATTTAAAAACTTTAAAATTTTTATCACAACCTAACTAAAAAAACTAACTAACTAAATTATCTTTGCTGTGCCCGACAGGGTCCATAATTGATTCGATGTTTTAACATACCAACTGTTATATGTACACATTGTGGAATGCAATAAAGTATTAAGTATTGAGTATTCAATCTCAATCGACGTCAGAAACTGTGTAGCATAACCACAGCATAATCAGCCTATAATATTCCCACTGCTGGAACACAGGCCCCCTGTTTTCTAAAAGGAGTGGGCTACAATCTACCACGCGGGCCCAGTGTGGGTTGGTAGATGTCATATGTCTTCAAATTTTGGGTTCTAGGACATGCCGGTTTCCTCACGATGTTTTCCTTCTACGTTTTGAGAGCACTGGTAATGAACTTGTTCACAAAGAGTAAAGCGTCTGTCTGGATTCGAACACATGACTCGTAAGTCGGAGCCAATACCACTAAGCCACCACTGCTGCACAGACTCTGTGTGATGGTGTGGTATTTTTGACAGATTGAGATGAATGCGATATTTTTATTAGATATTTTTATTTCAATACCTCCTCTATTTAATTCCCTACCCACATCACTATGCCACAATAAGTAAGCAAAATAGTTACAACTGCCACTGACGCAGTTTCCACATCAAGTATAATTTAATGTTACTCATAACTTACTATTAATTTATATAAAAAAGTTATTTGCGTCACAACACGTAATTCAAGAGATTGTACCATCGAATTACATGGAACTATCTTCTTTCACTAGCTAGAATTAGAGTTCATTTTTAAAGAAACTATTGTTAAACCTTGGTTCTATAAAGAGCCAGCTAAGAAATTGCAGTGCACTGTAAAGAATGTCATACATTGCGTGGTTCTAACTACAATTCCATTTCTAGCAAAAACAAAACACGACATAGATTCAAAAAAGAACCAAGAAATCAATAGAGTCGAAATCAAATAGTACAAACAAACGTGAGACAAACCTTCACGTGTTGACACAAAATTAAGGGTTTCAGTGTTTACCTTATATAATGAAGAGCCTGCGACGTGTAATTTTTTCATTATTAGTTTATATAGCGTTGATCAAGACAATGTAGTACAGTCACCCAGTTTTCAGTAGTGTCATACAGTTGTTTAGCAAAATGCTGCAATTATTTGTGTTAGTCGGGTTCTTTAGTTGCGTTGTCTCCATGGGATTACGTAAGTTTTAATTTGTTTGTGTATTCGTTTTAATGCGACTACATTTTGCAATTATGGGAAAAGCATAATTTTAGATAAAATCTTATTTATGACTAGCTTTTACCCGCGACTTCATACGCGTGGACTTTAGAATCAAGTAGATAATCATTTTTTTTAAATAATATATAGCCTATTTTTTAAGTTAGACCTCTCGGAATACATCATTGAAAACTGCATTCAATTCCATGCAGTGGTTTTTGCGTGATGCGGTAACAAACATACAGACAGACAAAAATTCTAAAAACCGTTGTTTTGGCTTCTGTTGCTCTAATAAAGACCCCCCATACTATTTTTTCTTCAATATCTTTAATGTACAGACATCGGCCTGTTACAATTTTATTATATGTATAGATTGTTATCAAAATTAAGTGCATTATATTCACATTTGTCTAACCATTCTAGCGGCTTATCAGGCGATTCCCACGAATTTATTCGCACGAATCGGACGATTCGACTCTTTTAAATAATAAATAATTTCAATAGGCAACTTGCACGAAGTTAATTTGTGGGCAAATCGACAACTCCAGTAATACGTATTAGGCAATTGGCACGTTTTTGATTTTATGCTATAAAGTTATGAGAAAAGGACAATGCAAGTACATGAAACAACATTCGCCCATAGAACATTATATGTATATATTTTAAAAGTGTCGATTTGACCGAGTTTCGTGCGAATTGATTAACTAGCCACTCGAGTTGGTAACCGTATCAGTATCAAGATTTAAATTGGAATGTACAATATTTATGAATAAGAGTTGTAGATTTTCTAAATACCATGCCATAATATTGCTCACTGGAGACTGAACATGTTTTAAAAATGACAAATTATGTAGTAGTTTGTGGTTATCATGAGAGCAGTGGTAAGTAAGTAAGTCGTTTATTAGCAAATATGGGTACAGTACATGGTGGTAAATTGATAACAGATAGATTCAGCCATATTTTACCAATAGGCATGCAAAATTGATAGTCTGGCGCTAAAATAATAAAGGCAATTGCTTTACGAAACATCAACTTATATAGCCAGTAGTCTCGTTCCTAACTTGCGAGTCCCAGTCCAGGGTTCCAACCCAGACAGGCGTTTTACTTTGTGTAAATAATTTCAGTAAAACTGCTCTCAAAACGTTGAAGGAAAATATCGTGAGGAAATTGACGTTCTAAAACAAAAAAAAAACAAAGACATGTGACATACGATTACGATGTTTATGCTATGTATGTATCAGAAAACAAGAGAAACAGGAAGAAGTTAATAATGCTAATGTTATTATTTAAACCATTTCAGCCTCATTCATAGCCTCATGTTCAAGAAATGATCCAAAACTAAACGAATGTGCTTTGAAATCAGCACGAGACTCCATTCATCAATTCTCCTTGGGAGACACAGAAAGAGGACTCCATCCCTTAGACCCATTGTATGTGGCAGAAATGACCGTGTACATCCCGAATAAACAAGGATTCCGGGTCATATTCAAGGATAACTATTTTACTGGACTTTCGAATATGCGTATGGAGAACCTAAAGTAAGTTTAAGTACTCTTATATAAACTAACATAATCGCTACCCAGAATATAATCTAGGACTTAGGCTTCCTCTGTGTAAGAGAGATTGAATAGACATCTACCAGCTTATTAGTCGAAAGAAATGAGAGAAACGATCTTTTAATAAACATAATGTTTGATATTAACGTGTTTAATTTGATTTCAAAATATTTAACTCTTGTTACTTCTGAGCGCAAATGTACCTACCAATTTTTACACGCTTTATATTAGCTTCACTTGTATGTTTGCTTGTTTGTTTGTATGTTTGTATGTAACCGACTCCTTTGAGCGCGATTTTGACCCACTTTAAACGGTCAGATTTCATTGAAACTTTGTAAACTTGTCGAGGACCGATGACAATTCAATAATTTAAAAAAAAATTGAGGAAAAAAAAACACGTTTTTGTAGTTAGCAGAACTAAAAAATAGACAATAAATAATAGTTTAAAAAACTAAAAAACACGCTTTAAAAACCAAACTAAAAAAGGAGAAAATAATTTAATTCAATTAAAAAGCGTGGGGTGCTTGACATTAATTGATTATAAAAATACCTCAAAAAGCACCCCATGCTTTTTAATTGAATTAAATTATTTTCTCCTTTTTTAGTTTGGTTTTTAAAGCGTGTTTTTTAGTTTTTTAAACTATTATTTATTTTCCTTTAGTTTCATCAGAACTGAGTGGCAATTCTCGTAATTTTAAAAACGTTCACAGCCTGATCTCAGTCTCAATCTGTCATAAATACCTCGAGTTTCTATACATTTTTGACAATTTTGATTATCGCCGAGATGAGACTGCGACTAGATTTTTAAAATTTTTAATTACGAAAATTGCAACCCTTTTTTCCGTGGAATATCATCAAATATCTTCTCCCGCTCTGGGTGGATGAAACTAAAGGAGAATGTCACGGTTACGGAAAGCTTCGATCGTGAGGAAATCGATATGTCCTATCCTATTTCTTTTTCACCAAATAGTGACTGCTGGCTCTGTTTTACTCTAAGCCATGGAATAAGCAAGTCTATCATGTTATGTTATTCTGTAATTTGCTATTAGATAGAGAATTATAAACAATGACAATTTCATTATATCTTACAACGCAAACATTGTCTAGTTGTTGTACCAAATGACTGAGCAATTCTGTAACCAATGATTATTTATCAAGTTATGAATGGCTATTCGAATATCTGAAAGCAATTAGAGGGGCTGTGTAAAATCACAAAGTTTCACAGAAATTTACAGAAATTTGATTAAAATCCGATATTTTATTCAGGTATTCCCGTTTGACACCAAGAGCACAAAAGGTCTGGGAATACCTTGGTGTTCAATGCATTAGGTGCTCTAAATTGGTGCTCAAACGAGAATACTCTAATATTTTGACTATTTTACCGCAAGAACTTTGGAATTATTGTAACATAAAAAATTACGCAGTTTATCAAAAACCTTGACATCTTAGTTATTGACACTAGTATTTAACTCGATGAACGTTAAGATTAAAATTAGGTAGTAAAACGAGATATCTATGTGGTCTAGAACATGCATCGTGATGCAAGACACAAGGTCCGGTTACTATCAAGACATCTTATATAACTTACGTCATTTTTACGCGACTACCTTTAAGCAAAAAGAAGGGGTTATGATTTTGACTTGTATGTACATCTGTTCCCGCATAAAGGCATTGCTGGAAGCGCTTTAACTGTCCGCTCCAGCGCCCTCTAGAGGACATTATCACATTATTAACTATTAAAAAAAATATAATGATGCCGTTAAGCATTTCAAATGAAAGGCAGCATGTTGTTAGCTAGCCCCAAAATAATTTAAATAAAAAGTAAGTTCAAAATCTAAAACCCGACTACTGATAAATCAGGCTCTAAAAAGTCAATACCTACAAGAAAATATTCTCATCTGAAAACCGCGGCGCTAACAAACATTACCTGCATAAGTTCTAACAGTAATACGCCGTCATTAGCTTTAGGGCAAAATGGCATTTGACCACAGCTTTCAATCCCCCCCAGTGGGTTCCCGCATTGTCGTTGCGGGGGGGCTCAGTAGCCGTGGTCCGCTCCCACGGTGAAGCGAAGAGGAACCCAAAGGTGGGGCCGCTCGTCAGGGCTTTGGTCTCCAAGCCGACGACGTAGCGGCCAAAAAGTAGGTTGCGGTGAGGTGCACCGCAACTGAGGCGGGCCGCGATGTCGAATGGGAGGAATCGCGGCTGAGGGTTACAGGCTGCGGCGGAGGAGGAGTGCCGGTACTTTTGAGTAGCGCTCTTCCCTTCCGTGGCCTGGACGGGGCCGCCACCGTTTGATGGCGGACGCGGTGGGGCCGCAGGGGAAGAGAAGTGTCGGTATAGTGTTGGCCGCTCTCCCTATCCCCTGCGGCCGAGAAGTGGTAGGCGGCGGGGCCACTGCGCTGACCCGTCGCAGGGGGCCAAGGGAGCCAAGGGTGCCAGGGTAGTCTGGGGCCCTTGTGCTACTTGGTTCCTGGGGTGGTCACGGCGTGCCATGTGTCCTGGTGCGCCGGACTGGTGGGGTCCGCAAGGGCCGATGCCTGCCAGGGGTGCGGGTTGTTCGAAAGAGATACCGTCGCCCCTGGCACACAGGCAACTGAGGGATCACGGGTGGGTTTTAGTCAGTAAAAGTCTGACACGCCCTCCTGCTCCACCCAGAGCGGGAGAAGTCATTGGATGATTTCCCACCCTGAAAAAAAAAAAAAAAAAACCACAGCTTTCAATAAGAATATTTTCTGGTTTATTTTATTCAACCATTTATGCACACACATACAAACAGACAAGAAGAAAGAAAACAGAAAAATACGTACATAGGTATCTAATGCTTATTTCTTCAGAAATCTCTTCCAGCACACCTGCGATAGAAGAGAGGATAACAGAGATGTAGACAACGCGTGTAATAACTGTAGAAGGGAAAACATAAAATTACAAATTAAACTCTAATTTAAATATACATGTAGTTACGCGTTGTTTTCAAGAGTCGGGTTTTATGTGACTAATGCCTTAAGTAATATGCCTGGCTACGGGTAATTGACCGAGTTAGTACTAATATGGAATAGTTTCATATCTCTAAGTGATATAGGAAGAAGATAACTCCATATGTCACAACACGCATTAGCTTGCCTATTTAGATGACGTACTTGTAGTTATAGTGCCACTAGTCGTGTACTAAGTAGGTATCTGGTTCCATTAGCGTTTTACTGCCGGAGCGTTATGATTACCATAAGTAGCGTTAACAAAAGCGGTATTGGATAGCAATAAAATCACATGCAGATATGAAAATGTTAGTATGTAAAGGTATCTAATATTCTCACACTTGTTCAATCTAAATAAAACAAAATGTTAAAAATATACCTTCAATATTTTGTGCTTTAATGAATCAAGAATTTTAAATTGAATCACTTCTACATAATTTTTAATTACTAACGCTATGTTAATTTTATTGCAAAAGATTTTTTTTTATTTCCATTAAAAAATCTTTTTGGCAAAACCATAACCAATAATTTTATTTAGGTGAGCAATTGGTAGGTACCTACTTTTATCTTTCTATAAGCGTATAATGAAAATTCAACGAGCTCAAGTCCTACAACATATTATATTAACATGAAAATATGTAAAAACAAACTGGAATAAAAAAAATATATACTCATCTTACATTATAAAAATTGCTATCGTTTTCCACAACATAACATGATGACAAAATATAAGTATGTATTTAAAATTACTGCGAGGCTTTTCAAGCACAACATCAGTGACATTAACAAATTCAATTACATCAGCTTAATTTTTTAATTGTTTTACCTTCCTTCTGTCGTGGTCTACAATTAAAAAATCTTTTTGAGGGAGACATTTTCCTGCCTTATAACAGATTTTAAGGAAGCCAAAAATTAAGGATCCTGTGCCGCTGGGTTGAGAGGAAATCTACAGCCATTTATCGGGAAATTGTTCCCCGAGATACAATGGTCTGATCATTGAATCCAATTACAATATTCTGTGCAATTTCTGCGTTAATACGCAGTCATGCTTGCTGCCGCAAATTTATTGATCTAATAGAATATACTGGGTGGATAAAATATTTGGATCCAGATTAAAATAATCCCTACTCCCTACTTAATATTATAAAAGCGAAAGTAACTCTGTCTGTCTGTTACGCTTTCACGCCTAAACCGCTGAACCGATTTTTATGAGATTTGGCAGAGATATAGCCTGGGATATGGAGAATGACATAGGCTACTTTTTTATGCGATAACCGACATCTACGCGGGCGAAACCGTGGGCAAAAGCCAGTAATAAAATAAATACATTAATTACATTTAATACTAGCTTTTGCCAATATTAATTATTTTAAAAAAACCATATTAAAGTAGGGATTTAGTTATTGTATTTTTTATGATTTATATTTTCATCACCATATTTATCATGATCATAATATTTTAGTGATAGGAACTTATTTTAGAAGTCTTTGTATGTATGTTTGTTTGAATGTACGTATGTAGGTAAATATAATCTCATATCATTTAATTTTGTGTAATTTCAGTACTTGAATTGTTTTTGATTATATGTATTTTATTTTCTCGTTTACTCTTACACACGCTGTCTACATATGTTTATTTTCTCTCTTGTCGCTGGTATGCTGGTTGAGATTTCTTTAGGAATAAGCGTCACCTCTTTACCTCCGTTTTTCTGTTTGTTTTCTCCTTGTGTATAATATAATATATATAATATATATATATATTATGTATATATAGTACTTTGACATCTAAATGTCCTTTTGTTTTTGTAATTATTTTGTATGTCGTAGTATAAAATTATATATTCACTATTTAATAATAATTTCTCCTTGTCTGTTTATATAATTATGTGCGTACATAAATGGTTAAATAAATAATATTCTAAGAAGGAGTACCTATTTGCTTATTGTAACTACGTAGGCTTGGAAAGAATTTCAGAAAGTTATTCTGCTGACTGTAGGAATGTAAGTCTATAATGAACTATGTGCCCGACTAACGACGACGTCATGACTCACGGACAATTAGCTTTGGGCCTTTTAATTACGAATAATATTATGAAGGCGCCTTAACTTAAAGGGTCCGTTGAAATAATTAGGCTCAGACGATGATTCATTGGGAACAAAAGGAGTAATGGTGTGAAAAACCGCGCAATGATCGCGCAGAATTTGATTCAAACTAGCCAGCGGGGTTCGTTAAATGGATGCAAATACATTTTTGTATATTCATTACTGCTGAGCTTTGTTCTGCAAGTTTTCTTGTACCGACTTATGAACTTGAATCAAAAAAGCGTGAGCGTTTTAAATAGTGATTATTTTTTGCAATTTTGATTCGTTATTGTAAGTGTTATAAGTTCGGATTAATTTAACATGTAAATTTATCTAGAAGGTCTTTGACAAAGTTGGTAAAAGAGATTATGTTTATTTGTTTGTTATCGTACACTGTCCCACTGTTGAGGAAAGGCCTCCCACAAATCCTTCCAGGGATCATTTTCCAGGGCCACCTCGATCCAGCCCTTGCAGTACTCGTCTAGGTCGTCACGCCACCTCTTCTTGGGTCAGCCTCGGTGGCGCCGTCCATCCTCAGGCAGCCACTGTATGACGACTATTACCCACCGGTCACTGTCCACGCGGCTGGTGTTATTATTTTTATTTTTCTAAGAGTGGGAAATCATCAAATAACTTCTCCCGCTCTGGGCGGAGCAAGAGGGCGTGTCAGACTTTTACTGACTAAAACCCACCCGTGTTCCTTCAGTTGCCTATGTGCCAGGGGTAACGGTATCTCTTTCGAACAACCCCTGGCAGATGCGGCTGGCGTGAAGATATGATTTAAATAGATATTGAATATAGTAGATAGATGAACCGCTAGTATTTATAATAATACATTTAAAATATTTTGATTTTAAAGTTCAATGTTCCTTTCTCTGTTATTAATAAGCATTTATTTTTTAAGTGGTAATAAAATAATAATAAATAATAATATTTTGATTTTTAGGTTCGATTTAGAAAACAAAGTGATAATAGCAGATGCTTTGGTGACCCTGAACGTAAAGAACACGTACGATTTAAGTGGAAAACTACTCGTCATACCAGTCAATTCAAATGGTGACTCTAATATACACCTCAGTAAGTGTGAAAATAAAACAAAACAATATAACTTTCTTTTTATTGGGGGGAATGTGACTAAGTAATAACAGCCGCATGGGCCGATAGATCAGGTTAAAATAAGGTTGACGTGGTTGATCCGCGGAGGGGTGACCATCTTTACGTACCAAGACCCCTCCGTGCCTCGGAAAGCACGTTAAGCCGTTGGTCCCGGCTGTCATTCGTGGATCTTTGACAATCGTTACGAGTCATCAGAAGCCCGAAAGTCTGACAACTAGTCTTACCAAGGGTTAGGTATCGTGTAACCCAGTAACTGTGTTTTGGAGGTCAGATAGGCAGTCGCTTCATGTAAAATACCTACTAGTATTCAGCTGCTTTCGGGTAAACTGGAAGCTGAACATAATTGGAAAAAGACTGGGCAGATGATAATGTTTGTGTTTTCTTATTATGTTTGTATGTTGTGGGAACACCATTATACAGAAGTATAGTTTTATCTGATCATGTTAGTTATTATAAATTAAAAACAGCATTACCTACACCTAGCGTTAGTTAATCATTATGTAATAGGTGATGAGAATAAAATAATGATTAATAAATTTAAATTTTTCCCACACAAAACATTATTATAATTTAAAATAATTGGGTAGTAGGTACTACAGTATCCAAATTATTTTTGCCCGTACATTTGTTTTTGTTTTTTCAGAAAATACACTTTTGCACATTCGCTTCTGGTACGAGCACATTGAAGGGACTGATGGTAAAATTTATTGGAAAATATACAAACACGATATTAGATATGAAGTGGAAAAAGCATCTTTTAGACTCGATAACCTCTTAAACGACAAAAATATAGGTAAGTATATCTTGATATTTTTTTTTTTTAATTGATTTTAAGAAAAGTGTTTTAAGATCTCATTTCTTTGAATTTATCACCACACGTTGAATTTTGTTTTTATTTATTCAGAAGAACTAGCAACTACGCTTTCAATAATCTATATATTAATACGTGAAGCAAAAATCTTTTAACCCTTTTTACGAAAATAACGTGAACGGAAAAATATGAAATTTGATGTTTTTAAAGAGACGGAGCGCAGAAAGCCAATACTTTATAAAATAATGTATTTTTATATAAATGAATAATGGTCGACCATTTGGCAACCGCTAGAACAAATAAATCGAACATAAGGAATTCTTGTTTTTTTTTTTTTGGCTTCGCACGGTTTGTGCATTTAGCCAGTGTCAAGTAATTTTTCTTTTCGATCAAGTAAATGGTTCAAAGTAAAAAGTCATAGTCGTCTTTAGTCAGTCAAGTCAAAGTTATTGTAAAGCGGTAGTAACTTTACAACAACTTAGTAGGAGTTTTTGGGGGAACACGAAAAGTCCACGTTAGTCACTTATTTTCACCTTCACTACACTTGTGCACTCAAACGTAACTAAATTGAATAATTCACTACCAAAATTATACAATTTAATTCGCTATTTCACTAAATTTAATGAAAATGAAAATTCGTGCGAATTGACATAAAATCTTCATGGTGTGAGATTTTCGTGTGAAACTTTTTTCACGTGATACCTATGAAGTTCTTCTTTTAAATAAATAATAGTTTAAAAAACTAAAAAACACGCTTTAAAAACCAAACTAAAAAAGGAGAAAATAATTTAATTCAATTAAAAAGCGTGGGGTGCTTTTTGAGGTATTTTTATTATCAATTACCTAATGTCAAGCACCCCACGCTTTTTAATTGAATTAAATTATTTTCTCCTTTTTTAGTTTAGTTTTTAAAGCGTGTTTTTTAGTTTTTTAAACTATTATTTTATATAGGTAGATTCTTTTACATATTCTGGATGAGAGAACGTTGTAGGCCTTACAGACTAGATTTGTAGACAAATTTCTATTCTGTATTTTCATTCCTCTAAGTACCTGGTACTTATTGACAGACCTGCACTGTCCTCCCATACCTATTATCACTGTAATTTGAAAATATTGTAAAAGCCAATTATTTTTAAAAGAGTAATCGTGGAGTTTCTCGCCGGCTCTTCTCCATAGAAAGCGACAAATTGGAACCGTGCACCTAGCTTCTGACGTTTCATAAGTGCCCATGCAGGATTATGTGAAATAAAATAATTTGATTTTGATTTTGAAAGAACACTAGAGAGATTTACCTACTATTATTCATGTAATTTTATGATTGTATCTGAAACCGCGAACAAAACTAGTGCCAATATGACTAAGAAATGTGGATAAATTATCTTTTATAAAGTTATTGTTTAATTCACGTAATCGCTATAATTATTCTTTTATGTTGAGGATACAAATCTTGTACCTACCGAGTTGAAGGTCGCGGACTGTTCTCGCCTTAAGAAAATGATATAATTACGAGTATGTCGTAGGTACTTTTGGCTTACAAGTTTAGATTTTAGATGTTAGGCCAGCCGAGCTTTAAATTCTTTTGCCAGAGTTATTTTTAAAATTATTAAAATAACAAAAAACCGCCAATTCAGCAATCAATCAAATCAGCCAATCGCAGACCATTGCTGGGTCACTCCCAGGCTATGCTACTAACACCCTGACCCCCGCCTTCCACATCTGTCCCAGCCACCATCTTAAAATCATCGGTCCAACTAGCTGGATGAGGACCCACACTTCGCTAGCGAATACATAAAAACATAATAAAAACTTTTAAACATAACAAAACACTATATTGTGAAACACAGAAGGTACACAACATTAAAACATGAAACACCAATCGAATAACAACGTTTGTGGTTCTATTAAAATTGTGTTCGAAAACACGAAGCATTTAATTCAACCAAACCCGACACAACTTAATAAATTCATCCATTTATTCATTCCCAATAGAATAACCGGATATAAAAAATAATGGAGTTCTGCTAGGCAACCTGAGTGTTAGTCAAACAAAAACTGCCACAATTTTATGATTGATCGTTGCGGAAGCATTTCCCGAACCGATAACAGTAAAAATAACAATTTATGTTGAAAAAGTTCTTCAAATGGGAGGACGAATTGCATGTTTTGATGTTTGTGAATTTAGGTGATTGGCAATACTTCAAATGAATGTGCTCGGTGAAAGGGATAAACATGATAATTATATCACAAGTAATTTTTGCAGATAAGGTTAGTTCTTTTGGCCGGGGGTACTTTTGTGTCGTTCTGAATGAATAATGGTGCATTTGATTGATGCTGCTTAGCAAAAAAGCTCTTCCTTAGTGATAGTTCGTAGCGATCGAAATGCAGTCTGTATCATCCAGAAATGTCCAAAATTTTAACCAGTTCGTAAGCTGTAACCATAAATTCAGCGTATGATTCTAGACCCCAGGCATTTTTTATTGGTTATATAAAAACAAATTAGCTGTTCGATAAGTTTAGACCGCGTAGGTATTGCACTTTATGACGAAACAGCAGATTTTTTGTTTGATAACCGACGAAAAATTTTAATGTTGCCCAGTGTCTAGAATCATACGCTGAATTCATAGTTACAGTTTCCGAACTAGTTAAAATTTTATCCTGTACCTATTATGCTCTCAATCCAGATTCAAAACAAATATTTAAGGTTGCAAATTTTTGCAGAGTTCGTCATTTTAACTATTTGATGTTCCTCTAATCTGACTATGTATTTACCTTTACAAACAACTTACTGCAAAGATACTGCATACGCATATTATAGTATAATATATAGATACACTGATCCCCATTGCTCCACACTTCGAAGACACATCCAACAAACTAATACGTCTGCAATTTCCAGGTGACCAAATCAACAGGCTTCTAAATGAAATGTGGCGTGAAATAGTTGCTGACGTGGGCCCATCCATCTGTCAATCCCTCAGTGCGGCTGTCGTGGAGAATCTTTCAGTATTGCTGGGGCAAGTGCCGTATGATGAACTGTTGCCGGAATAGTAGACTACATCCCTACGTCGCGTCGGTGTTGGGATGTAGTGTTCTAATGTTCGTGAAATAAATGTTATGATATATGATTGATATGATTTGATGGTGTTTAGTTTTTGTTTTAAGTATCGAATATTTGTTTTTATCGTAAACTGTTTTGAAAACATTTGGGAGCGCCGGTTTTTTGAACCAATAGGTACTGAGAAGGAAACATGTTAACAGTGAGATTCCTAGCTAGATTATTGTATAAACTCAAGTAATAAAACCCTAGATAATGAGTGAGTCTCAAAAACACATTTCTTTATTTATCTCGAAAAAGTAACTTTCCTGACTAAAATAAAAATCTGTATTCTTTGCGCATTCCACTAAATCGGCCACCAAGGAGATAGAGCATTGTCTCAAAAATCCTGTTCCACATTAATTTATCGTTGGCCCCGGCGAGCTCTTAATTAAACCCCTGCGGACCAGAAATTAAATGCCCAGAGAACCGCTGTTTATTCACTAATTGCTGACTTACTAAATATCAGGTTGCCTATTATAGCTTGCCCACATTTTGGCCCAATTTTTTTAAATAGTTTTTTTGTACCCTCGAAAAGGTAAGAAGTTTTAACTAGTAAGAGATTTTCACGTATAATTAATGTTTTGTTGTGGTTGTTTGTTAGTTAAAACAATAGCAAGTATATAAGTATATTCATTGAATGCTTGAACTCCAGTTGTTTTAATATTATGCATTTTTCAAAGAAGATACATTCTAGAAAGTTGTATACTAAGTATCAACCGCCATGACAGGCTACTAACACAAGGCCCAACAATAATCATAACTCCGTTACCGTACTTACAAGCAAATAGTCTGTGGTCTACAAACCGCTTGTATTTGTGCAAACCATAAACATCATCGCTGACGACGGACGTACTTGCAGCTCGTGATTTAATTAAATTTTAAGCTCATCCATATAGAAACCACAGCCCGCCATCTTTGAAAATTATTGAATGCCGTCGGAATATAGGGTTAAAATGTTCCGGGGTACAAAATCTTGAATTTGTATCAAGTTGAGCCACTGCCCGGTATAAATTTGTATTAAAATATACGTAATAATATGGTTTCCTTTACTGTGAAAATGCTCGTATTTCGAAGACACACGATTACTGCAAAGCAATAAAGACGTGTGAGAATATAAAATTTTACTAGCGGCAGAGCTCTAACTTCATACAGATTTGAATTTAGTAAGTAGGTTCCTAAATTCAGAGCCAAACCACATGTTCATGTAGATTCAGGAAATAAAACATTAACAAAATAAAACAACACACAGAAACAAACATAAACGATTATCGACTATCTTTTACATAAATATTTAAAACTAAAACTGCAATTACAAGGGAGAGAGGCAAAACAAAAGACAGCCGGCAACGAATATCTGGGCCCAAACGTAATTTACCTGAGATAAAGGTGGAACAATGTGCCCGCCTTACCGTCGGCGAAGAAGATGAGATTACCAGGAATGGGTACCATAATACTGTTTGTGTCGGCGGAGGAAACTTAAAATATAACGCTTGAAATTGCTGATGCTTGCGTCTCTGTGAGAGATGGATTGTGGAATGGAATTGTATGATCTTGGCAAATTTTGCATGATGGAATTGCATGGTGACAAAACAGGTGATAACTTATTTAGTTTAAAGGTTGATACTATCTTTCTTTGTAGGTATAAAAAATGATGCCATCATGAAACAATGAGTCTTAGATTCTTTTCAATTACAGTTTAATTTATTTAGTTGGCTCAAACATTTATTTTTTTTTTAGCTTCATCACCAATTGATTGTAACACTGACACAAACAAATAGAAAATTTTAAAAGTAAAATAACAGTGGATCAGTTACATATAGATAAAAACCATGCATGTTACAGTGCGTTACAGAAATAAGCTTACTTATTCAGTAATAACTTAATAAGCAATATTATTGAAAAATTGGTAACATTAGTTATAAAGAAAACTTCAAGCTCAACACATGAAGCTAGCTACTGAACAACTTAAGCACCTCAAAGTCATGAATTGTTTATACTTAATCCACAAACTGAATGCAAAACTGCAAATATATTCAAAACATTAATAATGCAGAACAGTGTCCAGTACAAATTAAAGTCAACATGCAATTTATTTTACAAACAAACTTACAATAGAAAATTATTTCAAAAGCAGTTAAAAAGTTCTTACTAAGCTAAGCTGGCTCTGCACCAAGACTCGAAATATATCATCATACATCTTGCAGTACCCTATTATTTGTTAGAATTTTCTACCGTCACGAACCCACCTAACATGCAACAATTCCGATTCACTTCCTCTCTGGTTAAAAGCTTCTAGTTTCTTGAGTTTGTTAAAAGCCGTTAAAGCCAGTATGAATTGAGCCTTCACGGCGCACACAATAGGCTCAAAAGGCAACATTAAGACCAGATTTTAGTCGTAAGTAAGGCAATGACTTGGGATATCGTAATGCAGACACCGTAATCTCTGGTTTCTTCTACAGACCTTAGGTATTACAACAACGAATATTTGACTTGATTAAAATCTTAAATTCTTTATAAAATCACTGACAGACAACGCACCGCTTAAAACGCTGGGTTTATAAGGATGAAATTTAGCATAAGATTTCCTATAACAAAGGTAAGGGCTAACGAAGGATTTTTGAAAATTGATCTCCTAAACGGGTTAAATAGGGAATGACATTTAGTATGCCAGTTCATAGTTTCTGTCGACAGGAAATCCCAATAGGCAGACGCTTTGTACTTCAATCATTCTTGTAGCACATACTTTTTGTGAGTCGAAGATTCTCAAAACTGGGTACCAAAATAAATCCAATCTCAATTTCGCTTTCTCGAGAATTTTTAAAAGGAAAAAATAAATATATCTGCGCTCCAAGTACTTTCTTGAATCCCCTTCTGCACCTGTTGTAATTGAGGGCCGCTCACTAAAATATGCCTCAGTAGTCTAAGAGCCACCTGAAAGTTATTCTCTCGGTCTCCTCAACAACCTTTGCTTATATTCATGCGGTGATCCGGAACCAACTGGTCCTTCAATTCCAGGTAAAATTACGCAAGACTGAATTTAAATACATCAATCTACCTAGGCTTTTCCTGAGTACCTATGTTGTGCTGTGTATCCTCTAAAACATATACCCTTAAACCTCATTATTTTAATGAAAAGGTCCGAAATAAAAGGGTCTCACAATTTCTAGCAAAATTACGAAAATCTGTATCCATAAACATAATCTCCAAAAATATATCTTCTAAACCGCAGTGTTTTAATTCTACGTGATTTATTTTGTTTTCATACAAGTATTTGTCTTTTCTGAAGAATTGCTCCGAGCAGTCAACTTAAATTATCCATTTATTTCTTTGTAGACTACGTTACTATTCCCTTTTGTGCCATTTTTACGATAAAAGAATTCTGCAGCTGGTGCCAAAAGAAATAATTTCGTCGGCACCACTGAGAATACAGAGATTTAAGTTCAAGATTTCTCTTGATAATGGCTATTTTTATTACATTTTCTTTAAACAGTTGTAAAATGTCTGCATATTTGCAAACTTAAAGGTAGGCTTGTGTTATATGGTCGCAAGGAACACTTAAAGGAGATAGCAACCGCTTTATATTTCCCGGCTCACTTGCTTCCAGACGATGCAAAACGCCCAAGGGCACAAAAACAATTTACTCCTTTAAGACCAGTTTTATAACGGTCCTTTGCAAAGGATTCTCTTGTAGTTTTAGAAGTCTATTTCCATCACAAAGTCGTACCTGAGGCTAGGAACGTAAGAAGCCTAGCTCATTCCATCTATTGTAAGATTCTGATTGTCTTTAGGGAAGTATGAATGGGAATAGTAAGTAGCCAAGTGATATTTACCTTCGCAAGACTAGATAGTCTAAGGAGGTACCCTCCTGCGATTTCACTCGTCATATTATAGTCAATACAAGTAGACATTTTCGATGATTCAGCAAAAACATAAGTCAAAAGGGACGTTTTATGTCTTGGAAAGGAAAATAAACAGGAAAAACCATCGAAAGCAATAAAATAAATTACGAAATAAACTATGTTACAAAATTATAATAAATAACATACGATCGGACAAAACGTATAACAACGTACCTACAGATATTTTAAAAGCTGTAGGGAAAAATAATCCACCTAGCAAAAGAATATTAAAAATCTGTTCATGTATAAATCGCCGGGAGATTTCAGGCGAGGTAAGCTGGTTCCGTCCCTATTTGCGTTTAGCTGTCCAATATCTAGTCGGGAATAAAATGTCCATCGAGACCTACGGTTTAAATCCGACATGTGCATTTTGACTGCAGTCCAAGGATCAAAGTGTGGTGGCGCAAAATAAAAATGGCACTGCGAAAATAAGGAGCAAAAAGTATTTCAGCTATTGAAATAAGGTTCGGGAAATTCAAAGCCGATTTGCACATTTAATTTTAAATATTAGTGTCAGCGTAAAGTTAAATGATGATTTTGGCGATGGGACAATCTGGTCGCTAGTCTGACATCAATTGTGTAGTAGATAATAGGGTCCCTGCAGTATTTCTGAAATTATGGTTTGTATATTTTATGTAATTTGAACCACGCAGAAAGCAATTTCCTAAATGTTGCATTGACAAATAGTTGATCCTGATCATGGAGTAGGTCTAAAAAAAATATTTTAATACTTTAGATTTGCTCTTCATAGATTTCATAGTGACAAAGTGTACGAAATTAAACAAACAAGGGGCAAGGCAAAATCGCCTAGTATAGTGAGCTCCTTCATACAATATGACCTAGGTAGATCAGATTATTGTGAGCTTTATGAGGCATTTTATAGTTATTAATCTAAGGGTACCGCGACTAAATAGAGGCACTTAGCCAACGTATTGGCAATTAACTGCGAGCGTCTTTACTAATGGAGATCGAACGCTCCTCGGGTATCAAGCCGGCTGTAAGGTATGAACCACTTAAGACTTGCATTGCCACTGATAAAATTTATATGAGTAGTGCACAATGCTTTCCTTGAGTTTGCTGTTCGTTGTTTACATTCGTTGTGTGTATATTAGGTCTTTACCTATGAAATTGCCGTTTTGCAGTACTGGCCATTTCAAATCAAAATAATTTTTGTTTGGGTAAGAATTCTAATTTCAAATTAATTTTATTTTAAAAACATGGATTTTTTTTTCCAAAAGTAGTCATTTGTTTATTGATTAGTGTTACATTTTCATCGCATTTCAATCTTTTTCGTCATCATGGATACGTTAAAAATTCGAGTAATTATGGAATATGAGTACCGTCGTGGCAGCAACGCGGCACAAGCGGCACGCAACATCAACGACGTTTACGGAGCTAACACTACAAACCAACGCACCACCTGTTATTGGTTTGCTCGCTTCCGTTCTGGAAATTTCGACCTGAAAAATGAACCTCGCGGTCGTCCGAAGACTTTGGTCGACAATGACGAATTAAAGGCGATTGTGGAAGCTGATGATACACAATCTACGGCTGAATTAGCAGCAGCTTTCGACGTTAGCGTCAAAACAATATTGGTCCATTTGCGTCAAATTGGCAAGGTAAAAAAGCTTGACAAATGGGTGCCCCACGAACTCAATGATCGTCAGCGCGAAGTACGCGTCGAGACGTGCTTTGCACTGCTCAACAGACACACAAATGAAGGAATTTTGAACCGCATTGTTACCTGCGATGAAAAATGGATTCTGTTTGATAATCGCAAGCGCTCAGCAAGTTGGTTGGATCCTGGTTCAGCACCTAAACAATGCCCTAAACGAAAACTTACCCCTAGAAAAGTGATGGTCACTGTTTGGTGGTCTAGCGCCGGTGTGATTCATCACAGCTTCTTACCAAACGGGGTGAGCATTACTGCAGATGTGTACTGTGAAGAACTGAACACAATGATGGAGAAGCTGGCACATCTCCAACCAGCATTGGTCAATCGCTCGTCTCCGCTGCTCCTGCACGACAACGCGCGACCTCATACTGCACAGCAGACGGTCTCCAAGTTGCAAGAACTGGGGTTGGAAGCTCTCCGTCATCCGCCCTACTCACCAGACCTTGCGCCTACAGACTACTACTTTTTCCAGAATTTGGATAACTTCTTGGCGGGAAAAAAATTCAATACCCGAGAGGCAGTACAAAATGCCTTTGAAGAATTTGTTGCCTCCCGTCCAGCTGATTTCTTTAAGAAGGGCATCAATAAACTGCCACTGCGATGGCAAAGATGCATTGATTGCATGGGTGATTACTTCGATTAATACAAATAAAAAATACATGAAAAAAATTCGTTTAAATTTTTTCATACAAAACGGCAATTTCATAGGTAAAGACCTATTATAAAGGCCTAAATTTGAAGAAGAATGTCCTAGGCGTAATTCTTTAAATGTTTGTTCGTAAGGAAATAAAGAATCGTTGTTATTTTAGTATGGATATAAGAGGTGGAACACAACCGCGTCTTACTGTCTTAGAAAGTAGGTGATATGGCCAACTTAGATAAACCTTTTACATAATCATAAGTTCAAGCTGGTTCTAGGTCAAAAGGTCTAGAATCATAAAGGAAATCCTCGGCCCAGCCGTTGCCGTGCTGGGAGTCACAAGATGGCAATAACAGTAGAGGTACTTAGTGATAATTTATAGCCCACTCTATTATTTCCTAGTATTAAGAATCATATACCTCAATCCAATATGAATCATGTTTATTCACTTTTCTACAGTGATCAGGTAAATAACAATCACTTACCATTTAATTAGTATTTTATATACATAACAAAAGTAGCACAGATTCGTCAGATATGCTTACGGCTTCATGCCTCCAAATCGACTGACTCGTTTAGCAAATCGGTCACCCCACTAAATGTTTCCCCACTTTAAACGGAAGTCAATTCTCGGCCGGCTATTCGACCAATCAGAGCAGAGTAGACATTACATACAATCATTTGACTAACTAAAATACATTAGGGCTTATGATTAAATGTGAATACTTTAACCTGGTAAATTTAAACAATATGATTTAATAATTATACAAAATAAATATACATTATTACCGATATTCTAAACATTAATGCTTAAAACGGATGTATAAAGTTCCTGGGACCACTAGCGCCATCTGTCGCTTGTGAAAATAAGTCTATACTTAAATATTATTTTAAGAAAATCATTACATTCGGCCATCCGACATCGTGCAATGTCTCCTGACGCACGATTTTACAAATCTAATAATAGTTAAATTAAAATGAGCCTTACATACGACACATCATTACATTCGGCTAATCATTGATATCTGATTCGATTCCAGAGCATGGTTTTCGTCATTTATCACAAGACAATGAGCTACTAATAATTTGATGTTCAGGCAAGCTCATGGCGCTTTCTAAGTGTACAAAAAGTTTTACAGACTAAACGTGACAAGTCTTCCGGTTCAGTATAATTTAAGGCTTGGGCTCCATTTCTAATTGATTTATCATAAATACCGTGGGTATACAATCTTTGGCTGTTTTACCACTAATATGACCAAAACAAATCAAAATATTGGATTTCTTTTTTTAAAATTATTTGGCTGTTACAAAGCTTTCAAATTACAGCGATGATAGGCATTGGAGAACAGTGCAGGCCTGTCAATAGCACCAGGTACTTATTAAGAAAAATGAAAATTAAGAATAGAAAATGTTCTACAAAATGTACAGTCTGCAAGGCCTACAACCTTCTCGCATTCACAATATTTAAAAGAATCTAAACAATTAAAGTATAAAAACCTAATTAAACCAATTAACATGATTTCCATGAAAACCACTAACAAAGCGTATAAATGAGAATTGTAGGTGCAAAATCTTAATTAATGACGAAATATGTCTCACATTGTAAAGAAATAAAAAGTTTAAAAATCAACACTGCAATTTGGGAGCACTTACTCGTAATAAACATTCACATTTAAATGCTGTCAATGAGTTACCAGGGAAGCGACATGTGTACAAGGAATCAATGCCAAACTTCCCCGTCTCCAATGCCGCATTTTATATTATAACTAGTTGACCCGACAGACGTTGTCCTGTCTTAACTATGAATATGTTTTGTAAAATTTTCTAATGTTACGCGCATCTTTTTTTATTTATGAATATTGAATTCGCAACTTTCTTTATTTTTTCTTTCATAAAAACCTTCTCCTGACAATAACAAACAACAATAAAAGAATTAGCAAAATTGGTCCAGCCGTTCACGTGTGATGCCGTGACCAAGGGAAATAGGGATTCATTTTTATATATATAGATATGCCCCTTTGACAAGGCACGTATGATGTGAGTTTCGAACCATCCATCGCCAAGCTCTGTTACCGACTTCGGATCCTAGCTGTGGCCACTTTAGACAACTGCCTTATGCTTATGCTCACTGCAAAAGCAGCTGAATTTAATCTATTTGAAAGAACTCTAATGTGAGCACCCCATTGCAGTATTGAATCCTAAGTTATTCCCAGAAATACAGCTTCCGAAATAGCATCTAGTTTCTTGCCATCAAGTTTTAAATTTAGAACCGCTTCGGCACCTTTGGTAATGAGAACTTAAGTCAACTAGTTTTATTCGCATTAAGTACAAGATTATTAGCTGCAACCCATTTCAAAAGAACATCGACTATCGTTGACATGAAAGACATCCGTATCTTTCTATCTTTTATTTTTAAGAGAAGTGTCATTTGCGAATAAAATTATATTTGAGAAGTTAGTAATCAAGTATAGCTCAAAGAATCAGCATTGCCATCCAACGTGACAACGCTGCCAGCCCCTTGGGCACTTTTCCCACTGACAGCGATGCGGACGAATTCTTTGATGCCCAGTGAGTTTTTCCCTTTTTACTTTATATACTTGTTCATAATTTTAATCCTTGACAGTAATGATTAAATTTCAAGTAGCCAAATAAGACAGCTGAAACTTAAAATGGTCAAAGTATGGAAGGTCATTAATGTAAACTAGAAATAAGAAAGGATCAAGAATTGAACCATAAGGCTCGTCCACCCTAACCAAACACCCGAGGAGTTCGCCTCGTTAACGTCCACTTTTTGGCTGCCTGTTTGATAAATAGAGTACAAGATCAGCAGCTAGTCCACGATTTCTCTTGCGTTGTAATTTACAGATCAGTGCATTGCTGCCAACGCATTCAAACGCTTTTAAGAGAGGAGAGATTTCGCAACCTCTAATGGGACATTGGTAAACAAACTTTTTAGAGTCCCGTCAACTTTTAACCTATCTGAAATGGTTTCATTATCAATTTCTAGGGAGAACTCATTCTGACCTCGCTGTTTTATGCTTCCAGTTTCTTTGTTAATTACCTGCCACATAGGCTTTATTTTATTTTTAGAATACTAATTTTGTTACTTATTAATTTAGATTTAGCTTAAGCCCGAACCTTTGGAATATATTAACATAGTTGCTTACATAATTATGAAAAGCTTGATCAGAAGTCAACGACACAAAATACATATAATATATGATATTTCTGCTTTTTAAAATACCAGTAGCCCATTCGCTAAATTTTGGTTTAGTGTTCATTGTAACATTTTTTTTTTTTTGGACATACTTATTGCATACTGTAGAAAAAAAAATCTATTGTGAATCAAACGTTGTCGTTGAAAGATTGCTAAGAACACTATTATTAAACATTTTCAATTTATTTTTATTCAGAGATTTAATGGTTTTATCTACGTGTAACTTTTATCTAAGTCAAACGATACAAGCTGACCAGTATGGTCAGACCTGATGTCACTAATTAAGGACGAGTCTTTTATTTTGCAATCTACGTAAATACGTTGTCTATGAATGAGGCTGTGGTTCCAGTTATTCTAGTCGCTTCATTTAATATTGATTTTAAATTTAATTATTTGTACAATGAGATACGCTTACATTTTCCTGGTGAATCAACCAATAAATCAATATTGAGGTTTCTGTACTCTCGACTTATACAAAATCCATTAAATTTAACTGTTTGCATGCCCTAGTTAAGGCAGTTGGTATAAGGACCATTTTAAACTGAAAATACGTAACATGTACCTACTTTCTTTGGAAATAAAGAATTATTCTATATTATTCTATTCACCTATGTATTAGCATAAATTGTCGTAAAAACAAAAATATAATATTTAGATAACTTTTCATTACTACGACTTGTACAGGCTAACATTTCTTCCAGAAACTGACCATGATCTTCCTCAATTCCAATCAATTCAATCAATTATTCATTCCATTTTTCTTCTTCGTTTTTCATACAATTGTAAGTAAATTAACTTTAAGACCGCGCTATCGCTTTAGGTATACTCCTGTAATGATAGTTGTAAGGGAGATTTTAATAAATAAGTAATAAATAATAATAATAATAGGAAACGCCTTTATAAGTTTAGCTTATCACAAAGTCCAAGTAAAAACTACTATTTGAGCAATATATATGGTCTGCTTCTCGTCACATTTGCATATTATATTCATATCGTTCATAAAGTACATTAATTCAACTTTCTAAGCCAATTTTCAATACTTTAACTTTTACTGAAAGGGTCTAACTCCAGTATAACATTGTTTGAATGATTATTGTTTAAGTTACGAGACCTTTTATGGGTTCCTTCTTGACAAACATTCGAAACATTCAATACCTTTCTCCTTGACCAACTTGGAGTTATTTCATATTTCTTGCATCGCGGTGGTGTACTTTTAGTATCAGTTGTCCTGCTGGAAGAAGAAGAGGTCGATGTAGACCTCGTGCGCTTGCTTCCTTCTAGATTGCTTTCTTGTACGTCCCGTCTTTGTGTCTGCCTTGTTTGACACAGGGACTGCCCGTTTGCATTTTCATCGATCGCCCATCGCGACTAGCGCACTTCTGGTGTTTTTGCACCATCAAGTTCCATGGATCCTCACGATAATAATAAAACATTGATTAGAATATTTATAAAACTTAGTAACCTGTCACATGAGTAATTTTAGTAATAATAATCCAATTCAGAGCATACTATATGCTTTAAGCTCATTTTATAATGTCTTCATGAATTTTTGTACATTTACAAAATTTCCAATTCAAAATAACTCATGAATAAATAGGTAATACTTGATCGATAAATTCATACTTTACTTACGTTCTTGAGGATAGCTTTGTTCGTGTCGGGCACACTTGGCCCTGGGCACACCTGGCCCTGGGCACACATAGCCCTTGGCACACATGGCCCTGAGCACACATGGCCCTGGGCACACCTGGCCCAAATCATTATCATTATCATCATCATCATCATTATCATCATCATTATCATTATCATCATCATTATCATTATCATCATCATTATCATTATCATCATCATTATCATTAGCTCACTTGGCCAAATAAAAACTTCTTAAAGCACACTTGTGCTTTATCCTTAGCACACATGGCTTTAACTTCAAGCGTGAGCGATCACGCAGTCCTCTGCGGATACTCCTGCGGGATACTCCTGTATCCCTGCTCCGATGGGTTTCATTTTCTCCATCCATAAACTGAAACTCGCCACCAGAAAAAAAAAGCATTAGCTAATTATCTCGAAAACGGTGCATCCTAGAGCAAAATTACTGATAAATTTCACCCCCTTTTAAAAACCGCACACTCATCGTGTGGCATACCAGAGAAACCAATACACCATTACCCCTAAGACGACCCACTGATCTTAAATTTCATTGGATTCCATAGTCCTGGTACCCATCCATGATCCATCATTGTATCGTCTATATACAACTAAAAAGTCAAGCAAAACGAGTTCAATTACCCAGTGTTTGCAACCTCGTTGTACAAACCGGTACGATTTCAGTTAGGTTGAAAATTTCAACAGCCGTTAAGATTTAAAATCGTATGATGCATATTACTTTTCCCTATGTGGTACAATAGAAAATTAAACTAGTCAATGAAACTTCGAGTTCAGATCTAAAAACATATCCTGCATATTACTATTTCCAACGTGGTAGAAAAGAAAATTCAACCAGTCGATGATACTTTTAATTAAGATTTAAAATCATATGATGCACAATACTATTCCAAATGTGGTAAAATGGAAAATTAAACCAGTCAATGATACTTCGAATAAATGACAACGGTCCTGCCGTGCAATTTAAAATTATGATGAAAGACTAGAAGTTAGGGAATCAAATTATGCTTTTCTTTTAGAAGTACCTAGGTAGTACAACTTGATTATATAATTTCCTTGAAATTAAAAAGTAAACAAAACCACTTGTACGAATAACGGATTTTTACATTCACGGAGTAAATAATAATTTTAGGTTGGTCAAACATACTGTGTAGGCGTACTTACGGATCTTGATCCCGCTTCTGAGATATTAAGAATCATATACCTCAATCCAATATGAATCATGTTTATTCACTTTTCTACAGTGATCAGGTAAATAACAATCACTTACCATTTAATTAGTATTTTATATACATAACAAAAGTAGCACAGATTCGTCAGATATGCTTACGGCTTCATGCCTCCAAATCGACTGACTCGTTTAGCAAATCGGTCACCCCACTAAATGTTTCCCCACTTTAAACGGAAGTCAATTCTCGGCCGGCTATTCGACCAATCAGAGCAGAGTAGACATTACATACAATCATTTGACTAACTAAAATACATTAGGGCTTATGATTAAATGTGAATACTTTAACCTGGTAAATTTAAACAATATGATTTAATAATTATACAAAATAAATATACATTATTACCGATATTCTAAACATTAATGCTTAAAACGGATGTATAAAGTTCCTGGGACCACTAGCGCCATCTGTCGCTTGTGAAAATAAGTCTATACTTAAATATTATTTTAAGAAAATCATTACACTAGGTTTACTAATTTCTTAGGCAATCTTTCTCTAGAATTGTAAGAACAGTGCATAATGGGTTGTTTTTACATTCATTGCGTTTATACAAATTTAGGTCTGGGTGAATAAAATAGTAATGTATGTAATCCTGACGACTCACATTTAAAAAAATTTCAACATTGATCTCCTAAACACAAAATCTAGAAATATTTTCTCGCATTATACTCGACAATGTGAAAAATAAAGAAAAAACGTAACGAACTTAATGATAAGTGTCTTACCGAAGGGGACTAAAAAATACAACACCATCTTAGGAGGTGGGACATGATCATTAATTAAAAGACAGCAGATGTTCGGAAGAAACTTGCAATTAGAAGAGGGCAGTAAGTAAGGGCGGGGAAAATGGGGACCTAGAGGGAAATAGTCCATTTTATTGCCTACTATTGCTTTTGGTGAAAGAATTCTATTTATAGGTCAGATTGCTTGTGCTTTGTCCCCGAAATAGATCAGATACTTTCAGTCAAACTGGCAGTTGAAATGCGTATTGGTTTTTGTAATCCATTTCTAAAGAAATAAGCAGTACCTTTGTACTCAATTGTTTGATTATGCCGTATTTGCTATGTATTTTACTGTGTGTACATAAATAATAAAATAAATAAATAAATAATAATAAAAAAAGCGTTGCAAAAAAAGAGTCGTCCGCATCACAATTCGATTTTCTTAATATGTTTGTTAAATTGATAGGTTTGTTTTACAAAATTTTAATTAAAATAAATAAATTAGTGCATGTGGTGTTAGCCTTTGTTGCACTTATAGATGTATATCGTGCAATTTTAATTGAAATGTAACGTGTTGATTGTAGGCTAACCTAAATAAATCACTGGCAGCAGGAAAAGTGCCAAAAAAATGGCAGCATTACCACGTTGTATGGCAATACTGATTCTTTGACCGAAATGATTTAATTTTAATTAAATTGGTACTTATTTGATTACGTAACTTCTTATTATTATGCTTTTTTCTACTTTGAGAGGCACTTTTATATATATAATCGACCTTTTGCAAGTTGCACAACCAATTTACAACTCAAAATAAGCTTATATCTGACAGTTGAGAGCTCAACTGTCAGATATAAGCTTATTTTGAGTTAATTTGAGCAGTTTGAGAGCTCAAACTGCTGAAATTACTATGATTATTTATTTGTTTACTAGTACACATACATTATTATATATTTAATTTGGTGCCAACATAAAATCATTAGAGTTTTACCGTGCACCAAGGTCATCGACTACATAATATTGGTTAAAACCACTTAAGTAGGTAGTTAGCTTACAAACCAAGAACAAATAAAGTTACTTCGGGTATAAAATAAATAATATCTACATAACGCGAGACATAGAACATAGCTGACCAATCTGACCGTACATCGTTAGAACAAAATAATAGTTTAAAAAACTAAAAAACACGCTTTAAAATCCAATCTAAAAAAGGAGAAAATAATTTAATTCAATTAAAAAGCGTGGGATGCTTTTTGAGGTATTTTTATAATCAATTAATGTCAAGCACCCCACGCTTTTTAATTGAATTAAATTATTTTCTCCTTTTTTAGTTTGGTTTTTAAAGCGTGTTTTTTAGTTTTTTAAACGTTTATTTATTTTCTATTTTTTAGTTCTGCTAACTACAAAAACGTGTTTTGTTTTTTATTTTCTCATTTTTTTTTTAAATTATTGAATTGTCATCGGTCCTCAACAAGTTTACAAAATTTCAATGAAATCTGACCGTTTAAAGTGGGTCAAAGGAGTCAGTTACATACAAACAAACAAACAAACATACAAGTGAAGCTAATATAAAGCGTGTAAAAAGTGGTGGTGGAATGTTTTAAAATTTCTACAGGTTGCTCCTACTATTTTAATTTGTGTTATGATAATTATTATTTTTCCTTAATTTTGAATGTTTACTATTTATCAATAATTAATGATAAGTATATTTTTATTTAGTAATAAACCGGTTCAATTCTAAATACCTTCACAATACCTACCTTAATGGAACTAAATTGAATAACAGCGTTATCCTTGGTATCAATAAGAAAAGCTTCGATAAAATTCTCTTTAAAACTTTTGCCGGGAAACAAGGGTAGTTCGTTAAAATGTGACGTCATTAAAGCTAGACGGATTTTATCAGGGTGTCAAATATCCGACGTCCTAGTTTTCAGGCATAGTTTCATGCAAAAAAAGAATCAGTTTGAAAAACTGAAGAATTTTGTAGGATAGCAACACCAAAGCAAGCTAGAAAACCGAAAGTCGTTCATTCTATTCATGACCTATTGGAAAGTTAAGAAGTAGTTACATTAGTAAAATAATTCAGAGATACTCGTACCTTCTTAGATTGGTAATTTTACGCTTTTTGAACATTGTTATATTATTTTCTCCTGTGTCGTGGTTGCTTTTTGCAAACAAAAGTAGTATATTTACTAACATTTCAAATAAAAAACACTTAAAAAAAATCAGATAAAAAATGTTTTCTGAATAATCCTCCATTGAACTGCAAATCCTTGACATTCGCAATAAATATCAATAAACAGCGAAACTTCGTGAATTTAAAAGTAAATTGCATTTGCTGACTCGTATGTAGATTTTATGAGTCTCGTATGTAATGGTCCATATTAGTCACTCCTCGATTTCCTTCGTTTGGTATTTGTAACTTTTGTATATCTGTTCACTGAGGATTTTTAACAGCTTAATTTTTAGGCACTTATTTTATTTGCTTATCAATCGCTATCGTGAATTTTTTTTTTTTACTAGATTTTGACAGTGACTTCGCTCGCGTGGAAGTCGGAAGTTATCGTACGGGAACGTACTCATCATCATCATCATTTCAGTCGAAAGGCCTCTCCCAAAAGGGGGGTTTTGCCATAATGGCCACGCTTGGCAGGCGGGTTGGCGATCGCAGTATGGTGGCAAAATGCATAGAGAACGCTGCTGCTCATTCTCTAGTAAGTCCCTTAGTCACCTTTTACGACACCCACGGGAAGAAATGGGATTGTGCGTCTTTTACGTCCGGCACCACACGGAACAACGTACGAACGTACTACCAGGCTTTAATCTATCTGTGTGCTAATTTTGACCAAATCCGTTCTGCCATCTTTGCATCACCCAAAGGTCGACTGGTAGAAAATGCCTTTGGCATTAAGTCCGCCTCTGTACATTTTTGTGCGTGAAGTATTAAATAAATAAAAAAATAAAAAAATAGTAGGATTAATTAGAGTTGTTCCACTTCTGGGCAAAGATCTCGCCCACATCTTTCCACTTTCAACTCTTCTACTCTCACTTTCCATTTGTCTCTTGTTCTATTTTTGCCATCTCCGACCAATCAGGCAAAAACGAGTCCTGAACTTCACGCCAGCGTTTTCAAGGCTACGACGCCCATCTTCAGACACACACTGCGCTACGAACCTGGCCCATTTTTCTTCATGCATCGTATAAATGTTGCCCGTCCAGTCCCAAGTCAGCATCGCAGAATTAAAAAAAAATAGTATAAGTTGGATATTAATCATTAGGTACTCGACTAGTGGCCGATCTAGTTATTGGCGGATTAATATTGAAACAGGTTATTACCATGATAATAATATCATGGTAATAACCAGCTTTATTAATCCGCCCCGTAGTTGACTTCAAATTCACATAGCTTATCGGCTGAAGCGAAACTTAGCTGCCTGTGTGGTGGAAGAGCCTAACAAGCGGTGGCTGGTTGGGCTTTAACACCACACAGGTATTTTGAAACACTGGTCAAAATTAACACTTACACAATCAGACGGTGTCGAAGATATTAAGACAGGTAGAAAAAATCTCCATTGAAAAAAAAGTAAAACGATTTGATTCAAAAGCATTAACTTTTCGCCTCCCAGATTTGATTGTGCAGAGTTTTCTGAATTAGTTAAGCTCGTAAGTCAGAAACGTCTACTAAAAGATGGCCAAAATCCTTTGAAATTATCACTTTGACTGACATAATAATTTAAGAAAATTTTGCGCGTTCAGCTATATTCAAAATCAAAGGCCACAATTGTGATTTGAGTATTGTTTAAATTCAGATGAATGATACTATAATATATTTATTTCTTTGGTAGGTACTTTTGATTCTCAAAATCTTTTAAATACCTAGATTTTAAAATCTGCTGAAAATGGTTTCGTGCTTCTAATAAATGCTATTTAGCTACGTGCACTAATGATCTTGAAGAGTGGTTACTCAGTGGAATTCCACCACTACATTTTTTCTTTGTCATCTTCATAAATAGTGATCAAGGCGGGCAAGGATTTTTTTTAAAGAATACACTATGTGAGCATTATGAATTCGTCACTATCTTTCATGTACAGGTCTGTAGAACATGTACCTAATCCAGTATAAGACTTACAGCTTCAAATAATGTTTTACCAGCTTCCTAAACCAAATGAAAGCCATTCATAACACAAGGTCGTATCAGGAAATCCATTCGCAAAGCCAAACCAAGACGCGAAATAAATTGCAACCGAACGCGGTCACGCATGAAAATTCCTCTTCCATATTAAATGGAAAGTACCAATGATCAAAGTAATAAATATAAAACAGGGTAATAAATCTGTGCGTCCACATCCTTTGGTCCATTATTACGGAAAGAAAGACCCAGACCGCATTAACTTTGGAGTGTATCACATTCGCATAGAAATGTTATTACTGTTCTATGTCTGCAAGAAGATTGTGTGTGCTATGCTGTCAAAACCGGGATCTAAAGGATTCCTTTCGTTACCTTGTAGTCCACAAGGGATTCTAACCTCTTTTATAGCATTTTTACTTCTTCTCCGATCCTATTCAATGAAGCAGACATAAACTATTTGGTGTCTCGGCACCGCTCAATGCTACCGCCCGTAATTATTCTAAAAGTTAGTAAGTAGTCTCTACAACGACAAATATGTTACTTTTATAACTTCCTGTAGCGGGGTGTAACAAACAAGTTGTTTATAAGATATCAAAACAACACATCCGCAAGTCTGTCGGGCTATAGGAAACAGACAAACAAAGCGACTTTTTCAAGAACAAAGACTCGACCCGCGGTCCTATGACGAATACAAACTAGCAAACATTCAAATGCGGTCCTGAAAAATCTTAACTTGGCATGATAAAGACGGTTTTTGAGGAGCATAATAAGGGAGTTATTTTTGTTCGTCGGGGGATGAACTAGTGACGTTGCAGAATGTGTGTTTTCCGTGAGAGCGCTACACCATTCTGAATTTACAGGGAATTGAATTTTGTAGTTCATAGTGACGGTATGCGGCGGTATACCTACGCCTCGAGCGAAATTTTGTATAAACTAAATCGAATAAACTTATTCGATAATAGCATACGGTCTTAAGCAGGTATGTAATCGAAAATTGTAGACGAATACGGGAAAATTGTTGTTTTTGTGGTTTTTGAATTGACTGAAATAGAATAGACTCAGTAGTCTCTGTAAAAGCTTCCAGCTATTATTATTGTGTCGAGTGCGCTAAGTGCTGATACCAATATCGTTAAAACGCCGATAGTTGTGACGAAGAAATACTTAATTGAAGGAGCACTGGAATTAGAGAAGAAGCAGTATTTATCTTATTTATCCATTCCTTCCATATTTCGCGAGTCCGTGTGTAATTCTTCCAGATTGATCGGAACCTATCAGTACCTAGGTATATTATTATCTAACTAGCAATCAACCACTGCTTTGCACGGTTTTAACGACCTCAAGAAACATCGAGTTTTCCTTATTAGAAACAAATTAATACACGTTAATACACGTTATCCAACCGGAATAAATTTTCCTAATAACGGTAAAAACCCTATCAAAATCCTTTGCGTAGTTTAATTTATAATGTGAGATTGTAACTACAACTTTTTCTATGTTCGATGATATAAAAAAAAAAATTGTCTTAATAATCCACAAAGTTTCTTAAAATTTTCCTCTAGGAATATAATATAATGTGCGGAATATTTGACATGATTTTATTCAAGATTGTTGGAAGCGAATATGGTGGAGGCTGTAAGATAAAATCTAGGGTGGGATTTGCAATATTCAAGTCAAGTGGTACGAAGATCGCCATTCTCGCTAGTGTAAGGATTCGCTCAAACTATTCCAGTGTAACGATAATTTTTGACTATTCAATGAATATTTTACGCATTATTTTTATCTCTCGATCCGGTTCTATTCTCACATCATTGTTTTGTCTGTGAATATATTTTTGTGGCTATTATTTTTATGATTGCGGAATGTAGTTGCAGCCCGGTGTCAATGGGACGAATGTATGGCGACAGGGTAATGGCTGATCTTTGCGTTATGCTCGTGAACGGATACTGCTTGTGGTGACTGGTCGTCTTGCTGATCATGATTTTGTTATTGTGACTAATAATTACCTACCTGTTTATATATTTGACGTCGATGGTCCTAGGTTACCATTTGTGGCCTCGAGCTGTAACTCGGGTAGCAGCTAGGTGAACATAACCCAGCATTGCATATAAGCTATCACGCCCTTAATAGGTACCAGGAAACTTTTATTTTGGTATTATGCTTTATTTTATTTTTTTATTTTTTGTGCTCGAGTAAAGTTTTTATTTTATTTGTTGGTATATGGGCATAGCTGGCTGACATAATTATGTAAGTATGACTAATTATTTAAATAATGTTCTGTGTCTAGTAATATTTATTACTTTGTATGGTATGTATGGAATCAAGTATATCCGACTGTTTAGTCGCTGTCTGTTTAGACAGCTGTACTGCTGGGGAGTTTGTTGCGCCACTTCTTCTTCCTAGCTAAAGCACTAGGAAGTGGTGAAGGGTGGGCGTTTTTGGGGGACTGTCTTATGTATTTTGACGTTCGAAAAGTGCTGATCCACAGCCTAATTTGAATAAATGACTTTTGACTCTGATTTGATTATGACAGACTTTGTGTAACGTGTTTGAAATGACATGACATGAGTAGGAAATAGGAAAACTGAAAGTAAGTTTAAAAAATTTACATTTAAATGATGACCCTAGTCATGCATTATTATAATGTAGTAGAGCATTCCAATAAAAAAAGGAATTACCTAGAAATAAATTTGAATCCATTTTGTTGTAATTTTAGAATACAACCAAAAAACGTAATACTTCCTTAATATCTTATCTGTCGGGGTTAATAAGTACATCTTTTCTTTGCACAAATATTTACGATACCCATAGAAAATGAAAGTTTCTCAAAGATTTTATTATTTGTTTCTCAGATCTGATAGCTGTCCCCTTACTTTCAAAACTAAAAGCCTTCAGATTTGTTCTCTCTGTAGTGAAATAAGCACGTCTGAAATTAAATTAAGGTTCGTAAAAAGGAAGCTACAATGCCTATTACTTCGGGATTCTAAACCATGACAAACGTATTAAAGATGTCAAGCACGAGCTTTGTTGACGTTTGGAAATCCGCCATCTTTAAACTAGTCTACGTTGTTTGTTTACCAAATTGGCACCTGCAGTTTGAACAGAATTTGAATTGACGGGATGATAGGTATTTAAAGGTACTTTCTGCTTCCTTTTGATTAAATTCATTAGGAGCCCCTGTTTTAATGCTCACTGAATAGAAAAGAAATAAACCATTGTTTTTGTAGAATCCGAATCGTTGCGTCTTCAAACTTTTTAATTTTTTGTTTCGATTTTGAACTTTCGTTTAGATTCATTGAAGTAAAAACTTCTATAGCCGCGTTGAGTGATTTTTAGTAAGGGCAAAACTTATCGGTTCGTGTCACCTACATGCTAATGTGACGTGTGTTTTTTTCCAAAGTGTTAATTATCACTGTGTGCAGTCCACATGACTGTCCTTTTTTTATTTTTTCATGAAATTCGAGTGAAAGTTGAACATGGAAGTATGCTAATGACCACTGCGAGGCACGTAAACTGTAGGTAACTATGTAAGTAGTGTAGCCAGTAAATATACTGCTGACATTAACCATCACAATTATGACATCTATTGTCATAGACACACAGTGTTAGAAAGTGCTAAAATCTCTGTTACTTTTCTAGCGCAATGCGACTGACCGTGAGGACAGTTCCAGCAACAGTCACATTCCTAGCTTACAACCATTACTTTCTACGACAAACGACCTATTGCCAAAGTGCCACATTTGGGCACTAATGGCTTTCTATTTCAAGTTGACCTAAGCTTGAATTTACGCAGAGATGTCACAGGAATAACGAAGAGTTACTGTTTTAATTCTAAGTGTTTTTCGATTTTGATTATTAGAATAAAAGAGGATTGGGTTGGTTTAGACGATACTCAATAGAAAGTTTGGCACAACCTGCGCTATACTTTCACCATAGTATTAGATATATATATACAATATGTCACCGTATGATTGTAAGCACCGTTAGTTTATAGTCTATCTCGCGAGATTATAAACTGTCGATAAATTGTGAACTGCACCATACTGCTTACCGACCGAATAGGTTAGGTTAGAATTGCGAACAACCGCTCGCGAGCCGAGCGATCGCAGCGAGCGGTGCTGCGGCAGCGGCCGGTGAGCGCTACTTCCAAGTTAGTGGCAGTTACTTGACTATTTAGTAATAGCGCAAGGTACTATCCGTCTTGAAACCAGTTCAAAATTTGACGGTTTCACTTCGATAGATTATAATCTACCGAAAAATAATGCGTTAAAATGTAAGCAGTATGTTACGGTTTACAATCTTTCAACAGTTCACCAAATACCAAAACCCAACCAACAATTTACCAAAACAAAAACAAAAACACATTAGTTAGAGGTTAAATCTATTTTATATTTCTTGCTGATAATATATAGCTTTCAATAAGAAACCGGTCAAGTACGAGTCGGACGGATTCGCGCACGTAGGAGTCCGTACCACAAAGTAAAAAGCCGTTTCTTGTAAGGAAACCCGCTTTAATTTTTAACTCTTATTTATTTTTATTTTTGTTGTTATAGCGGCATCAGAGATATCAATCGTCTACCTATTACGAATCATGAGATACAGCCCGCTGACAGACAGACGGACGGACAGCGCAGATTTGGTAATAGGGTCCCGTTGGTTACCCTTTGGGTACGGAACCCTAAAAAAATACAACCATTCTCTTAAACTTACTGCTTTGATATAATTGTAGTGCTGAAACTTTCACTGTCAGCTCAAACGCTGATTCAACAATGTTTTCTGTATTGAATCTTTTCATTAACTTGAAGTTTCTTTGTGATCTCAGCAAGCAACGTAGTGTTGCGCAAATTGTAAACAAAAGTCAATTTATTGAATTTACTGTTCCGTTTCTATTTGGCACTAGACTCTGCTATTTGAAATAAACCTGTCTAGTTGGTCTAGTAATTATGCTTTATAAATGATAAATGATAAATGATTTTATTTCTGTAAGTAGGTTTGTACAAACACTTTTACACGTCAATCATATTTTTTTTTTTTAACTAGATGAGGTCGGCGTTTCCTATCTGACTACTCTGAGAAGAAAGGCCGAAACAAACTCAGAGGTCACAGTCTTTTTTAAAGTCCAGACATAATCTTGGTCAGATCATGTGAAGACCATGTGGATACATTTACACATTTATACATTTTTGTTTCAGTCTTTGCTTGGTAATTTGTATTCTGTCTTTCTTTTTAAATGTGTTTTCTCGGTGGTCGCTTATTGAGTTTTATAATTACATTTCCTGCCCTGAAAATAACCTGATTTCATATTTTCTTTGTTGTATACAGGCTGACTTTCATTTATTGGTAACAACTTCTCTCCTAAATTTACTTTAGATTTTAGTCTGAATCAGCACTTTTTTTAAGTTTCACTATCCCGTATTTTTTAAGGCTACTTACACCCTTAAAAATATCGCCAGTGAACACTAACTCACCCTGTATAAATCAAAAAGAGTTATTAATAATCCGTTTTCAAAATAACGTCGTCATAACCGCATGTTAATAAAGTTTGTAATTAAAGACATGTTAATTAAGAATCTTCGTGTCTAACCCTCATCAATTAGTGAAGCTCGGAAGAGCAGAAATGTAACGATTCTCCAAAGGGTCCATTTAATAAAAGATTAATTTTGCCAATCATAAATTATTACAAAGTACTATTCATTCATTGTGTCAACCCTGCAATAACATTAGCGATCCATTTTATTAAGTGCAATATTTAACCGATTGCGTTTACTTTCTAAAAGAATTTTCTTTAAATTATGATAGATTATTGAAAATGGTTTATTAATGATAATTCGCTTTACTTGCAATTTCTTATAAAACTTCTCAAGCCCCTTTTTTTACTTAATCGACATCGATTAGTTTCAATCATGTGTGCGAGTACGACGAAAGACGTAAAATTTTTATTTATAATGAAAGCAAGCAAAAAATTCGGACATTATTTATACCTACACGAACATTAAACATCAATTTCTAAGGGCCTTAGCACACCTCCACCGTGAAACAAATGATGCGAAACCGCTAAACGAATTGCGCTAAGAAACATTACTACCTACAATATGTAGTGATTCGAGTAGGAACATCATGCGAGTCGTTGCTTTCGATTTGGAAAATACAGTTTAGGTCTACCTCGGACCTCTTAGATTAGTTTTACCGTAAATCAACATATAGGTACAATTTCTAAAAAAAACAAATGCAGCACCTGCCCTGCATCCTAATTGCGTAACTCACGATCAATCATAATCTGTTTCCTTCGTTTTGAAACAGATGGCTAAACCATTGCTTCATATGTTCGAAAAATGTGTCTGCTCAACAACGTAAATAACGCAATGAATATTGTTGAACTGTCAAAATGAAACCGATTATTATTAATCGCGTGTTACTCAATTAGGGTGCTGTAACGAAAAAGTGGCCTGAGCGCTGAAGCCTAACTGGCTGGATAGAATCATATTAAAACCTGTGCGTTAGAAACAGGCAGTTTCGCTTGTTTCACTTGTGGCACAACAGGCAAGTCATGGCGAAACAACTGTAATTTTGCTGCTATGGTTTCGCGGTGGAGATGTGATACCCGCCTGATACCCACCTGAACAATGTTTTCACGTGTTTAGAACAAAAGGCCCTGACGACTGACACTCAATTGTTTAGTTGTATTTTCTTTTTTCGTCGAATTTTTCACTGCAGCGTTCCAGTGAATAGACAGTTGAAAAATTACGGTGTTATATGATGGCGCCAGCGTACATGTAAATAAAAAGTGTTTCAATATATTTCGGGACACATTTGTTATGGGATATTGTTGCCCTTGTTTGTCGCGTGGTGTGTTTAGAAACAGGAAACTCTGGTTGGTAGTTAATCTTACCTTGACGAACAAAAATATTAAACTAGATAATTAAGCTTCCACTTAGTGGCCCGATATTAACATTTTTTTATTTTATTTTTATTTAAGATAAAAAAAAAAATTAAATCTATTATTCATACCCTCTTACTAATAAACATGGAATAAACTTATACCAGGAATAACCATACATTTTCATAGGTTTAAACTTTGAATAACTTTATTTTGTGTTTATTAATAAGATGGTTACGGTCTTATTCATACAAGTTGTCGAACATCTAAACAGTTGCTAAAGTGTGGTTTCTCTTTGCAAAACCAGACTTTAGCAAGTGTTTAGATGTTCGATAACTTTTTATGAATAAGGCCGTTAGTGTTACAGTATCTACAGATTGTTCCCTATTAAGTCCTTCAAATGATTGCAAAAGGACAAGTTTTATTTATTTATTAAGAAACAAACTTTAAAGATCTATATCTTTAAAGTTTGTTTCTTAATAAATAAATAAAACTTGTCACTTGTGTACATCTATATGTAATTGTGTAGTGGGTATATCAACGGTTTTAAGACCCATTTGGCGGCAGAGTATTTAAACAGTTTATAAGGGTTGAGAATTACACCTTTAATTACAACCATTGCAAATGCTCCTTTTTAAATAGATTCTCCCTTATATCTTTTGTAAGCTTTTCTCTTTATATTAGAGTACTTTGGGATTTTTAGGGTTCCGTACCCAAAGCGTAAAACGGAACCCTATTACTAAGACTCCGTTGTCCATCTGTCTGTCCGTCTGTCACGAGGCTGTATCTAATGAACCGTGATAGTTAGACAGTTCAAATTTTCACAGATGAGGTATTTCTGTTGCCGCTATAACAAAAAAAACAAAAAAAAAAACAGAATATAATTAATATTTAAGGGGGCTCCCATACAACAGACACGATTATTTTTGCCGTTTTTATAGAAATGGTACGGAACCCTTCGTGCGCGAGTCCGACTCGCACTTGGCCAATTTTTTGTTTTCCCTTCTACTGTTACACACGTTGTCTACATCTCCTTTATCTTCTCTCCTATCGCAGGTGTGCTGGAAGAGATTTCTGTAGAAATAAGCATTACCTTTGTACGTATTTTTCTGTTCCTTTCTTCTTGTCTATTTATACAGGAAAAGTAAAAAAAAATCAGCTGTTCCATACATTTTGACCGCGTAGGTATTGCACTTTTCTATGAAACAGCAGATTTTTTTTGTATAACCGACGAAAAATTTCTGCGCTGGGGGGTCTAGAATGATATGCTGAACTCATGGTTATAGTTTGCGCACTGAATAAAAACTTTTCCAGTATGTGTGTGCTTAAATGGTTAAATAAATAGTTTTCAGAATACCAATAAGTGAAAATACATCGAGTTTCACTTTTCAACGTTTCAATTCCCTTTTCCCTTAAACATTTTTTCAACATAGTCGGAATTTGAATGAGCTTCGTGGTTGAAATATGGACCTTTTCTTGAGATAATAAATCTTTTGGACTGTTTGTTATTTACAGGTGAACTTTATTTATTGCGAAGGAGTGTGGCTGGTTACTTTTTGAAAGTTTACTAGGATATTTGACTTTACTGGTTAAAGGTTACCTGACGGTGAACCTAACTTTACTTTGGATTAACCTTGAACAGAAGATTGTTTAAAATATATTTTGTATAGAAACATAATAATTACTTGACATTTTTAACCGACTTCAAAAAGGAGGAGATTCTCAATTTGTCTGTATATTTTTTTGTATGTTTGTTCCGCGATATCTCCGTCTATTGTGGATTTTTGTCGTTAATTATTTGTTTAATGGTTAAGGTTGACGTCAGCGTTGGTCCCATATAAATGTTATTAACTTAGCTTTGTGTGTGAAAAATAACTTGAATTTCAGTAGTCGGTGTCTTTGGATATGTATTTTAGTTTTTCACTTTAAAGCGTTTTTTTCTGAAGTCGGCTGTTTTTTTTTTGGAAAAAGTTTTTTTTTAATCTTGCAACCTGAGGCTTGTGCGGGGCTAGTGCCAATCTTAGGATTCATTCGATTAATCGAGTCTGGTCAAACCACGCTGCAGTCGGTGCAATTTATTCATAATTAATTCATTATCACAACAAAGTATCTAATCATTCTTAAAAACCCGGGTCTTAAAACTCATTCTCATAATAACATAATTACGACAAAAAAATCCCAGAACGAAAAATGTTCATGTAAAAACTTTAAGTGAAGTTGAATCACAGCTTAGTACTTAGTAAAGTTATAACAAGCAAACACTTGGTTCACTCACTAGAGATGTACCATTTGCACTTAAAATGAAACTTTTAATTAGATACAAGTGTGCTATCCGGTTTGTTTGCGGTTTTCGTTACTGTCGCCGACGGCAACTTTCGGTGATATTGCGTAGTTTTCATTTAACTATTATCCCGTACAGCGTTTAAGCTGCTACCCTTTTAGAGGTGAAAATGTACTGCAATATTAGAGATAGTATATTGTTGGAAGATTTCTGGAGTGGTTTAACAAATTTGTTGTCGCCTCGACTCTCATGGACAACGGTTCACTTCCGAGAAAGTAGGTACTTACCTACTATTGTGACTTTTTCGATTCATATGTGTTTTTTTTTTTTGGGTGGGAAATCATCAAATAACTTCTCCCGCTCTGGGTGGAGCGGGAGGGCGTGTCAGACTTTTACTAACTAAAACCCACCCGTATTCCCTCAGTTGCCTGTGTGCCAGGGGCCGCGGTATCTCTTTCGAACAATCCCGCACCCCTGGCAGGCATCGGCCCTTGCGGACCCCACCATTTGGTGCTGACATCTCTTTGAGGCGCGCGTGGAATACAACGCGCCGTCGACCCGGGCTTGGTCCTTACCGGACAGCGAGCTACCCATTACTCGCCGTCCGCAAGCCCGCGCCTACGGTGACCGGGAATCAGCCTGGGATTCCCGACGCCCAGGACGTCTCCCGCGGCGACTACGGCCGTGAGGGCGCATATACTGCCTCTCCCTCACGTGCGCCGCCTCCCTCTTCGCGAGCATTACTGCTTCGCAGAAGGAGGTGACGGCTAACCAATTCATATGTACCTATTGGGAGATGAATTCAAAAAGACTCAAAAACTCCACAAATTACTTTATTAAAATTCAAATAATAAAAATATAACTTTCAAGAACAACGTTGACGTTTTTCTTTGACACGCGCTCTTGTCTATACCTTGTTTCGAATTGCCGACCGGCCGGCCGCCATGTGTCAGATAGCTAAACCATAGATACAACTATGCGCGTGTACAATATGTACACTCTGGGTTTATCTTGGACTTTACTGACATCGGTGAAGGAAACAATATACATGAGACAAAAATCGTCAACCCTTCTTGAGCAAGCGTGGTGATCAATCCTTGTGCCTTCTCTCTATGAGAAGCTCTTCATCATCAGCCTCGACTTTTCTCAACTATGTTGAGGTCGGCTTCCAATCTCCCCAGATACAGCTAAATACTTGTATTTTATATGGAGCGACTGCGTATCTAACTTTCACAAACCAGTTACTGAGTACTACGATAGCTCTTGGTAAGAAATTTTTGTCAGACTTTCGGTCTTCTGACGACCCGTTACGTCTACCAAATCCACGAAAAACAGCCGAGACGAACGGCATAACTTGCTTTCCTCGTAAATCACGGAGGACGGAGGGGTCTTGAAATGAAAAGATGGTCACCCATCCACCCATGATCTGATCTGATCGATCGACCCGTGTGGCTGTTATTACTTAGTTACAAGCCCTACTTAGTTTTTGCCCTGTAATGAAATAATAATAGGCAGCTATTTACCAGATAAATTCGCTGTTCTAGCCAATATTTTAACCGCTCCCAGGAAACTCTTACTGTTAGGTACCACTTAAAAGTTTTCGTTGTCAAACTAACCGTAAGTTTTAGAAATGGCTGTTGCCCTAACTTTTTAGGGGAAAGTAGTTGGTAAACGATTGCTTTTAAATTTAGCGCCCTAACTTCTTTCATTTAAACCAGCAGCAGGCTTAGCACGAGCACCGTTTTATCGACGGAAGAGTAGACAAAAATGACATTCCGTGTAGACATTATTAGAAAGTTTATTATCAGTTTGATTTTGGCAGTTCGGAATAGAAAGACATGACAGATTGTAGAAGGATTTCTATGGTGCGATGTTAAAAATATAGATCGATAGTGAGAGCTGTGTCTATCCTTCGTAGAAATAGAAAGTGTCATGCTAAGCCTGCAGTTTTTTTGTGCGGTATTTTTCATTGAGGTCGTTTTTGTAAGTTTTTAAGTAAGTGGTAAACTTCGGCAATAGGTATTGATCCGATTCGAAAATTCTTTCACTAATGGGAACCTACAGAATTGTCGACTGTTATAGGATATATTTTAAGTTTAACTTGTAGAATCCTGTTGACCCCGACCGACCCTTGCTCGTTGAAGCGCCAGCCCGCGCCGCAGCTGAGCCAGTAGCTTTAAATTCCCCGATCAATAATAATAATGCCAATATTTTGATCCAGCCTGTCCCCAATTATAGCTTTCCCCCTATCAGTGACGCCCTGAGCCGAGGCCCGTACCCCACAGTGGGTGCCCTCAGCGTGCAGTCGCTTAGTTTATAAATTTTAGTTTGTAAGCCCTGGCTGGAGGCGTTAAGATTAACTTCTTAATGGCAGCCCCAGGAAAGCCCGGTTGAGCAGTCACGGCCTCTCAAGGCCAACTGCGAGATGCCCAACAAAAAAAAAATCCTGTTGATTCCATATTTAAGTTGATTACATCACTTCACTGGCTCACTAAAACACCAAAAGCTACGGTAGGGGAGACCGAGGGGATTTGCAACAAAGGTGATTTGAAACAGTACCGATTTCTCGAATCTTAAAACCATTAGCGAGTTGGCAATGTCGTTTTTCAACCACTTTCCTCCGCCTGCTGCCGTGTTAGTTCGCGTCGGTGGCGTAAGTCGCGAGGTTGTGGAGTTCTGCGTGCCATGTGACAAAAATCGTGAAAAGTAAGTTTTTAACGTTTTTTTACGATGCTTATATTTTGATAAGGGTTTTGTATGTTATATATGTTTCGAAAGCTCATTAACTAAAGATTTATTATAAATATTTGTTATAATTGATTTCTGTGTATTTGCTTCTTGAAGGTGGATTAAATAAAAATTGGGAGGTTTTTTCTTTCTGAGGAGATTTGAAACAGCTTGTTTCAACTCTCCTCGTTTTCAATTTTATATCAGACAGCAGTCAATAAATAACGCGCACAAAAAAAAGGTTGTCAAGAAACAAAGAGGAAACGAAGACAGTGAAGAAGAAGAAGAATCCTTTTGCCTTTGTTGTTTTCAGACATATTCAAATAGCAGCAGAGCCAAAGAAAAATGGGGGCAATGTCTGGAATACAAAAACTGGGTTCATGAAGCTTGCACTGGTGGGGAACTTTCTCATGTTTGCCACAACTGCTTGTCAGATTGACGATTTAATTTATTTTTCACATTTGTGAAATTATTGTAACTTAAATATTTGAAGAAATATTGATCAAGACTCATTGTAATACATAAGAAACGACTGAAAGTTAATAATTGTTTTATGTTAAAGATTTACAATAAAGAAGAATGTATTTTAAGAATGTAAGACATTTTGTTTACCTGACTGTTGTGTTAATGAATGTTACGTACAGGACGTTATGGTACTTTTAATTAATTTGAGTTGATATCTGTTGTTACCTACTTAACTGATATATCAGCACAAAATATTAATAAAAAAGTTTGTTTCCTACTTGAAAAGGATTATTTTAATAAATACCTTTAAATTATATCATCATTTTTATTTTATTGCCCATAATACTTGTCAAAAATCATATGTTTCAACTCTCCTCGACCCCTGTTTCATCTTACCTCGGTATGAGGGGAGTTGAAACAAGTTGACTTGTTACGGTTAAGTCGATTTTTCTCCACAATATTTAACGCTTACAATTTCTTTATGTCAGTCATTCGCAAGTGTAAAGAATGACCTATCGATTGGTACTAATATCATACGATTACTGTCTATAGTATTTGGTGTATGAAGCAAAATGTGAAAATTGTTTCAACTCCCCTCGGTCTCCCCTACAGACCTGCCTCACTTTATCAGTGTCTCGCCATTCCTCGTGATTGACAGATGACATTAGTGACACCAACTACCTCATCTTGTGGAATGAGACAGTGTTTACAAATCTATTAAATAGATACACTACATCTCAAACAATAAATTTCACGCAAATGAAGTCGCAGGCAGAAGGTAAAAAATTTGAAGAAACAGATTTCTAATGATGATATTTTACTAAAAACTACTTTTTGATAGCGATAAAAGAGTATGTCTAACTAAATGTACTACTACTATTTTACGCCAATTTTTAATGTTACGATTACTTACATAAAAACCGGTTTGTAAAGAAGGAAAAATGCAGTCTCGTACAATATTAACTCATTCATCTATCTAATTTATCTATTTTCTTCACCACTTAAAAACAACCAGGTTCTGTAAAGAAAACCCCTTTTGAGCTTATATTTAATCAAAAAGTGGCTCAAATCGGAACTTTTACTTAGGAATACTATTAAGTTCACCGCTAACCCTTCTAAACTAGCACCGGTAGTACTTTGCGTTAGAAGTAAGTGACCTAATTGGGTTAGTACCCACACTTTTCAATCCTTCCAAAATGTTACCGTACAAAAATCAGTCTTGCATCACAAAAAATTAAGTCGCTTTTACCTCGTTCAATTAGTTGGGGGAAATGAAGATTGCGCCTTGACTAACCAATTTATTGTACCTCTAACTTACTGGAGAAGTAATGGTGATGTCTACTTAAACGTTAATCCAATAAGGAAAGGCAATTCTGTTTTCTTAGTTAACAATTCCTGTCAATTAAATTATGTTCCCTCGCGCCCTTTAAAATTATTTCAGGTAGGTTCCTAAATGGTAAAAGGGACGCTGGGGGCCCAGAAATGGTAATTTAGATACCTTTTTTATTTTTCAATAGGCTTTCTGGTCCTTGTTAAATGAAATTAAATAATTTTATTTCCAAACACGATATTATCGTGTAAAGGCAAAGGTTTGGAAAAGCTGAAAAGATGCTACTGAAGATATTATATTCAGTAGCATCTTTTCAGCTTTGTCACCTTTTGTCACATTCTAGGACAGGTGGCAACCGTAAAATACTCGCTGTAGCCAACTGAAAACTAATTTTTGCGGCGTAATTTGGAGAGGTCAAAGCATCGAAGCCACATTGTAAAATGGGATTGAACGAAATTTTATAATCAAATTATTTTGGAAGCTGTAAAAAAAATCAACGGACTTAATAAGTTTTGAAAGTAAATTCAACGTAAACGAAAAACTTTCAACGAGCTTGTCTGAGCCTTTTCCAATATCAATACTTCGAACAATGTAATTTTAATCATCATATTCCAAAGCGAGCACGCATGGTGAAATAAAACTATTCTTTCCATTCAAAAATGATCGAAGCGACCGACAATAGCCGAGAACAGGCTGCAAATGGTAATTGAAGAGCAGAATCAACCCGTTTAATGCTGATCCGGGATATTTTCCGCCCCAGTGCACTTTCTAGCCACTTTCTCACTCCATTCTCTTCATAATCTTTTAACGTGCAAATTTTTTTAATCATCCCCAATTTTTTTTATCTTTACCTTAATCTAAGGGGCCGGCAACTGTGCATAATTATTATTGTGCTTACCTAAATTTTTTTGACAGTTTATGACGTCTGAAATTGCTTCCTGTTTTTTTTGGCGTGAAGACAATTACAGTCTGCAAGCTACGGTCGTAAATGGTGAGTGTTTGTTAATTAGAAGTTTAAATACATTTTCATTTATGCCAACTCCCACTGGGCCCGCCACTAGTATCTCACAGAGAGGAGGTTTGTGGCCCAGCAGTGGGAACGACTAAAGGCTGCGTAATCCAGCCTTTATATTGACAGACGAGAGTCCCATAGCGGTCATTTGACTGTAGTCAGTAGGCAGTAAAGCTAAGTACAGGTACATCACACCACAGCTGCAACTGGACGCAGCGCACCGCACTTCAATATAAGAAATCTTGGTGCGGCCCGCTTGTGGAGTGCGTTGGTTTTTTTGCTATGCAGTACTACCCTCACAAATCACTTGAACTTGACCACGTTCTGCCAGGGATGCGGGTTGTTCGAAAGAGATACCGTGGCCCCTGGTACACAAGCAACTGAAAGAACACGAGTGGGTTTTAGTCAGTAAGAGTCTGACACGCCCTCCTGCTCCACACAGAGCGGGAGAAATCCGCCCTCAAAAAAAAAACTTGACCACGTTTGCACGGCACGGACATAAAGATATCGCAGCGGGACTTTATCGCATACTGGATTTACAACTCTCAGTGTTGAACTGAGCATTGAGAATCCAACAGAATGCATTCCAGCGCGTCTAAAAAACCTACTGTTCGATTTTCAACTCTTGGCCCTAAGCAGAACGTTGAAGATTCAATGACTGAAAAATTCCTGCCGCGATATTCTTACGTCCGAGCAATGAGACTTTGAACCGAAATATTTTTATCTGAAAATGCATACCGAATCTTTAATTTTGCATCTATCATTCACGTCGTTCCATAGGCTTACGTCAAAGATCGGAAAACTTGTGTTGACAGCTTTTATGGTTCAAGTGCTATTTAAAAGCATAACGATAGTTTGATTGAGTAGCTCGTCTCAACACTTCTCACTTATCGAGGCTAATGCATTTTTAAACATCGATCATACTGCTGTTCGTATATAAATCGATGGGCATACCAGCCTGGCGTTTACAGAAAAGAAAATAGTTTATGAAAGGCTAAAGCTGTGGTAAGATAGTGCTTCGATGCTCTAGTGCTCCTATACCATTCCACCTGCTGAAAATCTTGCACCTGGATATGAGTTACCTTAGCCTGCCTGGTAGTCTTTAAACAGACTTCAGTTTCAGGTAGGTCGAAGCAAAGAAACCCTGCTCAGGTGGAGATTCACGGGTGACTTCGCCCTGAAGTGTAAATGTGGTGCTGTCTCACATAATAGGGCACTTAATATCGTGTCCAGTATGTCCTGCTGTCTGCAAGCTTCAGGAGTTGATGGACGCTACTAAAAGTGCCAAGCTCGTAGTCAATTTCTGGGCTGACTGTTTGTAGATTGCTACCGACACGCTACAAAGGAGAAATTTATAGAAATATATTTTTTATAGTAGACAAGGATATTATGAAGAGTGAGAGATAGAGGACAGGCCTCAAAACATAACTTGCATTAGATACCTTGGATGGAAGTTGGCCACAGATGGGCGATGGGGTTGAAAGGTTCTGGAATGGCTACCGTGTACCGGAAGATCTAGAGTTTGAGGGCCTCCCACAAGGCGGACCAATGACCTTGTAAAGCACAGAACCGGTCGAAGTGGCGAAGCTTGGGGAAGGCCTATGTCCAGTAGTAGATGTATTTTGGCTGAAATAATGACCTTGGATGGCGTTGGTTATCATAATATAGGTTTGTATCCACACAATCAGATGTGTCATCGTGTTCATTGCACGGCTAAAGCACTTAAATGAAATTAGCTTTTAAATTTAGCAGATATTGTATTATTTTTAATAAGCCTGTGAGCTAAAATATTTATGAAAACAGCTCTCAGCTGTTCACATAAATATTTAAATTAAAAACTTGCTTGTAAAAATAAACAACAAAAGTTTATTAAACCATTGTTTCTACTGGACATTTTGAGTATTCACGTAACATAAGTACCACGCATTATGAATACAAATTATGAAACCCTTGAAAAGGGACAAAGAAAATATAGCTTTTGACGTCTCTACCAACGTAGGCTTGTACGGTAACAAAAGGTAGGGCTAAGTGATGAACTAGCAACAGTAGCAACCTTTTATGGATCAAGTTTAAAGGCTTGCTAACGTCACGCTTTTTGTCTAGTACATAATATGTCTATCTCTTTCATTTATACAGGGGAACGCTTCCGAAGCCAGAACGTAGGTTATATATAACCTAAATGCAAACGGATACCAATAACCTTAAATTGGTTATTGTTCATCAATTAAAAAAGTTTCACGCTTCTGTAATGTTTCTACTTATTTTATTTTGGCGGTGCTTTACAAAGGATGCTTAAACCTCAAGTCACCGCCTAGACTTGGGGTCTTCTTTAAATGTGTTTAATCTCAAATAATGGTTCATTTAACTGTTCTCACAGCATAGTGTACAAAAAATGCAAAAAAAAAACACGTAAAAATGTTGATTTTTTGCTATCACTTCGTTTTCACTTACCGCTCTAACTTACTTTCTTTACTTCTGGCTCCGCTCCTGAAAGTCTTGGCGTTATGATAAATAATACAGGATAAAATTTTATCCAGTCCGTAAATTGTAACCATGTATTCAGCATATGATTCCAGACCCCGTGGCGTAGAATTTTTTTATCGGTTATCAAAATAAAAATGTGCTGTTTCATAGAAAAGTGCAATACCTACGCGTTCAAAATGTATGGAACAGCTGATTGTTTTTTATAACCGACGAAAAATTTCTGCACTAGGGGGTCTGGAATCATATGCTGAATAGTTAGTTTGCGCACTGGTTAAAAATTTACCCTGTATATGGCTTTCCTCAAAAATTGAGCTACCAAATGTACACACGGCTACACATCAAGATATAGGTACATTTCCAGTATAAGCTGATCTCGCATTGTATAGGATTTCCGTACAGTGCGAGATCAGCGTAAACTGGAAAAGTATAGGTTGATATGTAGCCGTGTATACAAATAATTTTTCAATCCCGACTGGTAGTTCCAGAGATTAGCGCGATCAAACAAAAAGTATACAAACTCTTTAGCTTTATTATATTAGGATATAGAATATTCAATTAAAATTCTAAAATTATCATCCAAACTTAACTAAAACTGTTCTCAAACTTAAATATTATGTTCTCGAAAAATACTACCGAATTGCGAACCCCCTCATTTTCGTGTAGTCGGCAAAAAAAATCATCTGCATCGCTGTCGACTGGTAATGTATACCCAAGTGACTGGCAGCATTGCCACGTTATATGGCAATGCTTAGCTTCTGGCCAATATAACCAGCCCTTGGGTAAAGGGAAGTGTCAACCCTGGATTAGAACACAGGGTACTTTAATTGCGATATATTCCCACAGGATTGAAACCTATTCGGGTGAAGCCGCGGGCCACAGCTAGTTCTTTATAAAATTGGAAAAGCAATACACTAAATTGTGATACAATTTTGAACCAATTTGAAAAATTATTAATCGACGAGTAATTAACATTTTGCCGGAACAGATTTCCCTCAAAACGGCAGGATGCTCTTTTTTAATTAATTAAAATGGAGGGCTAATCAATCTTGTTGACACAATTTTTGTTCCGTTCAAACTGTGTTTCTTTATTCTTGTTTTTCGTCGATCCTTTAACACCATAAGTTATTGAATCCACAATATTGTAAACGATGAAAAAGGAACGCAAGTTTTTTGGAACAAGAATTTTGTTGTAGACTTTGTTTTTAATCCCAAATAAATATTAGTCAAAAATTCACAATCCCCTGCAATACACAATTTTAGCACAATAGCACTGAATGATGTCAATTTTGTTTCGATAGTTTCATAGATAACAAGTTATTTAAACAAAACAAAGGAGTAGGTAAAAACAGTTTAACGTCATGTAAACTGACTACGTTTAATATCTGCCTATTAAATAAAATAAGTAGTAACAGTTAGGCGAAATTAATTGTTATTCTAATTAACGTAGGGTACGTCAATCTGCCGGGATAAAGCCATTACATATACGGACAATTTAAGTAGGTAGTATATTTGTAAAACAATTAATTTTCCTAACTTTAACTAGATTTATTTATAAAATGGGACAATCAATACACTCCAACATCGTACTTAGCAGTCGTTTTGTAGTTTTCTCGTAAATCGCCGTACCTATGTAAATGAGCCCTGAATTAGACCACAGGTGTTATGCTAATGGAGCATGAAACGAAAGCTTAGGTACGGACTTAGGAATTATGAGGATTAGCATTCCAAGGTCGTTTAGATAAACCGTACTTGTATTCACATGTGTTGGTTTAAAAAAAAGGTTATTTAGGTAGGTCATCATGAGATGACCTAGGTACCTAAATAATCATCGAATAAATACTTAGAAAAAACAGGTTAGCGAAATAAGTGGCCACAATGATGTGGCCAGTTATTTCGCTAACCTGTTTTTTATGCACTGAATTGGGGTCAACGTCATGGTTTAAGAAATTAGAAGCTTATCTAAATTTCCCGTATTTTCAAATCACAACTGTCATTCTTTAACAGTTGTGTGACATAGCTATAACACGGCAAATTGGCATGGTGTGTTCATTTGATATCTATCGATTAGACAGAGTCCTAAAGATAAAAAGTGACTCAGACGATAGTAGATAAAAATTTCATTGCAGTTTATATGGGCTCGCTGGCTAGTACGTCAAACTGCCAGTATGAGTATGATGACTTTCGGTGATGCGATGGTTCGAATCCAAGTCGAAACAATGAACGCTTTTTGAAGTATTCTTTGGTTTATTCGTAACAAATTCAATGTTGTAGCAGTGTAACGTTTAAAAACTTGAGAGGTTGCTGGGGTGCTGTGTGTAACTATAGCGTAATAGGAAATAGCATAATTATTAGCCTAAAACGTTCTCACTAGCATATCTGTAAGAGGGAGTAGGCTGCAATACACCACGCGGGCCCAGTGCAGATTGGTAAATGAAAGAAAGAAAAGAAAAATAATTTATTGAACTCGCACAGGAATATCACAAACTTAACTACAACACAATACAATTATTAGACACATAAAAAAAATAAACCACTACTACGCTACGCTACTTAATTAATAAAATTAAAATTAGATTAAAACAAAAAAAAAGTAAATTAAAAAACAAAGTCCTGTACGAAACCAAAAGGCCACTATCTCAGCATGATGCTACGACATTTATAAAGTGTCGCAGCGCTGGTATTCTGATAAGGCCAGAAATGTCACATGTCTACGAATTTTTGGTACTAGGATTTGCCGATTTCCTAATGACGTTTGCCTTTACCGTTTTGAGAGCAACACTAACGTTTGCCTTTACCGTTTTGAGACCAATACATTAGTACGGCAAATCCTAGTACCAAAAAATCGTAGACATATGACATTTCGGGCCCTATCAGAATATTAGCGCTGCGACAGGGCCAGTGGTAACCCACTGGCTCTTACCTATACCTAGTGCTAAATTAGTGAATGAGTTCTCTTCATAGGTAGGTACTTACCCAAATATAAAACAAAAATATTACCATAGCACGAAATTTTTATTAATTCAAATAACTTGTTACGTTATTTTTTGCTCAAACAAACTTTGTTTTTGATTGCCATTCATAAAATAATGTGCGATACAAACTTAAAAATAATATTTTTCCCCATCCAGGTTTGCGGCAAAACCTACCTACTTGTGTATGATAAAGTACAAAAATCGTGTGGGCTTCCCTCATAATTAATTCATGATAAAACTATGTAAACCAAAGGGCGAAAAGTAATGTACCGAGGAAAGGAAATCCTGAAAGGGTGATATTTGAATTTGATTCGAACCTGTCGCCTTTGAGGCGTCCCAAGGGCGTTTGGGGTCTCACACATAAATGGGGCGAACGACTTGAGTATTTATTCGAGGATAGAAGATAGTAAATATTCAGAAACTACATTCTCGGAACATTCTTGTTTTGTATTCGTCTCCTCTCTTTTCCTGACTTCTGAAAAAGGGTGTAAAGCGATGAATTTAAGTTTTAAAATCAAGTTACTTAGAGCCAATTTCTCAATTTAAAAAAAAAACAAATCAAATCACTTATGTGCTTGAATATATGGTACATGAGGTGATACATAAAAAACTTTTTAATGAGGAATAAAAATCCCGGATTGGCAGCTTTTATTATAGAAATATGTCAAACCGTCATATTGATTCTTTAGACAAAAGTTATCTGACGACTGAGAAATCGTCATCAAAAACGTTGAAAATCTAGTCACAATTTCATTTCAGCAATCAATATCAAAAACTTGTCAAAATACAAGAAAATATTATTACTAATAGGTCTTTACCTATGAAATTGCCGTTTTGTATGAAAAAATTTAAACGAATTTTTTTCATGTATTTTTTATTTGTATTAATCGAAGTATGAATGAACCTCGCGGTCGTCCAAAGACTTTGGTCGACAATGACGAATTAAAGGCGATTGTGGAAGCTGATGATACACAATCTACGGCTGAATTAGCAGCAGCTTTCGACGTTAGCGTCAAAACAATATTGGTCCATTTGCGTCAAATTGGCAAGGTAAAAAAGCTTGACAAATGGGTGCCCCACGAACTCAATGATCGTCAGCGCGAAGTACGCGTCGAGACGTGCCTTGCACTGCTCAACAGACACACAAATGAAGGAATTTTGAACCGCATTGTTACCTGCGATGAAAAATGGATTCTGTTTGATAACCGCAAGCGCTCAGCAAGTTGGTTGGATCCTGGTTCAGCACCTAAACAATGCCCTAAACGAAAACTTACCCCTAGAAAAGTGATGGTCACTGTTTGGTGGTCTAGCGCCGGTGTGATTCATCACAGCTTCTTACCAAACGGGGTGAGCATTACTGCAGATGTGTACTGTGAAGAACTGAACACAATGATGGAGAAGCTGGCACATCTCCAACCAGCATTGGTCAATCGCTCGTCTCCGCTGCTCCTGCCCGACAACGCGCGACCTCATACTGCATAGCGGACGGTCTCCAAGTTGCAAGAACTGGGGTTGGAAGCTCTCCGTCATCCGCCCTACTCACCAGACCTTGCGCCTACAGACTACTACTTTTTCCAGAATTTGGATAACTTCTTGGCGGGAAAAAAATTCAATACCCGAGAGGCAGTACAAAATGCCTTTGAAGAATTTGTTGCCTCCCGTCCAGCTGATTTCTTTAAGAAGGCCATCAATAAACTGCCACTGCGATGGCAAAGATGCATTGATTGCATGGGTGATTACTTCGATTAATACAAATAAAAAATACATGAAAAAAATTCGTTTAAATTTTTTCATACAAAACGGCAATTTCATAGGTAAAGACCTATTATTATATAAAAATAGTATATTTTATAACGAGGGACTAAACGAAGCCATAATATACCCGAGGTGGTTTGACTCCCGAGCGTGCGAGGGAGTCAATGAAACCGAGGGTATATTAAGTTGGCGTTTAGTCTCGAGGTGGAAACTGTACTTTTCACTTCGAGTGCGAGAAAAATAGTCAATTTAGTACAAAAACATGTACTTACCTAATAAATATTACTTAACAAAAAAACACTACAAAGTGAAAAATAACTTTAATTTCGGAAGGCGGTGTCTTTGGAGCTGAATTTGAATTTGTTGTCACCGCCTTCTGAAATTAAAGTTATTTTTCACTTAGTAGTGTTTTTTTGGAAGTCGGTTGTTTTTTTGTGGAATTTTTTTTTTTTCACTTTTTATTGGTTCACATGTGCTTACCCCTTCACAGCGTACCGGCGTGATGTTATGCTATGAACTGGTGTAAACAATAGACAGACATGAGATTTCAGCAATCCCAGTCCATTTGCTATCATTTATTGAGGAGTTCCGTTGCCTATCTCCAAAGTTCTTCATCAGATCTTCACCAAATTGAAATGAGACCACTCCGAGAAAGTACTCTTCCAAAAAATACCTAAATCGCTTCGCGTGCCTATAAAATTTGAAGAGTTCTCTCTATTTCTCCAGGATCCCATCATCAGATCCTGACTTGATGATCATGGGACCACCTGGGAAATATACCCTTTCAAACAAAAAAAAAATCCAAATCGGTCCAGCCATCTTCGAGTAATCGGGGAACATACATAAAAAAAAAGGTTCCGACGAATTGAGAACCACCTCCTTTTTGAAGTCGGTTAGTAAAATAAAAATCACAGTATCTATTAGGTATGTCTTTTGCTCTTTGCTTGACGTCAAACTCTTCACCAAGGAACATAATATATAGGAAAATAATATTTGTCACTGGACATTCTTAATAAATTTATTTAAAGCCGAACAAATTTACACTCGACAAAAATTCTGAAATTTTCGCGGTCAGTTTTTTCTTATAAAATAGTAACAGATTAACAATTTAAAACACATGGCGCCACCTTGGCAAAAACCATGGAACTAAAACTCTCAACATTTTCGCAATGAAGATAGTCCACACTCCACAGATAATACTGGCTGTTTGAGTTTGTTTATGTCACATGAAGGTAATTAAAAAACGAATTACTTTTTACTCCCTAGGGACTAAAGTGGTCACTTTAGTCCCGCTTCGTAGGGCTATATTGGTGTCTTTTTTGAGCATGAGAAGTGAAAAATATATTTATTATATTATATAAAAAAATACTATTATAATACGTCTACGTATTTTAATAGATTTAGACTGAGATTATAATGCGAAAGTTCCAAAAAATATGGGAATTCTCCCTCATCTTACTCAAATGTCACATACTTACATGTCTGTTAGTGTCATTCATACAATCCTCATTGCAAATTAAAATATTTTTTTCATTCAGTTAAATAAATGCAGTAACAAAGTAAGTAAGTTTTGCTTTCGACGAACTTGGCCAGTGATGAAAATATCATTGCCCCATAAATATAAGATATCGCGGATCGAGCGACAGCAAACGATAGTTTCCAGCGATGACTTTATCTCTTTTACACTTTATTGCACACTAAAAATAACTTCTGAAATGATAAAGTAACGAATATTACAATGTTTGGGGCATTTAATCACTTTTTGGGACAACAACTTAAAGTTATCGATACTTTAATCCAGTTAACTCTTTTTCCAGAAAGTTCAGCAATTGTATGAAAAAAGATAAGTAGCAAACTGAAAACATTAATGAATTTATTTGTAAGTAGTTAATTGCTCCCATACTATAATAACTAGTCAATATGAAATCTATTTTCCTTTAAAATGTCCATTGTTATTCCTACTCCTTTTTGTTTCAGTATTCATTCTCCTTCTAAAGCGGTGAAGGAAAACATCATGAGGAAACCTGCTTCTCCTGGGACTAAAAGTTTGAAGACATGCAACTGCGCTCGCATGGGCATACAGTCATCTACAGCCCACTCCCTCTCGAAGCCCTCCGCAACCACGACTTACTGGGTAATACTATATATGTTACGGCTAATAGCCGAAGTGTGGCTACACCTAGTTTTAGCCGGCTATTAACTAGGTGCAGCTGGACTAGCGCTCGCCGGCCGCTGCCGCGGCATCGCTCGCTGCGCTCGCTCGGCTCGCGCGCGTTTGGTCGCAATTCTAACCTAACCTAACCTAATCGGTCGGTAAGCAGTATGGTGCAGTTCACAATTTATCGAAGTAGGATACATCTAAGTTTAACCGGCTGCACCTAGTTATAGCCGGCTAAAACTAGGTGTAGCCGCACTTCGGCTATTAGCCGTAACATATATACCCCTTGATAAGACTGGTTGTCAGACTTACAGGCTTCTGACGACCCGTAACGATCTGTCAAGATCCACGAATGACAGGCTGATTATATCTGTTTATGCTATTCATTCTACCAACAAGCATTTACGCCACAGACACAGAAGACTTTGCCAACAACTCTATTTCTGTAACAACCGTTAAGACATCACCGAAGTTCAAATATCCAAGTCCAACCATAATCATGAACAAAGTGATCAAACTACTATCAAAACTTAGGTCATCTTTAACATCTAAGGCCTTAAACTGAAATCTGTTACCGAGAACCGATTATCCCTTCGACCTTAACAAACTTATCACTTACAAGTGCTCTACGGATGCTTTTGTGGTGGTAAATAGGCTCAGAAGCCTGGGCCATGAAAATATCACTTTATATAGCGTTTTTCGATACGGGTCGTCAGAAGCCAGAAAGTCTGACAACCAGTTTTATATAGCGTTTTTCGATACGGGTCGTCAGAAGCCAGAAAGTCTGACAACCAGTTTTATATAGCGTTTTTCGATACGGGTCGTCAGAAGCCAGAAAGTCTGACAACCAGTTTTATATAGCGTTTTTCGATACGGGTTGTCAGAAGCCAGAAAGTCTGACAACCAGTTTTATATAGCGTTTTTCGATACGGGTCGTCAGAAGCCAGAAAGTCTGACAACCAGTTTTATATAGCGTTTTTCGATACGGGTCGTCAGAAGCCAGAAAGTCTGACAACCAGTTTTACCTAAGGATATCGTAATACCCAGTAACTTTCTTGTTGAGGTCAGATAAGCAGCTGCTCCATGTAAAATACTGGTATTCAGCTGTAACTGGTTAGACTGGAATCCAACCCCTTCATAGTTGGGAAATCACTACTCGGATGATTGATGATTTTGATTTTGAATCCTCATAATCAAAGTCTTATCTGTTCTCTGTACCCCAAAAACAGTATTGTAATTGGTACAGATATGACTTATCTTTTAAATGCTCAACCATAACTCTAGCACGTCAAGTCTTGTAGTTAAGTATTAGCGATTGAAATATTACAATATTTTTTCGGTCACAAATATAGAACCTGCCAAATACTTTGAGCAAACAGAACTAAAAAATAGATAATAAATAATAGATCAGAAAAACTAAAAAACACGCTTTACAAACCAGCAGAAAATAATTTCTAAAAACCGTGGGGTGCATTTTGTCATATTTTTATAATCAATTGATATCAAGCACCCCACGCTTTTTAGAAATTATTTTCTGCTTTTTTAGTTTGATTTGTAAAGCGTGTTTTTTTAGTTTTTTTTAATATATTACTTATTTTCTCTTTTTTAGTTCTGCTAATTACAAAAGCGCGATTTTTCATTTTTTTTTTTCATTATTGAACTGTCATCGGTCCTCGTGTCTACAAAGTTTCAATGAAATCTTACCGTTTGAAGTGAGTCAAAATCAAGTCCAAAGGAGTCGGTAAAAAAAATAACGGTGTTTTACGTAAAAAACCTGTACTGCGACCGACGAAATCGTGGTTGTGGCGAAGTTTTATGCCTACAGAATTTGAAAAACTATGTTTTAACGACACGAAGAAGAAAAATGTTTAAATCGTTGTTTCCAAAGTCCAAAACACGTTTTACTTCTGACCAATGTGAATTAAGTTGATTTCAGAATGACTAGGTAAACGTTTAAAATAGCAAATGAATTTCCGCCAAACGCATTTTGTTTTAATTTTGCTACTCGAATGGCTGTTTCTTGAAGCGCCAAGAACGGTGGCCGCCCCATAGCGTCCGCAGTTTACCGGAGAATTTTGACGCCGTAAATTCAAACCCTGACGCCATCTATTTCATGATAGCCATCACTATGATCGAAATGTGGTGGTCACCGCTCTTCAAAGAAAACGTAGCATACCTAAGTGAAAACGCTAAAAGCATTCATTTCGTGGCCATCGGGTAAGGCCGTGTTTACACTATCAGAGTGAATAAGAGCGGTGGACGTTGACGGATGGTGTTTGTACACACGACGAGGGCCCCTGTGGTTCTACGTAAACAACAGGTTTATTTATTTGCAAAGTTTTCTGAGTATTATAGTGGTGGCGGAAGTTTTGGGACTTGGTTTTTCCGAGTACTGTCGGTGTTGGGCTTATTATCTACTTATGTTAAGGATAAGGCTAGTTGGTTGTAAGTGGCTATATTTCCAGATGTCAACGAGTGTGAATTAAATGTAGTTTTTTAACTGTCCTGTGCATACATTTGAGGTGTCGGTCGTAGTAATTTTGTGGACGAGCGACCTTGTGGACGATGCATGAATCAGGACGTAGCAAGCACAGAACTGGTCGTTGTCGTGATGCTCAGCTGCGGCGTATATCCAACGCAGGGCACCGCAGCTCAGAAGCTGATGACTCTGTTTTTATATGACGTCATTATACCTATACCTGTATTGTATGTAGCTTTTTATGAAGGAAACCAAAAAATATCTTATCTAATCTAATATAACTAGCCTGTACTGTCCCACTGCGGGCCAAAGGCCTCTCTCTCACTTTTCCACACAATTTGGTCTTTTGCTAGTGCTGGCCAGTCCTTTCGATAAGAGTCAAGCTCATCCTGCCAAGTTCGTCTCGGCCTGTCCCGATGGCGTCGTGTGTTTAGTGGACTAAGTGGGAACAAAACATAAATGATAAAATTTTAACCAGCGCGCAAACTGTAACCTTGAATTCAGCATAGCATTCCAGTCCTAGCATATAAATTTTTCGTCGGTTAAACAAAAAAAAAATCAGCTGTTCCATGCATTTTGACCGTGTAGGTTTGCACTTTTCTTTATAACAGCAGATTTTTTTTTGAATTACCGAAGAATAATTCCTAGTATAGTCAAGAGATCGGGGGGCACGGCAGTGCCCCCGCCAAGTCGCGCTTTAGTTTACGCATTTGTTTTAACTTGAAGAATTATGACATCAAATCGTATTATAATTTTATTAAAATTATGATCTCACATAAATCACCAACAACTGTTTAAACACCTACACGGTTCTTTTTAAAAGTAACAATAACGTGAAAATGTTTGCAACAGCAACAGTCATAAATCCTGGAAAATGGTTTTACACCCAGTTTTATCACTAAACGCGAGTGTTTGTGATTTTTTAGTGCAAACCCATTAAGGCTAGACTAAAACTATTTGGCATGTAAGCAATAAATCTAAAGCTTTTTGGTGGATCAGTAGATAAAACACTTATTTCTTTTTTTAGATTTAGTCATTTTGATATAAATTGTTATTTTAAACAATTTCGTTCAAGCGCCAGGACAGCCCGCGTAATTTTATTTTTCTTACGTTTATAACAATTACTTTATCAGTGTCAGGATGTATATGAAATACATCTTTAGGGAATAGGTACAAATGTGATCTAACTTCGTGTTTTCCGGCTAATATTATTAAGCCAACTCCAGCAAAGCATAAACTAGGTTAGTGCCGTTCGTTAGCACATTAACTTACTGTGTTAAGTAATAGTTAGGTAATGAAGCAATCTGTCTATACCGCAAGTTTGTGTTCACGCTTCTATTTAGTTACTGTTTTGTGTCTAGAAATACATAAAACACTTCAATAAATGGTTTAATTACTGAGTATGCATTGATTTAATCTTTATTTAAGGATGTATTGATTTTGTTTTCCAGTGTTGAAATATTTATTTATATTTTACTAGCACTTCGCCTGCGACTTTTGTCTGCACTAAATTTCTAGCTCACTTTACTTCGGAATAATTTAGCTTTGTCATAGGTGAAGGAATTTTAAAATATTTTTTTATTTATCCATTACAAACAATTTTATAAACAATCAAATCTTTCCTCTTCATAATATTAGTGTACATTATTACCACTTACATTAATTTCCGTCCCGTGTGGTGCCGGGCGTAAAAGAATAGCATCATCCCATTTCTTCCAGTGGGTGTCGTAGAAGGCGACTAAGGGACTTACTAGAGAATGGGCAGCAGCATTCTCTATGCATTTTACCACCATACTGCGATCGCCAACCCGCCTGCCAAGCGTGGCGATTATGGCAAACCCCCCCAACATGACAAGCACAAACAGTAAATGGCCCCTAGTGCCCGGCGGCCCACCTACCCTTGGCTACGGTAGCGGTCAAGGCCACGGTGAGGCAAGGGGTGCGAACAATCCCCGGAAGAGATCCGGCTACCACAATCACCGAAAACTGGACCTGGCAACATATAACACGCGTACACTCCGGACCGACGAGAAGATCGTCGAACTCGAGGAAGGATTGAGCAGGTTACGGTGGGATATAGTAGGACTATCTGAAGTCCGACGAGAGGGGGAGGACTCGATAATCCTCAAATCCGGTAACTTGCTCTATTTCCGGGAGGGCGACCAGCAGTCCCAAGGTGGTGTCGGGTTTATCGTCCATAAGTCCCTTGTGAGCAACGTGGTGAAGATCGAGAGTGTGTCGACCAGGGTGGCGTTCCTTATACTCAGAATATCCGCAAGGTATTCGCTGAAGGTCATACAGGTTTACGCCCCGACCTCGTCACACCCCGACGATGAGGTGGAGACTATGTATGAGGATATTTCCAGAGCCATGCATGGTTCCAAAACTCACTTCACCGTTGTCATGGGGGACTTCAACGCGAAACTAGGCAAACGAAGCGATGATGAGCTGCGAGTGGGGCAATTTGGAGTTGGACGTAGGAACCACCGGGGTCACCTACTGGCTAGTTTTATGGAGAAGGAAGGCCTCTTTATGATGAACTCCTTCTTCAAAAAACGTGAGCACAGGAAGTGGACCTGGCAGAGTCCTGATGGTGCAACCAAAAATGAGATTGACTTCATTATGTCGACGAAGAAGCAAGTATTCAATGATGTCTCTGTGATCAACGCGGTGAAAACTGGTAGTGATCACCGTTTGGTAAGAGGCACATTGAATCTCAATATCAAGCTGGAAAGATCTCGACTAATGAAGTCTACGCTCCGTCCAGCACCGATCCAAGTCCAAAACTCCGAAAGCTTTCAACTCGAGCTCCAGAATCGTTTCGAGTGTCTAGGGAGCTCTGTGGACGATTTTAACGATGGGTTCGTGGAAACTGTCCATACGGTCGGGTCTAAATTTTTCAAGACCCGGCGTATCGACAAAAATAAGAGGCTCTCTGATCCTACTTTGCAGCTCATGAAGGAGAGGCGTGAGATGGTTCTGCAGTCTTCAGACGACGCACTCGAGTACCGGCAGCTTAATAGACAGATCTCTAAGTCCTTGAAAAGCGACCTCCGCCGCTTTAATACAGAACGTATTAAAGACGCGATAGAGCGGAATAAAGGCTCCAAGGTCTTTGCTAGGGATCTGTCTATTGGGCAGAGTCTGCTTACGAAACTGAAGACCGATGAAGGCAGGATCGTATCCACCAAGCCTGAGCTGTTGAGAGAGATTGAGAGGTTCTATGGACAGTTATACACGTCAACAAGAAACCCCGTTACAAATCTGGCTAACGACCCAAGAGCTAGATTGACCCGACACTATACTGAAGATATCCCGGACGTCAGCTTGTACGAGATTAGGATGGCTCTGAAGCAGCTCAAAAACAACAAGGCGCCGGGTGATGACGGAATTACGGCTGAGCTTCTGAAGGCCGGTGGAAAACCCGTTCTTAAGGCCCTCCAGAAGCTGTTTGATTCCGTCATACTCGAGGGCAAAACGCCACAGGCATGGAACAGAGGTGTGGTGGTACTTTTCTTTAAGAAGGGCGATAATGCCCTTCTTAAGAATTATAGGCCCATCTCACTTCTGAGCCATGTCTACAAGCTGTTTTCCAGAGTCATCACGAACCGTCTAGCGCGCAGGTTTGACGACTTCCAGCCTCCCGAACAGGCCGGGTTCCGTAAAGGCTTTAGCACAGTAGACCACATACATACGCTGCGGCAGGTTATACAGAAGACCGAAGAGTATAACCTGCCTCTATGTTTAGCGTTTGTGGACTATGAAAAAGCCTTCGATTCGATCGAGACATGGGCTGTACTGCAGTCCCTCCAACGGTGCCAGATCGACTATCGGTACATCGAGGTGTTGAAGTGTCTGTACGAAAACGCTACTATGTCAGTCCGACTCCAGGACCGGACCTCGGAACCTATCCTTCTGCAGCGTGGTGTTAGACAGGGAGATGTTATCTCTCCGAAACTCTTCACTGCTGCACTGGAGGATGTCTTCAAGGTTCTGGACTGGAAAGGGGCTGGCATCAACATCAATGGCGAGTACATCACTCACCTTCGGTTTGCCGATGATATAGTTGTCATGGCTGAGACCATGGAGGACCTCAGTACAATGCTCGATGACCTCAGTAGAGCTTCCGAAAGAGTGGGTCTTAAAATGAACATGGACAAGACAAAGGTCATGTTGAATGCCCGTGTAACACCCACTCTCATGACGGTCGGAGGCGCTGCACTCGAAGTTGTGGACGAGTACATTTACCTAGGACAAACTGTCCAGTTAGGTAGGTCCAACTTCGAGAAAGAGGTCAATCGTCGAATCCGACTCGGTTGGGCAGCGTTCGGGAAGCTTCGCAATATCTTCTCGTCCCACATACCGCAGTGTCTCAAGACGAAAGTCTTCGACCAGTGTGTGTTGCCAGTGATGACATATGGAACCGAAACGTGGTCGCTCACAATGGGCCTCATAAGAAGGTTTAAAGTCACCCAAAGGGCAATGGAGAGGGCTATGCTTGGAGTTTCCCTGCGTGATCGAATCAGGAATGACGAGATCCGCAGGAGAACCAAGGTAACCGACATAGCCCGAAGAATTGCCAAACTTAAGTGGCAGTGGGCAGGGCACATTGCACGCAGAACAGATGGCCGATGGGGTCGAAAAGTTCTGGAGTGGCGACCGCGCACCGGAAGACGTAAAGTTGGAAGGCCTCCCACAAGGTGGACCGATGACCTTGTGAGGGCCGCAGGAGTCCGCTGGATGCGGGAAGCACAGAACCGGTCGAAGTGGCGGAGCTTGGGGGAGGCCTATGTCCAGCAGTGGACGTCTTTCGGCTGAAATGATGATGATGATGACATTAATTTGTTTTATTTGTTGATATTACCCTGAGGTAATGTCGACAGTCGAGTGGTAGAAACCTGAGTTTATGACTTCAATTTCCCTTTGTAATATATGTTATTACGAAGTTACTAGGAACTGAAGAGGTCAGATAAGAGTGACACTGGCGGCTGAAAGTCACACAACTCACACAGTAGCTGAACGTGGCATCGATGGTTGCGTGGCGGCTGTCGTCTGATGACAGATGACGTCAGAAGAGCCGTTGTCGTACCACGTCCACGACGAACTGCTATATTCCGGCACAATCTGATGATGTTGAAGCTACTAAACCATTAAGTAATATGATGGCCACTTTTGGTGTACCAGAAGTGGTCATCGTATTAGTGGTTCAGCGTTACATGATATTGCTGTAGTTTCTACACTTTTATTAACAAAGAATATGTTACAAACAATTCGCATGGATACTGATACCTATCTGTCTAACAAGGTTTAGAATTGTAGGACAGAAATCACAAAAGCTATTGATTTCTTTTATATTTGTAGCATTTTAATATTCTCGATCAAGTACAGGAACTCTGAAAATGCTTTAATAATACATTTATCTTTATCAACACAAACGATACCTAAATATTATAAACCAGTACTAATGTACAGAATCTTACTAGAATTAATAACTGAGTATCATAAAGCGCCATCAACACCCAAGTTCACTAATTACCTACTCTAAGCCACTAATACTCTCGTCAAAACTTTGTCGACTTTGAAAAATATTTGTCGAGACAAAAATAAAAGTTAACAGCACAAGTTTCTATGAGAGTTTCTTCAACTCAAGTTGACAACGACTACGTCTAGAAAAGTTTATGAACAAGGATTGTTATTGAGATAAAACAGACAGAACGTATCTATAACAGTTTCTGTAAACATAGAAAAACTAACGGAGCGGTGAACTTTGTAAATAAGTGCTTAATCAGCAGCCAGTTGACGACTATTCGGTGCTCATATAGCTTCAGGAACTTTCATATACACAAGTTTTTGTTGGGAAGAGCGTTAAAATATATCACATTTAGCCTATAATGTTCCCACTGTTGGATTACAGGCCTCGTCTCCGTGAGAGGGAGTGGGCTTTTATTTTTTTTGATGTTGGGAAATCATCAAATAACTTCTCCCGCTCTGGGTGGAGCAGGAGGGCGTGTCATCAGACTTTTACTGACTAAAACCCACCCGTGTTCCTTAAGTTGCCTGTGGGAGCGGGCTGTATCTCAGGAGTAGGCAGTGACCTGTCGCTGCCGGCCGTTGTCGATTCGATGGTCGGCAGCGAGGAGTCCTGGGACGCGGTGGTATCCTTCTGCGAATCAGTCATTTCGCAGAAGGAGGCTGCGGAGAGGGAGCGGGAGATTGCTTCCGCTAACCCGATCCGCAGCAGACGCACCGGGCGTCGGCGGAGGGCGGATAACGCGCCCCCTAAATGGGTCCAGGGGCGACGGATCCGGGGAAATCCGTCGCCCCCTACTACTTCTAGGACCCGAGATGGCGGCGCGTAGTGTTCCACGCGCGCCTCTATGTGATGTAAGGGGGGAGTTTAATACCTCACTCCCCCCTAACGCGAGGTGGCCCGCACAGGCGGGTCGGCACTAGCCGGGGATCGCGGAAGTCACTTTTGTTCCCGTGATCTCCGGTGCAAGTGTGAGGCGGAACACCGGGGTGGTTTTAGTCAGTAAGAGTCTGACAGACCCCTCCGCCCTCCCCAGGGCGGAGGACATCCATGAGGATTTCTCCCCGTAATCAAAAAAAAAAAAATGGGAGCGGGCTGTATCCACCACGCGGGCCCAGTGTGGGTTGGTAGATGTCTTCGAATTTTTGGTTCTAGGACATGCCGGTTTCCTCACGAAGTTTTCCTTTACCGTTTTGAGAACAGTGGTGATGAAATTAAATGCACAAAGTAAAAGGTCGGTCGGTTCGAACTCACATCCTACAACTCCTAAGTCGGCTTCGATACCACTGAGCTACAACTGTTCTCTTTATATAAACAATCAGCAACAATTAGGTAAAGGATATTTATTTATTTAAACTTCTCGCACACAAAAAGGTACAAAGGCGGACTTAATGCCTCAGGCATTCTCTACCAGTCAACCAAGGGTGGTGAAGAGATTAGATGGCAGGTGTTTAGGTTGAGAGGAACAATGATTAAAAAAAACTATACAAATTGTATGATATGTTGTTTTTGTTGTTGTTGTGTGTGTTGATATTATAGTCTGTCAATAAAACTAGAAAATTAAACGAAATGAAATGTTTATTTATGTAAGTAGATCTTATAAGACAGTTTTATACGTCAATTTTATGTTGGTCAATATTTTAAAAACTAAACGTCGCCGGCATTTCTTAGCTGACTGTTCCCTGAGAAGAAAAGCTGAAACAAACTCAGAGGTCATGGTCTCTTTTAAAGTCCAAAAATTATGTTATTTAAATTTTATGTAGGTCTAACAATGCAGAGCAATGTATTTAAAGGCCTTTTGAAGAAAGAGCCATTGCAGCTTTGAGCTGACCTGTCCCAACAGACGGCATGTATGTATCAGTCACCGTGTAGCTCAACCCTATTTTAGGGAGCTCAACGACCCGTCACAAGATGCTATCAGATCTGCAGGACATTTGCATAGACCATTTACAAAATACTCAAAACCACCAGACGAGTTATAAAGTCATGTGTTCAATCTAGCCTGCATAGTAGGTACTCACATTCACAGTTAGTTTGCTCTTTAAAGAAAGACACTGGAGCCGCGTAAGTAAACAATAATGATTAATATCAAAACGTTTAACACTATCATCTAAAAGTTGCTAACTAAGCAAACTACTAGTATAGCCATCCACCAACTAAACACAACTCGATTAAAATCAAAACCAAACAACGCCAAACTTCTACATACAACTACAGGAATTAATGAAACTTTTCCGACCCAAGTTCCTCTAAATATTTGCAGAAGTGTTACACTTAATTAATGAAGGGTCCATGGCTTGTATAAAACCATTAATATCTGTGCTAAAACATAAAATAGATAGGTACAGAAGGTTAGCTACGTACGACAAACGAAAATGCACGCGCACATAGACACGCGTCTGCGTACAGCAAGTGCAAGCGCACTCGCGACTGGCATATGTTTGAGATCGCCACCCGCACGTACGCGCCAATGTGTGCGTGTTGTTTCGTTCGTTGTATTAAACTTCTATACCTCTCTATCCTATGGCTACAAGTAAAGCAAAGCAGTGTGGCACTAATGGCACAGCTCTAATGTCCACACCATCTGTCAATGTCATGTCTTTGGCCGCTTTTTGTAGCACTTATGTACGAAACTCTCAGTTCTATTCACTTTATTATAATGTTTTCCCTTTTTATTTGCTATGATGACCGGATGAATGGGTTTATAATTAGGTGGTTGGGCTTCAGAGTTACTTTGTTGTTTAATCGATGATTTAAATTTAAGAGTCATCACTATTAAAATGTTAAAAACACAGTTTGTTTTATAATTCTTCGCAATGAGCTATTTTGTTTTCAAGATGTATTATCGCTTGTAATAATGATAATTACTGTTACTGTTAGACTGCATGATCCCACTGCTGGGCAAAAGCCTCTTCCCGTGACTCCCAGCTCTTTCGATCTAGGGCTAAGCCAGGGTCGATTGTTTTCTCCAGTTCATCCCATCATCATCTACGGGTCTGCCGCGAAGCTTTCAGGGCTCCACGTAGTGGTTATTTTAGTCCACAGCTCATTCGGCATGATGATAAAGAATTTATACGATAAATTCAATACAGGCTAGAAAATAGTATCATAACTCAAAATTTCAATAATACTTACTTGTATTTTAATGTGTTGTCAACAAACCGCGTGACTACACATTTATGTAATTAATTATTTAATTAAGCGGTGTTCATAATGAGCCAGACACAAGCACGAACAAGAGAATGACACGACTCGTTATTACTAATAGTCATTGTTATGGAGAGAATAACTTTAAAATCGTCCACCAACGGCCATCGTAAGTTTAATACTTATTACAATATTTTCCCAAAATATGTGAGCCTTTTTACATCATCAATTTGTCCCTAATGATGAGCTCATTACGGAATGAATTTTATAATGACAGCAGATATTAATGAAGAACATAATAAAGAATTATTTCGAGATTTTGTGAAGGATGATCTAAGACAGTACACTGAAATTACAGCTAAGCTAAGGTATCAGGGAAGAAGAAGACGGGACGAAGAAAGTTTAAGTTTCTACGTAACAAACAAAAATTGTTTTTTGTTTTTGTGTGTACAGTTTTAATTAAAAATAAATAAATAAGGATTATGGCCGAGAAGATTATGATTATGAAAACATCGTCTTACATATCAAATCTAAGTAAAGACCCTCATAAAGAAAGGGAACAACAGCCTTTTGTATTAAAACCAAGTAAATAATTTGGTGATTGCAAAAAGAGCCTAGAATGTTGAAAATAACACAAAAGTTCAGCAGTCATAAGTCCCGTTTTTCGATCAACGAGAATTTCTATCCAATTTCATACGCGGATTATAATATTTTATAGTTCACAATCTATATCCGACCGATTTATATTGATGAGATGCTTAAAAAGTTTAATTTCGTCAGGATACGTTTCGTTCGCGAAACTTTTAATACAGCTTTTCAATGCAGACGGAAGTTTAAGCCAATTTTAATTACAAACCAGCGAGGTATTTTGTCGCTGGTTTTAAATACGTCGACTGGAAAAAGAATGAGAATAAAAACTAACGTAAATATTTTACAATATCTTGCCAGGAGACTGCTGAACCTGAAAGTCTGTTCAGCAGTGGAATGTCTTCCCGCTGAACAGTGATAATCATGTTGGCATTACTGTTAATGATGATTGATTTGATGATGATTTTGTCTCCGAAATTGGTAAGTACTCGTACAGCTGCTCGCAATCTCTTTTCATTCTGCCAGCTCATCCAAAGCACAGTATAAATATGGACAGTATAGAAACCTGGCCTATTTGTTGAAGTAATTACTTACCCTCCATTGGAGCCTTAGGGTTGTCACTCTTAATGTTTGTAAAATCGAAAAGTGTTTTATTGGAACGAAGTTCTTTATTGCCCTAGGAGTTGACTAGTAGAAATCGTCACGAAAAAAGCGTTCATACATGTTATATACCCATGCTCCATGAACCTTTCTTCTTTGGTCAAAATATAATCGGCGTCTGTACATAGCGCATAAATTATTATAGACACCCTACCGTAGAAATTTTTGGTCGGTTGCAAAAAAATATCTGCTATATCATAGAAAACTGGTCAAAATGTATGGAACAGCTAGTTTTCTTTTTAAAAACGGACGAAAAATATCAATGCAATCAAAAAATCAGAAAAAGGGAAGAAAAAAATGTCATGTACCATGTTCATAGTAATGACAGGTGGCGCGTCGAAATCCCTGCCATCTTGTATCCTACTATATCCTACTAACATTATAAATGTGAAAGTTTGTATGTTTAGATGTTTGGTTATTTAGATGTTTGTTACTCAATCACGCAAAAAAGGCTGAACAAATTTGGATGAAATTTGGTACACAGATAGTTTATGCCCTGAATTAACATATAAGATACTTTTCATCCCGGTAGTACGTTCCCGATGGATAATTTCCTACCTCCAGGCGGGCGAGATAAGCTAGTAAAATAATAAATTAGTAAAAATACCTACTTTTCCGTGTACTTTTTTTTAAATATCTACTATCTGTTAAAGTGACAAAGCGACCCAATCGTTCTATATTGTACGTATGTTATTTTGTAGCTGCCCATTTAAAATTACCTTTTGTGGTCTATTATTATAGTACTGATTGATATGCGCTGAAAGGGAATTTAATAACCGAACTATCAAAATATTGTTGAAATACGCAATGTACTACGTTACAGTAAAACCTAGAATGTAATATTTTATATGGTCTGTTCCAAAAATATTGGATGCAAATGTGGGCAAACAAATGCATCAGAAACGTACTGCGGAAAAAAAAATATAGTGCTACTCATAAATTGAGTGCTTTGATTTGATTTTTTAATACTTAAACCTAAAACTCAAATTTTAAATCATAGATGTTTTACATTTCACAATTATTATTTTTATCTCAATTTTGGGCAGTGATTTTTCAATTACTATTTATAAAAAATAAAAAAAACGAATTGTTGGAATAGTGGTGAGCCAAGACATTCCAAATACAGATGAATGTGTTACTAATTCCTTTTAGAGAATAATGGCGTAAGAATTTAACATGAATAGCGTTTGTTTACACCTTCATAAAATACTTTTAGAACAGATATTAGGGATAGTTTTCAGCTGTTCTTTGTTTTCTCGATCTATGTTTGTTGGCTCCAATTTCTGCGTTTCGTCATAAGACGACTGGCTGGTAATATACAGGGTGTTAAAGAAGTTGCGTGCCATAGCTTAGGAGTAGGTTCAGTATCGATCAATGAAACCAGGAAAAAAAAGAAAAAAAATTGCAAGTTCAACCTAATTTACTCGTAGTACCTACTAACTTAAAATAGCAATCGTTTAGTTTGACGTACAGTCGCGACCGCGTACCGGAAGACGTAGAGTGGGAAGGCCTCCCACAAGGTGGACCGACGACCTTGTGAAGGCCGCGGGAATCCGCTGGATGTGGGAAGCACAAGACCGGTCGAAGTAGAGAAGCCTGGGGGAGGCCTATGTCCAGCAGTGGATGTCTTTCGGCTGACATGATGATGATGAGTTTTCAGTACCAAATAATGCGCCGGCCCTTAGTATTCGGACGCGAGAAGTGAAGGACAAAATGACAAGGCGTTCGATAGTAGGTATGTAATTAAAGCATTATTTTAAACAAATAAAATAATTTTAATTCTAAACGATTGCTATTTTAAGTTAGTAGGTACTAAATTATGTTGATCTTGCAATATATTTTTATGTGTTCCTGGGTTCCTTTATCGATACTGAACCTAGTCCTAAGCTATGGCACGCAATTTCTTTAACACCCCGTATACTAAGCAAAGATCAAGTTTTTTGTAATATTGGCGCTGTCTAAGCCAACAAATAGTAATCACTGTCTGTTTATCGATACTTTTTTTTCACCTTACTGACCTGTCGTTAGTAAGCAACGTTCGCTCATATAGAGTTATCTATCTATGCCCCAGCTCTGCTTAGCTCTGGTCGCCTAACCCAGAACCTTTCGGCTTTATGGACTAGGTTTCATATCTGTGATCAATGTGCCCCTCCCACTGCCACTCAATTCACTAAGGCCTACATAGTATTCTGTAAAAGAACGCAAACCTCTAACGCTCGCAGAAGACACATCACTAGTCATTTTACGCTACAACTGATTCTGGTATTCTAAAGTAGCGTACACATCGTAGCCACACAGTAACACATCTGCATGCGTTATGTTGAATTGTGAGCACGACAGTGACATGACCGCAATGTCCTCCTGCCCTTGCTGCGGAGGACCCTGACGACAAGGCTTTAATCAAAACAGCGAATTTAGATTATCTTGTAGTGTTTTGTTAGCAGCTTTTACATAGAGTTCTTCAGATATTTTTGTTGTTTATATTTATAAGAATAGAATAAGAATAGAATAAATTTATTGAACCAATGTTACAATTATTACCTTATGATTAACTTAACTTAATGTTGGTACGTAACTATTAGTGATTTTCGTTTTGGTCTTTACGGCGGACCCCAAGTACATAATGTTTTTTTTACCCGACTATGGCGAAGCAAAAAGGAGGATTATGATTTTGACCCGTTACTATATATATGAGTATCACGTATTATTTTAATCTGTTCCCTTATAACCAGAGATCGGATATTTGGATTGTATATGTATATTCACCTAAAGTTGAGATGTTGGCTAACATGTAATGCGCTTTTGTATCGAAAATGTCTTATTTTAGGTAAGTAATTTGTTTATTTTTTGTTTTAACTAATACAAACCACCCCTCCTCCAGTACATACACATATTTGTTGGGTTAAACATACCCTGAACTATGTATTTGTTAACCAACCAATCATCCTGAATAACATTATAATTATTAGATTAAAAAAAAAAAAACCTTAAAATAGAAGACAGACGGTTTCAGCTTTATTCCTACATCGATTGCTTATTATGTAATCAAGAAACCTGTTTCTCGTTGTCATTCACAGCCAGATTCCGCCCACTCTAGTTATTTATGCCAATTTCTCGGCCCTTACTTAAAACCCACGCAGTCTTTCAGGCCTCGTCAACATTTTGCTGAGCTAGAATGTAATGAAAAAATATTTTTGAACATCGTAACGTTACTACGATGTTGAAATTTTATGTCTCTGGTTAATGAAATTGAAAATTGAAACGAATGATGATTGATTTATTTTCACCTTTCTCTCTTCTTGTTTTGTCTTTGGAAAAGAAAGGTAAAAAAAACTTTTTCCAAAAAAAAACAACCGACTTCCAAAAAAACACTACAAAGTGAAAAATAACTTTAATTTCGGAAGTCGGTGTCTTTGGAGCTGTATTTGAATTTTTTGTCACCGCCTTCCGAAATTAAAGTTATTTTTCACTTTGTAGTGTTTTTTTGGAAGTCGGTTGTTTTTTTTTGGAAAAAGTTTTTATTTTTCACTTTTTAGTGGTTCACATGTGCTTACCCCTTCACAGCATACCGGCGTGATGTTATGTTATGAAGTGGTGTAAGCAATAGACAGACATGAGATTTCAGCAATCCCAGTCCATTTGCTATCATTTATTGAGTTCCGTTGCCTATCTCCAAAGTTCTTCATCAGATCTTCACCAAATTGAAATGAGACCACTACGAGAAAGTACTCTTCCAAAAAATACCTAAATCGCTTCGTGTGTCTATAAAATTTGAAGAGTTCACTCTATTTCTCCAGGATCCCATCATCAGATCCTGACTTGATGATCATGGGACCATCTGGAAAGTATACCCTTTCAAACAAAAAAAACAAAATCCAAATCGGTCCAGCCATCTTCGAGTAATCGGGGAACATACATAAAAAAAATAAAAAAAAAAAAAAAAGGTCCCGACGAATTGATAACCTCCTCCTTTTTGAAGTCGGTTAAAAAAATCACGCACAATAAAGATAGTCAAAAGTGAAGTTACTAGGTACAGTCCCGGACTTTAATTGATAAGCCACTATTAAACTTTCCGATTTTGCAGTTTTATACATTCACGAGATTACACGATTAAACACGAACTTAAGCCGCATGACAAATGACAGATGACAAATTACTTATAATCGGAAATAGTCTTAACTATAGAGGTTGAATAATAAATTGTCAATGATAAATCAATACACTGTTGCATAAGTTTATCCAATCTATTGGATACTGACCTCCTTTGACTAAGAGCTCATTAAATACTAGTTATTTCTGAAAACCTATCCAAAGACAGTGACAGTTGATAATTTCGAATTTTGGTGAATCGTAGCCATAACTATTTATGTTTATATGCAACAGTTATCATTATTTGTCATAACGTCTCTTGGACGCTACGCGTTCGGATAAAATCGTGGGTGCGAGTTTTTCCGATGTCGAAATGACTAATCATAACGTTACTATCGCTACGCTAAAACAATTGTTGCTAGGTTACGGTTGCTAGCCCTGCAATTGGTTAACTTTGGGTCGTCACTCTGGACATGTACGAGTATAACCGACTAAACCCGATTTGCATTACACGGCTAAAATAGGAACTGTGGCAAGTGGCTTATCAATTAAAGTCCGTGACTGTACGTCTCATTTAGTTTTTTTAATTCCTTCAAAGAAAAGAACCCGCATTCAAATCGAATACAGGGCAACGGGTGCAATTGCCTTCGACTTTGACTTGGGCATCGACCAAACAGAGTCTCAAACTCTAAATTAAGCAAGGCTTGAGAAATCCTTTCCCTCAGAGAGAAAGCCTAGAACCGCGCCTGATACAAAAACCACCCCAGTTGAAAAAAACCACATACGAGGCCAAGTTCTAACATCCACTTACTCTGTAATGCTAAAAACATAACGTTTCGTTGTTGCGGTTTTACAATGTGGAACATAATATAGCGCCGTATGAAAGCGGCTCTTGGCAACTCAAACATAGTCTTCTAGGGATTCTGAATGCATTTAGAGGGTTACGTAAACGTCACATTATGTGGAGGTTTTATGTTATGGGGTTCTAATTTTAATCAGAGTCTGAACTTGGAAGCGGATAGTTTTAAATATGGAATGGGAGAAGAAGGCGCAAGAAAAAATTGTGTGAGTAATAATATGAAACAAAAGAGAGTGAATGACAGCATGACGGTTGACAGGCGAGAATGGGACGCAAACGTGTTCAGTCGATTCTAAGTAACGTGAAACAAGGGCAAGAAGACGACATTGAAGATGATGGAAATATCAAAACGCAAATTTTTCTTCATGATCAAGTTATGTAATGTTAGGGTGATGATTCGTTTTTTTTTACCCTTCCGAACACTACTTTGTATATTTAATTTCATCACCACTGTTCTCAAAACGGTGAAGGAAAACATGGTAAGGAAACCGACATGTCCTAGAACCAAAAATTCGAAGACATGCGACGTCCACCAACCCACACTGGGCCCACGTGGTGGATTATGGCCAGAGATCGGATATTCGGATGCATATTCACCTAAAGTTGAGATCTTGGCTAACATGGAATGCGCTTTTGTATCGAAAAAATCTTAATTTAGGTAAGTAATTTGTTTATTTTTTGTTTTAACTAATACAAACCACCCTTCGTCCAGTACATACACATATTTGTATCGGGTTAAACATTAATTTTAAGGTAATACACATCTGAATAGTTATGCAATCCAGGAATCCCGGGGTTTTTAATAAATATTAAAAATAATTTATAAAGCCGCTTCCATACTTTCATAGCAAAAAATTATCTTTAGGTAAATATGCATCCGAATATCCGATCTCTGATTATGGCCCACTCCCTCTCACAGAGAGTAGGCCTATGTCTCGGTACTTGTCACATGTCTTTGCATGTCTGGAAATGCCGGTTTCCTTACGAAGTTTTCCTTCACCGTGTTGTGAGCAGTGGTGACGGTTTCTCTTTGGTTTGGTAGCCTTTTTTTTGTTGAGTGTAGGAAAACATCAAATAACTTCTCCCGCTCTGGGTGGAGCATGAGGGCGTTCAGACTTTGACTGACTAAAACCCACCCGTCTTCCTTCAATTGCCTGTGTGCCACGTATCTCTTGTGGGGTTGTGGAGCCACGGTATCTCTTTCGAACAACCCGCACCTCTGGCAGGCATCGGCCCTTGCGGACCGACGAAACGACGAAAACGACAAACGAAAAACGACGAAAGTAAAGCACCTGTCAGAGTTCGAACATACGACCTACAACGCGTAAGTCGGAGCTGTTTTCACTGGGCCACCACAGCTTCCCTGCTAGTACCAGTCTATTATTACTTCCTTATCACTTATCCACAAACACTGAACTCTTAAGTAGGTACTCCAATCGATTACAGGCATAAATACACAAAGTACTTAGCTGATTCGCGGCAAGAATATTCACCAATAAATATTCTATTCCGTCTATAATGTTTGGCCTATGATGGATTAGTTTATGCAACGTTCTAATATCAAATTGTGTGCTTTGCGAGATGAATTTATGCTGCATTTTACAGCTAATATTAATTGGCTGTGGAAGTTATTTATTGCCCGTCATTGGCTTAGCTTCGCTGTTAACATGGATGAGGTCCTAGCTTGCAATGTTGTCTTTGAAAAAAGTTTTTTTTCAGTATCCCAAGATTTTGGCTCTTCTACTAAGTTTTTTTAGAAAGACAATAACATTATAATAACTTTGCAAGAGGTTAACGCCAAAATTTTGTGGAAAGTAAATAAATATCTTGATATGATTTTTTAGCGCAAGCGCTCTGGAACTATCTTAATTATAAATAAATAATAAAAAATAAAATAAAAATAAAATCTTTTTATTTCAGGCATATTTGACCCATACATATTGTTAGTAGAACGACTTAAAACTATGTTAGTATTTAAAATTTTGCTATTAATTTAAGTATTTGCCGCCCTCTGGGGCCCCGGGCACGCGCACTTGTGCTTGAACCCAGTGCCCCAGAAGGGGGCTGTCCAGCTTGTGGCTGAGCACGTTCAGGATGGCGTTGGCGCTCCCACGCGTGCGGAACATCAGCGACGCGATACGGCGCCGCAGCACAGTGTGAAAGCCGTCTGTGTGCGCGAGCGCAAACATCGCAGACGCACTACAGTAGCGTGGGAGCCCCACCAGCACCCTGAACGCGTTATTATATTGTATTCGGAGAGCGTTGATGGCCCGCTGCGTGTAGTCGACCCACAGATTGCAGGTGTAAAGAGTTTGGCAGAATGCTTTAAAATTATTATTATTACCTACATTGTTATTTTTAAAACTTTATTTCTCATTAAGTGATTATGTAAATCTTTGAGAAATAAATGATATTTTGAACCGTTATTCATTACAATTTTCATTTCATTTCACCGAACTCATTTTCCTTTCCATTGTTAAATTCTATGTATATCTTCATCTATCTTCTATATCTTTATACCTTTATACCTACCTAAGCTGCCACAAAACAGACAATATTTTATAACAACAAGCTTTTATTTACTCTCCATTCACGACTTCATTTAATAATAAACTGCAAATTACAAACAAAGAATGAAGTGGAAAAGAAAAAGCCTTAAAAATAATAAGATTTTTCTAAACTGTCGACTCAGCTCATATATCTAGCGGGAGTGCAGTGCTTACACGTAACAATGCATTATGTTCACTTGAAAACTATTATTAAGCTTTTGCTGCCGACCATCCAACTTTATGTGAGAAAAATAATTAAATAATTAACTCAGAAATAATGGCACCCAAGATATCTGTATTGTTTCTATTGTTTTTGTTCTTTAATACTCAATGTGTGGTGTTCCGTGTGGTGCCGGACGTAAAGAATAGCACCATCTCATCTCTTCCCGTGGGTGTCGTAGAAGGCGACTTACTAGAGAATGGGCAGCAGCGTTTTCTATGCATTTTACCACCATACTGCGATCGCCAACCCACCTGCTAAGCGTGGCGATTATGGCAACCCCCCCCCCCCCCCCCACCAAATTGGGGGAGGCCTATGTCCAGCAGTGGGCGTCTTTCGGCTGAAATGATGACTCAATATGATTATTCTATGAAAGTATTCAGGAATAAGATATTTCGGCTGAAACGTATTTCTACTGATTTGCATAGAATATGTTCTTAGTTTATTAGATTTTAGTTTAACCCAATATGTGTAGTCTTTTCCCAACTATGTTGAGGTCGAATTCCAGTATTATCGGATGCAGCTGAATACCAGTATTTTACATGGAGCGATTGCCTATCAGACCTCCACAACCCAGTAACAGGAAACGTGATACAGCTTGGTGAGAATGGTTGCGAGACTTTCTGACGACCCGTAAAGACTGTCATAGATTTATGAACGACAGCCGGGACCAGCGCCTTGACGTTCTTTCCGAGGTACGAAGGGATCTCGATATATTATGGATGGCGTAGAAAATTCATATAACGTGGGTCGATCGTAGGTATCCCTTTGATTTATCCGTGTGGCTGTTATCATTTAGCCACGAGTCCCGATTTTAGTTTAATACATTGGCATAAGGCGGACTTCAGTCTTTAGACATTATCTATCTCGGTCTCGGGCCACTGACCAGACTAGACGTGTGTTTGGTTTTAGCGAAATTTGTATAATTAGTGCTCTTCAAATCTAATACTTCTACTAAAAGGAAATAATTACCACTTTGGTGTGAACTGTTTTGTGTAATTTATGACTTTATAAAAAGTGATAGTGAACACTGCGCTTATCAGCGAGCGGGACGACGCGCTTCGCCCCCGCGGAACGAGCACGGTCTATATTTTTTGACTCGCTCGCACAGAGACTCTGCGTTCGGTGTATATTGCGCGTGAGTAATAGTGAATCAACTTAAAACCCACCTACCTACGTTTTCGAGTTTCTTGCAAACGACGTTCCAACAATTAATAATAGATAATGAATGTGACGCGATCTCCACCGAAAACTGCTGTCGCCTCTCTAGAGCATATAACCAAATGTTCTAAGGCGACAACCAACTACATTGAGAGGACCGGCTCACAACCGGATCTATCAAAATTAAGCAAATTAAGCGAGGAATTACAAGAGGCACAAGTCACTTATCGTAAGCGTAAACAACCTGAATGCATGTGCTCCGATGAGATAAAGCAAATGAGAAATGATCTATCGCGAATTACCTCGCTTCTCGAAATCTCTACTAGTCAGAACGCACAGATGATGGATAAAATGAACGAGAGTATCATCGCGGTAAAAAGCGAGATGGCTGATCTGAGGGTATTGCATGAACAAACAAGTAGTTTAATTACTTCAAATGTAGCAGACATTAGTGCACAAATTCAAGATATCAAATCCACAACGGCGAAAATTGCCTCCGAACAGGGTAATATAAAAAGTCAGTTATCTCAGATGGAAATAAAAGTATCTAACAGTGAAGACAAAATAAAGATGCTTGAAACCGATTACAAAGAATTGAAATTAATCCCGCAATATACTGAAACAAATCAGCTATGTGTAAACGAAAGAATTATCTGCGAAGTTCAGGATCGTAAAAAAAGGGAAAACAATATCATCATAGTTGGCATACCTGAGCAGAGCTCCACTATTACCCAGGAGAGAATACTTAAAGACGAATCTGACGTTTTGAATATCACTTCAAGAGTAAGCGAGAACGTACCAAAGCCGAATAAAATCTATCGTATCGGCAAGTACAATGCCGGCAAAATGCGCAGAATCAAAGTCTGTTATGATAAGCCAGAGCCAGCAATGCTTCTACTTCGCAGTAAGGAAAAATTACCTGATAGCATTAAAATTTTTTCGGACCAAACACCAGCCCAACAAAAATATTTTCTGGCTATAAGAGATGAACTAACACGCCGAACAGAATCTGGAGAAAGGGATTTAACTATCAAATACATCAATGGTGTACCAAGTATTATAAAACAAGCATCAAAAAACTCCAACCACCAACAATAAATGATACCCTGGCTGATACTATAACTTATCAAATAGTAAACGATTACCAAGAACTAAAAACTGAAAAATCACGCTTATCACTACTATATTTAAACGTACGAAGTATACGGAAGAGAGGAAAACTAGACGAACTTAAATGTATTATCAAATCTATATCTACAACGGTACACATCATTTTGCTAACGGAAACTTGGATACAGAATGAAAACCAAATCTTGCAACTACAGATGGATAACTATACACATTACTACAATTATAGAACAGACAGAAGGGGTGGAGGAGTGTCAGCCTACGTACATAACGATTTAAAGCATAGCCTCAGTGAATCAATATATCAAGATGGAAACAATTATCTGTGGCTAAAAATTGATAAACTCGCGCTAGATATTGGCGTAGTCTATAACCCTGGTAACACAAATCTTGAAAAATTTCTGGATGTATATGACACACAATTACAACAACGGAAGAGAGCAATAGTGTTTGGTGATTTTAACATTGACCTTCTGACAAAAAATAAAACACTAAAAAAGTACAAACAAGTAATAAATGAATCAGGACATAAAATATTAAACAAAATCAATCAAACTTATTGCACAAGAGACTCTAATACAAAGAAATCTATCCTAGACCATGTCAGTACAAATTTAAAAAATGAACATTTCAGCGTGACTATTATCAACTCATCCATGTCAGATCATAAGCAAATATACCTACAAATAAACAAACTGAAACCTCCTCCCAAAATACGACTAAATTACGAAATAATAGATTACAAGAAACTATATACTTCGATGAAATCATACGGAATAGAAGACATGTCAAACAACTACAGTGAACTAGAATCAAAGATAAAGCAGTGCATAGAAGACAATAAAGTATTAAGAACAAAGGTTTTGAATCCCCCCCAAGAAGATTGGGTTAACAACGATATAATTACTGGAATCAGCCAAAGAAACCATCTATGGATACAACACAGGAGTGATCGGGAAAATGAGTTATTAGAAAAGAATTATAAAGAAATAAAAGAAAGCCTTGCTAAATTAATACAAAATACGAAAAATTCATATTACCACAAACTATTTACAAATTGTGCTAACAATCCCAAAAAAACATGGTCACTTATAAATAATTTAGCTAAAAATAAAATAAAACAAAGTGGTGCTCCTTCAAAGCTTTTAGTTGATGCTAACATAGTTACAAACACAACTGAAATTTGTGAGGTTTTTAACAAGTATTTTTCTACAATAGGATCCATACTGGCAGACAGAATACCGAAAAAATTTCATGACACCTCAACCCAATGTGTTATCAAACCCCAAAAAAATAATAAAAAAGAACTTTTGTCATTGGATCCATGTAGTGCTGATGAAATTACTAAAATTATAAATGATCTCGACCCAAATTCAAGTAGCGGTATAGATAGAATAAGCACGAAAGTCATAAAAAGTTTTCAAAATTTAATCTCAAATAGTTTGGCACATTGTTTTAATAAACTCATGGCTGACGGGAAATTTCCAGACACCCTAAAGATTGCAAAGGTGACACCGGTCTATAAATCGGGTCCTAAAACCGACCCCGGAAACTACCGCCCGATCTCTGTGCTGCCAATAATGTCCAAAATTTTGGAGAAAATAATACACAGTCGTCTGTTAAATTACTTGGACTCTTTTAATTTTATATCAGAACGCCAATATGGCTTTAGAGCTAAAAATAATACCACTGCAGCTACTATTGATCTGATGACAAAAATCAGAGATAATATAGATAAGAAAAATATTGTTTTGGGTGTGTTTATCGATTTAAAAAAAGCCTTTGATACCGTTAGTCACAACCTGCTATTAGAAAAATTAGAAAACGTTGGTATCAAAGGCGATGCACTTGAAATGTTCAAATCTTACTTATCAAATAGATCCCAAGTAGTCAAGATAGATAATGTCGAAAGTGATGCTTTACCTATCACATATGGAGTCCCGCAAGGATCCATATTGGGACCGTTATTATTTTTGATATACATTAATAATATAGCAGAGCTAGGACTACATGGCCATTTAACTTTATACGCAGATGACACATGCTTGTTTTATTTCGGAACGAATATTCATGACGCTATTTCACGAGCCCAAGAGGATTTAAAAACTCTGTTTGAATGGTTCCAACAAAATTTGCTAACTGTAAACATCTCAAAGACATGTTACATTATCTTTAAAGCTAAAAATAAAAAAATTCCGCTGCATGACCCGTTAACTATAGACAACATTCCATTAGAGCAAAAAACCTACGAAAAATACCTTGGCCTTAGAATCGAAAATTGTTTAACATGGAACAAGCAAATTGATTATATTAAAAGTAAAATTTCCTCACTTATTGGCTCACTCCGCAATGTAAGTCAATGTATACCCAAAAAACTGCGTTTAAACATTTACAATTCACTTGTCAAATCACATCTAATATATCTCATAGAAATCTGGGGTAGCGCTGGTAAAACAAAGCTACAGGAACTGCAAAGAATGCAGAACAGGATCATAAAGGCACTGTTTCGCTATCCGTACTTGACACCAACGAACGAAATTTTTAAAGCAACAAAACTGATGAATATCAAACAACTTTATATGTATAACACCTGCATCTTAATTAGAAAAGTAATGGATGGAACTATTCACACCAATGTAACATTTACCAAAAAATGTCAAATCAGTAAACGCAGTCTTCGACGACCCAGCTTACTTGTCCTGCCAAGGACACGTACGAACTATGCTAAAAAGAATATCACCTATGAAGGAGCACAATTTTATAATAATTTACCATCCTACGTAAAAAATGTAAGCTCTTTCAGTGGTTTTAAATCAAAACTATCACATTACATATTGGAAACCAGTCACTAATAATGTTATATTTAAGTTGAGAATGAAACCGCTGAAGGTGTAACCCAACCAAAATAAACCCAAAATAAATGTTATTACTATTGTATTGTATCAGTGACCGTTACCTAATAAGCTTATTACAATATGTTATCTTGTGTTCTCATGTAAGTGGCTCTTTTGTCTTTTTTGAGAATAAAGTATTTAAACCTATCTACCAGTCAACCATAGGTTAGATTAATTAAATAAGATTGCTTAAAGAAGAAAGCTGTCACACGACTTCAAAGACATTCCGTTTTCTAATATAAATTCAGAAATTCAAAACGTCTAACGAATTAAGAATGCTTTGGGCACTCTCTGAAGGGAACAGGCTTAAATAGATCATTTTTCAAGTTTCATTAAATACCTCATTTCTTTATATTCTGTACCAGGCGAAAAAACATGTACGCTTAAGACGAATACAACCAGTATGAAGTGACCTTCCGTTACCTTTAACACAACACCTTCAACTAAATTTGCATCGCAAGAGATTTTGAGAGGTCAGCTTAAAATGGTGGTGCTTGCCACCTGATTTTCCCCAACAGTAAGCTGGATACGTCCAATATTTCGACGCTGAATATTAAGCATGGCTTGTTTATAGTATATTCTGGAACTATCGGCTTAGAGATCGATATTAATCGTGTATTTATGAATGGTTAAGTGTATGCAATTTCGTATTATATCCTGTAATTCTAGATTATCCTGCTATTGGAAACCATGAACAGCTTATTAAGTTTGTTAATTAAAGTTTGACAACTTTGCTTACTAAATAGGACGTTGGTAGGTATGTGGGTATAAAATTTAATTCAATTAAAAAGCGTGGAATGCTTTTTGAGGTATTTTTATAATCACATAATGTTAAGCACCCCACGCTTTTTAATTGAATTAAATTATTTTCTCCTTTTTTAGTTTGATTTTTAAAGCGTGTTTTTTAGTTTTTTTTAACTATTATTTATTATCTATTTTTTAGTTCTGCTAACTACAAACGTCGGTTACATACAAACAAACATACAAGTGAAGCTAATATAAAGCGTGTAAAAAAGCAACAAAATCAGTCTTATTATAAGGTGGTCCACTGGTGATAATAATCCCTACTAATATTTTAAATGCGAAAGTAACTCTGTCTGACTGTTACGCTTTCACGCCTAAACCGCTGGTTATATGTTCTAGTTATAGGTTAATTTTATGTAGATCCTTTTAAATATTGTTAATGAGAGTACGTTGTGGGCCTTGCTGTACTGTGGATTAAAATTTGTAGACGATTTTCTATTCTTCATTTTCATTCCTCTTAGTACCTCGTACTTATTGACAAGCCAGTCAAGCCAGCCAATTTGATAACATTGTAAAACCCAATTATTTTTAAAAGAGTAACCGTGGAATTTCTTGCCAGCTCTTCTCCATAGGAAGCGACAAATTGGAACCGTGCACCTAGTTTCTGACGTTTTATAAGTGCCCATGCAGGTTTATGTGAAATAAAATATTTTGATTTTGACTTTGTTTTTGAAGGGGAATCGTGGTATAAATGATATGGTCAGATAGACAGCAGTTCCACGTAAAATACTGTATTCAGCTACATCCGGGACAAAAAAAAATATGGTTAGAGTCAAACTCAACTCAAGCTCAAAGCATTTACAGGCACTTCTGAACTGTCAAGGAATCAGTCAGTCAGAAATGTGAAGCTAGTTCCCGTTCCTAAGCCAAGTAGGTACCTATGGAGAGGATCGGGCAAGAATCTCCATGGACACTATTTTAAATTATATTGTTACAAAAACGAATGAATTAATGTTTAAAACAGCAAATATATAATTGTTTTTTTTTTGTTCCGATTAAAATAAGCCGTGGCTGCTAAGAGATGACCAGACCCAACTGACGGCGCTCGTTTACAAATATGACACATGAATCAGCACCATTCAACTCAACCATTTTGAAGAGACTGTAAGCCAATCCCAATATGTTGAAAAAAGGCTATGCAGTCTGATTTTTGACGAAAAGAATATGAAGAAAACAAACCTAAACCATACAAAACAATTGTCTATTAGTCTATCTTGTACCAAACGTTCATCAGCTAACCTACAGTATGAAACGAATTAATTCAAAGACGGTTCGAGCAATTAGCGATAGGAAATGAACATCTGATCCTGGGCGGGTCATCGAGTGTAATCAATTAATTAAGTTCAGGATGTACGCTCAAATGGCTACTTACAGTTTCATCTACCGATGTGAGACTGTATGGGGGTTTCTAAGATAAATGTATAATCGGGTGTGCTATAAGTAACGTTACAATTAGGTAGGTATATGAATGTTGTTTCTCTTTGGTTTGGTAGCCTTTTTTTTGTTGAGTGTAGGAAAACATCAAATAACTTCTCCCGCTCTGGGTGGAGCATGAGGGCGTTCAGACTTTGACTGACTAAAACCCACCCGTCTTCCTTCAATTGCCTGTGTGCCACGTATCTCTTGTGGGGTTGTGGAGCCACGGTATCTCTTTCGAACAACCCGCACCTCTGGCAGGCATCGGCCCTTGCGGACCCCACTAGTTGGTGCTGACATCTCTCGGAAGCGCGTGTGGAATACAATGCGCCGTCGACCCGGGTTTGGTCCTTACCGGACAGCGAACTACCCACTCACCCATTACTCGCCGTCCGCAAGCCCGCGCCTACTGTGGCCGGGAATCAGCCTGGGTAGATTCCCATTTCAAGCAGAGTTATTGGGTTTTGCTATCAGGAATTTCTCAGTATCAGCCCGGAGTCTGAAGTTTTGCCCAGTTGATAGACTCGCCCCTATGGCAAGGGATTCAAACATAATTGGCGAAATGAGGGTATACTACAGTTACATCTCTACCTACATAAGTCTGGAAAAGACGTAGCAGGTGGCGTTCGGTTGTTTCTGCCCCATGGGAAGAAGTCGAAAGTTTATGTTTTTTTGGTAAAATCTTAAACAACAAATTTTCGGGGACTGTATACTTATTTACTGATAAAGAAGAGATTGAGCATTCATTTTATAATGAATAACCTGTAAATAACTACCTACAGGCGATTTAAATTTAACATATTTTTGCACAAGTTACTTTGGTTCTAACCAAAATAATTTGTGCAAAAATATGTTTTACAGCATTTTACTCGTATTATGGATTGTATCAATTAGACAAATTCCTAACAACAACGACCACTTATAAAACGAACAAAAATCCTCCACAAATCTGCGCTTATAAACTTAAAACGTAACACAAAGCTCGTATTTTAATAACAAAGCAAAATAGCTTTATACAATACCCTGTAACAAGATTTCCGATTGAACTTCGGAGACTTTCACTCAACGGTCTGAATGAAACCGTCTCTTTGGGAATGTAAAGCAGAGAGTATATACACAGAGAGAATAATCTTAACGGTGATGTAACTTGGCTGCGTTATTCAAATAAAATCTTTATCTCAACTCTATAATGCGTTAATTGCATGCGTTAGTTTCTCCGAAATATCGCATACCGTGGTTGATTGTAAACAATTATTTTTCGGGGTTGAGGTTTGACATAACCCACGAAGAATTTTCAAACTTAAGTGGCATTGCATCACTCGCAGGGCGGATGGCTGAAGAGTTCCGGAGTTGCAACTACGTAAAGTAAGGCGCTACTGCTACTATTTAGGTGGACCGTCAAAGGTCACCCTGTGAAGGTCGCTGAAATCCACTGGATTTTGACAACGCAGGGCAGGTCTCTGTGGTAATCCTGGCCATGCAATGGTTCAGTCTTGCGGCCTTTCGAGTTCTTTTTTCGAAAACGAACAAGAACAAAAGTTACTTCAAGCTCACACAAGATGAATTCATCATCCTGGACGTTTGTATTCATTACAAAGTTCGTTGTTTAAACTTTGTATTACTGTTCTTTATTTTCTATGGTACAGTCCTACTAGAAATGTATCCCCCGGGGATAGGGACAGCTGCGCGCTTTAAACTACTGGCTATACGAAGTGTGTGGGTATTTGTCAATAGGTTGTGTATTTTATTGGCGCTTCGGGTGGATGTGGGTGAGCGGTTCAGATTGACGCATTAGCTCTGTTTACTTAATCGCCAGCTGGTGGAGCGTGGATTTAGGAGTTTACAAAAGTGTAGTGAACTATGAAAATTGGTTGATCGAATGTTTATTGTAGCTTGTTTATAAACAACATGGCGTCGCCTACGCCCCGATGGATAAGACAGAGGTGTATTAAAATACACCTTTATTACGCCAGTTATGTTTAAGTCCCTTGTAGTCCCCTTTCTACAAAGGATTGGAACATGCGAGACTGTTTAAATAGCTGTTATAATAGAAAAAAAAAAACAATAAAATCACATCATTAGTGGCTACCCTGTGCATTTGATCATCTGATGACCTTATCAGTGAGCGGGGTTCGCGCCGCTGAATTTTGGGCCAAAGAGGTTTGTACACGTTTTGCTATCAATACGCTAAGACGAAATGTGTCTTCTCCTGAAAAAATGCCTGTTTCTCATTTTATGCTCAGTTTTTCTATTGCTTTATAAAGCCCATTTTATCTCTTTGAACTGAAACAAAGTTTCACTGAACGGGAAAACTATAAAGCAATTAATTGAAAGGGCAAACTAATTGCCAAGTAGTGAGAAAGTTTAGATCGATCTCTGTGGTAAACTAAAGTGTGATTATTTATTAATTCTCGTCATATTTTATCTGGCTATACCTTTCATTCTGCCAAATCTACGTCAATATGCGTCCCAGAAAATTTCCAGCGACATTGAGGCAGACCCGGGAGAAGTTGGGGGTCGAGCTTAACGCATACAGACAGGATTGGTCCACACCAGCTCAAGACAAAGAGGAGTGGAAAAGAGAAAGGGAAGGTTTTGCCCTGCTGTGGGAAAACATAGGATAAAAAATAATAGTTTAAAAAACTAAAAAAACACGCTTTAAAAACCAAACTAAAAAAGGAGAAAATAATTTAATTCAATTAAAAAGCGTGGGGTGCTTGACATTAATTGATTATAAAAATACCTCAAAAAGCACCCCACGCTTTTTAATTGAATTAAATTATTTTCTCCTTTTTTAGTTTTATTATTTATTTTCTATTTTTTAGTTCTGCTAACTACAAAAACGTGTTTTTTTTTTATTTTTTTTTCTCATATTTTTTTTTAATTATTGAATTGTCATCGGTCCTCGACAAGTTTACAAAGTTTCAATGAAATCTGACCGTTTAAAGTGGGTCAAAATCGCGCTCAAAGGAGTCGGTTACATACAAACATACAAGTGAAGCTAATATAAAGCGTGTAAAATAAAACAGAATCCTACTAACATTATAAATGTGAAAGTTTGTACGTTTGGATGTTTGTAACTCAATCACGCTAAAACGGTTGAACAGATTAGTTTCTTTTTTTAATTTTTTTTATTTGGCATCTCGCAGTTGACCTTGAGAGGTCGTGACTGCTTAACTGGCCTTTCCTGGGGCTGCCATTAAGAGAAATTAACGCCTCCAGCCAGGGGCTTAAAACTACTTAAATTACTAAGCGACTGCACGCCGAGGGCACGCCCTACGGGGTACGGGCCTCGGCTCAGGGCGTCACTGATGGGGGGACAGCAAGTGGGGACAGGCTGGATCAAAATATTTTCATTATTATTATTATTCGGGGAATTTAACTCTACTGGCTCAGTTGCGGCGCGGGCTGGCGCTTCAACGAGCAAGGGACAGTCGGGACTAATTTGGATGAAGATTGGCACATATATAGTTTATAACCTGGTTACTTTTATCCCGGCAGTAAGTTCCCGTAAGATTATTTTCGACCCCCACGCGGGCAAATCCGCTGACAAAAGCTAGAAAATAAATACTTATATCTTTCATCCAACTGTATTGTAACACCAATACACATAACATTATCTTTCCTTTCTATTTACAGCATTTCCACAAAACGTCACACGATATTACAACCGAAGAAAATCCCCACCTGTCTAAAAATACACCCTCCGGGTTAACTCTGTTAACGTGATAAACTAAGGAACTTCTCACACTGATCGTAATGCGATAACGTGCGGCAAAATGCGACGCGCGATCTGAGAACCGTTTAAAGTAACAACTGCACCGTGGGAGTCTCCTGGGATTGTTAGTGGTTTTTGCGGGATACTCTTAGTTTGCACTGATATTGTTTATCAATGCTGCCTAGTACCTAAATAAACTTGAAAATAATTTGCTTTTTATTGACACAGTAATTATATCGGCGCTTTTCTTTCGAAGTGACTTAACACTTTTGACGTAAATAAACTTTATCCTACTAATATTCTAGATGTCAAAGTTTGTTTGTTTAGATGTTTAGATGTGTGTTACTCAATCACGCAAAAATGGATTTAGATGAAATTTGGCACACAGATAGTTTATAACCTGGTTTAACACATAGGATACTTCTATCCCGGTAGTACGTTCCAATGGGATAATTTTCGACCTCCACGTGGGCGAAGCCGCTGCTGAAGCTAGTTTTAAATAATTATTAACTATGGTAAATAATCAATAAGTGATCAAGTGTGCAAAAGCAAATGGAACTACGTTCCCACCAGGTGGACCACGAGGACACGACTCACGACTACTCTCGTTTTTACACGCTTTATGTTAGCTTCACTTCTATGTTTGTTTGTATGTTTGTAACTGACTCCTTAGAGCGCGATTTTGACCCACTTAAAATGGTCAGATTTCATTTAAACTTTGTAAACAGAGGACCGATGACATAGTTCAATAATTTTAAAAAAAAAATGAAAAAAAGGAAAAAATACTGCATAAATCACACTTTTGCAGTTAGCAGAACTAAAAAATAGAAAATAAATGATAGTTTAAAAAACTAAAAAACACGCTTTAAAACCCAAACTAAAAGTTGAAAATATAATTTAATCCAATTAAAAAGCGTGGGGTGCTTTTTGAGATATTTTTATAATCAATTAATGTCAAGCACCCCACACTTTTTGATTAAATACTAAACTTGAAATACATTGGCAGCCGATTGCATCGCCTGCACCCATGGCCTATCGTTTGTCTGATAAACATTTTTCAAAATAAATAAATATTGAAGAATTATGTTGAAATCCGAGCCGTTTTCTTTTTCTATCTTAGGTACATTTTTTGAGCTTTTTATGTAGCAACAACCTTATCTTCTTGTGTACTTTCGTGTGTAGTGACATAAAGTTAATTTATTAATTTTCCGCATCGGTTACTACTTCAATAACATATCTGTGGCGCAATAAGGGACATTTGTAATTATTACGGCTGTGATTTTCATAATAACAGCAGCAGCCTTTCCTTGATCCAAGATTGGATCCGTAAACATTATTATAATGAGGCTGTCATTTCACTTTTGGGTCGCGTGGAAGAAGTAAAATGATAGCTTAATTTTGAATTAAACTCAAATTTATTTAATTTTTAGTTTATGCTGTTCCACTTCATTGGCCTTTCTGTATTTAGCTAGTCTGGACCAATCTTTTCCTAGGTCTGCCTCGACGTCGCCAGACTTTCGAACTCAAACTCAAAGCATTTATTTCAATTAAACCATTTACAGACACTTTGGAATTGTCAAAAAGTAGATCAGTTGGAAATTTGAAGTTGCTCATTCCAAAACGTAGATCTAATATGGACGAACGGGCAAGAAACTCCAAGGACACTCTTCTAAATCAAGATATTACAAAATCCCGGGTACATATTATTTTTTTTGCTTCTTCTTTTGCTTCTCTATGTGAGAGCAATGTAAAGAAATGAAGAAACAATTTGTGTTTTCAAGCGCAGCACAGACAAACACATTTGGATTTGACTATTTTATAACAGTATTTTATCAGTCAAATATCATACATAACAAACAAAAAATTTACAACAAGATCGTATTTTTTTAAATGTATAGCGACAAATATAATTTCCGTAAAAGCACTCCAATGTTGACTCTGTGTATCCAAATATTTAATCTAAGGGTTTATTTGGAATATTTAATAGTTTACTCAGCTATAAAGAAACTTCAATTTCCGTCAGTATGTAAACTGAAATCCATTGGGTGGACTGACTCGACGAGTTAGCTATGTGGCTTAAGAAATGTGATCTTCATCGTTTATTGGATGACTGTTGGAATATCAATCAGATTCTATAATTATGAATGATTGCTAGGGAGTTTGTAGCGCCCCTTTTTCGCGGGTTTTAACACTAGGAAGTGGTGAAGAGTGCCCGTTTTGGAGTCTGTGTTTTGTAACTTTTGACTTTTAAAATATACCTTCAGTCAGAGCCCATTAATGATTTTGAATCATACATCTTGCAATTATTGCCGTCACGTAAGTAAAAGCCATGAGTTTTCACGTAATTATTTCAAATAATGAAGTCTAGGATTTCGCATGACAATTAGTTTCACCGTTATGCCATCTGCCTTCCCTTTTTTTCAAAATCAAAAAAATCAAAATCAAATCAAAATCAAAATCAAAAGTCATTTATTCAAACTAGGCTGAGAGTCAGCACTTTTTGAACGTCAAAATAAAATTACATAAGACAGTCCCCCCAAAAACGCCCGCCCTTCACCACTTCCTAGTGCTTTAGCTGGGAAGAAGAAGTAGCGGAACAAACTCCCCAGCAGCACAGCTGTCTGTTAAGTTAGAAGAACTTGTTTCTATACAATAATAGGTAATAAAAATTACGAAACACAAAAAAAAAAAACATAAAATTTGCCATATGTCAGCTAGCACACGCCAATATACCATCAAAGATTGAAAACTAAAAATAATAGAAAATTAAAATAAAACGTAAACAGAACTTCCAATCTAAATAAAAGCCTCTAGGCATAAAGGGCATGCCCGCTTACATATGCAATTCTGCATTATGCAAATATAGCTATAAGTAACTTAAAGTAACAAAAGTTAAACTAGGACCTCTGGACTAAAATTAATAAAAACTTAATACAATTAACAATAACAAAACCATGGTCAGCAAGACGACCAGTCACCACAAGCAGCACCCGTTCACGAGCATAACGCAAAGATCAGCCATTACCCCCCTCGCCATATTTGAGGGAAGGAGGCAACCCGACCCCCGACGCTACCGCAAGCAGTGACATCTAAGGGAGCATGACGAAGTTGCTGCCGGTTGCACTGGCAAGAATAATCATGAATTGTCGAGGTCGCTAGCTAACTACATATTGCAATACTACTCATTAAAAAAAAAAAACATTGTAATGAGTAGATTAAGTCATAAATAAATGATAAAAAAAAGGAAAACCTGAATTATACAGTCAGATAAAAAAAAGCAATTATATGAAATAACATAATGATATAACCTGTCAGTGGGTAAGCTAATTCTGGTGAAAGAACACAAACATTGTCTTGAGTTAATCACAGCGACCAACAATTCTTATCATTTAAGTAGTCGTTAATGGAATAGTATGCCTTTGAACAAAGGGTGGATTTTACTTTAGCTTTAAACGCACTAAAATGCAAATCTAGCAAGGAAGAGGGTAGCTTATTATAGAAGGTTATACCCAGACCTACAAATGAGTTATGAACCTTATGTAGCCGGTGAAAGGGAACACGTAGTTTGTCCTTATTTCTAGTATTAATATTATGAATATCACTGTTTTTAGTGTACAAGTGTATATTTTGCCTAATGTATAAGATGTTGGCGAAGATGAATTGCGATGCCACCGTGAGAATCCCAACATCTTTTAAAAAATCTCTCAGAGAAACTCTAGAACCTAGTTGGTAAATTGCTCTAACAGCTCGTTTTTGAAGAACAAAAATATTTTGAATGTCAGCGGCTTTGCCCCACAGCAGAATGCCGTAGGACATAACGCTATGAAAATAACTAAAATAAACTAACCGAGCTGTATCAACGTCAGTGTATTGTCTTACTTTCCTGACGGCGTAGGCGGCCGAACTGAGCCTTCCCGCTAGGCTTGATATATGTAATCCCCACTGAAGTTTGGCATCTACTGTTAAGCCTAGAAAAACTGCCGAGTCTACAGATTCAAGCACCTCATTATCTAAGACGATGTTGGGTCCTAAATTCCTAACATTCGGTAAGGCGAACTTGATACATTTCGTTTTCTTGGCATTGAGAACTAGGTTATTTACGGTAAACCAATCCGTAACCATTGAGAGTGCACTGTTTACGTCGTCAAAATCTTGTCTGTTCCTGTCTACTTTAAAGATAAGAGAGGTATCATCAGCAAACAGTACAACGTTACAGATATCCTTTAAATAGAATGGCAAGTCATTAATATACACTAAGAATAAGAATGGACCTAGTATTGAGCCTTGAGGTACACCTAACTGAACTGGTCGCCCGGATGATTTCACACCATTAACATCTACACATTGGTGCCTATTTTGCAAATAAGAGCTTATTACGTTAAGAGCTTCGTTTTGAACACCGTAATGACGTAGTTTACGCAAAAGCGTGTCATGGTGCACGCAATCAAAGGCTTTGGAGAGATCACAGAAAACTCCAATAGCATTTTGCGAGTTTTCCCACGCGTCAAAAATGTGTTTCAGCAGAGCAACACCCGCATCTGTAGTCGAACGACCTTTTGTAAAGCCATATTGTTCATCGTGAAGGAGGCTATTTAAATTAAAATGTCTTAGCAACTGCTTGAGTATTAACTTTTCAAATATTTTACTAAATGCCGGTAAGATAGAAATAGGCCTAAAATTGCCAACATTATTTTTATTTCCTGATTTAAATAATGGTATGACTTTACTACTCTTCATGAGGTCAGGAAAAGACCCTAGATCAACACATTTATTAAAAGTAACAGCTAGATAGGGGGCTACGATGTCGATTATATTACTTAAAAGCTTAATGGAGATGCCCCAATAGTCTCCAGTGTTTTTAGACTTAAGTGTGTTAAAAATGTTAACCACATCAAGAGGCGTTACATGTTCGAAACTAAATAAGCGACTACATTTGGGCACACTACTGTGCAAAAGATTTTCAGCTTTAGACGGGGACGAATTTAAGGAGCGAGTCGTAGTAATAGGTATGTTGGCAAAAAACTCATTAAATGCCTCAGCTACGTCGGCAGCTTTATCAACTAATTTGTTGTTGACCATAATCTCTAATTGTTTTTCGTGATTAACCGATTTACCCGTTTCATTGTTAATAATTTTCCATGTGGTTTTTACTTTATTACTAGATTTTTTTATAGTATCGCTTAAAAATTTAGATTTAGCAAAAGCACAGATCTTTTTAAATAATATTGAATAATTTCTGACATACTTTAGGAAAGGAGTATCAAACCTATACTTTTTCAAACCATATAGCTCGTATAGTCTCGCTCTACTTTTATAAATACCTGGAGTGGCCCATTGGTTGAAGCCAACGGAGGTGCCATTAATGTCAATGGCTTTGGTCTTGAAAGTAGACTGGTATTCTTTATGCACTACATCGAAAAGGGCTCCATAGATTTCATTAGGATTCTCATGTTCTATTAAAGATGGGGTAATTCTACGAGCTATATTATTTTTAAATTTGTTGCAACGACTAGCTGTATAAGGCCTGCATTCTATTTTATGCGGCTTTTTATGTAAGGGCAAAGGGAAGCTAGCTAATAATCCACAGTGGTCTGACGTTAAGTCACTTAACACTAATTGATTTTTGGCATCACAGTCACTAAATATATTATCAAGACAAGTCGACGAAAATGCCGTAATCCTAGTAGGTTCAAAAAACAAGTTTTTTAAATTAAAAGACCTAAACAGATTGAGAAGTCTAATACTTAATGGAGTAACATCTAAAATATTAACATTAAAATCTCCACATACAATTATACATTTATTACTTGATTTTAATTTATTGAGTGAATCCTCCATTACCGATTCGAAACGAATAAAATCCCCAGAGGGGGGCCGATAAACGCAAATTATCACGTAACGCTCGAGTTCAACACAAGACAACTCAATAGTGCGCTCGATGGAAAGATTAACTAGATCTAAACGTTGTTTACATTTCAACTTGTTGGAAACAAGAACTAAGGATCCACCGCGAATAGCATTTTTCCTAACAAATGCACTTTGCACAGTAAAAAAATCATTGTTGAAACACACTATTTCATGTTCTTTCAACCAGTGTTCGGTCAAACATAACACCTGAACATCGTGATTCTCGATAAATAAACTTAACTCAAGCTCTTTGCCGGACAGACCCTGCATATTTTGATGTACAACATTCAGTATATGCAGCGTACCCGTTGTCGCACCTAATAGTTTAAACTACTAGGCGTGTCAAAAGTAGTGTTAGTACCACTACTAACAGTATTCGATGGTACACTACAGGTACCAGTGTCACGGTGTAAATTGTATGCTAAAAGATTAGCAATTTGTCTCCTACAACTAGGTGGCAAATACATAGTATAATTTGTCAGCTTGTAATCAGTAATAAATTGATTACAATCAAAATATAAAATAGCGTCACTGTGACGACTTGTCCTATTATAAATTAACATATTTAAATTATAAATGTGCCTATTTTGCTCAACAGACAAGCATTGTGAGTAAGGCAAGGCACAGAAAATGAATTTACAATTATTGGTCTCTTTGAGATCTAACATCAAATGGACACATTTAATTATATCCTTTTTTGTAACAGCTAAACTATCCCCATATAATAATATAACAGTAGAACTGGGGTTTAATTTTGACAATTTTATACTATTTAATAATTGGCTAATACTGGCACCGGGTAAACAATTATTAATAACATATTGCTCCGAACACTGATTAAATATACTACCAAAACCTTGACCAAATTTGTCAGAAAAAACATATGTTGTGTTGATTGAATATAAATCAGATGCATCTTGGTTGAGAATACAGTCTTGAGACAAACTCTCAGTCTGGGACGGGTCCTCCGTTACCTCAGGCTGGACAGCATCAGAGTTTGAAACCTTTTGACATGTACACTGACACAATACCAACTCATTCGCAGCAAGAATATGTTCTTTAATTTGGTTCTGAGAACCCACATATTTAATGTAAAGGGAACTAAGTCTGCCCTCAAGTACCTGTATATCAGACTGTAAGCGCTGTGTATCAATTTCCCAACTGCATAAGGTTAGGCTTTCAGTCTAACCGGATGCAGCTGAATACCAAAATTTTACATGGAGCAATTGCCTATCTGACCTACACAAATCAGTTACTGGGTAACACAATACCCTTTGGTAAGACTGCATACTTATCAGACATTCCAACTTCTGACGACCCATAACTACTGTGAAAGATCCACAAATGACAGCTGGTACCGCTAACATGCTTTCCGAGGGACGGCGGGATCTTGGTACCTATGTAAAGATGGTCAACCGCGGCAAACGGAGCTTAACCTGGCCGATTGCCCCTTGCGGTTGTTACCACTTAGCCGCAAGCCCCTCTTTCTCTATTATGATAATTAAGGCAATAAAACCTACAACTAAAACTGGTAAAGAATAAAGTCTTCCTGTCTATCCGACCAAAGCCGATCATGAAGAACATTCAGACTCCAAAAATATTTTAAAGCAACATATTTTCACACTTTGTTACTCTATTTTAAAGCTTGTTATAACATCCCTTAGGAGCGTTATTCCGTACAGGTGTACCGTATAGTTTATCCCAATTCCTGGCACTCGCTTATGATTTTCCGGGCAGTTCTTTTACGAAAAATATTTCCGGATTTCTTAGTGTTCTGTCTAGATTTAGGTCAGTGTGTTCAAAAATCTTGTTACATTCTAAGGTAAAGCAAGTTGTAATATTGTATTTATCTTAGCTGCCAGCCGCAGCTTTGTCCGCGTGGATGTCGAAAATTTTCCCACGGGGACTTGCGTCCAGGACAAGAAGTCTATATTACTCCTTATAACATCAGCTATCTGCCAGCAAAATTCCCGTCAAATTTGGTCCAGCCATTATGAAGATTAGCCGGAACAGACAGCTAGACATTTTTTTTTTGTTATAATTACTTACCGCACCTATATACTTCCATGTGCATTATTTATAAATGTATATGTATGTGTGTACTTGTATGTACGAATACGTACTGTTTTTAATTTTTTTGGCAAACATTGCATCTCTTCAACTTTACCTTACCAATAACGAATTCAGAATGTGAGCATTTAATAATTAAAAGACACACAGGTATGCCCACATACCGCAATGGGCAAATAACAATAAGCGATAGCTGTTTAATCTATGACAACAGTCAGAACAAAATTAACTGCGGCCAGGCAACTGCAGTAATTAATGAGTGAATTGAAACAGTTGGCAAACCTCGTTTGTATGAAATGTTTCAGGTTAATTTTGGTACGGTTCCACGTAAATGATGATACAATAAAGGTAGAAACAATTTATCGGATGCGATTTTCAGAAGCAGTTAATCGACGTCCAACCAGACGTAATAAAATCGTAGCGGGATTTTATCGTACACTGGAGCTTCAACTCTCGGTGTCGAACCAAGCGTTGAGATTCCAACAGAGTAGCACGAGTGAGTTTCAGCGCGTCGAAAAAACACAGTGTTCGATTTTCAATAGTCGGCGCTAATAAGTGCATTGAAGATAGAGTGCGCGAGGAAATCCCTTCGCGATTTTTTTACGCCTGTAGGAATGTGGGTTTAGTAGTGATGTTTTATATGCACAAGTAGCTATTCACAATCATTCCATACTCTTCTGTACCGAAGTCAAAAGCACCCAATGTCTTCGAAGGAGTAAACGCTGTTCCCAAATCCAAAACGATCATCAAATTTACGACCGCTATTTTGCCGACAGTAGTTTGCTCTCGGGGGCAAGGCATATCAGAGAGATAATTACGTAACAGTCAGTAGCTGAGTATGGCTTTCATTTTGACAGTTCAACAACATTCCTTGCGTTATTTACGTGGTTGATCAGACACATTTTTCATACATATGAAGTTTTTAGCTTCCGCCCGCGCCTTCGCCCGCGTGGCAATCGGAAATTATCCCGCGGGAATATACTACTGGAATAAAAAATATCCTATGTGTTAATCTAATTTATAATCTATCTGTGTGCCAAATTACATCCAAATCCGTTAAGCCGTTTTTGCGTGAAATAGTACTGTAGCGGCACTACAGAAAAATACTTCGCAACAATATCTAAAAACACAAAAAGAGAAGTGGCGCCATCTACAATACCACAGGCGAACTACGCAAGACTCACGTCCCACAAAAATCCTGCATCGCGCAATCAGAGTTTACGGCGCGACTCGTATAGATACAACCGTCGCCGTCGGGCAGTTGCCCACCAGACACAACACCCGTCTGATCGGAGGATCCTCCCTTTACCAATAGAGTATGAGTGAACTTTACACCCTGTTCCTCATACCTCTTAGTACCAAGCATCCATACATCCATACATACAAACTTTCGCGTTTATAATATCAGTAAGAACAGTAAGGATGGATTATCAATAGCTGTCCTTCAAAATGAATCAGGTTTTGATTGACGGTGAGTTACGCAATTAGGGTGCAGGTTATCGAAATGTATCATTTTCGATACGATAGCTAGTCAATAAAATAGCACTCACACTCGTGAAAATGACCGTGAATATGGGCACACAGATTTGGTGAAATTCTGGCTCTCAGATCTTATTATTGTTACCGAAACGCAACCAAAGGAACCTAAATAAATGATTTTCTGCTTATACATTTTAATTTCAAAACACCCAACAACTCAATGCTTGATCTTTTTTTATCAGAATTCGCTTTATTTTATAAATATCCAAGTTATTACAGTCTTAAAATAAATAATTAGACAGTATTTACAAGTATATTATATAAAGTAAAGCTCACTGGGCATCCAAGAATTCGTCCACATCGCTGTCAGCGGGAAAAGTGCCCAAAAGGCTGGCAGCGTTGCCACGTTGGATGGCAATGCTGATTCTTTGACCTTTACTAGTGCCAGTCAACCTGCCACATCGCTCGATGTTCAGGTGAGATGTCCCCATTGCTCCCAGCCACGCTTCTTTAAAAGCGAACGGGAGCTACAGATACACTATAGGAAGGTTCACAAACCTCATAGTGTACCCTTGTGCCCCCCAGCCACAACACCAATTCATTCAGACCAAACCCTTTGGAAAACACTTTCAAATTTTAAAAATTCTACCGCTGTCTTAAAGAGAGAGTTCCCCGGGGCGCAAGGCGGTCTGTTGCTCTAAGTTTGGCACGATGTCTCCGCCTTGCGACCCAGGAGAATTCTTATAGCGCCTGGGAGCAACTACTCACCTTCCCTTATAGGATTCTGCATGTCCAAAAAAGTTTTGGGCACTTTTCCCGCTGACAGCGATGCGGACGAATTCTTTGATGCCCAGTATGCTTGATCTTGAAACTTGAATATTGATCAAAATCCGCACAATGATGTTAAAAACAAGACCCAACTAAAATAAAATACAATACACAGTCGATAATGCGTCGCGGTCGCATCATCGCTCTGAAAACTATTCCTACAAACTGTACTAAAATTTTATTCGACAGTTTGGGAACTCGTAAAACGCAAACTTATTTACTTTCCGACATTGCTGCGGACGAATCTATAGACTACCGTCAGTTGTATATTCAGTTACAGGTTAGTTCAGTTATTTGTCAGTACTTTGTCTCATCATCATCTGCCTACCCTTTTCCCAACTATGTTGGGGTTGGCTTCCAGTCTAACCGGATACAGCCGAATACTAGTATTTTACATGGACCAACTGCCTATCTGACCTTCACAACCAATTTACTGGGTAATACGATACCCCTTGGTAAGACTAGTTGTCAGACTTTCGGGCTTCTGACGACCTGTAACGACTGTCAAAGATCCACAATTGACAGCCGGGACCAACGGCTTAACGTGCTTTCCGAGGTACGGAGAGGGTCTTGTTATGTAAAGTTGGTCACCCATCCACGGACCAACCGCGGCAAGCGTAGCTTAACCTGATCGAACGACTCGTGCAGCTAATATTACTTAGCCGCAAGCCCCTCAGTATTGTCAGTACTTTGTGTATTTATATTAGAAAATTCAGAATATTTGTTAAAGGGTAGGGGGAAGGGGAGAAATAAATAACATGAATAATAATGGCTCTATGTATGGCAGAGCTAACTTTTTTTTTGATAACTGATGGATTTTTTCTGCTATTAAAATATTTCGTTGGTTATTATTTTTGTTTTATGTTGCAAAAACTGGTTCGCAATCATGTACCTGGAAACTGGTAGTGCATCGACGTGCCTGCCACCCTGTATAATTTATCTGTTTGTGCATCGATGTGCCTGCTACCCTGTATAATTTAACTGGTTGTGCGTCGATGTGCCTGCCACCCTGTATAATTTAACACCAGCCTATTACTGCCCCACTGTAGGTCAAAGGCCTTATTTCATTGTACAAAGAAAGCACGAGAGATCACCGCGCTTGGTCAAGAGGGGTTAGCGATATAAGACTTATACAGGTTGAAATTGAAAACATGCGACAAACCGAAATGGGAGATTGTACTCATCATTATGAACAACTTTTACTAAGGGACCAATGATGCAATCGCGAAAAAAAAAACATCTGTCCCCTACATTTATGTTCGCATGACTCGTCAAAATGTAGGGAACAGCTGTTTTTTTTTTTTTGCGATTGCATCTTTGGTCCCTTAGTAAAAGTTGTTCATAATGATGAGTACAATCTTCCATTACGGTTTGTCGCATGTTTTCAATTTCACCCTGTATTTAGGTACTATAAGTTAGCGATATAAAACTTATATTTATTGTAAGTCCAAGTTTCCTCACGATGTCTTTCCTTCATTGAACATAAACCTCAGAAAGTTCATATTATGAAGTAAAAAAGTCATATTGGCCCGGATTTGAATCTACAACCTCGAGCATGAGAGGCGAAGTCTTAACTACTGGGCCACCACACCGTATATTTACTTTTTCACGAAGGTGACTTTGCTTTGGAAAAGCTCCAGTATAATAGACAACAACTAATTGGCACGTAGTACTTGCAACCGGCGCGGCGTGCATGTATGACTTGCGGGCCGATTCTACTAACAAAATTGTAAAAAAATCGCAATAGAACCGCAACCGAAGCACAACTTTTTAGCGTTTTCTTATTCTACAAATGACCAACGGTCCAGCTGCGGTTACGTTTTAGTTACGCCAACGAGCGATTGAAACAATGTCAAAACCTATTCTACTAACATAATCGAACGTGAGCGTAACATGAGCGTGACGTTTAGTCGTATTCTACTATTATTTTGACACTCGTTAGAATCGAAACAAAGCTAAACTTCAGCCGTTGATCTCTATTCGCGTCTTAATGTTTTATGTGTGCTCTCGTGATCATGCAGATTTATTGTGTGTGCGTTCCTATACATACGTGGCAGACAATGTAACAATTAACGCAAACCGTACAGGGTAGTCACTGGCTTTTTACCCTTTTTTACTCCACGACGAATTACGAAACTTACCGAAGTTTTCCGGACTACCTATAAGTTGGCTATGCGACTATTATAAAAAGTAGCATTGTTTCATTGAATTGTCGTTACATAAACAACCATTACTTTTTTGTGGTATTATTTTTATATTCCGATTTCCGACGCCATTGTTTGATTTATTTGCTTTGGTTGACAGCTAGGATAGCATGTATTTAACATTTTGACGTTGATAATAGTGTGAAAAATAGATAATATTTACTGTGAAAGCTGTTCAGGTTCTGTGTGTATAGACAAAATAAAAAATTATGCATTTTAAAAACTAGATTTCAGTGAAATTAAAAAAAAAGTGAACGTGATAAGTAATTGTACACCGGATTTGCAACTAATACAAACTAAAGGTAAAGGTAATCGTAAATTCAATACAAAACAATAAGATTCTTAATTGCCTCACAGGTTACATGCTATGTAGGAACAGCAATCGGTTATTCTGATTTTTTTGGCTTCTTTTTTAATTTTTGCTACCCTATCTTAAAACTCTGTACACGCCACTGCATGTAGGTAATAATAATCTTTCATATAATATTTTCCTTAAAAAGTGAAAAATTCCAAATAAAACACGTCGAGACTGCCTGCCCCAACGCGCCTCCAGCTCTAAAAAAATTACGGGGTAGATTTGGATCTTGATATGTTTTTTTTTTATTTTTAAGCTTTTTTTCGAGACGTTTCAAACGTACGAAACTGCTTGAAACCTCTCTCTAGTAGGTACCTCTCTCTAATAGATTCATTTTATATAGGTAGATTCTTTTACATATTGTGAATGAGAGAACGTTGTAGGCCTTAGAGACTAGATTTGTAGACGTTTTTCTATTCTGTATTTTCATTCCTCTAAGTACCTGGTACTTATTGACTGGCCTGCACTGTCCTCCCATACCTATTATCACTGTAATTTGAAAACATTGTAAAAGCCAATTATTTTTAAAAGAGTAACCGTGGAGTTTCTTGCCGGCTCTTCTCCATAGGAAACGACAAATTGGAACCGTGCACCTAGCTTCTGACGTTTCATAAGTGCCCATGCAGGCTTATGTGAAATAAAATATTTTGATTTTGATTTTGATTTTGAGGTAAAGACCTTTGATTCAACTTGAATTGCTTTGAGACAATCAAGTAAATCGAGTGCCTGACCGTTAATAAGTGAATAACATCATTATAGTCAAACTGACAAGCAACCGAAAACTCCAATCCGTTTCACGATGATTTTACATTTTTTAAACTACTTTAATGAGAGTAAATAAACTTAAAATGGGATTAGGCACAGGAGGCCCTGCACTGTCAATGGTACATTTTTTAACTTAAGAATAACAGATTTTGTTACTACATCGAATTGTATGTATATTTTCTTATTATAACACCGTTAAAAACGCTTCAATACATGCTTTTTTTAGGTATAATACGAATAATAGATGTTACAATACAGGGGGCCCAAAAAAACAATCTCCGTTGAATCCTTCGTTTCACAGCTTCAGCCAGCCAGGGCCTTAAAACGAAAAGGTTTTCTGAGTTTTTGTTATTAAAAAAAAAATGTAGTTGTAACAATAAAATATACAAGTATGATAAAATTATGCTCAAGAATTCTTTTATATTAGAAAATACTTTTAGTGCCACATATTAGTTTTTAGTAAAAATTTTAGATGCAACTTTTTTCTTTGTGGTATTAATAAAACATATGCATGGCATGTTGGTAACACAGGTATCCCGCTCTGTTCCCGTTACGATTCAGTTGCAATTAGTTTTAAGTTTAGTTTCCATTTTACTCAGATATATGAACGTTGACCAAAGAGTATGTAAGGTAGTGGTGGCGTTCTGAAGTTTTTGCCTAGCCCCAATGGAAAAAGCTTGAGTTTATATTACCTACGTATGTATCACTAATTAAAAAACGGTGTAACATTTTGTTACAATTACATACATACATCAAGCAAACAAACTTCTTTCGCGCAATGTCAAACAAATTTTAATGTCAACTCAACTTCAATGTCAAATTGACCTCAATACAAAGTGACTGCCTAACGTCCATAGGCCACGAATAGTAGGGCAAACAAATATTGGAAACATTGACAAACTAACTTCGTTCATTTCAATTAGTAAACTATTCAGTTGGTCGACACCTATCATGGCTGCCTTATAAATTCAGTCTCATTATTTAGATAGGAGATGGATCAGTTGAGTTTATAAAGTGGCTCGTGGCTAAGTGGTAATCCCGATACCTAGGGTGAAATCATTCTAACCATTCTAAACTTTTTGAGTTGTGACATTTTAAAGGCAATTTTACCTAGAGTGGTGCTTCCAAATCTGGACTCACCTTTCTATGGCTGTCTGATCGAACCAGTATTCATTGTTTAGATATGAGACGGATTGATTTAATTTATGAAGTGGCTCGTGGCTAAGTGGCTACCTAGTCCCGATTCAAAAGTGAAAAGAACGTTTCAGTATTTAAGGACGATGCACTACGATAGCTATTTTGTTTAAGTTTTTTCAATTTGCAGGTCAGGTTGTATGTTGAACAAAATTTGTTTCATGACCTTAACCGGTTAACACGTTTCATTTACAGAATTATGATTATTAAAATCATCAATACAACCCCTTAAGTTCATAAAATTTAAGAAAATTAAAATTTCGTGGGTTATCCTGGCGCTACCCTAGTAAGCAATTGTAACTTACTAATTATTCTGCTAGCAATCCTTTACAAGTATTATAAAGGCAGTCTTACTTAAGCAATTGTAACTCACTAATTGTTCTGCTAGCAATCCTTTATTAGTATTATAAGGGCAGTCTCACTTAAGCAACTGTAACTTACTAATTGTTCTGCTAGCAATCCTTTATTAGTATTATAAAGGCAGTCTCACTTAAGCAATTGTCACTTACTAATTATATTGTTCTGCTAGCAATCATTTATTAGTATTATAAAGGCAGTAAAGGCAGTCTCACTTAAGCAATTGTAACTTACTAATTATATTGTTCTGCTAGCAATCATTTATTAGTATTATAAAGGCAGTAAAGGCAGTCTCACTTAAGCAATTGTTACTTACTAATTATATTGTTCTACTAGCAATCATTTATTAGTATTATAAAGGCAGTAAAGGCAGTCTCACTTAAGCAATTGTAACTTACTAATTATATTGTTCTACTAGCAATCCTATAATAGTATTATAAAGGCAGTCTCACTTAAGCAATTGTAACTTACTAATTATATTGTTCTGCTAGCATTCATTTATTAGTACTATAAAGGCAGTAAAGGCAGTCTCACTTAAGCAATTGTAACTTACTAATTATATTGTTCTACTAGCAATCCTATAATAGTATTATAAAGGCAGTCTCACTTAAGCAATTGTAACTTACTAATTATATTATTCTGCTAGCATTCATTTGTTAGTATTATAAAGGCAGTAAAGGCAGTTTCACTTAAGCAATTGTTACTTACTAATTATATTGTTCTGCTAGCATTCATTTATTAGTACTATAAAGGCAGTAAAGGCAGTCTCACTTAAGCAATTGTAACTTACTAATTATATTGTTCTGCTAGCATTCATTTATTAGTATTATAAAGGCAGTAAAGGCAGTCTCACTTAAGCAATTGTAACTTACTAATTATATTGTTCTACTAGCAATCCTATAATAGTATTATAAAGGCAGTCTCACTTAAGCAATTGTAACTTACTAATTATATTATTCTGCTAGCATTCATTTGTTAGTATTATAAAGGCAGTAAAGGCAGTCTCACTTAAGCAATTGTTACTTACTAAATATATTGTTCTGCTAGCATTCATTTATTAGTATTATAAAGGCAGTAAAGGCAGTCTCACTCAAGCAATTGTTACTTACTAATTATATTGTTCTGCTAGCATTCATTTATTAGTACTATAAAGGCAGTAAAGGCAGTCTCACTTAAGCAATTGTAACTTACTAATTATATTGTTCTGCTAGCAATCCTTTATTAGTATTATAAAGGCAGTCTCACTTCACTGGCTCGTTTGTCTAGAGGTCGCAACGGCTGCAGCAGGATTCCCAAGGTCGGGTAAAGTGTTATTGGGTTTTGTAATCAGAAATTTCTCAGGAGCAGCCCGAAGTCTAGATTCGAGCCCAGTTGATGGAAATAGGCTCAGCCCCAATTACACGGTACCTTAACATAACTGGGAAAAGGTTGATGTTACTATATACTCTACCTCTGCCTAACCTGCGGGTATTTCAAGCGTCATATTGTTATATTTATGTGTCATTTATTAATACTTCTAAAGGATAGATTAATGAGCCAATTTCATAGTTGGATGTAAATAAATAGGTTACATAGATTGTTTTGCTGCAATCAACTATTCGAAGCTATTCCGCATATTGTGTTTAAGTTTGTGGCTTTCTGATTGACACAACTAAATTGTGGTCATGCGCATTTCAGGCGCGGTTTTGGCTTTGTTCTGATAAAATTAAATTTATTTAACACTAGCGGTAACTAAATTATGAATGTTAACTAATTTATCAGATTTAGTGACACTAACAATCGAAATTTTACCTAACACACCTACTTAAAAGTGGTTACTATTAATTTGACAAAAATGAGAATCATTTTCATTCCAAAACTCTCAACAACCGAACTATAACATCGGTCTGTCTAGCCATATCCCAACCAGCACCCTAATTGCGTAACGCAAGATGAATCATAATCCGCGGGAGACGCCATGGGCGTCGGGAATCCCAGGCTGATTCCCGGCCACCGTAGGCGCGGGCTTGCGGACGGCGAGTAATGGGTAGCTCGTTGTCCGGTAAGGACCAAGCCCGGGTCGACGGCGCATTGTGTTCCACGCGCGCCTCAAAGAGATGTCAGCACCAAATGGGGGTCTGCAAGGGCCGATGCCTGCCAGGGGTGCGGGTTGTTCGAAAGAGATACCGCGGCCCCTGGCACACAGGCAACTGAGGGAACACGGGTGGATTTTAGTCAGTAAAAGTCTGACACGCCCTCCCGCTCCACCCAGAGCGGGAGAAGTTATTTGATGATTTCCCATCAAAAAAAAAAAATCTGTTTAGTTTTGAAACAGATTGCTAAACCATTGCTTCATAATATGTTCGAAAAATGTGTCTGCTCAAAAAAGTTAATAACGCAATGAATACAATTCAATTTAATCAAGAACTTGACATGACATGCTTGTAAGTACCTTTTCCATAAATTATTTATTGTACTGTTTTTACTACCTACCCACTCGTAGTACTACAATCTGACTACTTAAGACTTTATGTGTGTTGTTGTATGTTATTTATTACTGTTAATTGGACATCCTAATGACTTTTTATTTTATTTTGATTACCGACATGTATTGTATTGTGTTAGTTAATAATTCGTATTAATATTAGTTTAGTTAATTATGTGTTATTTATGTTAATTCAAATTAAAATTTATGTTAATTCAATTGAAACTCAACAGCAAACCGACATTGTGCTTTGCAGTGCCCTGACAGGGTTCATGTACAAAAACCGACAGAATTGTAAAATGTGTAATGTGCATGAGAGCAAATAAATAAATATTTTTGAATTGTCAAAATGAAACAGATTATGATTAATCGTGTGTTACGCAATTAGGGTGCAGGTTGGTTGTCAGTATTACTGAATGCAGCTGAATACTAGTATTTTACATGAAGCGACTGATGGACAGTCCTCGATTTTTAACGGATGGTCGCCCATCCACGAATCGATCGAGGCAACGTAGCTTTACCCTCAATTGACCGTGTGGCTGTTATTATTTAACCACGAGACCCTATAAAAACGTAATTATGTTTTATTTAAAAGTTAAAATACACAAGGCACTAATGTGAAACAAAATTAGGGTGCTGCTTCCGTAAGCTCAATTTTCACGACCCCGGATTTCAACAAAGATTCCCACAACATTGAACTAGTTTTACTTCACTTCCGAAACATTCAACATACGCTTACGTCTAACAACGCAACTCAAAACATAACGTCACACAAGTCAATTTAAAGTTACTCCGACTGCAATCTTGTATTAGTATGCCGTTTAGACCTTGTTTCTACTAGGGATGTCCGTAAGTCAAACTATGGTTATACCCACATGTAAAAGTCAGACTGAACAGACTAGTGGCCTGTTTGTCCTGCAGTTTAGAAATTTGGATCAATATCGAGAATGCAGAATAAAATAAGCTCCTGCAAATGGTGGTCGCTCTGGCAGCGGTTTGTGAATCATGTGTGTATTTCCACGCACGAAAAAGGAGGGAAAGGAATATTTAAGAAAAACGTTCTTATGATAAATAATTTATTGTAAGGTACCCTTTATGGTTCATCTTATGTCTTTTGGAAGTCTGCATAGTTCGAATCGAAAATAGTCATCGGAAGAACAGTCGTTTAGAGAACTCCCTCGGTAACATTGACTGAGGTTCAATTCGGCACGGAAGGTTATCGAATGGTTCAAAATATCTATGCTGGCCTGGTTTCCATCCGTCATCGTCGTCAGTGCTAAGTGATTATAGTCCTCGTGGTGCAGGTGCTTAGTGCTTACTAAGTTAGCCTTCAGTGCAAAAATATTGTTAAATTATATCAGTGATGAAACGGTTGAATTCGAAAATGATATTAGTATTTTCTCCTAATAAAGCAGTTACACACAACCCTAATTTCATTTCATTCTTGCAGCTCCAAGTCACTAAATTCACGAACTTGCACTTGAAAGTAGTCTGTTTGCATTTAAAATGGTCCCAATAAAGTATTTTGGAACGCTCATAATAGTAGTTAATGAAACTGTTACCTACGTAAAAGGGGTTTTTAAAACAGGAGTCAAGCGGGGCTTAATAAACATACTTCTGCCCGCGACTTGTTCGCGTGAAGTTTAATGTTTTAACATAAGTCATAGCTTATAATACCCAAGGGTAAATGTAGCTTCCCATTAATTAAAATTATTTGGAATTTGATCAGTAGTTCAGAAGATTACTCCCTACATACAGACTCGCAAATGTACCTCGTTATAATATTGGAGTAGATAGTATCACAAGAGTGTTTTAAAAACTAGATATTATTGCAGTTCCATACACTACTTTATCTAAACTCCTGTAATTTAAAGAAATCACTACGTATTTACTTAATAATTTCTTCGTTATTTCTTATCATATTATGACAAATCTCTTTTTGCTTCAGGCTGGTCTTGGCGGGGCAAATTTCGTGCCCCCAATTCAGTCTTTGCACGAAACAAAGCGTACTTCTGAAAAGATATATGTTATTGCTAATTACTTTAATAAAGATACGCCTAGTCATTCTACGTAGTACCTACAACTTGCTCTCGAGTTTGCTACAGCAAAGCAGTAATGGATCTAATTTAATGTTTACTCAAAATACACGCTACAATTTAGTTTGAAGTGAATTAATTCGCTTAGCACTAGTGGAAGTCTGAAGTACAAATTCGATTATAATATTACGTATGTAATGTAACTCTAGATAATATACGGCTTATAGTTAGGTATTATATACATACTGATTTATGATAGATTACGATACACAATCCTAGTTTTAGTATATTATGTAAAGAATCTATGTACAAAACTTGTAAACTGTTTCATGAATAATCACAAAGTTATAAGCCTGATAAGTTACCTAGTTGTCTACACAAACATGGTCACCGTGCAGCCCACCCCCTTCGCGCATCCAGCGTCGTATTGTGCTCATTGATAATAATTAGCCGGTAGGTATCTAAACGTACGGCGATTGTATTGTAATTAACTGGTGATAACAATTAGTTAAATGTAATTTAAATATTAAAAAAAAACATTTTCCGTCACACGTGCAAATATTTTTTGGACAAAAAATATAACATGGTGTAAAAAATATTGGAATTGATTCAGTTACTTATTCTGAACAAACTATAATCAGGTTTCACATATAATAAAAATAATGTTGTATATTTAGATACCTACAGATGCCAATACGTAACGAGAGAAGAAGGAAATTTCGGACCCTGCCGCGTAGGTATACCTTCTCGTAGGAATCAAGATGAGCAGCAGCATTCTTTAATGCATATCTATTCTTATCTTTACATAGGCAGCTTTGCCTAAAGGTAAGTTTCAATATTAGCTTACTTCAAGTTTCTTAGGCTAACCTGATAAAACAACAACATAACCTGATTATTTATTAAATTGTATTACTTCTTGTTGTCCGCGCCTTCGTATGCGATCCAGGATGAAAAGTAGCCTATGTCTGGCATCACTCGTGCGGTACCCAGGTCATGATCTAGCTATATGCCAAATTTTATTCAAATCAGTTCAGCCGTTTTTGCATGAAAGCATACCAAACAATCAAACTTACTTTCGCATTATTATGATAGCCCGATTTCAGAGTGATCGTTAACATCATCCACAGCCCGACTATACCCACTGCTGGGCATAGGACTCTCTTTTCCTGTGCCAACTTTATCCACGTTTTGCCCGCGATGGCAACAATGTCGTCAGAGTGATAGTTGGAGTTAAAAACGCGTTTAATATCCGTTCTGAGTCTCCGTGTGTCACGTGGCCTTCTCCAACCCCTTCCAATTCTAGGTACCTGTTCCTTGCCTGTCTACTGCATGTACTTCCAGCTGTCTTCACCACGTCATCCTCCAATATTTTCCAGGGTACCTACCATAGGGTCATTTTTGTGGTCCATTCCTCAAGACCCGATTATACAGACCGAAAAATAACTACCTTCATTAATGAATGATCGATTAATAGCATAAGGTCAAAAGCGTCCCCGATTAATATGCTATAAGCATTTATGGGGTAGTTTCACCTCTACATGTAAGACGTGCATCTATGACGACCTTTATCGGAAACGGATCGGAAACGATTATCAATTTCCGTAAGAGAATTATTCAATAAAGAACTCCGTACCGAATCCACGTTACGACAATTTCAAGATAGTTTCCAAAATAAAGCGTGTCTTGTGTTGGCTTCAGTAATGTAAATTTTAAGTAAAGTTCAGTGTTCTAGATTTTCAGTCCTAAGGGTCTCGTCGTAACCGTTTCAGTGACTGATTTTTTAATTAAGTGTCTCGATTATCGTCGCGCACGATGTTTAGACAGGCCCAATCATTGTTTGGTCGAAAACAATACGCAAGCTACTTCCACTTAATGTTTGCTTACCAAATTAACATCATTATCAACCCGGGTTACTTCCCTGGCAATTTTACTGTGTGTACTAAATGCCAACATACCCAGACCACTCTGCGTCTCAGAAAGCACGTTAAGCCATGTCCCAGCTGTCATGTGTAGATTTTTGACAATCGTTACGAGTCGTCAGAAGCCAGAAAGTCTTTCAAACCAGTCTCACCAAGGAGTATTACCCAATAACTGACTTGTATAGGTCAGATAGGCAAACGCTCCATACTGGTATTCAGCTGCATCCGGTTAGACTGGATGCTAACCCCAAAATAGTTGGGGAAAAGGCTAGGCAAATGAAGTGTCAGAAAATGAAAATAACAAATAGTATTGTAGGTTCTAGCTAAACCGAGTAGCTGAGCTTAAATGGTGTTGCCAACCTACCCGTAAGTTAATATAACTATGAACTGAAGTAAGATAAAATAGTAATAAAATAAGAGCCATGAAATTTCTATTTAAGTACCGTAAAAGTTATTCGCAAGAACAAGTTAAGTTGATTTTTGATAGTGTTGACGAATCAATTATTTATCAAGTTTCTTTGAAACCTTTGAAATTCAATGAGTTTTACTCTTCAACGATCAAAAAGGCTAAAGTCTAGATAACGACACTACAATTTCAAGCAAGATGGATCAAGAATATAAATGATCAACGAAATGCAACTGCCAGTAACAGCTAATGTGTTTTTAAGTGAGTTAGGAGAAATATCTTAAGGCCCTGGTAACTTCAAATACTGTCGTTATGAGCGATAATAGGTCTTATTGCAATCCGATACGGGTTATAATCTGTTGTAATAAATTCTAATAATAAATGAGCAAGCATTGTCGTAAAAATGCAAATAAAATCGTATAAAATTAGATTTTAACTATTTAATAATAAATAATTCATCACTGGATGCAGTTTGGCATTTGGAATTTTATGGTATATTTTTAATTATAATTGTTATTGAAGGGCTAAACTGGTTTAAAAGATAATTAAGATATGATTTGGTGTTTTTTTTGATGTATTAAAGTATGTTTAATTATGTTTTGAGTTCCATCACTCTATGCAAAAAAGACTTGAAAATATCCTATATTTTTTTTGCTTTTAAAATAATTTACGGTTAAAGAGATACTGGTTTAAAAAACCACCTTTTTGAGCGTTTTCAAGAAATCACCACCTTAAAGGGAAAACGATTGGGCACGCCACGATAGCGGCGGTAAGTCCCCTCTTTGAGGAGTGACTTGAAAGGCGGCACGGCGTCCTCACCTTCCGCCTGACGCAGGTCCTCACCGGACACGGTTGTTTTGGGAGGTTCCTGTTTCGGATAAGGCGGGACGAAACGTCCGGGTGTTTTCACTGCGAAGATCGCCCTTAGGACACGGTTGAGCATACGGTGGAGGTCTGCCCGGCTTGGGCGGAGCACCGCCGTGTCCTCGTGGAGGCGATCGGCGGCGGCGATCTTTCGCGTCCGGCTCTGGTCCAGGCCATGGTACGGTGCATGGGTAGCCGTTACCTCCTTCTGCGAAGCAGTAATGCTCGCGATGAGGGAGGCGGTGCACGTGAGGGAGAGGCAATATATGCGCCCCTCACGGCCGTAGTCGCCGCGGGAGACGCCCTGGGCATCGGCAATCCCCGGCTGATTCCCGGCCATCGTAGACGCGGGCTTGCGGACGGCGAGTAATGGGTAGCTCGCTGTCCGATATGGACCAAGCCCGGGTCGACGACGCGTTGTGTTCCACGCGCGCCTCAAAGAGATGTCAGCACCAACTGGTGGAGTCCGCAAGGGCCGATGCCTGCTGATGATGCCTTTCGAACAACCCGCACCCCTGGCACTTTTAGAAATGTCGAATAGCATAGCATATACAATACGCGCCACGAAAGATGAGACTTGACGAGCGTCAGTAGTGGGGAAATAGTTACCCATAATTTGTCTAACTAGTCAGGGATTTTTCGATGACATTTAGATTAAAATTCTTTACAATATTATAATATTTATTACGAAATAATAAAGTTTACGTGGTGTGTCAAGTCTCATCTTACGTGGCGCGCATTATACTAGCTTAAGCACTGTATTTAATGAAATCAAGGATTCATCCAGACGTATTTCCAGATTATTTGATTTACCTCGGCTAACCCTGCATTTTCTTTTGCTTATTTCGTTATTTTTTTATCATTGTAAAGTATGTACCTACCTACAATAAAAGAATTTGTTTGGCTATAAATACATAGTTTGATTTATTATATGCTTTTCCTTTTTCATACACAAATAGATTTATCAAAAAACTGCAGAATCTGATCTCAGACCAACAAAATATTGAATCAAATTCAAATCATTTACATTAAAATAGAATTGATTCTAGTTGCCCCTTCCAAAATGTAGTTTCGAATGGAGAGGAATGGGCAAGAAACTCCATTGTTTTACCAACCTCACAAAGGCATACCACGAATTAGTACCTGAGTTTGCTCACAGATGGCGTTATAATAAATAAAACTAAGAAAATCCCCGGCGTATAATCTTTATTTTGACCAGTTTAAGCAAGTTCTTGACTCCTGAAACGTATTTTTGGATAAACTATAAAGTACGACGATTATACTATTGTAACAACCATTACTGAACATTGGCTTTGACTACCTAGACAACCGCCCATTGCGCCACCAGACATGTCCTTTGCCTTAGTGAAAATAAAGTGTTTTTGTGTAGTTGTTTTAGTTCTAGCATTTACCGAAACTGCACATCATCATGACTATCACTGCCTTAAGATCAACATAAATATTTCCGGTGAAATCTATGCTCTACTTTCCCCTTTTGTTTACCTGGAAAACCATGACACCGTGACACACTCCTCCAACAAAACGCATATACATATTTTCATTCAAAAATACTTCTTCATTCTTAAAAATAAATTTTCATTCAGCGAGGAGGTTTTATTTTTCATGAGTCAAAACAAGTGGGTGTGTGTTATCTGTGGTGTACTAATGGTGGCGTTCGTGACGTCACTTGACACTCATTAGGCGTCGGTTACGGTGTACTGGGTACGTAAACAATGGTGTTAGGATCTGTTTACATTGGATGAGGGTGTAGTAAGTATTTACTTACAGTTAAAACAGGGCTGTTCCTGTTTTGTTCGTCGTTAAGTTATCTTTTTCACGACGATAAGTTTACCTGATAAGTTTGGCCTAAATGTTTTGGGTCCTTCTATTCTAGTAAAACTGAGACCTACAATGGTTGTAATTATTTTCAACAGAATAATATCCAAGTAGCATACAGGCTATGGTGTTTCCACTGCTGGGACACAGGCCTCCTTCCTGTGAGAGCAAATGGGCAGTAATCTACCACGCAGGTCCAGTGCGTGTTGGTAGTCGTCAAAAGTCTTCGAATTTTTGGTTCACTGTTTTGAGAGCAATGGTGATAAAATAATTTACACTAAGAAAAGCGCCTGTCAGTATTCTAACCCACGGCTTACAACTCGTAAGCCGTTGCCACTGCGCTAGCACTGCTTTCCAAATCCAAGGAGGTACAAGTAGGCAATTCAAGTTATCCTACACAAAAACCTGAAAGTTATTGTTATCTTAGGTTCATAAGCATACAACTTAACAGCTACTGAATGAAATATGTATATTGTTTAAAAAAACTTTTCCACTTTTCTCCAGTTTGAGTTTCATAAAACACCGAGCAAAGAAAAGCAATAAAACATTGATTCTATACGAATGTAGGATCAAAAATAAAATGGAAATTCTATGTAGGCGGCTTCTAAGTGTACCCTCTGAAATATACGGTATCTATTATAGTCCGCGGGCTCAAAGGTTATATTCTTCGTGCGAAGTTCAAAGCTGTGTAAAAGCATTCTTGTCGTACAAATTAGATTTTAAAGCGCAACGCTGTCGCAAGCACTTGACACTCATTACTGTGCGGTTTGGGGAGAGAACCGCATAAACAATAGTGTATACGGGCCCCTGTGTCGTACTTACTGAACCCTGCATAAATTCCTATGTGGAAAGAAAATAAACATGTTCGTATTTCGAGGTAGGAAAGGTGCAGATTGCATGTTTTCTGGTTTTCTGCTATATTGTTTTGAAGGCTCAGCCGTTTTGTGATGAAAAGCTTTGTATTAATTTTGATGGATGTTACTTTTTAGGTTTTATTGTATTTTGAGTTTTGATGTGCGAATGTTAACGTATAATTAGGAGAGCAATATTAATAACGCTTTTTTTTGTCGGGCATCTCGCAGTTGAGCTTGAGAGGCCGTGACTGCTTAACCGGGCTTTCCTGGGGCTGCCATTAAGAATAAACTTAACGCCTCCAGCCAGGGCTTAAAAACTACACTTAAATACTAGGTGACTGCACGCTGAGGGCACCCCCTGTGGGGTACGGACCTCGGCTCAGGGCGTCACTTACCTATAGAGGGACAGCGAGTGGGGACAGGCTGGATCAAAATATTGGCATTACTATTTTTAGGGGAATTTAAAGCTACTGGCTCAGCTGCGGCGCGGGCTGGCGCTTCAACGAGCAAGGGTCGGTCGGGATTAATAACGCATCGACAGTTACCTACTAATACCAAATTTAATTTCAAGGCATTTCTTTTAAATAAACCAATTACAGGCACTTTTGAACTGTCAAGGGGTCGGTCAGTAAGAAAGATGAAGCTAGTTGTCCATTTAAAAGCGTAGTAGGTACCTATGGAGAAAAACGGGCAAGAAACTTCACGGATACTTTTAAATTGTCATTTTTCATTCTTGTCTACAAAATTATGTTACGTTCGTAGTATTTGTATGGAGAATTTCTCAGAAAATTTAATTACGATTCCTTATACATAGTATTTTGTCAAATACTACGCTACACATCGTCTTCCTATCAATCAAGAATATGTGGTGTCTCAATTAACTCCAAACAAACAAAAAAGTTTCATAAACAAAAAGAATCTTTACAAGAAGCAGTTCTAAAAACTTTTTATCGTTGCGTTTCCCGCTCCAATAAATAAAAAGGTGTAAGAAAAGAAAAATATTTTTCCATTTTCTAGTAAAATTGATTGTTTTTTTACCGGTCTTATAGGGTAACATTCACAGATCGCACTTACACTTTATGGCTAAGTAAGGATCGCAGAACGTTTCAAGATAGAAAAAGTAGAAGTATAAATCTGCCACAACCTGTCATTTTAATGTATACTAGATTTTGCCAGCGGCTTCGCCCGCGCACAACTTTCACCCCTATTTAACTCCCTTAGGGGTTGAATTTCGAAAAATCCTGCCTTACTCCTTGTCTACATTATAAAGGGAATCTCTGTGCAAAATTTCAGCTTCCTAGGTCTAAGGGTTTGGGCTGGGCGTTGATGAGTCAGTCAGTCAGTCAGGACTTTTCTTTTTATTTATATTTAAATAAATATTTATAAAAGTTCAATGAGTTAAAAATTTACAAAGAATGTGCGCAATACGAATGGAATGGTGTTATGGAACTATGGAGAAGTATCTTGACGGGAAAAATTTAAATTAGAATTTGAGCGTGCGAGATCTATCGCCACCCATTCGATGTCCATCGCGCACAGGTTGGATAGAAAGCAGCACATGCAGTATTTTTTTCTCCGTTGGTGTAGGTAATTTCGTATGGTGTTCCAGTGGGAGAGTAAATAAATAAATAAAATAAATGACCTTGTGAAGGCTGCAGGAATCCGCAGGATGCGGGAAGCACAGAAACGGTTGAAATTGCTGTGCTTGGGGAAGGCCTATGTCCAGCTGTGGGCGTCTTTCTGCTGAAATGATGATGATGATAAAACATCGAATATGAGTATAAACATTTTTGTATTTATAGTTATAAAGCTTAGGTTTCCGAAGAAAACTGACAACGGTCACACAATGTTGGCTTGGACAGCCATTACAGAGTGTATTCTGCTGCCTTAATACTATCAAATACTGGAGAAAATCTGTAGATTTTCATGGCGGCCTATATAAAATGACGGAACCGATTTTCTAGAAATCCAATCGTCTATGTTCGCATGGACGTAAAAATATCGTGGCGGCTTTTTTTCGTGCACTGTATCATCAATGCACTGCTTAGCAACGAGAGTAAAAATAAATAAATAATAACTATATTGTACTGGAATGCTGTCAAAGAGCGATGGAGAGAAGCATGATAGGCATCAAGAAACAAGACAAGAAACGAAACACCTTTATAAGAGCCAAGACAAGAGTTATGGATGTACTTACGAAGATAGACCAACAAAAATGGAGATGGACAGGCCACATGCTAAGGAGTACTCAGGAAAAGTGGAGTAAAATTGTGACAGACTGGTATCCCAGAGATGGAAAAAGGAAGCGGGGAAGACAGCTTAAGAGATGGGAAGATGAGTTGAAGCTTACAGCGGGTCCTTATTGGAGAAGGGTTGCCAGAGATAGAACACAATGGAAAATGTTAGAGGAGGCCTTTGCCAAAAGGCACACTGAACTTAGAGATATCCTCTAAACGAGGAAAAACAAACACTTCAAAACAGACGGAAGTTCAGGATAGAGGGCTTATTGATTGATTGATTGAACTATATTGTACAAAGAGAAACACATAAGAATAGTCATACACTAAACATGATTGTACAAGTGGTGAGCAAAATCAGGTTGAACAGCTGGCTCCTGAACTAAGTAAAAAGATACTTGTATCTCAGAAGCAGTGTGTTTTTTCGAGGCGCTGGCATGCACTCGGTTGGGTTCTCAACAGTCTGTTATGTCTCTGTGTATGATAAAATCCTGGCGTGATATTTTTACGTCTGTGCGAACGCACTCTTAAACAACTCTTGGCTCACATTTACATATACGAATATGAACATAATGTACGTATCATAATTACTCATACCTATGTAATGCATTCTATACTTTGCAAAGAAAACTTCACAGTGCGCTTTATGAATCCTGCCCTAAGACCGTTTTGCAGTAGTAAAGCTACAGGTATTTATGCTAGTTGCACTTGTCAAACGAAAAGCAGTCTAAGATTCCTGAGCTGAGCTTAACTGCGAGGTAATTTTAGTTGCATTCACTTTGAAGTCATGAACAGCATCGTCTTTTACAGGTCGGAAATTATTCCACGGAAATGTACTACCGATCCTATGTGTTTATCCAGTTCATAAACTCTCTGTGTGCCAAATTTTATACAAATCCACTCAGCCGGTCTTCCGTGATTGAGTAACAAACGTTCAAACATACAAACTTTCACATTTCTCTCATTCGTAGGATTTTTGCAGACAACCCTAAGATTCACTTTAATTCCCTTCCCTTATTGGTACTACATACCAATATCGTAAATCTTATAGGCATAGTTACAAATCTCGGGGGCCCGCATACATGCAATCAGTTACCGAACTGTATTGGACGTTAATGGTGCGAAAGATTTCACACTGACCTATATTTAAGTAAGCATTTTTAGTTGTACTTACCGCGTACCGGAAGACGTAAAGTTGGAAAGCCCCCACAAGGTGGACCGATGACCTTGTGAAGGCCGCAGGAATCCGCTGGATGCGGGAAGCACAGAACTGGTCTAAGTGGTGGAGCTTGGGGGAGGCCTATTTCCAGCAGTGGACGTCTTTCGGCTGAAATGATGATGATGACTTACATAAAACGGTGTTAGGAAGAAACCTTAGTTCTCGGACCGGCAATGTCGCAATAAAGGACTGGCTTAATTCCGAATTCCTATGCAACGTAGACAACGCAACTGGAGTGATGTTATGTGCCAGTATCCGTTTAAGTTTTCGAACTATAAAAAGGTTGGTTTTATTCAACATAACTGGAATCTCTCAGTCGCAAGTTGAAGTCTGGATTTGTGCACGGTCGGTGGTTTAGGCTCGCCCGCTATAACATAACTGGCGAAATGTAGGTGCACTATTAGTACAACTCTGCCCAACCCTTTGTGGAAACAAGGCGTTATATTATGTTATTATTTGATTTCTTTTAGATACCAATTTATATTTCTTGCAATATGCTGCTAGCCAACCTCAGCAATTCCACTCAGAACTCCAATTTCCTTTGATATTTGAATCGCAGAAAGGGGTTTCTTTTTACTAAAAAGAACTCGACAACAGCTCTCAAGAATACTGTTAAAATGTTAAAATCCTTGGATAATAGGGACTACTCGGAGCATCTGGAAAAAAAAACCCAGGACAAGATTATGACGTCACTCGGAGAAAATGGAAAGCGAGCAAAACAAAACATTGTCGGCTGCATCAGACGGCAACCGGCCATTATGACCCTCAGTGAACAGATATTGCAGTAGGTCTGTATAAAATTTACACTACGCTTATAAATGAATAAACAAGACTTTAGGGATAGATTTAGAGTCTAGGGTTGACATTTTTGTCGGTTTTTACGCCGTTACCAATTAATCTAAGAATTGTAAGTAAGTATTAACAGTAAAAAAATCCACTGTTTTAACACGTTCTTAAAATCATAACGGAAAAATCTGTCAAACCATGCATTTCAGTGCAATTTAAAAGCGATCAACCACGTATCTCGTCCTGGGGTCGTGTGGTGGATTATGGCCCACTGTCTCTCACAAAAAGGAAGCCTGTGTCCCAGCAGAGGGAACGTTATTATTATGCTTATGCAATAACTTATTTTCTCCTTCTAAAGACCAAAATCTTTGATAATAGAGACCTTCTGTTTATTAATTTGCATGATGTGACGACAAACTCGTAGAATTTTTTATAAAGTGCATCTTCTCACTATACAAAAATTGTTTTAAAAAACCATGAAGTGGATACTTATGATGATCCTTAAAAAATGAAAGAAACATTTTAGTAGCCGTCCATTGATTCTTTTTATAGCTTTTTGCTTCTGCCAAAACAATGGGATTTATTTTTCAAGTTGACAGTGCAAACTCTAACGAAATTCACAGACTTGCTTCAAATAGATTTTATAGATCTGGATTGTTTTTCTCTAAAACTCAATGGTGGTGTCTTATTTCCACTAGGTCCACATATCGCTGAACACAACGTTGTATTTCTGACAGTATTTTGAAGATGACATTGACAGAGTGATGTACTCGTAGGTATTAAATACTTTTGACTTTAAAATGCATTAATGCTCGCCTGCTCTGTTTCTATAATCAAAAACCAAGCATTTTTTATTTCCAAACTGGACAAATAAATAGTTTCATAAGCCAATTTTACCTGTGATAGCTACTTCCGACGGTGACGTCTACTATGCGAAGGTAATAAGGTCTTTACTTCATTTTAAGTAAAGATACAAGAGTATTAATTTTGACATATAAATGTCTGTAATTTATAGAAATCGGCCATAAGTGAATAGTGGTTCAAGCGGGCCTTGGAGTATTTTACCTGCTGACTAACACAAAATATAAACCACAATATTTCAACGCTTTTACGTACATTCTGAGCCACTTCATCCAGATAAGCCATTACTAAACTCAATATCGCTAATACCTTAGACCTAAAGGTCACCTCCCACCCCTATTACATTATAATTTGATCATTCATCGACAAGTTAAGCACAACACTACCCTATGCCAAGTGTTGTTATGTGAACGGAAATTTTATTGCCTTGGCTAGCCGCCATGTTGCGTGACTCGGTGACTTAGTCGCCAGAACAAGTTGCTCGAGACTTCATCGCTCATGTGCTGGTGTTTAATATATTCTGAACAGTATGGAATATATTCACAAAACTTTGGCATTTTTGGTAATTTCTGGTATGTCAGTTTGTTCGTGAAATATCGAATATTCAGTAACAACTTGTAAGGCTGAAAACTGTAGGATTGGAAGACTTCCATAACATGGACATAGACTAATCAGATTGTTAAGATTTTTACTGGCAAACCAATGCTTTCAATCAATTGATACTTTAAGAGTATAACTATGTGCCTACTATATGTGAGTATTACTATGCAGGTCCTCTGTCGAACTTCTATGCTTCCCATATAACCTTATAATATTTATTTTACACCTGCCTGAACATAAATATAAAATAACAATATGGAAAAATAGGGCTCTTAGTGACTAATTTTCATAGGGAGTTTTTCGTATACAGTCCAGATTTGAAATAATTTTAAGTTTACTTTTGTTCATATTTGGAAAATTCCCCTAAAAATACAAAACAAGAACTGAAAAACTGCCAGACTCTGTCGGATTACTAGTACAAAAGATTTAATTTGAATCAGTGTACAGGAAAACAATGCTTTAGTTGCGTCAATTAAGGCAGTTAAATTAATCGGAACAGTTACATAAAACTTTGCAATAAAACATAAACCATCGTCTAACGTCCGTGGCGGTATCTACAACGCCACATGCGAACTACGCATCAAAGACTTGACGTCACACAAATCCTGCATCGCGCAAGCAGAGTTTACCGCGCGACTCGTACAAATACAACATCCCGACATCAACCGTCGGCCCCGACCGTCCCTTGCTCGTTGAAGCGCCAGCCCGCGCCGCAGCTGAGCCAGTAAAGTTAAATTCCCCGATTGATAATAATAATGAAATTATTTTGATCCAGCCTGTGCCCACTTGCTGTCTCCCTATCAGTGACGCCCTGAGCCGAGGCCCGTAACCCGCAAAGGGTGCCCTCAGTGTGCAGTCGCTTAGTAATTTAAGTAGTTTTAAGCCCCTGGCTGGAGGCGTTAAGTTTTCTTAATGGCAGCCCCAGGAAAGTCCGGCTAAGCAGTCACGGCCTCTCAAGGCCAACTGCGAGATGCCCTACAAAAAAAAAACAACCGTCGGGCAGTTGCTCACCAGACACAACACCCGTCTAGTCGAAAGATCCTCCCTTTTCCATAGAGTATGAGTGAACTTTAAACACTGTTCCTCATACTTCTATACGTTTAAAATGAGCATCAACTACTAAATATTAAAAGGAGCAAAAGATAAACTTTTCTTTTTCTTTGTGTATTTGTACCAAAATTACAATAATTATAACAAAACACTTTGTAATTGATAACAATTGACATAAAATGAATTAAATAATTCCGAAACAAAATTAAAAAAAATATTCCCTTAATTTATTCACACTTAGGAATCTTAATCAAAGGCAAATGACCACTAGAGAGCAATCAATTAATTTCAACACAATCTGACTTCTGGCTATTGATATCAATTGTCTGAGGCAATTAGCAGACGGCATCAAGTACTCGGGATTAATATAACTTAATTTGTGTACAAAAGGTAATAAATTATTCTGATCTAACAGCTACATTAATTTGATGAAAAGATATTTCTTGAGTGATGCAAATAAATTGTTTTAGGGCGAATAATCTGTTATACTGTTAAGCAAGAATTTGTTATAATGTGGTTCATTTGTTTTTATTTTACTGTTTAAAAGATTAGCCCAATTTTCTAATAACCTATTTAATTTCATGAATCAGCAAACCACGTTTTTAATGTCGCTGTAACTTTTCTCAAGATTAAGCGAATTAGTTAACGTGAGTTTAGCCAGCACATTAGTGATGAATTTCTCTGAAAATGGGGGTAAGTTTGAATTTATTATTTTGCAATATAATTATGTAGTGGTAAAATTGTAACGGGCAAAAGTGCAGTGTATTCAATTGTATAAAACCATCATTTAGTTGGCCATAGTTATGTGACTTATTTTTCTTTTTTTCTATACTCTGATTCAAAAAGAGTTACTTCTAGTTTGTATTTAATTTAATAAAAATAAAAATTTCTTCATTTGCATGGAGACAGACTAAAGTATGGGCGACTGAGTCATGAAACATAGGCATAATGAGCTAGTCATAATTCTGCCTCAATTGGCGGACACACCGTCGCCTGTTCCCATCCTATAACATTCTAAGCTACCGTTCAATTTAAAATCTTCATCCCAATATCGCGTAAAAATCTATTCTTTCATTTTACTTTATGGGTAACAAGGTGTGAACGGAACCACCTGGTTGATACCCAAATCGGGTAAAAAGAAATAAAATTGAACTTTTGGGCCAGACAATTCTCAGCTACAGCTCGGGGATTGCAAGGTACCGTTGGTATATTTCTGCCGTAGATACCAACGGTAGTACATTTCTGTTTGGGTACCCCTTCGGGATGCCTGTGGAGGCAGGTGTAGACAATATTGCCATGACGGTTGTTATTAAGTTACCTCTGAGTATTCTTTCAGCATTTTAGAGTTTTAAAGTCGCAAAAGGATTTAAAGACAATTATTAAATCTCACCGAGACGAGTTGGTACTAGAAACTATCTTGCTTTAAGATTTTGCCTTATGTGGAGATGTAATTAGGAAAACTGAGACACTCGAAATTGAGGATAATGAGTTCATTAGATCAACGCAGTACACAGTACAGGCAACATTCGCAAAAATAAAGGTAGCGAACAGTAGTTTGCCTATTTTCTTTGTCCACTTAATATTGCAGTCATTCATAGTTACTGTATCTCATAATAAAATCTGGCATGCCCATAAACATCCGAATATGGACAGATTATTACACCATCCCAACAAATAATCATTCCCATTTTCTTCTTTGAACCCGTCATTTTCCTCAAACAACGCCAAACAAACAAGAGTTCCTGAAATCAATTCATATGTAGATACAGAGTCATAATTTAATATCATACTGTGCAAATATGCGCTCAAGTCGAAGTCGTACGCTACCAAGGAACTATAGTCTCATAAATGAGGATATTGGAAAGGAAGGAAACAGACTTCTAACATAACGGAAAGTAGGCTCGGAGTTCCGTACATATACAGTACGATTTACATCGACAGACGCGCGTCGGTCGTATCGGAGCGCATTTTACATTTTTTTTAAAGAAAGTGAAGCATTTATGGAGCAGTTTAATGTTATATTGGCATGGTACATAGCTAGTACTATATCAATTCCATATCGAATGCCGCGGTAGCCGGTCGCCTGGCGTATGGGGACGGCTCCGATCGGCTACTAATGCGTACGTACACTCGGCTATTATCGCGTTTTGAAGCACTACTGCGGGGTAATTGTGTAACACACTAACAGTAGAAACGGTTTTCATTTTGACAGTTCACCAACATTCATTGCGTTTTTTACATTGTTAAACAGACAAATTGTTCAAACATATGAAGCAATGGAATATAACGAAATCTGAGTCCTTTAAAATGATCCAGATTGTGATTGATAATGTCTTATTTAATTAGGGTGCTGTTCGCTCTAGTCATGATGTCGTGCGACGCGGTGGATGCGCATATATGCGCCTAAGTTACAGCGGATTTTAGAACTTAGAAGTCGGGCGGAAGCCCGCGTGGTCTGCCGCCCCGTGCGCGCGCATCTCTACGACCGCTACGCGCTGCGCTCCGACGCGATCCTGCTGGTGTAAATTGTACTTACCGCGTGTCACCGCCACTGATATGTGTTTCAATTCGTGTCGCACGGTTTTATAGGTTGCGGTTCAGAAGGAAAATTGAGCACTGATTTGTGTTAAGGGTTGAATGTTGGGGTTAAAGATAGTAATGTGGGTTAGGTTGGCGCATTTTTGTTGCGAATTGACAGTTTTAAACATAGGCCAAGTCTAGTTTTGTATTATTAAAGCCTTCTACGGTTTACTGGACCTTATCTATATCTTTTCCCCCGCAGTTCTTGACTCTCGAACTATAATCGTAAATCTTGTATACGCTGTAAGTTGTGATCAATTTATGAATCATAACAACACTCAATTATTAGGGACTGTCCAATGCGTGGTCAGAATCTTGTCTCTCTCTTCTACTAGCAACAATTTAATACTGCCGTCATCAATCGGAATAGCACTTTGTTTGATAATACCTTATCTAACTTTTAAGAGTATGTACAGTCAGCAACAGGAATTGTTCAGTGACTGACATCATCATAGCGTTTAGCACCTCACGGCATTTCAGTGTTTTGTAACCTATCAAACGATAACCTTACCTCATAACTCTAGTTTGCGATTTATAGACAGTTTTAGTATCTATGTCGTTGTTATTTTTGAAGTTAATTTACGAACTTTCGTTACTGATTGCACCTGAAAGTTTTTTTTTTTTAATACCCATTACTTTATCATTTAGACAACAGAAAAACTACTCAAACTTCTCAAAAAATCTACTCTGAAAACTCGTCGATATAGTGACACTAATAATAATGTGAAATTTAAAGAAAATTTCATACATTGCCTGCATAACAAGCATGTGTGGAGACTACATGTGACGCCTGTTAGCAATGTATAGGAAATGATTGACACAAATTGGGCGTATCACGAGACTGTCGTTATTGGATACTAATCACGATTTCGCACTAGATGTGATGTGGTTGGGGTCTATCGATAAGTACAAATTTTGAGTTCGATCATTGCGGTTGACGATGTAGTTTGGATTCTATAGTGACTGTCTTCTCGTCTTAATTTTACCTTGTGTATTGCCTCCGTATGTCTGTTTCATTGTGACTAAAACGTGCACGTGATTTAGTTGATTGTTCTACAGCAAAGGAAGGCCCAAGTTTTTCGCGCATCCCTATATTTAAAACAACGATGTCTATTACAATTAATTAATTAATTTCAGATAACAAATCACAACGATTGCGAAAGTCGTTAAAATTTATATAACCACTTTAAAAAAATCTTCTACCAAATTGGGCCACGAAATTGCTGCCAATAGCTAAAAATATAACAAAAGTTCAACATTTCTGAATCGTTTTAGCACAGAACTTTGTTAGAAATTCGACTAATTAAAAGTTTTAGAAACGGTTTTCTCCATCGTAATATGTTAACTTGTATATTTTACGACAATTAGAGGCTGAGAGAAATCAGCTCGTTACCTGACTTTATGACAAAAGTGTCAAATAATTACCATTTTCAAATTGTTTACAATCTACCCTGGTAATTAAACTGTTCATATATTTTATCCACGGATTTCATAAAAGGCAGGGTATATCTGTTATGCACGCTACGGATTAAAATATTTTTTGTTCGTATGACAGACTCCCCTCTTCTGTGATGTGAAAGTTAGTGGCATATAGCTTATGGTCATTGTGAAATGAATAGTCAATTAGCGTATACGTAATACATACGGGTGAAGTCATCTACATCCGTCATCGACCGGATGCAGAGTCTCGTCGTACCAAGATGCTAGTTATAGGAATATATTGATGTGGTGTCTTTGAAACGCTTAGATCTGTAATTTTAACTATATGCTGTGAAATTTACGCTGATGCCGTTTAATAGGAGACTTCAATCTAAGTATTGTCACTCATAATAGTAACGCCTTTAATCAGCTATTACTTTTGCTGTCATAATAAGATTAATGAGATTTAAAAAAACACGGTTTTATTTTCATATATTTAAATAATCTGTGTGAGGTTGGTGTTTCCTCTCTAAATACTCTGAAAAGAAAAACGAAAGGAAGTTAAAACTGTAAATTAACGGACGGTACAGAATAGGACCAGCAACCTAATTGCGTAACACGCGATTAATCATAATCGGTTTCCTTTTGACAGTTCAACAATATTCATTGCGTTATTTACGTTGTTGAGCAGACACATTTTTCGAACATATGAAGCAATGGTTTAGCCATCTGTTTCAAAACGATACAAATTATGATGAATCGTGAGTTACGCAATTAGGGTGCAGACCATCAACAGAGTGTGTTATTTCAGCTCACAATCTCACATAAACGGTAAATAACCGAGCTTGGTTGTGTCAATACTATCTATACCGCCATTGTCAATCGTAGGCCATTTGTAACGTTTTATTGAGGTCAACACTTGTTAGGATTGGTTGCTTTGGTGGTGGCAATGGGGAGTGTTCTCGGGCGATTGGCGAAATTTATAACTGTTGGTGGAGTTGTATGAAATACAGTACCTACTTGAATTGAAGAGTGACAAAGAACAAAGTTCTTGCACACTCTCTGGGGCCTTAGTCTGCTATTTTTATAAATTCGTCATTCCAACACGATCCTAATTGTCATTCATTTGTCATTTTGGTAAAAGTTCGTAATCTGCTAAATTCATAATGAACGATCATTGGTCGGTCAATGGTGTCGTAATAGAATTGTGTTATAATGGCATTATCGTTTGAGTATCGTATATTCGTAACGAATTAAAAGCAATGACTGCACAATGACGTTCTAAGGGTAGGTCACTAATCAAAGGAACTGTCAAAATTTTAACAGATCACTGCCTTGTCATTCATTTATCATTATGTACGAGATTACCAATAAATGCCATTTCTTTCAATGGAGTGTCAGTGGCTGACCATTGGAAAGTCATAATGACGCCATTTTATTAGTAGATTACCAAATTTGTCAAAATCAACAATTATGAAATCAGTGATAGAACATTCTGACACTATTGTAATAGCAGACTTGAGGCCCAGGCCGATATAAATTAAAGGTTACTTAAGACGTACTGCTGCCGTATAGCAGTGGTGGCCCAGTGGTGGCGGCTGTGACTTATGAGTTGTAGGTCGTAGACTCGAAGCCAGGCAGGTTTTACTTTGTGTAAATTATTTCATCACCACTGCTTTAAAAACGGTGAAGGAAAACATCGTGAGAAAACCGGCATATTCTAGAACCAAAAATTTAAAGACTTGTGACATCTACCAACCCGCACTGGGCTCGCGTGGTGGATTAAGCTCTATATATTCCTTCTCACCAAGAGGAGGCCTGTATCCCAGCAATGGGAACATTATAGGCGAATGGTAAGACGTACTTACTTTGGCTTAGCATTAGTTTTGTCACTGTCAAACTACAAGTGCAAGACAGGGACATAACCAAACCAAACCACGTGCTAAGGAAACGTGTATCAATCTCGTCCCCAGACAACTACATATATTTGCACTTAAATATGTACTTACCTGTTCCATTTTTGACATTGGCTTAAAGCCTCGTCTCGAATGTTCACAAGCACAAGAATACCCCCTAGTCTATATCTATATTTGTTCGCGCCAACACTACGCGACCAGAATTTCGCCTGCGCCGCGCGTCCCATCACTATGGCACACCCCGCGCCTGCGCATACGCCCCGCACCGCGTCTGCGTCGAGCGAGCCGCGCACTCGCCCTCTTTGCTCCGCTACCGCCAACGACGACACACGCGCCCATGCGCTCCCTACCGCGCATTTATAAACGATTCGAATACCTAACATTTCTTACACTAGATTAAACAAGTTATTGTAAAATTAAAGTTAAAGTTGTTTGTTAACTGACTGTTTTACTTCAAACGAAATACTTGTGTAAGTCGTGAAACCCACGCGCTTACAATATTAGTCAGGGAGTCTTGCCGGTTGATCATTATCCCTTCCGCACCGCATTTCCTCATAATATTTCAGACACTACCTCTAAGGGGTGTATTTTTTATGAACCAATATATGGGAATACTCTCTAATTTATTGCTTGGTTTTCCCTTTACCTATATTGCTACTTACCTACAATGTTTTTTTTTTTAATAGTTAATAGACAATTCTGATTTGTATCTCTCTTTGCCGAGATGTCATAGTCAAAATGACATCTCGGCAAAGAAATAAAAAAATCGATTTAGACCATGTACGCAAGTAAGTTGAAGTGGCAAGCGGCCAGCCATATTAGCCGTAGAACCGAAGGCCGTTAGGGTAGACGTTTTTTTAAGTGGGGACCACGAATCATCCAACGTAAGGTAGGACGCCTTCAGGCTAGGTGGAGCGACGATCTTCCCAGGGTGGCTGGTAGCAGCTAGATGATAGTTGCCGAGAATCGAGCTGAATGGCGGGCAATTGCAGAGGTCTAACAATGGACTGCCGTAAGTTGATGATGATGACATAAGTACGCACTGGACATAGATAACCAGACATTGTATACTCCATTTGAAATAAGATTAGACATTTAACTAAACCTTTTTTACAGTCCGATCAACCGATTTTGACTTCTATTGCGTTAGTGCCATAACAAATGGCAGTTGCAGTAAATAGTTGGTATTGTAACTACTATTTTGCTTTTAATGCCATCATTATGCCTACGGTATAGAAGTCAGAATCGGTTGAACTGACTGTAAAAAAGGTATGTTTAAATGTCTAATCTTATTTCAAATGGAGTATAGGTAAGTAGGTACTATGTTCGGTTCTGCAGCCTGCGCGGTCATCATTCGAAAACCCATAAAATTGCGATTTGGAGTTAGTTATTTTCATTTTAAATAATATGTATACATTTTTCAGTACCCCAGGTTATCACCAGCCTACCATTTACACGTTATTGCATCTAGTCAGCTAGAATCCGTAGGCAGAGGTTGTAAACAATTTTATAGTTTCTATCTACTATAATGAAACCATCGTTATCCGGTGATGCGGTATATTAAAGTCGGTGCCTATACGTCCCGTTTACGGTTTCTTGTTACATTTTTATAGTAGAATATAGGAAATAAGCGTTTAATACGGGAAGGATGAAAATTGGTTTATTTTATTACTTTTGTTTGCAATAACCCATTCTTCCTATGATATCCTAGAATTGGGTGTGTATATTAAGTTTGAAGATGTGACGATATTAAATTCTAAAAAGTCCTTGACATTATTTAAACGAATAAACCAAAATAAATATTAGTTCGGCGCGCGAGTACCTACCTAATAATAACATGGCACCCCCCCAGTGGGTTCCCGCATTGTCGTTGCGGGGGGGCTCAGTAGCCGTGGTCCGCTCCCACGGTGAAGCGAAGAGGAACCCAAAGGTGGGGCCGCTCGTCAGGGCTTTGGTCTCCAAGCCGACGACGTAGCGGCCAAAAAGTAGGTTGCGGTGAGGTGCACCGCAACTGAGGCGGGCCGCGATGTCGAATGGGAGGCATCGCGGCTGAGGGTTACAGGCTGCGGTGGAGGAGGAGTGCCGGTACTTTTGAGTAGCGCTCTTCCCTTCCGTGGCCTGGACGGGGCCGCCACCGTTTGATGGCGGACGCGGTGGGGCCGCAGGGGAAGAGGAGTATCGGTATAGCGTTGGCCGCTCTCCCTATCCCCTGCGGCCGAGAAGTGGTAGGCGGCGGGGCCACTGCGCTGACCCGTCGCAGGGGGCCAAGGGAGCCAAGGGTGCCAGGGTAGTCTGGGGCCCTTGTGCTACTTGGTTCCTGGGGTGGTCACGGCGTGCCATGTGTCCTGGTGCGCCGGACTGGTGGGGTCCGCAAGGGCCGATGCCTGCCAGGGGTGCGGGTTGTTCGAAAGAGATACCGTCGCCCCTAGCACACAGGCAACTGAGGGATCACGGGTGGGTTTTAGTCAGTAAAAGTCTGACACGCCCTCCTGCTCCACCCAAAGCGGGAGAAGTCATTTGATGATTTCCCACCCTGAAAAAAATAAAAAAATAAATAAATAATAACATGGCATGTGTGCTAATAATAACTAATATATTGTATGGTAAAAATTAAAATTATAGGTAATCTAGTCTTACCAAGGGGTATCGTATTATCCAATAACTGGGTTAACTACCTATCTGGCCAGAGGCAGTCACTCCATGTTACGTGAGTATTCAGCTGCAACCGGTTAGACAGCAAACCAACCCCAACACAGTTAAGAAAAGGCTGGGCAGTTAGATGATGATTATTGTAATTATGATAGTGGGTTATGATAGTGCCAAAGCCCACCCACGACCACAACCTAGTGCTCGAACTAGACAAGATTACAAGTAGCATAAAATATGACCCATCAAGCAAACGTTCAAACAATTTGCATCAAAGAAAAACTACTGTTTTCAATGCAGTATACATTTTAAAGCTGCAGTAATTTATTGGCAGTCTAGTGAAATATTACACTTCTTTCATTACCGCTCGTTCCCCGTTTCGGTTGAAAAAGGACAGAATAAATAATAGTTTAAAAAACTAAAAAACACGCTTTAAAAACCAAACTAAAAAAGGAGAAAATAATTTAATTCAATTAAAAAGCGTGGGGTGCTTTTTGAGGTATTTTTATAATCAATTAATGTCAAGCACCCCGCGCTTTTTAATTGAATTAAATTATTTTCTCCTTTTTTAGTTTGGTTTTAAGGCGCGTTTTTTATTTTTTTAAACTATTATTTATTTTCTATTTTTTAGTTCTGCTAACTACAAAAACGTGTTTTTTTTTTCTATTTTTTTTAAATTATTTAATTGTCATCGGTCCTCGACAAGTTGCCAAAGTTTCAATGAAATCCGACCGTTTAAAGTGGGTCAAAATCGCGCTCAAAGGAGTCGGTTACATACAAACAAACAAACATACAAGTGAAGCTAATATAAAGCGTGTAAAAAGTGAATAAAGCGTGTAAAAAGTGAATAAAAGAGGTCTTTCCGAGACTTGAAGTTTTACCCGACGAGACTAAGAGCCATTACTGGTGGATAAATAAACAGGTTTGTCTATTAATAGTGTACAGCTAGGTGACTGAGTGTCTCTTGAATACAGCTTTCCTTAATTACTGTTTACTTCACTACAAACGCTTTCAATTTAGTTATGTAGTTTTTAGATCAAGATTTTTTCTTGGTTGTGTTCACGTTGTTATAAATAGGAAACCGCATATCATTCACCCTCTCGTCATGGTTTTTGTATTACTTCCGTGTATTTGTATTTATTTATTTAACCATTTATGCACACACATATAAACAGACCAGAAGAAAGGAACAGAAAAATACGTACATAGGTAATGCTTATTTCTACAGAAATCTGTTCCAGCATACCTGCGATAGGAGAGAAGATAACAGAGATGTAGACAACGCGTTTTTTTTACTCGCAATTAAACTCTAATTTAAAAATATACACACATAATATGAGAATATACATACATACTAATATACATACATACTTCTAAAATAAATATCACTAAAATATATATAATTATAATGTAATTTAATTAATAAATACATAAGCAATTATGACAAAGTATCTATCCCATGACCCTATCTCCTTCTATATAATATAATTATGTATTCTCCTTTTATGTGTGTGGCCAGTCTGTAGTTGTCCAAATGGAACAATATCAAGTGGTCATAAGAAACCCGTGCCACGTCATTAGGATTTCCCACACCTACGGCAATGTAAGACTTTTACAATTAGTTTGTTATTTTTGGAGATAATTTAGGCTGGTGGGGTTTCTGCCTACAATAAGTGCCTACTACAGCTCTTTTTTTACACGCTTTATATTAGCTTCACTTGTATGTCAGTATGTCAGTATGTAACTCTCCGTGGGTATTTTTTTTGTTATTAGCTTCACTTGTATGTTTGTTTGTTTGTAACCGACTCCTTTGAGCGCGATTTTGACCCACTTTAAACGGGCAGATTTCATTGAAACTTTGTAAACTTGTCGAGGACCGATGACAATTCAATAATAAAAAAAAAATTGAGAAAAAATAAAAAAAACACGTTTTTGTAGTTATCAGAACTAAAAAATAGGAAATAAATAATAGTTTAAAAAACTAATAAACACGCTTTAAAAACGAAACTTAAAAAGGAGAAAATAATTTAATTCAATTAAAAAGCGTGGGGTGCTTGACATTAATTGATTATAAAAATACCTCAAAAAGCACCCCACGCTTTTTAATTGAATTAAATTATTTTCTCCTTTTTTAGTTTGGTTTTTAAAGCGTGTTTTTTAGTTTTTTAAACTATTATTTATTCTACCTAGTTTTTGGCATACCATACAGTTTCACTGCTGTGCAAAAATCTCCTTCAAAGACTTCAACACCTCTCTCAATAATATTAATTATAATTACTACAGTATTAATAAATCAAGGTCCTTATTACAACTACTCTTTTATACAGCAATATTGATAGTTATGTTATCGACAGCGTTTTATTTAACTGAAAAAGGCTTCATGTCGTCACGTCTGTGAAAAAGGGCAACAAGTATCAACGTTTGCATTAATCCTCATCATCATCATCATTTCAGCCGAAAGACGTCCACTGCTGGACATAGGCCTCCCCAAAAGGGGGGTTTCACCATAATCGCCACGCTTGGCATGCGGGTTGACGATCGCAGTATGGTGGTGAAATGCATAGAGAACGCTGCTGCCCATTCTCTAGTAAGCACTACCATTTCGTTATTCTGAAATTTGTTTCTATGTAACAGCTTGTCTTTTTCCTTCTCTCCTATTCCATGTGTGCTGGAAGAGATGTCTGTAGAAATAAGCATTACCTTTGTACGTATTTTCCTGTCCCTTTCTTCTTGTTTGTTTATATGTGTGTGCATAAATGGTTAAATAAATAAATAAAGTAAAATTATAACGTGTGCTGAATATGATTCAAAATGTGATTTTTATGTATTTTTGTTAACATTATGTGCTTATATTCAACGAATAATATTATACGAATCTGTGTTATTACCCACAGTTATATCACTTTCACAATAGCATCCTTCACCAATACGTTTACTTTCAATTTTACCATACACATCGTGGATTCAATTAGTGAAACGGTCCGTACAAAATGGTGCCTTCTTATTATTTTCCTACGAATCATTGCACTGTGTAATATGAAATCTCAACGCTATAACATTCCATACCTGAACGTTCCTCCATTATGTGAAGGCAAAAGGCATTTTTGAATTATTGGATATTAATTCCCTTCTATGCGACCGAGAAATTGGATGGGAGAATTATTTTATGAAAATATCTATAGGTTAGTAAATTCTGACGTGGTTTTGACATTTAATTTAGTTATCGATATGGCAAAATTGTGTACTTCTGAGAAGGTGTACCTTTATTGCCTGAATAGATTGTCGATTCCGAAAACTAGTTTCCCTGATCCTACGGTACCTTATCTCAGTGTTGGTCATTGGCATACGATACTTACACTTGTAGTTTGTATGTGTGCTAGAAGATCCAGAGAGTGTTGGCAACAGAAACGGGTGCTTCAATTGCTGATTTGTCTAGGAAAAGACTGTATTTGTTAGGAGGTGTGATTTAAGTTCTTTCAAACTGTTTTATCCCTCTGCTGGTCAAAGATCTCCTCTATAGCTTTCCACAATTCCTTGTGTGTTGTTTTCTCCAGCCAATCTCCCATAAACGCATCCAAGTCGTCACCCCAGCATTTCCTAGGCCTGTGATATGATATGAGAATTAATATGAACAGCTCTATGCAGTTAAACCTGTGGTGCAAAAAACAATTCTAGAAATTGATGCTTCTGACACCCGTTAAACAGACGTAGACTGTAGATTTGTTAACCTTATTCTGTTATCCCTAAGGATCATAATATACTTGATTGTGCGATTGTAAATTAAATTACCCAGTTACTTTATTTTTATATATGTTTTTATAGATAAAATTGGTCAAACTTTCGCCGTCTGAATACAAATCACGGGTTATCGTCAAACCTCGGTTTAAACGTTATACTATGCACTAATAGCGTGCACGTATTTCTATACATTTTATGGACGTGGACGTGAACGTCTACGATGATATTGTAAAAGAGTATTTTAACAAGTCTGTCAAAATCACAGTGATCCTTATTTCCGTTACAATAAGGTTGTTGTTGGGTTGCTGCTGTCAGAGGTCATCAGTTTAAATCGACTAGCCGGTCTATTCTGTAAAATCTTACCGTGAAAACTTAAGAGCGTTATTCTGAAAATGGGCAACGTCGCAAATAGCTGTCAAATATTTCACTGTTTTGATAAATTTGGCGATATTACTGTATGGAAATATGAAATATCGCTGACTAGTGACCTAAAGTATTGATTATGAAATGCAATAATTAATATCTTATCTTTAGATGTAAAAAATTACTTGGAAACTTTCCAAATGCCCTTTTTACACCTAAAAAGGTTACAACATCAAATTTAGTGTTATAATTGCAAATCATTATTCATAATTTAAGTCACTAGTTAGTGATATTTCATACAGTAATATTAACAAATTAATAAAAACAGGTAAATATTTGACAGCTTTTTGCGACATTGTCAAATTTCAGAATAAACGCTCTTAAGTGAAGTGAGCTTGAGAGTGAGCTTTAAGTGAGCTGTCAATAGTGTCAATCCTTGCATCATTTATATACAAAATACGAGTAGCAAAGGGCTCAAATATGTTAGCAACAATATTTCTTAACAGCTATGTTAGTAAACCTAACTTACACGGCCATACAATTGCAAATCCCTGCTACAAGCCCAATACCAATGTGGGGAGTTTGCAGGAGCGTAATGGGTGGCTCTATAAGCTAACTTCACCTACGTTTTCACGGTAAGATTTGTACAGAATAACCCGACTGGAAATCAGAAATATTTAATAAAATCGTGATAGTCAAAATAATCATTCACGGAAAACAAAAGAATTTGCAGCTTAACACAAAAACCTCTTGCAGTCAATGAATATCTCATGAATATAATTCTATTAACAAGGGGAACATTTTACGCGGATATCACATACACACATGTATGGGGTAAGATTAAACCCGATAGCCACACAGGTCACGTCTTAAACATTCAGTGCGACCGAGTCTGGGTCCCACATATAAAATAATAATATCATTCGTTATACTGTGTATTGTAAAACGATCCGTCTGTCCGTACGTGTTATAATTAGGGGAGAATTATAGGAAGATATTATTGGAGTAAGAAGGACAGTGGGTCGTAGTGGATATGAATAGTATTTTATATGTGTTGCAGTATATCTTTCTGAAGCTGCGTATCGTCAAGAAAGAAATTCTTTCACAGGAAATGTTTAGGAGTAACGGGTTATCACGTACGTTGTTTGAGTAAGGGTGCCTTTGTGAGTTTAGTGTCATCATTTTGTTGCACCGTAATATTTCGATGACTTCTGCGAACCAAGCCAGTCTTGGCTTGATTTGACAGTCATTATTATTATAACTACGAGTTTGATAAATTAATTCGTTATTTTATTTTAACACAACAGTTTTGTCGCCTCGGTGAGGCCAACTAGCTTAACGGTATACCTACAATTTCAACTTTTATTTGATTTTAGTTAAAAGTTACCAGAATGGTGTACCTGTTTAATGGTGCCCAAGATACAGGCTGTGACATGTTAGGGTCCAAAAATACCTCCCATTACATATTAGTATTGAAATATGTAATCGATTATAAATAGCAAAAAACATAATCAGTTTATACAATTTGTCAGCATTTAAAGAATTACATGATAACAGAATACACCATTAAAAATGTTTCATCAAAAATTCTACCCACACTCAGGTACATTTGTTTAATGATAAATTTTAATATTTTCTGTGTAACGTAACAAAAATATGAACGTTAAAACTTTACTCATCACCTAAACCTAGCGTGACCTCTCTCGCAACCGGTGATATTACTAAACTTATGCTTAAAACACTCGTAATTATCAAGATTTAAAGCTCAGTTCAGACACATAAAATAGTCTCCCTCACGGTGAAACTCGAAATGTCACAGATGCGAAACGCCGTGCGGCAGAGTTAGTCTTAATAGTCTAAGACCCCGTATAGCATCATACATTTGCTCATCTGTTCACCAAATAAAAGGTATGTTTGACAATCCTATTAGGTACCTACAAATCACTAACGAATAAAAGTAGTATTTAGTAACTAGCGTAAATGAATTGCTAAATAAAATGCAGCCAAAGCAACTCCAAAGTAAAATTAGTTAAATTAACACCATTTTGTTTTGGACCGAATAAATTCTTTAAGTAGAAGAATCATAATGGTACCAGAACACGTTAATCTTATCCGTTTCATGTCCCTTTGACCGATGGTTACAAGATATAAATATTTGTGATTTCTATGGGCCAGAAAAGAAGTAAATCCTATAACTAAAACGTGATTTTTCAGTAGTCGGGTTCGTTTTTTAACTTAATTTTTAGGTATTTAAATTATTTTGGGGTTAGCGCACAATACAATTTTTTTTTAAATGTGCTAATTAAGCCCTTCTATTTGTGGCTTAAACGGCAACATTGTAAAAAAAAAAATGTTCGTCACTTGATGTCCTCTAGAGAGGACACGTTGGAGCATACGGTGGTGGTCTGCCCGGCTTGGGCGGAGCACCGCCGTGTCCTCGTGGAGGCAATCGGCGGCGGCGATCTCTCGCGTCCGGCTCTGATCCAGGCCATGGTACGGAGCGAGAGTGCATGGGTAGCCGTCACCTCCTTCTGCGAAGCAGTAATTCTCGCGAAGAGGGAGGCGGCGCACGTGAGGGAAAGGCAGTATATGCGCCCTCACGGCCTTAGGCGCCGCGTGAGACGCCATGGGCGTCGGGAATCCCAGGCTGATTCCCGGCCACCGTAGGCCCGGCCTTGCGGACGGCGAGTAATGGGTAGTTCGCTGTCCGGTAAGGACCAAGCCCGGATCGACGGCGCGTTGTGTTCCACACGCGCCTCCAAGAGATGTCAGCATCAACTGATGGGGCGCGCGAGGGCCGATGCCTGCCAGGGGTGCGGGTTTTTCGAAAGAGATACTCGGCTCCTGGCACACAGGCAACTGAGGGAACACGGGTGGATTTAAGTCAGTAAAAGTCTGACACACCCTCCTGCTCCACCCAGAGCGGAAAAATATATTTGATGAAGTCCCACCCAAAAAAAATGTCCTATAGAGGGCGCCATATTAATGTGACGTGAACCAGCGGACGATCAAGACAATTCCAAAGATACATCATTTGTCACATTATGATAAGTATTTTAGACGTTATGAGGGAAGAGATGAACATACATAGGTACATATCGAGCAAAATCATAACCCTCCTTTATGCTTCACCGTAGTCGCGTAAAAAGATGAACAAAAGTAGCTGTTACACTGGCTCTTGTACAACAGTGACAATAAAACACGGGAGACGTATTTCACGCTAAAGATTTTCCGTGTCTACGCGGCTGCAACCATTTGTTATAATTTCCTGACTAAACACGCCTCGGCAAGAACATAAAAAACATCCTATTGCAAATTGTGACAGATTATTATGTCTTGGACACAAAAAGCTACGTAATTATGGAAGCGAGTTTAAAATTAGAAGCCTGTTGGTATTTTTGGAACATCATGTATATTTTATTAATTCGGTCTTTTAATTTAAGGTTCTTTGTTTTTCAATCTACAATGACTACTCGAATCAGATTTACAAACCGATTTTACGAATCCGTGAAATTACTGTTTCTACGAAATGCTAAATTCTTATATTATTCAGAGGTCAATGATTTTATTGTTACTGTGCTGTTTATTATTTTCATGGAAAATTTTGGATATTATAATTGTCTGAGGGTACTTTTGTTACCTGAATGTTTTGACTCAACATAGCGCCTTGTTTCCCCGTAGGGTTGGGTACACCGACATTTTGCAGTTATGTTTAAGTCTCATGTAATAGGGGGCGAGCCTATTGCCATTAACCGGGTACAAATCCAGACTCCAGGCTGCTACTGAGAAATTCCAGATGAAAAAAAAAAACAATAACATTTTGCCCGACCTAGGAATCGCACCTTAGACCAACGGGGAAGTCTGTCTTTTTAACTCAGCCTTTTAAATTTTGCATCTTAAGAGAAGAGTCACATTTAGCCATATACTTTTAAACTGGTAAATTAATCATCGTGTTATTTCCACGCAAACTAACGATTACCTACATAATCATTTCCTCTAAACCAATTGTATGTTCCAAATTATATAATTTTCATACGATAGAGGCGAGACGTCTTGTCTATGCTGTTATCACGTTCCAAATTACACGCACTGCATATAAACGGGCTCTTACGTTGGAATGCCCTTAAAATGATTCTGTTTTATCGGAAATAGGGAAGCTTCTATTGTTTTATTAAAGTAAGGCTTGGATACCCTGCTTGTCTTATTTTTTTACACGCTTTATATTAGCTTCACTTGTATGTTTGTATGTAACCGACTCCTTTGAGCGCGATTTTGACCTACTTTAAACGGTCAGATTTCATTGAAACTTTGTAAACTTGTCAAGGACCGATGACAATTCAATCATTTAAAAAAAATGAAAAAAAAAACACCTTTTTGTAGTTAGCAGAACTAAAAAATAGAAAATAAATAATAGTTTAAAAAACTAAAAAACACGCTTTAAAAACCAAACTAAAAAAGGAGAACATAATTTAATTCAATTAAAAAGCGTGGGGTGCTTGACATTAATTGATTATAAAAATACCTCAAAAAGCACCCCACGCTTTTTAATTGAATTAAATTATTTTCTCCTTTTTTAGTTTGGTTTTTAAAGCGTGTTTTTTAGTTTTTTAAACTATTATTTACTTTCTATTTTTTTTGTAGTTAATTTAATGATATTCATTGAATAGGCACTATGCATATTTGAACGTACGTACTTACATTTATTTGTTAACAAGCCCGGACGTCTACCATGAGAAAAATTACTTGCTTTCGTTAGACTAACATGCGAGTTAACGTGGATCAAAAAAGATTTCGATAATGCTTGCATCATGAGTTTTACGGTATCTAAGGTGAGCTACATAGATCGTGTCGTCTAGCTAACTTCACTTCGTATGTTTTGTTTATTTTTTTCTCAGAAAGACGTGCCTAAGACAATATTTGGAGTTATGAAGAAATAATTTAATATGCACTTCTAGGACTTAGATTGCTGCTATATTTCTGTTTTCAGAGATCTTTATCCCAATTTGTGTAACACACCTTGCATCATAATATATCATATGCATACATAGATATATTCTCCTGATTCGGATTCCATTGCTACAAATTGTGTACGTTTGAAATGTTCATCTGCTCGACAAAGTAGCTAATGCAATAAAAGTTGATAAATTTCCAAAACGAATGCCATCGCGATTGTAAATGCAGTAGGTACCTATGATAAATGATACTCAATGAACCCGCTGAATATATTGTAAAAGTTGTCTGCAAAAGACGATATTACGTTGTACAAACAGTAGGTGAAAGATTGATAAGATTTTATTTCTGTAAGTAGGTTTGTACTACTTTTACTCGTCAATCATATTTTTTTAAACTAGATGAGGTCAGCGTTTCCTATCAGACTACTCTAAGAAGAAAGGCCGAAACAAACTCAGAGGTTGTGTCTCTTTTAAAACTCGAGACATAATCTTGGTCACCAATCCACATGGTCTTCACATGATCTGATGTGAAGACCATATGGATTGGTGTCTGAAATAGTCTTTTGAGGAAAGAACCATACAGATTGATTGGACCTGTCCAATCAGTGTACACATTTATTGGGCTAACAAACCGAAGAAGACGATAATAATAAGAATCGTAGAACGATTCCAGAAATTACATTATTCACAAAATACCACAAAGGTGTTTTGTTATTCGATCTCTGTACAGAAAGACCTTCAGGCTTCTATAATACATAAGCAGAAAATTCACAGCAGCACCTTATTTAAATTAATTCAGCCCGTACTTTAGTTCCCAAATCGCAACTTTGCAGAACTGTGACATAAAGATACTGATGACAGGTCCAAGAGATAAGCCGGTGTAAAGTCCCAACATCAACACGTTTACTGTCGCTTATGCGTCCGGTTTCAGCTGTAAACCGGAGCCTGGCCGTAAAAAATAGCCGTAAACTATACGTATCATAGATGGACTAGTTTGGTTGTGATGCAGTGATGTTGTTTGAAATGGGCATCGTTGCAGTCCTGAGCAATTTAATTTGTTTGTCAATGGAAGATGTTTGGATACCATTTCTTTGAATGTGTGAAAGATGGATTTACGATTCGAGAAACCTAAAATAATAAATAATTGTACCTATTCGATTATTTTTCTTACTTCGGAAAGACTTTTGTAAGAACCGTTATATATCTAACTACTAGTAAAATATTGAGTGCTATACCAATTCTTAAATATGTTTTACCTTCTCGTTCGTATTATGTTTATATACTTACATATTATAATACTATGGAGCATGACTAAGAATATCTCTATCTATAGGGCAGCAGGCACATCGACACGGGGCTGTGCAGCCGTGGAGGTGCTGTGCTCTCACTAGCTCACCGTTGTAGGCACATGACTCTCGCCAAGTACAATATAACATTCGATTTAGGAGACTTATTTTTGTGCCTACCATAGTTCCATCTACTTGGGATTGGCGCAAAATGTTTATATAACATAAATATTGCGGTTTTGGCAAAATAATCAGCGTGGCCTACCAGACACAAACACCCTTTTGGAACGCTAGAGCTGGTGGTTTACCCACCACCGTGTAGATTAGTACATGATTTTGAACCACTCTGCGTTAAAATGTTACACTACCCTGACGCTATCGTCTTAAGCAATTCACAGGGCGAGACTTTATGCAGACCTAGTGCAGACGTGTGTCTATGTCCAACTTCTCTCTTGCAAATTCCCACAAACAGATAGGTACGTGAGTATACGACGTATAGTGTAATGACACGATAGATTATATCTTGTTTATGTCACATTTACGTCATGTCTCTAATTCTATGCGTGTTTGCATAGTTATATGTTATATGTCTACAGCATCCATTATTCTGCTTGCTAAGAATAGTGAATATTAGACAGTGTTTCTTTAATTTTTAATGTTTTGTAGCTAAAATTTCAATTAGATCTAGAAAAGTAGTGGGAAATAATCGAAGCTTGCGGGTATGCTTTGTGTGTCCCTCTCTGTAGGAGGCTGGAGGATGTTTCGTTTTCTTGTTACTTAAAATAAAACACAAAAGTTATACAAACAATTTATTTTCTCTCCGTTTGCTGATTTAACATTTAAGTAGACATCAACAATGTTTTAATCATTACTTCAATATGTATAGAAGAAAAGTATTGTGCGATCTGAATAACTTTAAGAACTTCCCTTCAAACAGTCTTATTATTATTTACATACAGAATAAATTCACATTAGTATCAGTGAAAGTTTTATACATTAAGTTATAAAGAAATATCGTAGACGAACTAATTTTATAAGACATTAAAATTAGAAATACACAAAATCTCTTTCTTAGCATTAATGTGTAGGTATAGTTTCATAATCTCCAATTCGACTATTACAAAAAATATAAAACTTCCTTTACCTGATTTGACACTAAAACATCTCGCCAACACTCGGTACCTATTCATACGCAGTATAAATATATTACGTTATACAATATACTATTTCTGGGAAAATTATTTACACAAACTTGTATCTCCCGAAGAGGTAGTTGGAGATCACAAAGTTCTACGTCTATACTTTTGGCACAATTGTTTTTCATCGTCCATAAATCACATTCACACACTATTGAATCATTTACAGAAATCAGACCCGAAGCTACTGGTCCACATGTACTTAAACCTAATATTTCTCTTCTAAACCATCAAACAACTAAGGATGTCTTTTAACTGACAATATACACTTTTGCTTACAATGGTGTCTCTGTTCCGGGGATAAATCCAAATGAACAACATTTACGGCCTTATCAAAGGTAACCCTCGGGAGTCATCGCGTTAACGTCACTTCAGTGTCACTCGAGCTCCTCGAGCTCTCTTTGATAACATCAAGTTCTCTATTAGATAGTGATGAAGTACGAGAGAATTTATGAGCACTATATTCACTTTTTTCATCATGAACGTCATGACCACAACCGTTACCGTAGTCTTTGTTTTCATCTGAATCGTCGTCCACAATATCATTCACTTCAACCTCTAATAAATTATCATGTTCTTTTAGTCCGTAAGCGTTAAAGCTTCTCTCGTGACTTAAACTGCGTATTCTATCGAGATTATGTTCTAAATTTTGCAGATCATCGTCAGCACCAGGCGAGTCATCGAACTTCCACTTAATGTTTGAATTAAAATGTTCCACTCCTGGGTACATACTTATGCTATTACTTCTATGCCCGAAAACCAGACAGTTTCGGAACTCTCACAACTCCGGATGCCTACCATTACAAGTCTTGTTGAAGTTTCCCTCATCTAAGCTTAAATTGGAACGAGAGCGACCGCATTCAAAACCAGGACTAGGTCTAAACAGGCACATGTCTGAGTTCTTCAATCTACACTGACGTGAACAAGATTCTATTTGAAAGGCTGATCTATCGAGGTGTCTGTAATCTGATGGGCCATAGCCGTCAAAGAATCTAGGGTCTTGTTTACAAGCACTACTCTGGCAGCCAGTTCCTTTGAAGGAGCCGGAACATCGTAGAGGGTCTCTATGGCATGCCTTCTGGATTGCATGAAGGGATGAAGATGACACAGTGCGTTCTAGTATCTCGCCCCAATATTTTTCTCCGAGGCCTTCAAATTCTCCTTTTGAATGTAGACCATCTGATGTGACGGGGGACCCACAACATCCTGTTGTGGGTTTCTCGTAGCTCGGGAACGATTTTGATCTCCGACAGCAGACCTGTAGTAAATAACATTTTAGTATGAGTTTCATTTAAAACATGTAAGTTTTGCAAGGATTACTTGCTTGTTTTAAACGGTACTATTTTCAGAAGTTATTAGTTAGTTCACCTTTTTGAAATTAATTTATCTCAAAACGGATCCAAATCAATTTTTTATGAATTTAATTAATTGAACTTGAATTTTATGATAATTCCCATTTCCCGTAAAAAATTAGGAAAAAATTAACACACCGCAAGTTTATACTTACATAGTATTGAAGTAACTCATGACTAATCCGCCTAAAGTGACTATTTAATAGCCAGTACAGAAATGGGTTCCAAAAACTGTTGCTAAGAGCCAGCCATGTGACAATGAAGTCCAGGGAAGGTGGAACCTGTATGATAAAAACGTAAATGAGTAAAATACAATACTAAATTTTATATATTTATCTTTTAAAATACATCCTGGTAAGATTAGTTAGTAGTATCAAACTAAGATACATGTGAGACCATTTTGCATCGTAAAAGACTTATTTAAGTCTAAAATAACATTTAAATCCAATACCTAAAGCAACAAGAAAAAAAAGCTGGTGAAATAGACAAATAGAAGAAGAGTGACAATAATGCACAATTGCATAAAATTAATTCACGTTATTTTCTACAAAGGCCTTCTATTCAGTAGAAGAAAAAAGTAATAAATGCCTTCAAAGGAAGAGACGGTTCCGAAACAATTTTCCTTGGTCAGGCGAAAATAGATAGACACCTTGCAATTGACATGTTTTGAAAAGGAAGCCTTTAGAAATGTTGTTGCGTAGCCTCTGATTATTTTCAATGATGGAAATATAATGATAAACCTCGAGAATTTTATCATTGAAACATTCTAAATAATTCAATTTTAAATGATTGAATAATAATTCTGTGATACATTTTGGTCCCAGCTGTCAGTTGTAGATTTTGTAGACAGTCTGACAACAAATCTGCCAACTAGTTTGACAACTAGTCTTACCAAAGGAGTATCATGTCACCCAGTAGTGGAAGTTCTTCCTGATAGGTAGTCGCTCCATATATCCTACTGATATTCAGCTGCATCTGGTAAGACTGTAAGCTGACCCTAATATAGTTGGGAGAGGCTAAGCTGATGACAGTGATAATATTATCCTTTAATGATCCTTTAATGATAATATTATCCTTTAAAATCGCTGTCATCTGCTTAGCCTGTTATAATCAAATTAATATGAAGTCCAAACAACATCAAAGCAGAAATTCATACCTTGCACCCGGTACAAGCCGCAACCACTTCCTGTATAGTAGCCGGAGTGACCATAACGATGAAACCTAATGACATCGCCGCCATAGTCCGTGATGTACTCACACTATGTGGTCTTACTGGAGCTTGAATCTGTACCGCAGAAAATTATATCGTCATCATCTGTTATTGCAGTAATCCTACTGGATGCCGGATAATGGTTTGAGCTTTATGTTAACCACACTTGCTATGATTATAATGTAGTCGACATACAGATGGCAATTAGTATCAGTAACCATGTAAAGCTCCATATACACGATGCAAGTTTCCTGCTTGTGGCATACAACAAAATTGAAGCCACAAATTGCTTACATCATCTAAACAGCTGTTTAGACGGTGCAACTTTAATTGTTGATTCAACTTATCGTATGCAACATGATCTTAAGAGAGGTTCTGCAGTGCATTCCGAATCCGAATTCCAAACCGAATTTGGAATGTTTTAAATTCTGACGCACAGAGTTTGGACCTAGTGCGCAACCTTTCGTACAAATAGTAGTATGGCTTCTTTGGACTGACCTTTTTCGATTTCGGATCAGATACATTGCAGAACTACTCTTACGGTATTATACAAGTGCATTATTGGTTTCACAAAGACTCCACCACAGGTATACCATACAACCAAATTCATGAAGCTAACATTTCAACATTTCCCATCGCATTCTCTAAATCTGAAATTGAATAACTTACTTCACTTTTACGACTAAAAGAGAGAGATAACTAATCCAATCTTCACAACAATCTCGATTTATAAAGCAGGGTCGTAATTCTAGACTAATGTTTCACTCGATCTAATACAATCTCAGCGAGAACGCGGCACTTAAATCAATGAAACTGGGAAAGCGTCCACCTTACTTAAAAGGAAAGACAATATATCATAACTCGAGAATATTGGTAACGAAGTTTAAAAAAAAGATAGGGAAGGAAGCACACGGGATAATTTAATTCTTCTTGATACGATTACTATGAGCGAGATTTTATTTATCATCTTGATTTATAAAAGTAACTTTATCTGTGTAATGAATGCTTATTGTATTTTTTATTATATCTAAGGATGGAGATATATTACGAATAAGCAAAACAAGGTATTCTCGTAAATTATGAATAGGTAAGCTACCTACGTGACCTGTTTAGGAAAACAATTATTTAATGTAATCATTATGGAAATTGTTTACAGTAGTAATTTCATTAATAGTATTGGCAAATTATACATCTAGGAATATTACACATTGGTGAAACTGGATAAAATTTGAGTTGAGATGAAGAGTAGATCGCCCTCCGCGATGAAATGACAATCTTTTTAAAGCAACTTTCGATTAAAGCGAGGCAGAGATTGGTAAGATTGTCTGAAGATCAAGTTTGATGACATGCAACTGTAGAAGCCCACCACTAAAATTAAAGAATAGCTTACCACTACTTCATGTTCACTATGCGACGTTTTCGCACAAGCCACAGGCACTCCGTTGGGTCGCAGTGGTTCTGGATCAAATTTTCCTCTATTTTTGCTGACGTGAAAACCAGAGCCATAGCAGTACATCAGAGCCATAGTTGTAGGAAAGTAGTAAGCGCAGCATGACAGGATCCTGTTACAGAAAACAAGGTTTTCTGTTTTTGGAATTTTCACATAAATAATATGTTTGATTAAAATTAAACCCTTCCAAGGTCCAATAGTAAGATAACTTGGGGGTTAGTGTTGATGTAGTTCATTACTCTTTTGCTATAATACTTGATGCTATAATACTTGATGCTTTAATACTTTAATATAATACTTTTGTAAATGATTTTGATTTTAATTAATGTAGAAGAAACACAAAATCTTACTAAAGTAAAATCGTTTTCTAGTTAAGTAAGTCACACTAACCTGAAAGCCACTCTGCTATGGAAAACATCGCAAGCCATGAGTCCGGTTGAGTTGAAGTAGTATCCAGATCTTGGTAGCACCATAATAGCAAACAGTGACACTGATAGAATCCAAGTTATACTTATTACTAGGACGCAACCCTGTGTAAGAAAAATAAACATTTAAATATTTTTATACAACAAAAAACATTTAAAAGAGACTGACCTCTGACTTTGTTTCAGCCTTTCTGAAATAAAATCAAGAAGGCTCATCTAGTTTTAAAATATGAGTGATGTGTAAAAGTGTTTGTACCAACCTACTTACAAAAATAAAATCATATGATTTCAAATTTTTAAATGACATAATATTAGTTTCTAGCCCGAAAACAAGTTCGCAAATAAGTAATTCAGTAATACCTTGTCCTTTTCAACCTCAGAATAATATAAATCGTATTGTCAGTATATTTTATACAGTCTAGTGAGTTAGTTTACGTCAACATTATAAATTATTATTCATAATATTTACGTAAACTAACTCACTAGATTGTATAAAATAATCCCTTTAATAATCTGGACATTCGAGATCAGTGAAATATTATTAGCTGTCAGGACAGACCTTTTAAGTAGTCTCACACAAAAACAGTTTGTTTTATCTTCGTATGTTCTTTTAAAACTAAGAAGGTCTCAAAAACAATTTGAATCCCTAAATCTTTTAAAAGTCAGCTTTAACTGATTTCAAATACAAGACTAAAAGTTTCAGCATAAACCTAATAAATTATACAAAACATCTTATTTTGAAGCCCGAAAAAGTTAATTTTAATCACGTACTGAACTGCCCTTTGCACCTAAGTAAGTTTAGTCTCGATACTTTCAGCAACTTCCTAAGCCGCTCAAAGAAACATTTCTGGGAAAGATACGAGTGTAATGGCCCCCAATAAAGCTCTTTAAAGGACTCACAAGTTCGTAGAATATATCAAATATTTAAACGCTTTACTTCTTACGTGAAGTGATTTTAATTTTAGATAACATAATATTTTCTACTACATCTTTACCGGGACTTAGTTCCATAAAAAATTACTTTCCGTGGTATGGTTGTCGAAGATACGGTTAAAGAACGTTTTTGATCCGTGGAGCTAGCTTATTTAAGTATTAAAGCTGATGCTGAGCAAATGATATATATTTCTCACAGCAGAAATTTAGAGGACAGAACTGACTAAAAAAATAAAATCTAATAGTTAAAACAGTCGCCCAATGACCTTTTTACTCGAGTGCTTATGATAGGTGTCCGGATGCAATAAGTACATATATCTGTCGATAGCCATGCAGACCAATATAACCGCACTTTGTTGACTCACGGCTCCACGAAGAAGAGCCTGTAATAAACAAATAGGTTTTAATACAAATAAATTCAGAAACAGGTCACGTCAAAGATAAGGAAACATTGCTGGGCATCTAAATAGCCTTGATCTACGAAACAAAAGGGCCACTTCGTAAAAGGAATAACGAGTCAGCAGGCGTCGGGCGTAACTTACAAAGCTTAAACTTCATCCCTACTTTGTGCCAGGTCACTATAAACCATTAGCTGATACCGCATTATGTGCTTTCATAGAAGTTTTAGCAATTTTATTGTTCATGGATCGCCGCTTCGCCGGAACGTCAACAATAACCCTTTTATAAAGTCGATCTTGTAACTATAAAAGGCCTTCAGATGTTTTTCTTTAGTAAACGGCTTGATCCCTTTTGTTGTGTTGTGTAGTGTGTACATTATTTTATTTAATCCGAATTTTTATTAAAACAAAATATTTCGTCATCCAAAATTATCAACAGTTATGTGTATTATACCAATTTATTCCTGACATCCGATTACCATTTAACTTTGCTTTGCGAATTGCAAACTTTTTTCTTTCGAGGTAACTTTACTCATTTTCTCTTCATCTCTTGTTTAAACAAAGTTTGCAAGGACCTCGTAACTCCGCCTAGCTCTAACTAAATTAAGTAACTCTTCTGAAATTTTGATGGCAAACTAATTTTAGTGTACTCAGTTGGAGTGCAAGTCAACTTTCGTTTAGATTTTTTTTAAGACTTAAGTTAGTTTACAAGAGTTAAACACAGAAATAATGGAATCATCCAAATATACTTTAACTGGGATGAACTTGATTATAGAACAATCAAACTTACTTCGTTGCAAAAGTAACTTACCTGTATTTGACAGAATATCTCTCCGTATGGCCAGCACTTATACAAAGCCGGGAGGAGAGCCACTGGCGCGATCAAGATTCCCGTGAATAAATCGTTGAGTGCGAGCGAGGTCAGTAAGTACCTCGGCTGTAAAATATGGCACCACATAAATTACTTTCGTTGAGAACTATCATTGTGAATTAATGACCAAGAAAGATGTCTTATGATGCCAAATAACTTAGGTAGGACCTAGTAATATTCTACCATTATTCAGCAGCCTTACATTGTTATTATCTGACAAGCAATTATTCAGACACAAGCAAGGTTTTATTATAATTGGTGGTTTCAAAATTGAGAGAATGCTTTACTGGAAATGATTAAAGTAAATTATTTTGAAATAGCCACAGCTGAAATATTTACAAATGGTAATTGCCCATTGTGGAAAGTTAAACGGGCTCACTATTGAGTTAAAAAAGTATCATAGAGTGGTTTAAGTATAAAACGACATAGTTAAAACAGTTACAAGGGATATCATATTGGCAAAATAAACACTGACGATTATAACGCATATGCAAAAACATACCTGATTATCAATATACTTGATATACCTCCTATTATTCAGAACGCAGATGAGAACCAAGTTGCCAAAAACAATTGACATAGATAGTGCAAATATGAAGAATGCTTTTAAAATATCAGCTGGTGCAGGGAATGTGGAAGGCCAGCCTTTGCCGTTCAGCCAACAGGAACTGTTGGATAAAGATGGCGCTACGAGTAGTGCGCCTTTGGTCGAGTCAAACATAGTCGGCGCCTGTCGGCAGCGCACTTTCCTCTTAAATAAGGCATTTAGATCATATGATGCACACTGTCTTCAGACTTTCTTTGGCTATGTTCTTATTAAGCATATTATGAAGCACTTGAGATCTTTTTATCTTGGGACTGTGGTTTTATAGTGTGCCACCATCATAAGCTAGCATCTAGTGTTGGTGTTACTTTCTTCCAGTTCTTGTCTTGTCTTCATATTTCATCTGAAACAAATAAGAAAATCTGATTTGAATTCCGTTTAAATTCTGGTACAAACATTTCTTTGTACAGGAGGCTGAGAAATTTTAATGTAGGGAGGTACTCATTTTTTAGAATGACTAAATAATGAGGTCTGGCGTAGTATAATTACCTAAATCAAGTTAATAAATGTTTGGAGGAATCAGTTACATTTCTAAGTTTCCAACAATTATGTTGGAAACTTAGAAATGTAACTGATTCCTCTAAACACTCGGCCATTTAAAATATTACTCGGCTTTCAGTGTACAAAGACAAATTCTTAGTATTAACTAAGAATTTGTCTTTGTACACTGAAAGCCGAGTAATATTTCAAATGGTTTAAGTTTTTCTAAATGCAAAAAAGAAAACGGCTTTAATATACATAATCTAATTGAAGTCAAATACTCTGCTGGAAGTAATTTGTGAAGCTCCCTAAGGACTAAATCCTTGAGTCTCAGGCGATGTTACTTTAAAACATTTTATGATAGCAAAAATTCTTCGCCGTAGTTTAAAGATAGTAAAAATAAAAGGTCATATGTGGAGCGTGCGTGACAAAACACGTCTTTGGAATCTTTTCCCTGAGATATATTTTTCCAATCGGAACTTTTCCTCAGATTGGTGGCGAGTGCTCTGTCAATTTCCTGGAGGAAATAGAGTCTTGTGTCAAGGGTGAAGTGCCTTTTATCGCTTCATATTAAATTGTTATAAGACTCTATTAAGCTTAATAATCACAAGAACTGCAAGAAAGAACACTCTTATACATAACTCTGTAGTCTTAACACTGTCCAAACAGTGTACGAAGTTGTACACACCCTTATACCAATAAGGGAAAAGGGATCCAGAAGCGAAATTTTACTAGCGCCCATAAATTTGTTTTTGTTCAAGAGACGAGATATATTAGGAAGTTAATGCTAAGTAGATTGATCCATCTGATGGAGAAGCAGTGCCTATAAAATAGTGAGTACTTCTTTTTGTATCTACAACACATCAGTATGTGAAGGTCTGTCTATAAACATGGACCTTTTTATAGATTGAATGGATGAACTTGAAAGAGCCGTTTGAAGGTAGTATAAATTCAATTTACTAGATAAATTGTAGTTAGAGACAATCAGACTGATCATTTTATTGATTACAAATTATTATATCATCACGCTTATAATACTCAACGGGCTAGGCAGAGATGTGCATAAATATACAAGCTACATTTTGCCAGTAATCTTTATGTCCCATGTTATAGAGCCGGACACAAATCCAGACTCCAAGCTGATACTAAGTTTATATATAAGTAGACAATAAAATCTCGTTAAATTTTGATAGTGATTGAACAAAGCAAGCCGATCCAATTAAAAACTGTACCTATAGTTAGTATACTATAAGGTATTAGCTGACACTTCAAATTAAAGAAAAGCTACAAAACATTAAGAACTGATTGCTGTTCTTCCTTTAGCACTAAAAACATCTAAATACTTATGAGCTCAAATTGAAATCTTGGCTCGGCAACTTTATTAGCTCTCAGAACTCGAATTGTAAATACAAAGATCTTGACTCCTAGTGCCAAAGTAGAAAAACATAGTAAAAAAACCTTCATTAAGGGTATTTGGAAGGTCACAATGTTTGTGATGGTTTCACATAAAAAGAGCTAAGGCAATGACAATTGGAATGTTTTTAAACAGCGAAAAAGGCAAAATATAGACCTAAGTCGAAAATATTTGTTGGTTCGCATAAAAACACGTACCTATGTGAGGGTAAAAATGTCAATTCGCGTATTATTTTGGCTGTTATTCAATAAGAATAAAGGATATTAATTTTAATAACCACGATTACCACCAGGTTATTGAAAAAATACATAAATCAAAGAATTCATTTCTGAATAACTATTCAAATTATATAACTTGCGTAGTGTAAGTCTAGAGAACAAGCCAACTATATCAAATTATTGACGAAAACCCTTAAAGAGGTAGTACTGGCCACAAAAAAATGTAAATGTTGGTTGAAATCACTTTAAACAAATGCTCGAAATATAAAACAAAAGCTACTTTGAATAAGTAACAAAACATTCACTTGGTCGCAGCATACAGTGTTTTGAAACGTAATAACTTTAAAAATTACTGTCCATAATCGTTTTTTTTTTCTTGCAAATATCATTTTCTACCTAGTATAATTATGTCACATAAACAAACATTTAAATGATTACCATGAATACCCTTGTTCCCCCTAGACTCTCTTAAGTAGTGTACATTATAGTTTCAGCAGCAGCTTTTTACCAGATTGTAAAAAAAAGAAGTATTATAAACATACATATACATATTACCCATACAAAAATCGTGTTTGTTTGATTCAAAACTAAGTATCAGCAGCAATGAGTTCTCTTTAGTCACATGCTCATCTAAAACGAATTTCTTACAAATAATGTTAGGTTCTACCTTCAATTCAAGGCCTTCAAACCAGCTAACGTGAAAATTATCCTTTGATTACTGACGTCTATCGACGATCAAAGGAATTTCTGAACTTACCGACATTTAATGACAGTCTACCTTACTTCTATAGGTAGATACTTCGTTATACTCACTAACTTAAATAAGTAAAAGCTCTTTAGACGAGAGATACATGAACAAGGAAATCTGATATGGTTAAAATTAATTATGGAAACTAAACGTCCAGTACTATTTGTTTTTAGTCAACTTCTTTAACGTAGGTAGGTGCCGTTCGTACAATTGAAATAACATTTCTAAAGTGGTCCACGGATCCGCAATTATTAAAAATTTGTTTCGGTGCCATTACTGGAATAGCGTGGGTGCCGTTCAAATCGGTGCTGTAAGTGGAATACCTCCCTAAATTTGTAGTGTATGTGACCTTAACATGTTGGAAAGATCTCGGGTACACAGCGGGGGTCCACTTACTTTTAGTAGCTCTGTTTTATTACTAACGGAAGAGTAAGGGTGGTGGATTATAATGCTGTTTTTATGTGTTAAAATATCTTTCTTTAGATACCAGAGACATTTTCCAGAAGTAATCTTAGATTTTCCTCACAATCTTAATATATTTTTAAAACACTTTAGCATAGCTCTTAAATCGATTTAATAAGGGATATATAAGCCTTCCCATTTCACACAGTTTTTGAAACATTTTCAGCCAGTTTAATAGAGCAGCTTATCCTACATTTAATTTTCTCCTACCAATAAATCTACGATAAACAATAAAAACTGCTACAAAATAAGTTCCATTATATTCCTGCGATAATATCCTCGGTTCAGCCAAACTTAATGCCATATTTGGCGGCAGCGTGTCTGGCCCCAGTGGTGACCTTTGTTTTGGTTTTCATATTTTTATTGGGAACGAGGCTTGAATAAAAAATATATACTTTTTTATTAGTTCTTCTGCTGTATCTTGGAGACATTTTGTAAAGTCGTGAAACATATGAAAACGTGTGATGGATTTTGATATCCGTATTAATATCTACAGGCTCTTCTTAGAGAATCGGAAAGAAGAAGAGTTTGTTTATTTGCCTTGTTTACACAGCAGAAATGAGCAGCAGGTGGTATGGTACCTGAAAGTGATACATCGGCAGAATGTAGGTACTATACAGAGAGGCAGGGACATTGACGCGGCAACTGTAACCATGAATTCGCATAAGCACTTAGTTGTAGACCTCATAGCGGAGACATTCTTCGTTGCTTAGCAAAAAAAAAACTTATGGTTTTGTTGATAATTTATTATCTACTTTCACCCCTTTTTGGGGTTATATTTTATACAGAGATACACTGTATAACTACACAAAGAGAAAATTGATACAACTATTTTTAAATTTACTTAAAACTCTGACGCTAAAACACTATAATTACACCGAAATATTTATTTCTCCTTTCAGAAATAAATGTAGCAACAGGGGCAGACTTATTGCTTTAAGTATTTTCAGAACAAAACAATTTAAATTGTGTTCTCTGGAGCAATACAAAGACTCCGAAATATCAAACATAAGAAGTGGAATTTAATGTGTAAGCCATTATTAAAACCTTGCTTCATTCATGCGTTATTTCAAGATTAACTTCCATTAAAGAATGTGGTTGGATATCGAATGGTCGGAATCCCTGCAAAATCTTTCGCTAACATAGTTACTCTATGCGCCATTTCGACTAGTTTATTTTATGATGCAGATTTTTATTAAATCTTTTTCTATGTAGAAACTAGCTCACAAAAAATCCAATTAAATTAATTAATTTGCTAGAATAAAGGTTTACAATGTATGCTATTAAAACTATAATGACCCCTTTACATTCTACCATTAGAAATGGTGTACAAATATTAAATTTTATTTATTACTAGCCTTTGCGCGCGGCTTTGCCTGCGTGGTGATGGAAATTTTCCCACAGGAACGAACCACCAGGATAAAAAGTATCATAAGTGTTAATCAATAATTCCGTAGTGCATTGTTTTCATGTTTACGCGGCGCACGCCAGTAAAGACAGTCAGCACGATTTTTTCCGACATCAATCAATCAATCTTTATTTGTGAACACAGGTCCACCAGGTGCCTACATGTAATAATTATTATGGTCGAAGGTGTAGAAATGTTTTAGTCCCAACTATTTTTAATAACCTTCCAGTCGATATAAACGATTTTATTACAAAAACCTCCTTTAAAAATAAAATGCATAAGTACCTCTTTAATATATATTGTGAAAGCTTCACTGTAGATAAATGTTTGTTTTAAATTTAAGGAATGCAACAGCATGCAAGAGTCGTTTCTAGGTGAAAAAGTGTAATTATAAAAAAATCAATGTTAATCATTAGAAATGTAGAACAGTGGAGCTACGTCTGCCAACAAACTGCTATGCAGGTTGGCGGAGGTAAATGTAACCTTGAAAAAAATGTTTTCTGTGAATAAACACTTTTTCATTTTTTATAGTACACACACCACCACAACACACAACACCTGACATCTTCAATATATCGTTATATTTCAACCAATTTACACAAAACCTTAACAAATTATACACGCAAACCTTCCTCATGAATCACTCTGTCTATTGGTGAAAACCGCATGAAAATCCGTTCAGTAGTTTTTGAGTTTATCATGAACTGACAGACAGACTGACGCAGCGGGGAACTTTGTTTGATAATATATAGTGACTTTTATTTAATAAAAAGACGGCAATAACGAATCGTGCACTAGGATTTTTGAGGAACAATTTAATTAATTGATGTCAATGTGATACATACGAGTATGTCAGTTCAAGAGGTTGATTACCAAAAGAATAAACGCTGATAACAGACAATTTTCCTTACAAATATACCTGAAATATCTTTCCGAGTCGTAACGTTACATTACATCCCACATTAGACACATTCTACGTCACTCCGGTGAAGCCATCCTTACCTCAACACTTACTGCTAAATGGGGCATTACGGCGTTGCTAGTGTAATTAGTATTGCTAGAGCTTCAGGGTAAATTAATTTAGAGATTAGTGGACCGACTGACCTGTAATAATTTCGTGCATTGAAACGTGTTACATGAACGTGAATCTTGAAAGCTATTTGATTGCAAATAGAGGCATTATTATTACTATTCCACTCTAGAGGAGGCATTAGCATTATAACATCCATAATGGATGGATGGATGACACACATGATGATAACACAGGTTTTCCTAGCATAGTCATTGATAATTTATTCTGTACCAGGCTAATTGCACATTTAAATTAAGTGTCACCCTGTATCTGTTTACTTTCTGTGAAAGTCTATTAACTGCACCCAAATTACAATGTTAATTTTTATTCTTTTTATGTTTTACAATGTCTGACACATTTTCGTCATTATTTGACATTATACATCAATTTTAATTTCGATCGACTATTTATTATTAGTGATTGTCATAGAAATCATGTCACTTGGTTCAAATAGGTTCATTTTATATAGGTAGATTCTTTTACATAATTATTGTGAATGAGAGAACGTTGTAGGCCTTACAGACTAGATTTGTAGTTTTTTCATTCCTCTAAGTACCTGGTACTTATTGACAGGCCTGCACTGTCCTCCCATACCTATTATCACTATAATTTGAAAACATTGTAAAATCCAATTATTTTTAAAAGAGTAACCGTGGAGTTTCTTGCCGGCTCTTCTCCATAGGAAGCGACAAATTGGAACCGTGCACCTAGCTTCTGACGTTTTATAAGTGCCCATGCAGGTTTATGTGAAATAAAATATTTTGATTTGATTTGATTATGTCAAATAGAATATACAGGGTGATTGGAAGATGGGTGCAAAGCTTTAAGGCGAAGATAGTACAGACAATTTAGAACCATTTAAGCCATGGTTGTCTTAGACGAAGTCTTACCAAATATTTTTAACCAAATTTTTTAGTTTTTTTTCGGAAATTCTCAAAATTTAATGTAAACTGCATAATTATGGCCAAATTGAATGATAAATGAATTCATTTTTTATTTATTTAATTAAAGTAATGTGTAAGCAATCAAGCAAACAAGCAAGCACAAGCAACACAAGCACAAACACAAGCTTCTGTGTCATTAGACATTTTTTTTACAGACATTTAAAGCTCAGAAAAAATAAAAAATTTGTACAATACGTCTTTTAAACCTTATTAAAAAAAAAATTGGTAAGACTTCGTCTAAGACAACCATGGCTTAAATGGTTCTAAATTGTCTATACTATCTTCACCTTAAAGCTTTGCACCCATCTTCCAATCACCCTGTATAATGATTATTTATTCAGCTTATCTAATGTTCCCACTGCTGGGACACAGGTCTCCGCTCTTCGAGAGGGTGTGGGATGTAATCCACCACGCGGGGTCAGTGCGGGTTGGTAGAAGTCACATGTCTTCGAATTTTTGGTTCCAAGATATGTCGGTTTCCTCACAGTGTTTTCCTGCACCATTTTAAAAACTGCGTTAGTGAAATTATTTACACAAAGTTAAGCGCTGGCTGGGTTCGAACCCACGACCGTCTTAAGTCGGGGCCGTTACCACTGGGCCACCACTGCTCTCAGAGGAAGCTCTCACCTTCAATTAAATGAGGGGTTCGTACTGGCGCAGAAATTTTAAATAACTTTAACTTCATAGAATTTAAGAAAATGTGGTTCATTTAGAAAGTTCTTTAGTTAATATTTTGTTTTTTTTTTAGTAATAAATGTAAGACTTTTTTATTTTTATTTATTTGTGTAACGATTAGATGATACAGTGCACGTAGTATCTACGGAAACATAAATATAGAAATAGTCCTCCAGACCTAATTTCGGCCACGGTGACCAATCTCAGCGGAGTCCAACCCAGTCGGCAATGGCGATATTATAGCGAACAAGTCACTCTTCCGTCACTCTCACAATCCGTATCCGCGCGGGGGCATTTGGCTCCTTTTCCCGATCCCCGTCGTGTGTCGCGTTGCGATGTGAGATCCCCCTGAACCACTAATGCATAATATGCCTACCTACAACCCAATCCAGTCGTAGTTATTTATTATACTGGCGACGCGACGGGTTCATACCCAATCAGACTGCACATCTAGTACTGAGGTCAAGCTATCATCGGTGCAAAGCGAGTAGTAGTTCTTTAGTAAAGTGCTCTCTTTCAAAATCTAACAATTTTATCAATGTTATTAAGAACATTCTTCATAATAAAGTAATTTGTTTATAAAGTTCGGTACATTTTTTCTCCAGTGAGGTCAATTTGTCATAATATTTTACGTGTGCGCATCGCTTAAATCTAATAAAAGCTATTGGGTTTGCCGCTAGGGACCTATAAATCTTAGGGTTTTTACGAGACTTGACTGTAAGCTTTGTAGTCTAGAGCTATAGTGTGATACGGAGCGCGAAGCCGATTTTTTACTTTTTCAAAGCCTTTAATTGAATGGTTATTTTTCAAAATTTCAGATCACGCGAACTAATGCTACAAAAATTTACGTTGGTTTATAAATCTTGGGAATTCAGCTGAATCTCACTGGTGAGTTTAATTAATTTTTCCATGATTCGTAACGATTTACGAATTTTTGTTAATTTAACTGGAAATGTCTAATTTTAAACCCAATGTTCAAGACGTACAAACAACTGGTCCAAAAATATTATGAGTGTAGATCGGCAGGAAAGTAGATTGGTTAGAGAAAGATGGCCCAGACTTCTTAATTATCATTTCTTTTTTCATATAATAAGAGTGATCGGGGCTAGTTTTCTACATAATTATTTAGCAACTGTTAGCATCTGTCTTTCTTTTAGCACCACGTTAAAGATAGTGAGTTTATTTTGTGAAAAAATAAGACCCGTTATAACCCTGCCATATTTTTTATGACAAACTGCCACCAGAGACCTGATGTTAACGACCAAGGACTCCAAGATATATGGCATATCGCTTTAGGGATAAAAATAAACAAAGTGATACATTTTATACTCGCTTGAACGTGACTAACAAAATTCTGATTGAATCAATTATAAAGTTTACTCGAAGTTTTTACTTTATTTAAACAAGAAAATGTTTTTTTGGTTTTATAACTCGCAGGTCAACATAGGAGGACCTCTTAGGTGACCCTACAGACGTTGTCCTGTCTTTCGTTCTCATCTCTACTCTGTGCTGTTTACGGGGTGAGAAGTGAACGGTAGACGCCTGGCGGGATAACTGATCGAGTGGTAACTGATAAATTTTATCGACCGCAGAGAGTAGAAAATTATTAAAGTACTAATATTGCTATTAACAATTAGGAGTTGGTGGTAGAAGGCTGAAAATTTAGGATTGTATGTAATATTTAATGACAAATCATTTAAAAAAATTGTTCAAAAAATTTAAAAAAAGAATTTGGCGTGGACCACCCTTATCACTTAGGGGTATAAAAAATAGTTTACGTCCTATGGGAGCCATGGAATCATACACAACGTGCCCGCGCAGCGGCGCACGGTACACTAACGAGATGCGCCGGTGTCGGAAATATTTATAGTGTGCGTACAGGCAACGCTATACGTCGCGCACGCGCCAGAGCGAGATGGGTGCCCGGTCATCGTGGATTATTGTCACAGTTTGTTTTAAGCCTTGTAAAATCAATGTGCTCCCATTGGTCAATTGAATATTTTTAATATAGGTAAGCCAAGGTACTAAACCTATGTCGAAATGTATGTAAGTAAGGACCCTTTACCAATAAAGAAGCAATATTATTCCCTGTAATATACCGAGTTTTACTTCACATAACTGACCGACCCCAACAATTGGTGACCCCGAATTTTAAAACGGAACACGTGAAGACCTTTTTTGTGTGAAGCAAGTTACCATGTCCGAAGAACAACAAGCAAAAATCCAGAGCGAGATGAATTACGACGTGAGTGCAGTTTCCGTGCAGTCGCGGCTTTTACCTTTTTGGAGAGAAATACCCCGTGCTTGGTTCATCCAATTCGAAGCCGTGATTGACCCATTGAAGACCTCGGATGACCAGAAGTTCCGGTACCTACTGCAACAGCTGCAAGCGGTCGATTTACAACATTTGACCGATATACTATACAATCCGCCGGCAACTGGGAAATACGAAAAAGTTAAACAACGCCTACTCGAAGCTTACGACAAATCAGACGTCAAGAATTTTCAAAAACTTATCAGCGGATTAGAGCTTGGAGATCAGAAGCCCTCCCAGCTGTTAAGGAAGATGCGAGAACTCGCAAGCGGCATGATTACCGAAGAAGGTCTGAAAATAGAATGGCTAAATCACCTGCCCGCACAAGTTCGAGTTGTCTTGTCAGTAAACAAGGAATCATCATTGGACACCTTGGCTGCGATGGCAGACAAAATGGTGGAGTACGCAGAGAGTCCCAGCGTCGCCGCAGTCACAGCGCCAGCACCATCATCGTCTTCTACAACATCCACGACACAGCTAGAAACACTAGCTAAGCAAGTAGAGAAGCTCACGCTAGAGATCGCCGAACTACGCCGAGGACGACCAACACACGGACACCGTCGCCGCTCATACAATCCTCGCTTTCGTTCTCGTTCACGCTCGCAGTCAACGCATCGTGGACCGGCACTAAAACCTGGAGATGCCAACTGGGAATGCCGCTACCACTACCGTTTCGGAGACAAAGCAAAGCGCTGTGAGTCGCCATGTTGCAGAAGGAAGAAGCCGTCGGAAAACTAGAGCTGACACCGACCGTAGCGGACGTCGGTGTCCCATACACCAGTAATCGCCTTTGTGTACACGACCGTAACACTCACGAACGTTTCCTCGTGGACACAGGCGCAGATATCTCCGTTTTGGCCGCCAAACACAAAGATAACAAAACTGCAAGTAGCTACAATTTATACGCGGCGAACAATACGCCCATCAAGACCTACGGACAGAAAACCATCAGGCTAAATTTTGGATTACGAAGAGACTTCGTATGGTCATTCGTGGTTGCAGACGTCAAAACTTCTATACTGGGAGCTGATTTTCTCCGTCATTTTAAACTACTGGTGGACCTGGACAAGAAAAAGTTAGTAGACAAGATTACCGAACTATCTATCGACGCAATAGAGATTTCTACAAGCACCGAATCAGTTCACATCATAAGCAACAATCAAGCATACTACGACATTTTGAAACAATATCCTGATGTCCTACGTCCCATGTCACTGAAACAACCACCGAAACATGACGTTGTCCACCAAATCGAAACTACCGGCCCCCCACTCTACGCTCGCCCCCGCCCGCTGCCCCCGGACAAGTACCAGGCAGCCAAAGAAGAGTTTGACCGCATGTTGGAAATGGGAATCTGCAAGCCATCAAAAAGCCCATGGGCCAGCCCTCTTCATGTAGTAAAGAAAAAAGACGGAAGACTACGCGTGTGTGGCGACTATAGACGTCTAAATGCAGTCACACAACCAGATCGCTATCCCGTACCACACATTCAAGATTTCACTTACCAACTACATAACAAGAAAATATTTTCGAAGCTTGATTTAAAAATGGCGTACTATTGGATACCGATTGCAAAGGAGGACGCACAGAAAACAGCGATCACAACACCTTTTGGAATGTTCGAGTTCAATTGCATGACGTTTGGACTACGAAACGGCAGTCAAACATTTCAAAGATTCATGCACGAGGTACTGAGAGGCATAGACGGCTGTTTCTGTTTCATCGACGACATACTCCTATGCGAAGAAAACGAAACAAAACACAAGCAGCTCCTTCATCAAATTCTACAGCGATTGGACAAATACGGTCTGACACTGAACATAGAAAAATGCGAATTTGGTAAAGAAAGAGCGTTTCTCTTTTTTTTTGCCATTACACGTTTGTGGAATGTCCCACGATATTTTAGATAAATAACTTTGGTGTAATCTATAAATTACTGATAATGTTTTGTTTAGGAGCACATTTGGTATTAAAATTTACAGAAAATATTTTAACAAAACATAAATACATAGTATCTAAATAAAAAATCAACAAAATATCAACTGTCGAAAATTGCAATGTATGATATTCAGTATGTCCCAGTCTACCAATCGAAATTTCAAACCCAATTATTTTGAGAAGGTTCAAAGAAAATATACTGAGATTTTGCTCTTAAACCGTTTTGCGACGTAAAAGGTCCACGTTGTATTGCCTGTTAGGTAATTTGTTTAAAATTTGATGGTTAAAAATGTATTTTAAACTTGTCCCAGAAAAAGTTCCAAAAATTATTTTCAGTTTTTGTTACCCATTTTATGTGTTATAAATAAAAAAAAAAACAAATAATTATGATTTTTTGGACATAACAACACCGCAGACGCCATTAAACGCCGCCATATTGATGTTTGTGTCAGTTGCCGTTTCGAAGTTTGTATCGTCCACACGTATCGAGTTGTAGTGTAAATCTCATTCCAGCTTTTGTTATTGCTCTTTCAAGGTAAGTTGACAATATTTACCACTTTTTTTTATCATAATATAATAGTTAGTAACTTCCATTAAAATATAGTGTATAATAATAGGTGAAACTGCAATTTGAACCACCACAATAATATTTTGAAAAAATCGAACACTTGTTTCGTTACTTTTTTTTTTGTTACTTTCGGGTAGTAACGTATAAGCGGAAAATAATAGTAACAAAAACGGAATTATAAAGCTATGTTTATATTTAACAGCAAAAGAAAATGCCACTAACGCCTGCAGAAAAAATGAAACGATATAGAGAAAAATTAAAACGAAACCCGGATAAGTTGGAACAAATAAGAAAGAAAAATTTAGAAAGAATAAAATCCAAATATAAATATAAAAAAATATCGGAAATGACAGAAACAGAACGAAAAATCCAGAGAAAAAAATGGAAAGAAGAAAAACAAAAGCAAAATGATAAAAGAAAATTAAAAAAAGCAGTAAGTAGTGTAAGCTCTTCAACGATAACAGCAGATATTATAACGGACACAACAACGGGAACGTCCGCCTCGGAATTAACACTATCAGAGTCGTCGACTGGTACACAATCCACAATATTAAGATTGTCAAAGACTGTAACAAGTTTACGAAGGGCTAGAAATAAATTGAAAACAGAATATGATAAAGCAAAAAGCCGTATTGTTTATCTAGAACGAGCTAACGAAACTGCAAGAAAAAAAATATATCGACTGCAAAACAGCATATCGGAAGAAAAAAAGAAATTTGAGACTGATTTACTAAAAATAAAAGCCCGAAATGAAGTACTAGAAGCTTCTTTGAAGTTCACTTACAAAAATTGTCAAAATAATAAAGAGAGGGCCCTGATAAAGAAGATAGCAAAAAATGATCTGGTGATAAATAATAAAGCACAGACGTCTGTTTCGAAACAAATAGGTGTACGCAATAGAAATAAAAAATCCGTTAAACGTCAAATTTCGGAATTAAAAAAAACTATTACAGAGTTTTACATTCGAGACGATGTTAGTAGAGCCACTGCAGGCAAACGTGAGTGCAAAACATTAAAGAAAAATAAAGAACAAATAAGATATCTTAGTAGGTCTTTGCGAGCTTTACATGAGAAGTACAAGAAAGAAGGTGGTATTGCAGCATTTTCAACATTTTGTCGATTCAAACCTTTTTACATTTTAAGTCCAACCATACATAACCGAAATACGTGTCTTTGCATTAAACACTCAAACTTAAATTTAAAAATAGCAGCACTGTATCGTCATAAATTAGTCAATTTTCGTAATTCGCATAATCTCTTGGAAAAAGTAGCTTGCGATGTAGAAAATTTCGATTGTATGTATGGAAAATGTAATAATTGTAACAATATTTCAATAAACTATAATTTAGAAACTTCAGGCGATCAAAATATTACATGGCAAATGTGGGAAACGGAAAATTACTCGTATAAAAAACACACCAAAGACGGAGAGCAAGAAGTTAAAACCAAAAAGACTGTTAAATCGCTCAAGAACGCAACAGTTACAGAATTATTAAAGCTATTTGAAGCTGACATACCAGCATTTAAAAAACACAGTTTTAATTCGTCGCATCAAGCAAAATCTTACAAAAACTGTATTGAAAACTTGATAGAAGACGAAATAGCTATCCACTGTGATTTTTCACAAAATTATGAATGCAAAATGTCGGAAGAGGTGCAGTCGATGCATTTTGGTGCGTCAAAGACGCAAGTTACTCTGCACACTGGTGTAATATTTTTTAAAGGAGGTCAAAAATCCTTTTGCACTGTATCACCATCCAATGTGCACCAGCCACATGCTATATGGGCTCATCTAAAGCCAATTATAGATTTAGGTAAGACTTTGGTTTCCAATACTAAAAGGATTCACGTATTCTCTGACGGACCCAGCTCTCAATACCGACAAAAGAATAACTTTTTTCTGATTAATTATTTTTCGACATTCTATAATGTTGATATCACTTGGTCGTTTTTCGAGAGTGGTCATGGCAAAGGGGTGGCTGATGCCATTGGAGGGGTTGTAAAAAGATGCCTTGATAGGCAAGTTTCTTATGGGCAGGATATTATACGTGCTGCAGATGTGTATTCGACATTGCAGTCTTCAGCTAAAGCTGTTAATGTGTTTTACATAACTGAAGCAGAAATTGATACTATTAAAGAATGTGTACCTAACAATCTTAAAACTATAAAAGGAACAATGAACATTCATCAGGTTACTTGTAAGCATGGCAATGATCAAATTCAGCATCGCATCTTGAGTTGTTTTTGTACTAAAACTAAAATATCATGTACTTGCTATAACCCAATCGCACATAGATTTGAGAAAATAACAAATGTTCTGCCACAATCTGACCTCGATGACTCAAATGAAACAGCGATTCTATCAAATGTTGTAGTGGATAAATATATTGAACAAGGACTTCAACAAACGGATCTCAAAATCGAAACACAATCATTTATGCTACCAAGTAAATCTACAAATGATAACACTGATCACTGTTTCATAAACGATATTAACATGACTACAGACTTGCCAATTATATGCATTGAAGATGACGATCTACCTCAACAATCACATGAAAAAAACGAAGAGGATAATGGCAACTGTTTAAAATTTTGTTATGAAAATAAAAATAAAGAGTATGACAAAGAAAACAGAAAAAATTATGATAACATAACATCTACTCAAATAGAACCATATCCAACAATCTCTAAAAATCGTTTGGGTTCTGGCACTAAAATTAAAAAACCCGTTTTGTCTAAATCGTTGACTTATGCTGTGACTCGTAAAGTAGCTTGCAGTAAATGTAAAAATCCCTCATTATTGCACGATTTAGTAAAATGTCTGAGCTGTAAAAAATACTTTTGTGTAACGTGCACAGAAGGTCAATCTTATTTTGACTACATATGTAATATTTGTTTTGGAGAGGATTAAGCTTGTGTTTCAGAGAGTCAAGTAGATATTAAAGTAGTCAATTTTGAATTTCATGATAGAGAGTGTCTTGTTTCTTTTTTTCAGGGTAGTGAACCTGGCCAAGTAATTTCAAAATGGTCGTTTACTTTGATATCGACAAAGTTATTGTTAAGAATGATTTAAATACATTTCTTAAAGGCAATTTAGCCTGGCCCTGGTCGGCAACACATTTTATATTGTCGGAGATATGTTTTGAATGTGGAAGTCCTACAGAAAATGGGTTGAGTGCAATGCCATCTCATTTTGTACTGACCATGAATAGGGAAGATGTAAAATATTTAATGAAAAGCAGCTGGTTTTGGTGCAAAACATGCATATATGCCAGCGTATACGATCATTATCCTTATGATGAATGCCAGTGCTGCAATAAATAGATGTATTTGTAGCTTTTCTGATCTCATATACCTACTTAGTTAAGTGTGTTTGCTGTTTTTTCTTTCATAAAATGTTGATATTGTTGGTAAAATTTAAAAACATACTTTACATTTTGTTTAACGCGATTATTATCACTGCCCCCTGAATTTAAAATTCTAAAAATGTTTGATAAGTATTAATGATGTTAATTTCTAATTAAGCGTTATTTAAATATATATTTTTTATGCAGAAAAATAAACATTAAGATATTACTGTATGCTACTATATTTTAGAATATTAAATGACATAAAATTTAATATTCTAAAATATAGTGACAATATTCCTAATTATAATAAGTGTTATTAAATTACTACTGTTAGTACATATATAGTTTCTTTGTGATACAAATAATACTTTATACCAAAGCCACTAAAGCTAATTATGCCTGTGTTCAATTTTAGTAATGTGAGTGTGTCGTTTAACTTATACATATTCTTTTTCTAATTACATATTATAAATGTTGTCATATTACCTACTTAATTTTTATATAATTTATTTTCTTGCAATGTTTAAAACAAAAAAAAAATGTAGTAATAACTATTTTTTTTGTCTGATATTCATGAACCTAATGTTGTTGCTTACTAATAATAATTAATAATCTTTTGAATTGGCAATACAAATAAGTAAGATTTGAGCTTATGTTGGAAGGCTGGTTTAGTCTGCACTCTGCAGCATGTCTGGCTCCGTCATAGGCTCTAAAGTTGTAAAACGAGTGTCAACTTTTCTACCAATTATGAATGTCGTGTGGCTTTTGGTCACTTAAATATTCTTATTTAATAATAAGTTTTCAATGTTGTTTAATTTGTCCTAAAATAACAAAATTTTATAAGATTGTCATGTTGTCCTGACAATGTTCTTTATTAAAAATTAAGTGTGAGAAACACGAAGACAAAGAGTCTGATTAGAATTAAGTTTATTAAACGTTGATTATGACTAACCACTAATCCGTCTTTTTATTTGTTAATATCTTTAATCTTTTAAATAGGCATTATAGACTTAGCCTTATGTTTTCTATTTTGTTACCAGTTACTCCTTTTTTGTTACTGTCCCAAAAATCTACCGTTCTTACACTCGGTTTAAAGTGTTTATTTATTTTCTATAAATAAATATAACTTCTAAATAAATTCAAGGTTGCTGAAAATTTTTATAAGAAATAAGCAAAATCTTAAAATGTTGTTTATTTTTCAAATAATCAAAACTTTTAATTTACTTTGGCTCATAAGTAACAAAAAAATATTATAGCGCCTAAATTGGAAATGATCTTTTACTTTTCTTTATATTTCTTTGCGATGATGTTATTAAATTTATCATGAAGTCTCAGAAAAATATAATTTTAGCCACAGAATTAGCGACCTATAAGTGTTTTTTTTACATTTAAGGAGTAACAAAATAAGAACTTTCAGTGTACCTTTAATTAGATTTTTTAAATATTTTTACATAAATCCTAAATAAAATAGAATTCCTTGTGAAAAATCCAAATATTTATGAAACAAATTATTTCACATCAAGAAAAAAACAGCGATTTATTGATATTTTTATTATTGGCGTCTTTTTAAAAACATGGCAAAAAAAAAGAGAAACGCTCCAATAGACTTCCTCGGCTACGAAGTATCGGCGACCGGCATAAAACCTACAACGGAACGAGTTAAAGCTATATCTACCTACCCAAAACCGAAAACAATTCTCGAACTTCGACGTTTCCTGGGGATGATCAACTTTTATCGAGGATGTCTCCCTCGACAAGCAGAACTACAGAACGAACTTAACAAGTACCTACATAACAGAAAGCGCAATGATAGCACTCCTATCGAGTGGACAACGGACGCAGAGCAAGCCTTTGAGAAATGCCGCCAAAGCATCACAGAGGCCACCATACTCTCACACCCAGTTCAAGGAACTACCCTCGCCATCATGACAGACGCTTCAGATCACAGCCTTGGTGCTGTTCTCCAACAAAAAGTGGACAAAGTTTGGAAACCACTAGCATTTTATTCAAAAGCAATGAGCGCAACGCAACGTCGATACAGTGTATACGATCGCGAACTACTAGCCATGTATACAGCTGTAAAACATTTTCGCCGATTAATAGAAGGTTGCGACGTCGAAATACATACAGACCACAAACCGCTTACTTACGCTCTCACCAGAACAGCGAGTGCTACCGACACACCTAGACGCGAGAGACAACTGCATTTCATTAGTCAATTTTGTTCGAGCATAAAGTACATACGAGGGGAAGAAAATACAGTCGCCGATGCTTTATCAAGACTCGAAGAGATTAATTGTCCGTCAACTATCGATTATAATCAGCTAAGCATCGATCAACAGCAAGACCAAGAACTCGAGAGGCTCAGAAAACAAGAAAACTTGATATTCGAAGAAATATCAATACCCGGATGTAACCGACCAATCACATGTGAGCTATCAACTCCAATACCACGACCGTATGTACCCGCAAGACACCGTTACGCAGCTTTCAAAGCGCTACATGAGTTATGTCACCCAGGCGTACGCAGTACAAGAGAACTGATGACAAGAAAATTATTTTGGCCGTCTATGAATAAAGAAGTAGCGCAGTGGACGCGAGCCTGCATAAGCTGCCAGCGAGCGAAAGTACATCGGCACGTAATAACGCCGTTAGTACAATTCCCGCCATCACAACGCTTCGAACATATCCACATAGACATCGTTGGCCCACTGCGTCTTTCTAATGAATATCGCTACTGCGTCACTATAATTGACCGATGCACCAAATGGCCCGAGGCAATTCCGATCCGTGACATCACAGCGGAGGTCGTCGCACAAGTGCTATATGAAACGTGGATAGTGAGATTTGGATGCCCGCTACGCATGACGACAGATCAAGGACGCCAGTTCGAGTCAGCACTGTTCAACGCGCTTATGAAGAAAATGGGAATCAGCAGAATTCGTACTACAGCGTACCATCCACAGTCGAATGGACAAGTTGAGCGATGGCACCGAACAATGAAAGCGGCGCTAATGGCTCGCGGGGCAACAACGACATGGACAGAGGAACTGCCAACCGTATTATTAGGATTACGCACTGCCCTGCGACAAGACAACAACCTCAGCCCAGCTCTAATGACGTATGGTACCACGCTTCGCGTACCATCTGATTTCTTTGATCCACAAAACTCAAGAATCGACGACGCCGAGTTGGTACGCCGTCTCACTCGCACGATGACGTCACTCACGCCGGCCCCACACCGCTCACAATCAGCTGACAAGCCTTTTGTCTACAAGGACTTATTGACGTGTACGCATGTTTTCGTTCGAAACGATACCGTCAGAGCGCCACTTACACCACCGTACGATGGCCCCTATGAAGTACTGAAGCGTTATGCCAAGTACTACGAAATCCAGTTACCATTACGGACCACAGTTGTGTCACTGGATCGACTGAAACCTGCCTACATCGTGAGTGAACCTGAAGCAAATTTTGCGAGCACGCAGACGTCGACAGCACGCTCCCATACATCGGCAGCTCACCATGGCTCGACCACTACTACTGCACCTGCAAGTCAACCCTACATCACGAGAAGCGGAAGATTGGTCAAGAGAAACGTACGCTTCTCTTGAGGGGGAGTGATATGGGAGCCATGGAATCATACACAACGTGCCCGCGCAGCGGCGCACGGTACACTAACGAGATGCGCCGGTGTCGGAAATATTTATAGTGTGCGTACAGGCAACGCTATACGTCGCGCACGCGCCAGAGCGAGATGGGTGCCCGGTCATCGTGGATTATTGTCACAGTTTGTTTTAAGCCTTGTAAAATCAATGTGCTCCCATTGGTCAATTGAATATTTTTAATATAGGTAAGCCAAGGTACTAAACCTATGTCGAAATGTATGTAAGTAAGGACCCTTTACCAATAAAGAAGCAATATTATTCCCTGTAATATACCGAGTTTTACTTCACATAACTGACCGACCCCAACAGTCCTATTCTCAGACCTACTGAATATACACACAAAATTTCATAAGAATCGGTCAAGGCGTTTCGGAGGAGATTTGTTACAAACACTGTGACACGAGAATTTTATATATTAGAGCCGACCGTCAGCCGACCACCTGGTGGTCGGCTGCTTAACCGGACTTGGCTGTGGCTGCCTCAATAAATTAAGGCCTCCAACCAGGGCAAAAGAAAATGTTTTAGTTTTAGGCTACGTATGCACTGACAGGTGGCTTGCTTAGCGCCTAGATCCTAGTGACATAACATAGTGTTTGATAAACACGATACACGCTAGGCGACTAGGGAAGGCACCAAGAACGCAATGTGGTAGCGAGAATTCTAGCTAGAACGTTCGTTTAACTTTGCTACTCGCAAGTTGACTAGCTAGGCTCTAGGCACTAAGTAAGCCACCTGTTAGTGAATGTGCGTATAGCTTTATGGTCGAAGCATTGTTTACTGTTTCGCTTCTGTATAAAAAATTCCAATGCTGGTTCATCTAGCATTGGAATAACAGAAATTAATGCTTACGTCATCAAGTTAGCATTAAGTATCTTAAACATTCATATATTTTTGTTACTCAGCTTAACACCATGAGAAAAGTCATTACACTGAAATTTTGACTTTATATCTCCACAGGCACATTGCCAAGGCGATAAACTAGAATCACCATAAAGAAATTGTAAAGGGCAATGCACACTTTTTCATTGCACCCACAATACAACGACGGCGTAATCACATACTATTTCAAATTATGATACAGACTTGGCAAGAAGGCTAACCAATAATTTTACTTTCTTGCAAAACAGTTTGTTATAATGTGAATTCAACAACGATAGATAAACTTCTACTTTGGTCGCAGTTCATTCAATACAGATATTGTACGATAAACACGAGAAAGCTTTTACTGTTGTTGCCATTTTGGGTTTGATCCCTATGTTTCCGTACCTTTTCTGTTGGAACGAAGCCAGCTTTCGCAAAATATAAAAAAGAGAATTTGGCCAATAAAAATAATTGTATTGGTATAAAAAGTTGTGGCGATACCACGCAACGCTGCCGCGTCATCGCTGCGTGTCGGATTGGACCCGATCTCGTGCGAGTTCGCGTGATTTCGTTACGCGTATGTGTATTACGCTTAATAACCCGGTGTCGTGGCTTGAAACCGAATAATATTTTCACAAAATGCGTTATTTGCACAGTCGCAATCGTAAAATCCGTCTTTTATGCTTCAGCGCTCACGCGACTTCGTGCGATGATAGCTTCTAAAATTTCCGTCGAATAAATCCAGTTAGCCAGTTCCCTTTGGAATCTTATTGAGTAAGCTTGTTTTATTTGTTACCTCAAACGACGGCAATATTTGAAATACTTTATATTCACGAAGCTGTTGAGCTTAAATAGATGTCTTAAAACTAAAAGATTTAAGACCGACAATAAGTTTTATACAGACAGTGGTTACAAATGACTGCCATTTCTTGTCTTGATGTGTCTTTTCAGTTCGTTCTAAAGATTTTACAGTTCCACTTCATTTTTAACTGGGTATGTATCTACTGTTTTTTTTAGCAATGGTACCTGCATTCCTTAAATAACGATATTATTATTTGGAAACGAATCGCCCTAAAATTCTTACACAAAAATTAAGTACCAATCCTACAATAATACGCCCTAAAATTCTTACACAAAAATTAAGTACCAAACCTACAATTATACCTGATACTATGTGAAAGTTTAGATGTTTGTTACTCAATTACGCAAAAACGACTGAACGGATTTGTATGAAGTTTGATATACAGATAGTTTATGACCTAGATTAACACATAGGATAGATTTCATCTCATAGTAGTACGTTCCCGTGCGACAATTTCCGACACCCACGCGGGCGAAGCAATTGGCAAAAGCTAGTCCGACATAATTATGAGGTTTTCCGCATAAGCCGATAGAATACCCCGGAAATACCGACTTGGCTTCGGACAGACCACCCACAGGGCGACTCACTACCAACCTCACGAAATCACGATTCATTTAACAATTTTTCCCACTCTAGTGGGCGCTTGCTTTATTTCGTGTAATCATAATTTTCCTCTATCTTTATTTGTCTGTATCTAAAATTGGTTGTGTTTCCAATTTTCAGTATTGTTTTCTGAGTTATTATGTTATTGTATTTTCATGAAAGACATAATTCCTTCCCTGGTTTCTCGAAGGGTAGATAAGGCAGATATGGAATAATAGTACACCCACATTTCACCAGTATTTTGTAAATAATATGGTAAAAACTCATCAGCTTAGCCGTCTGCCAATTAAGTTAGGGTCGGCTTCCTGACTAACCAGATGCAACTGAAAACCAGTATTTTTATATGGAGCGAGTACCTATCGGAGCTCCATAACCCAGTTACTGGGTAACACGATACCCCTTGGCTGTCACTTTGACTTCTAGTCACCCAGAACAACAAGAACAAAAGCTTAAACTGATTTTCGAGTCACGGAGGAGTCTCGGTATGTAGATGGTTGCCCATAATCGGACCGCCCTCAGGAAGCGTTGTTTAACTTTGAATATCGACCTGTACAGCTGTTATTGTAGCCACGAACCGTACTCAGACATCTTAGAAATGATGGTGAGTCACCTAGAAAGATGCTATAAACATCTAGGGACACAGACACAAGAACCGTATTGTTGTCAAATCGTAAAAAAAAAACATAATGGAAATTGTATCATCAAAAAAAAAACAATCATTTTTATTTCAGGCATTGTATATGTACACACAAATACATTTCACCCATAGTGACTACATGACTGTCATAAATAAGAAAGCATTAAGTAGATATATTCTCATTAATAAGTTAAATTAAGTATACTCCATTTGAAATAAGATTAGACATTTAACTAAAACTTTTTTACAGTCCGATCAACCGATTTTGATTTCTATTGCGTTGGTGGCATGACAAATGGCAGCTGCAGTAAACAGTTGGTATTGTAACAACTTTTTTTCTTTAAATGCCATCCTTATGCCTACGGCATAGAAATCCGAATCGGTGAACGGACTGTAAAAAAGATTTGTTTAAATGTCTAATCTTATTTCAAATGGAGTATAGTTATTTTGGGTTTATCATCAACGTCAACTTTTACATTACTTATTTATCCTTGCTTCTAAAACTACGTCTTTTATCTTTGACGGTGCAACAATATTATTACTTTAAAGCAACGCGAACACTTCTCTAACAGAGTCGTTATCGTCAAACTAGGGCCATTACTGTGACGTTATGGCGCTAAAGATATTGACAACCGTTAACTGTCATAAATCTTAACTTTTTTACTGGTTTTCAATAGAACGATGGTAAACAAAGGTTTGAGAAAACGAAGTGACTTCTTCACCTGTTTCTGTGTAATATATTTTTTCTACGTTTTGTTAATAGTTTCACTTAAAACTTGTTTTCGGAAATCACAACATTTTCTAGACATTATGAACAAGATTATAAAGTAAATAAATAATAGTTTAAAAAACTAAAAAACACGCTTTAAAAACCAAACTAAAAAAGGAGAAAATAATTTAATTCAATTAAAAAGCGTGGGGTGCTTTTTGAGGTATTTTTATAATCAATTAATGTCAAGCACCCCACGCTTTTTAATTGAATTAAATTATTTTCTCCTTTTTTAGTTTGGTTTTTAAAACGTGTTTTTTAGTTTTTTAAACTATTATTTATTTTCTATTTTTTAGTTCTGCTAACTACAAAACGTGTTTTTTTTCCCATTTTTTTTTAAATTAGTAAATTGTCATCGGTCCTCGACAAGTTTACAAAGTTTCAATGAAATCTGACCGTTTAAAGTGGGTCAAAATCGCGCTCAAAGATTCCGTTACATACATACATACATACAACCCGAGCTAATATAAAGCGTGTAAATTATTTATTAGTGAGAATAAAATAATTATTTATAAATATTATAAATACGGGGAATCAGAGTTCGATTTCGGAGAGGGAGCCTGAGAAACGGCTACCAGAACCAAGGAAGGCCGCAGGCGCGCAAATTACCCACGGAGAGTTACATACTGACATAATGACATACAAGTGAAGCTTATATAAAGCGTGTAAAAAGGGAAGGGCTCAGTGGACATCAAAGAACTCGTCCGCATCGCTGACAGTGGGAAAGTGCTTAAAAGGCTGGCAGCATTGCCACGTTGGATGGCAATGCTGATTCATGAGTATTAACTCATAATATGTACCTACTTTATTTAATATTACATATTGTTATTATTCTTTCAAGGCTTTTAATTTTTTCTTAATGAAGATTACTTTTCATAAAAAGTTTTTTTTTTAATATTAAGATATAAAAACCTTTTCACGATAATTAAACAACGGAGTGTAAAAAAATACTAAAAAGTAAAAAAAAAATCTTTTAATTTCGGAAGGTTTTTTTTTTATACTATGCGTATTTGTTGTGACTTGTGGTAGGTTGCTGTGAATACAACATGGACATCATCATCATTGGCTTAGCCTTTTCTCAACTATGGTGGGGTCGGCTTCCAGTCTAACCGGATGCAGCTGAAAACCAGTATTTTACATGGAGCGACTGCCTATCTGACCACCACAACCCAGTTACTGGGTAACACGATACCCCTTGGTAAGACTGGTTGTCAGACTTTCGGGCTTCTAACGACCTGTAACGACTGTCATAGATCCACAAATGACAGCGGGGACCAACGGCTTAACGTGCTTTCCGAGGCACGGAGGGGTCTTGGTGTGTAAAGATGGTCACCCATCCACTGACCAACTGCGGCAAGCGTAGCTTAACCTGAACGATCGATCCGTGCGGCTGTTATAACTTAGCCACAAGCCCCTCAGTTTCAGGAAATGTTATAACAACATCAACATACATCAAGTGGATTACGTATATATAATTCAAGCTAAATCAAAAATAACCCAATTATAGTTAGTAAAATTAATACGGGGCCACCGCACAAGCTTCCTCTACCAAATTAAAAAAAAACATTTTCAAAATCGGTCCACAATTGTTGAAAATATCGACAAACATACATAAAAAATACATACAGATGAACATAGATTCATCTCCTTTTTAGAAAACGGTAGTCACAAATAGTCACAAATTCTTGTATTTGACCTATAAAACAAAAAAACGTACGCTGGTTAATTGTCTTTACGGTTCGGTGGAAAGAAGTAAGTAACCTTAGAAGTTAACTTAGTGGGGATAACAAGTTATAGTCATATTTAAGTACCTTTCAGTCAACACCAAGTCTAAACTAATTCTTAATTTAAATGAGTAAAAACTCATAAAATTAATCATCATTTTCATGACATTTAATAAATACTTAATTTCAGAACGAATTCGCTCACGCTACCAATGAGACTTACGTAATGAAAATGTAACAAAAAATTCCAGAATAAAAAGCCTGAATATTTATGCAAACCATCCTTAATTACACAGTTCCACAACACTAAATAACGACCATTGGAACATCACTAGCGGAAGATAAAAACAACAAATTCAACTAAGTGTCCCTAAAAATAAACGCACAAAACGGGTCAGGGATATGTCGTCCCATTTGGCTGCAGCATGAACTTGGCTGGACGGCCAAGACTAGAGTGAGCGAAACCAACCCCTATATTATAAGTACGAAAATTATTCTCCCAGTTTCTTTGTGTTTTCTATGTAGGCTTTATACGACAACTGCACCACGTTTGCTGATTAAAAAGTAAAAACCTTTTGTAGATACATATTTTGCAATGAAAAGGGGAACATCAAAATTTTATTCGAATAAAGTTGTGGAGCTTTTAATTGACATTGTTTGGGATTGAAAAAGTAATTCAGCACTGTTTTATGTAAACGCTGAGATAAAAAGGGAACAGTATCTGTTTGTTTATTACTCTGCACAATTTATAAACGTCAACTGGAGTAATGAGTGTAGTGCTTTCAGAAGGAGAAAGCACTGTTTAATAATTTCGCTATGTAGGTTGGTATTTGAATTCTGTGAATGTGCGTTCAGTATTTTTAATTCCTTTAACAAAACACATTGCATTCATAAGTTTTTGTTTATTTAATTCAATTTAAATGTTTTATTGTTCTGCTTTTCAGCGCTCGCCATTGCAGTCTACAAGCGTTATAAAATACGAACATTTAAAATAGAAAATTTTCGACAAACGCTTCAGTCCCTTTATACACACACGGTTTTCTTGCCGTGAAAAACTATTATTAATGTGCCATGTGTAGGCAAGGTCGTCGGTGTTGTATGGATCGCTATAGAAGCTATTTGAAACGAAGTTTATAGGCCGTACTGTTAAGAATCCGTGTCGTGTACAAAGAGCCTTAAGGCTCGAAGCATACTCTTCACAGGACTTCATCAATTTCCTAAGACCGCAGACCGATGAGCTCAGCAGAACCATGTCATCTACATAGCTCAAATTATTAACGTGGAGTATATATCCACATGGCAACCAACATGTTGGCTACTGAGCCCAGGCATATTGGAGAGGCCCTCACACTGGTGTTCAGGGAATGCGAATGAATTGTACATTGGAAGTCGCAAAATAACACATAAAATATTATTCGACGTGATTGCTGCGGGATTCTGTCGCGCGATTTTCAACTCTCGGTGTTGAACCAAGCATTGGGAATCCAACAAAGTGCATCTCAGTGCTTCGAAAAAACAACTGTTCGATTATCAACTCTCGGCGCTAAACAGTGCGTTGATAATCCAGTACGCGCAAAGATCCCGCCGCAATATTATTAAGTCTGTGTGAACGTTGCCGTCGGCTAACCTATTATAACCACAACAGATCACCCATTTCCTGCACATGATCACTATACCACCAATAATTTTGTAAAGACTACAATCAAATCACGAGACCTATTGTACAAACTAACGATCACAACAATCACTGTAATGGTCAGTTTTCCTGCACCACACCACACTAACTCCTCTTCTTTCCGGCGATCTGACATTACATGGCAATAAAAGGCAAACTTTAGAAGTAAGCGGAAAACTTACTAAGCTTATTTTCGCAGCGACACGAGAATTAGCGCGAGCGAGAAACAGGGTTCGCTCTCAACATAGAATAGATGGGTACAGAAGGTTAGGTCCATATAACGGGCGAAATCAGACACAGACAGTATGTAGGTACGGCGATTTCGAACTACCTACCTAACGCCAATCACGAGCGCACCTAGGCTGATCTTATACTACCACGACCCTAACAACGGGTGATTTTTTACATACAAATTCAATAAAAACGCGATTCCACGGGATCATTTGACTCCGTGTCCCACGCTCTGTCACGTAGCGCGTTGTAGCGTGAGTTCCACCTTACAGTCGCTGTATAGTCATGAGCACTAAACTCCGGCCGTCAGAAAAATTCATCCTAGACACCCGTCAGTATCATCCTAACGAATACGTGTTTTGCGAATTTGATCTTTATTACTTAGCTACTAGAATCGTCGCATTGACAGCTGTCAGGAACGCATTGTCTCGGTGGCCGGACTGAAGCAAACTTCAAAACCGATTTCCTCGTGAAATTATGATTACAACTTTAAGTCATAATATATTTCATAATAGTATGTTCGTAACCACATAAATTACAATCAATACAGTAGAAGAAAATCACATTTAAAAGTGAGCCGCATCTATGTGTGTGTGCATTTTGCTCGTTGTATGAAGCGGACATTCTGTCCCTATCTATTATGTGCTCTTAAATTGCAAGTTGGTGAGACGAAAACAACATTTAATACGGTCTGGTACACTTGTGTTTGGGGAAACCTCACATTTTTACGATCAGTTGTTCAGAATAGGTTTCTATTCTAAGAAATTGTTATGCCGATACCGAAATTATTGCGTCGTATTGAAATAGAAATGGGGTTACTTATGTGGTTTTGTTTTATATGCCCACTTATATGAAGGAACCCATGAGTTGGGTTTTTATTCAATAAAAGGAATAAGTATTAAAATAGTGATATGTACTTACGTAGTATTATTAGTAAAGTACTAAATTGCAGAGTTTGAATTTATGCCGGGTTGCTGGTAGTGGCGTGCACAGAGTTTTTAGACAAGGTGGGCAGAAATTAGAAAAAGGCAAAAAAAAAACAAAATACCTAGACAGCATGCAACCTGTGAGGCAATTAAATGCATCATATTGTTGTGTATTGAATTAACGATTCACTTTACCTTTAGTTTGTATTATTTGCAAATCCGGTGTACAACTACTTTTCACGATCACAGATTTTTTTTTTTTATGTTCACCGAAAGATAGTTTTGAAAATGTTTCATTTTTTAATTTTCTCTATGCACACAGACACACCACCTAAACAACTTTCACAGTAAAAATGATCTATTTTTCACACTATGATCATCGTTAAACCTTAAATAGGTACATGCTGTCATAGCTCACAACCAAAACAAATAAATCAAACAAACAATGGCGTTGGAAATCAGAATATAAAAGTAATACGACAAAAAGTAATGGTAGTTTATGTAGCAACAATTCAATGAAACAATGCTACTTTTAATAATAGTCGCTTAACCAACTTTGTTCTGGGCACGCCACGATAGCGGCAGGAAGTCTCCTCTTTGAGGTGTGGCTTGAGAGGTGGCACGGCGTCCTCACCTTCCGCCTGACGCAGGTCCTCACCGGACACGGTTGTTTCGGGAGGTTCCTGTTTCGGATAAGGCGGGAGGAAACGCCCGGGTGTTTCCACTGTGAAGATCGCCCTGAGGACACGGTGGAGCATACGGTGGAGGTCTGCCCGGCTTGGGCGGAACACCGCCGTGTCCTCGTGGAGGCGATCGGCGGCGGCGATCTCTCGCATCCGGCCTTGGTCCAGGCCATGGTACGGAGCGAGAGTGCACGGGTAGTCTTCACCTCCTTCTGCGAAGCAGTAATGCTCGCGAAGAGGGAGGCGGCGCACGTGAGGGAGAGGCAGTATATGCGCCCTCACGGCTTTAGTCGCTGCGGGAGACGCCCTGGGCGTCGGAAATCCACGACCGATTCCCGGCCACCGTGCGGACGGCAAGTAATGGGTAGCTCGCTATCCAGTAAGGACCAAGCCCGGGTCGACGGCGCGTTTTGTTCCACGCGCGCCTCTTAGAGAAGTCAACACCAACTGGTGGGGTCCGCAAGGGATGATGCCTGTCAGGGGTGCGGGTTGTACGAAAGAGATACCGCGGCCCCTGGCACACAGGCAACTGGGGGAACACGGGTAGGTTTTAATCAGTAAAATTCTGACACGCCCTCCTGCTCCACCCCGAGCGAGAGAAGTTATTTGATGATGTCCCACCCAAAAAAAAAAAAAAAAACCAATTTTGTTCGAAATTCGTCGTGTCAAAAGCCAGCCAGTGACTACCCTGTACGGTTGTGTGCGTAAATTGTTACATTGTGTGCCACGTATGTATAGGAATGCACACACAATAAATCTGCCCGACCACGAGAGCACACATATTAACATTAAGCCGCGAATAGTTCATGTCTCTCCCGAGGCACGCAGCGGCGCTAGTGCACCGCAATGCGAAGTTGCGTCAAATTGTACGAACGAACGGTTATTGTTTCGACGATACTAATGATACGACCGACGCTCGACAGGTGGAGCTGATTTTTGAATAAAGATTTTTTGTTTATTGTTAAAATAACATTAGTTTTAAATACCTATTTACTTGATTTCGGCAGGCAGTGTCTTTCTGTCTTTATGGACTGAACCCCACTGGTTGCTGGCAATAGGCTTGTCCCCTATTACATGGAAATTAGACTGGCTAAATGTAGGTACACTACTAATGTAGGTGTACTAAAGGCACCTTTTTGTCACAACAGACATGAGTAGTTTTACTAAAATTGCTTTGTTTAGTAACTTTGTGTTTTAGTTTTCAGAATCATCATTTCTCTGTATTTTTTTATAATTTGCGTATGTACGAGTATACAGGGTGCCCGATGATAATCGAAAAAATTTTGGTGGGTGATCTGAATCAACATGATCAACTATGGCCTTTTTTAATTTCCAGATTGTTCCATTTTTTCAGGAGGTTGATTATTTTGCAAATTGGAAATTGGTACCATAATAAAAGTTGATCATATTGATGGGTAGAGAACACCACCTTTTTTCTCAATTATTTTCAAAGTCAACCAGTAGGTATAACATATAGGTATATAATGTCACCCACTTTGAAAACCACCGCACAGAAAAATCATAGGTACTTATATTGTATATACTAATGTACGAGTATGTAGGTATCTGTATGTACTTTTATATAAACGACACAATGGAATGGAGATAAATGAATTTACGAAAGAAGGATAATGAGATTGGCTGCAAAATTCTCATTGTGTATAATCAATAATGTCTTATTCCGCAGACCGCTGAAGCGAAAAACCTAACGGTAAAAAATTTAAGCAATTTACATACACAATAATATCATTTACTGCTTATCTTTTTCAGGTAATTCCCAAGAGGTGCGAATGTCTGCTACCTTCTTGTAACCACTTTAGGTAATAGAGAGGTAAGTAAGACGTTTTTATGTATTCACAGTTGTATTGTATAATTCTAGTAGCTAAACTTGTAAACGTTCGCCTAGGGAAATGTTTATTTTATTAGGTTATACTTAGTAACAAATAAAATAAGTGATAGCTTTTATACGAGACTAGCGATTCGCCCCTGCTTCGCACGGTGTTCACGACTTACAAAATATCGATATTTTTTATTATAAGTAAGTTTAATATTAATCAATCATATACATAAACCATCCGAAAGAAATTCCTGAAATGATGGTGAAATCCCCATCAAAATCCATTGTGTAATTTGGAAGAAGAACGCGGACACACAGGCACATTTAAAGCATTTTGTTTTACTGCCTTTAATTATGTAAAATACGTTAGGATCCTATGTCAAACTCATTGAGTGAAATTGGACCAACTTCAAAGCTCCCAATTAAATAGAGTAACCGTGGAGTTTCTTGCCGGCTCTTCTCCATAAGAAACGACAAATTGGAACCGTGCACCTAGCTTCTGACGTTTCATAAGTGCCCATGCAGGCTTATGTGAAATAAAATATTTTGATTTTGATTTTGAATATAATTTTAAAAATCCAACCACTCAGTAAAAAGATATGCGTGGTCATACAACAAATATATATTTATGTCGTAGATTATTGAAGTTGAGCGTTATTAGCAGAGATCGGATATTCGGATGCATGTCTACCTAAAGATAATTTTTAGCTACGAAAGTATGGAAGCAGCTTTATAAATTATTTGTAATATTTATTAAAAACCCCGGGATTCTTAGATTGCATAACTATTCAGATGTGGATACTGGAGGAGGGGTGGTTTGTATTAGTTAAAACAAAAAATAAACAAATTATTTACCTAAATTAAGACTTTTTCGAAACAAAAGCGCATTCCATGTTAGCCAACATCTCAACTTTAGGTGAATATGCATACGAATATCCAATCTCTGGTTATTAGTCTCTCAAAATTGTTTATTACTACGGTGAGGTTAAAGCCCGCCGTGACGCGATCGCTAGAGGGGCAGCACGTGGGAAGACTCTAGTGAGGGGGAAGTGACTGCAAGATGAAACAGTCTAGTGCGGACACAACGTTGACAATCGAATGCAGACTTCCACTTCTATGTCGAAACTGTCGGTTTGCCCGTCCATAGAAAATAGTTCGTCAACGTTATTAGTATTGTACCTATTGTGTCAATTATTCTGAAAGTAAAATAATAACTGATTTGCTGTGTAATTGCATTTTATTGTAAACCCTGAACTATTACATACCGATTCGACGACAGCGATGACGGCGTTATCACTCCGCCATTGCTGACGCCGACATATTATATATGTTACCGGCCAAACCCGATTTCAGGCCAAACTGGTTTATTAAGCCGGGGCACGCCGATTAAATGGGTTAGGTTAGGTTAGGTTAGAACTGTGACCAAAAGCGCGCGATCCGAGCGAGCGAAGCGAGCGGCGCCGCGGCAGCGGCCGGCGAGCGTTACTTCCAAAGGCTGTTAACGAAATAGCTAATTAAGCTAGTTGGCTGCGACATATCACGCGTAGGATAAGTCTGTTTGGCGTAGGACAAACTAGTTTGGCCTGAAATTGGGTTTGGCCAGTAAAATATACATAGACGCATAAACTTGAGAAAGTCATCCCTTTTTTCCTTCAGTAAAAAAAAACTACATACACCTTTTCGTCTGTTCTTTCTAACCTGTATACTGGGAAAAAAAACTTCTACAAATTCTCCCAGCGAACGTTCGCAAGCAAATTAAATTTGATCACCCTGACAGTTGACTAAACTTCTGCCGACGCAAATTCTAAGCGAAAAAAAAATAAACATCGTATCAGGAAACGGCACCAAGTTCGTCTTGCTCTTTAAATCACGGCTTGGGTAATGTCCTTTGTGTTTTTATGATCGCTTCCCCAAAGAGAATAGCTAAATAAAGATAACAGAATTGCGATACGTAAGACTCACATAAGTCTTTTATGTTATAAATGTGAAAGTTTGTATGTTTGGATATTTGTTACTCAATTACGCAAAAACAGCAAAACGGATTTAGATGAAATGTAGCACACAGATGGACTATAACCTGGACTAACACATAGGATACTATTCATCCCGGTAGTAGGTACGTTCCCGTAAGATTATTTTCAAATTCCACAAGGACGATGCTGCTGGAGAAGCTAGTAGCTAAATAAAGATAACAGAAGTGCGTAGACTCACATAAGTCTGTATATACGTATATTCGCGATCCCTGCTAATCACAAAATGCGGAGACACATGACTCCCACACAAATCTCACAAGGAAAAAGTGAAGGCAATTTGTTTGACCATTTTTATATACTTTCCGACAGTATATTATTAATATCAGGGCTAAAGTGGGATTATGTGTAAACGTGTCCGTCACGTTTTTCGCCTTTAGACCTCCAACCCAAAGACGTAAGCAGCTGATGAATTTATTTTTAGGGTACGGAACGTCTTTTAAGGAAACGGAACCCTTATAGGATCTGTCAAGACCCTTCTTCTCAGGAACGCGTGGAGCTATCAAGTTGAAATTTATATCAAATTTGTAGCTACAGTCTTTGAAGCTCTAAAAAATAAGCTTTTAAGTCAAAGTAAAAAAAAAACAGCTATCTAGTTGACATATTTTGATGCTCGCAAATAAATCAACACGTTCCGTTGACTCATGAAATTTGTAACAAAAAACAAAGCACAAATAAAACAAAAAGTCCATTAACCGGTAATATATAGTTTACCACTTTTTTTTTCACTTCGATTACATACTTACATTTGCAATTGGAGAATTCAATCAAAATCAAAATCAAATCAACAATCAAAAGTCATTTATTCAAACTAGGCTGAGATTCAGCACTTTTTGTACGTCAAAATTACATAAGACAGTCCCCAAAAACGCCCGCCCTTCACCACGTCCTAGTGCTTCAGCTGGGAAGAAGAAGTGGCGCGACTAACTCCCCAGCAGCACAGCTGTCTGTTTAGTTGGAAGAACTTGATTCTATAAAATAATAGGTAAGTACATTCAACAAGAAATGAAAAAATCATTAATAAAACAAATTTGACCGTGACGTATACAAAGTTAAGTTTATACTTGAAATAAATTCAACACAACTACGGAACCCTTCCTTTTGCTTAGTCTGACATGTACTGGTTCTGTTTTTTTTTTCATATTTGCTACTACGTTTTCGTTGTTCTTGCTTTGAGAGATACGCTTCTCAAGTATTCATTAACGATCGTTTGATCCGTGTCTTTAATTACGATTGAATCGAGTAAGTAGACTACTCAAAGCCGTCTGACACTTAAAATTAACCACATTTTCTTGGAATTTGGGATGTTCATTTTCTCCATTGGGCATGGAGATGACACTGCAGCCGAAAACACAATGAAAGGCGAATGTTACATGTATTTTGGAATGAAACCTTCGTACCTATGCCATGGTTTAACTTGTGGTTCGTTTACCTACTTACTGTTTTCTTTTATGAATACTACCAATTTTTTGCGATAATAGTAGATCGCATCTTATCCTGCTTCCTACTAATGTTACAAATGTGTGAGAATAGAATAGAATATATTTATTGTAAAACATAAATAGGTATACATCAAATGTGCAAGGTCTTAAAATACAGGGAGTTCTGCATGATTTACCATTTATGGCGTACAAAATAACGTATTTTTGGTATAAAAGATTTAAGTCTAACAACAAACTAGGAAATTAATAACTTAATCCTAATGGTAATTATAAAGGGAAAAAATGGTATTGTTTTTATAGATTTGAGGGTCAAATTGTGACAATGCCGTAACTATAGGAATCCATAATTAATTGTGGTCATTTAAAAATTCCGATATGGTATTTTGGCGTTTTGATATGAGATATTTTTTTAAATTTATTTTTAACAGAGCAGCAGGCTTAGCACGAGCACCGATTTGTCGACGGAAGAATAGACATGACTATTAACTAAATGATGTACCTATAATAGGAGAAGATAGCTATGTTTTTTCTATTAATTATCACAGATAAGCGTTCTAAACGAATCATGATTTTGTAGATAATCGTATAAACTTTGTGGCCGTCGAGTAGAAAGTTTGATGTCAATGTAATTTTGACAGTTTGGGAAGAAATATTCTTCTGAAATAGGTTACAGTTATAAGGACCTAGACAAAGATCGTTAGAAACAAGTGACAAAATGACAGATTGTAGAAGAATATCTACGGTGCAATGTCAAAAATGGAGAAATGAAATGTCACTTTATATTGAAAAAGCACTGTCTATTCTTTTTATAAATAGAAAGCGTCATGCTAAGCCTGCTGGAGGCATTTGTCTAATAGGTTTCAATTAGATGATTGTTGCTCAATCACGCAAAAATGACTGAACGGATTTGGATTAAATTTGGTACACAGATAGTTCATAGAAAGCTAGATACTTAACAAAACAAAATTTAAAAAATCCCTACCTACTATTTATTTAGCATTTTCTTTAAAGCTCAAGATAGTTATTATTAAAAATAAAAGTAAAGTATAGAAATCGGTTTACACGAATCTTTAACAAATGTTGTAGGTAATATCCGCGAAACTTTTTCGACAATATATCTAATATTTTTTCTGTAAGTAACAAATATTATTCGGGCTCATAAAATCTCGGAGATGAAAAAGTAAAGAAAGACGTTGATCGTATTACTGAAACCTCCGCTACAGTAATCGAATATGAGATATGCCACAATAAAACCAAATTCGCCGGTAAACGAGAAGAAAAGTAACCAGCAACCACATCCAAATTTATTATGATAACTCATGCGTCAAATTCAATGAGATTCAATATAATCTGATTGTAATAATGTTCATGAATATTTTTGGGATTGGAAAATCTTATTATTTTGTATTTTATACGATTGCTTACTGTAATTGGCACACAAAATATATTTCTTATCAAAGCCAAATATATAAACGAACAGTGAAAATAAATACGAAAGACCCTTCCAAGTTTTGGTAGGTATCAAATTGTTTTGACGAAGCCAAGGCATACATACCATTAGAACAAAGAATTCGATTTTACTCAACATTATTACAAACAACAAAAGAGAAAAAAGCTTTACATAAAAACTCGATACGAAACTATTATTTCTACACGTACAGGATAGGAAACAAAACCCCATTATTTTTACCGTTCCAACGTGTAACAGTCCTATACTGAAATATTGCCAAGACTTCGCAAACTAATACCGTTTCTTTGTCCCATTATTTGTATTCACAATTCGTAAACAATTGACAGCGAATAACTTTTGCTACATTTACGATTCACCCACACGATTGATGTTCCTCTAACTTCATCAAGAGCGCGAAGAGAAAAAACGTTTGTTCGAAGAACATGTCAATTCCACGAAGACAGGGAAGGATAAATTATGTGAAGACTCCAAGGCTTTGTACCGAGTACACAGATGTCGCAAACATTTTATTAAACGACGAGCTCGGATTTGTTTTTTGTGAAAGAATCAACATGTGTGAGAGGATTAATTTATTCTGCGTGTTTACAACTTTAATTGGCTTTTTCTCTATGTAAATGCATTTTCTCTTAAGACACTCATTAGTGCATCTGTTGAAGAAAATATAATTTGCCTTTTTACTTTTCTCGGTATTAAATGACGTCCTCACTGCTCAATGTAAATTACCATTTCTGCATTTAACGACGACCGCGACTTTGTGGCTAATCGTTGACAATTTTTTATTTCTTACTTTTAAATCTAGTGTATCTTTACTTGTTGTTTTATAGATCAATAATTTTGAACCTTAATTATAAACTATGCAGTTTAAAAACTATTTGCTCACAATTTCATCTGATACCTAATATTCTAAAGCCAGGTGTATAAGGCCAAGTTTTGTGCTATGATTGTCAATATCATTGCCAACCAGCTAGTCTAGCTACGCTATCTCTAGTGCTCCAAGTGCCCTTACCTGCACTAAAGATGACCTCAATACGGCTACTGATGACGTCATGAAGAGGGCACTTATTGAGAAACAGAATGGGAACCATGTTTTATGTAGATTAGTGACCGGACCTCAGGATCTAAGATTACCAGTACCTTAACTTTATGAAGTGTTGTGTCACATGAATCTTTTAATACACCCCAAAAAGGTATTGAAGGGTTTTTTTTTTTATGAAAGCTTTTGATGCTTCATCATTAACACAGAATTAATTTACCATAACCAACAGAATGTTGGTGGCATCTTTGAGTGCGGTCGTAGTTCGACAAATGGAACCCACGTGTTGTTTACCACTCACTTTGGTAGTACTGTTGTTTTCCATGACTGCTTTTCATACATTTGCATATTTTTGTTCATCGTAAGACTGAAGCGAATAATCTTCGTACGCTGAAAGCCTATTCATATGTTAATTTTATAAATACAAAAGTGTTTGTTTGTCTGATTGTTTTGCATCTCATATCTTAGTAGTTGCTTAAGTAATGTCGCTATTAAGTCTCATTGGCCGTGTCTCTTTCTGAACTTTATCTGAATCCGTGCTACATCCATGTCTTCACTAGTTTCTAGAATCTTTTCATGTCCAACTTTTTTCAATACATCACTCTCGCTCAACCTAACATAGTTAACATCTAATGATATTCCAGTTTCTACTCAAACATTTCTACATGACACAGCTATTTCATTAATACATTTCAGTATAGAAGTTAAAGGCATTCAAGAGGCATTCTCTACGAAGACGGACGAGGCTCCCACACCTGATGGAAAATCAATAACTGTATTTGCATATCTTAACAACGGGATATATAATATTTGCTGATATATGTTCATTTTATTCATTAAGTGCGTACTAAAGTTACGGCATGATTCTCTTGAATTTCGTATCGATATGAAATAAATCTTTGGATTGTTAAGCGTATTGCAAAGATTCAGACAAAAAGAAAACAATCCTAGAGAGCCAGCCTATCTCGCTTCCTCATATACATTGTGACATAATTTTGACTAAGGATTTTGTGAGTGGCATTTGAAATCGCAACGTTCTGTTGAAAACATTTAGGGATATACGTATTGTACTGTATTCATTGTCACATAAGTTTCGAAGTCACTTGTTTTCTTGGACAAATCGATCATTGAATCCTCGTGGGTGCCAATTGTATTCTACGTACACGGTTTCAATATTGTAAGTAATTTGAAGAAGTGTTCTTTTTCTTTATTTTGAACTTTCATAAATGCTGAAAACTCGCAAAATATATTATCTTGTACCTTCTAGATTTATAAACTCCAATTTAATAAACCTTCAAATATGTTTCACCCTCCATCAAAGAGCTATTTGACCTATCAAATAGGTATGATAGTTTTCGAGAGCCAAAACGTTAGATACCCTAAATTGGTGTCCATTTCCGTGCTATAATCGCATCGTTTGTCTCTCACTGTCACAAAGGAAGCCTTGGAGAGTGCGAAAGCAGACAGACGACTAATGGTTCGTACTCGGCGAATCGACGTCACTTGCTTTCACGCAAGTGATAATGCATGGTACGAGCACGGGATATTACAGAAGGTCGCCTTTATACAACGAGGGAAAACAGTCACACGCACATATAAACGCGTATAGTCTGTTCCAAAGGCATTTGATAAAAATGTAATCAAAATGCCAACTTGTAGTGCCAGGTACAAATTCAGTGCTTTGATTTGAACAATTTAAAACACAAAATGTAATTTTAAATCACCCTTACAAAGATGTTTGTCATTTGACAATTGTATAGCCTCAATTGTCGTCTATAATTTTTCTGAATGTTATAATGTTATTCAAACACTCATTATTGGAAAAAGTAGTACCATATGAATTAGTCGAAACTATACGGACGTGTTACTAATTCCCCACATTGAGTGATTGCATAAAAATTTACCTGAACAGGGTTTTTTGACATTTCCATCACATACTTTTGAAACATACCATAGGTACCTACGGCGATCTCGGTCGAATACCAGCCGCGAGTGTGCTTGCACTCGCTGTAAGCGAAACGTGTATTTGTGTACGTGTTCTTGCTCGTTGTATATAGCAGATCTTCTGTACTATCTACTCAGTGGTACGAATTTCATGTCAACTCGCATCTTCTCTGATATTGTAGGTACAACACGTAATGGAGGAGCGTGTATTCAATTTTGTGTGAAATTTATTCAAGAACATCTGTATTTGCCAACGAAATTAGACTTATGTGGGACCGTTTGACCTCTTCGCACTACTGAATAGAAATGGCTTCATATTTTTCTAGGCTGTGAGATTAAGGACTTGTCTCCTTAATGCTAGGGCTCGTAAAAATAAGAGTGCGTAGCTTTCTTGAAAAAACCGACGACGGCTTGTTGAATTTCTGTTCGGAAAATATAATATATATAAAGTACGTGACAGTTGAGCTAAGTAGTGCTTTTTCAAAGGTCGAAATCGGTACTTACTGTGGCTTAGATACATATTTTAAGTATTGCGGGAATATTTTTTCACAAAAATGCGAGTTACCTACCACTGTTGTTTAATGTTGTTAAGTAGTTATGTAATGATTTATTTACTAACAAAACTTAGCCTTGATCCTCAGTGCAAGTATGGGAAGGAGCACCGGGGTGCTTTTTAGGCTGCAAGAGTCTGACAGACCATAGATATTAGCCACCACAGTTTTTTACTTTTTAGTTGCGGCACCTACCCTATACTAATTCATAGGTACGAGTATACATTTTCATGCTAAATACTCGTAAATAACAGTAACAGGAAATTGTTATAATCTCATCATCATACACTAAGTGAAATAAATACAGATCTATTATTATTGAGGCAGTACATATAGTAAAATTGGAACGATATAGAGAAGATTAGCATGGCCACTACGCAAGGATGACACGCAAAAACGTGAAGCGTTCCACATTTTTGCAGGGGAGCGGGTTGTTCAAAAGAGATGCTGCGGCCCCTGGCACACAGGCAACTGAGGGAACACGGGTGGGTTTTAGTCAGTAAAAGTCTGATACGCCCTCCTGCTCCACCCAGAGCGGGAGAAGTTATTTGATGTCAAAAACCACTTATCAAAACTTGATAGAATTTATATGGGAGGTCCCATATAAATATACTCAATAAATACATACTTTCAAAAACAGAAAATACATTTTCGTATCGGTTAATAAATGCCGGAGTTCTGAGGTGACAAACATTTTTTTTTTTAAATACAGTCGAATGGAGTACCTCCTCTTTTTTTTACGTAAACAGCGAGCCTGGCCTTTCAGAAATAAACTACAACTCCACATTTCAAAGCTGCGGGTACGCACTATATTCCTATAAATCAGTCCACCTATCAATGCGATTATAGTCTGAAGTGCTTGTAAACACTAAATCAAAGAGACAATGGTATCTGGAGAGCTGTCCGCACCTTTGTGACGTCACATAATCGCACTAGATTACTACCATTGTAGCTAAGTAATAGGTACTTAAGGAGTCTGAAGAATAGATCGAGAAGTCTAGACGATTAGTCAGATACTTTAGATGTAAGTATAGGAAATAGACTGAAGTACCTACCATCCTATAAAATGATAGATAACTAGAAACTTTAAAAGACGGTCCATCAGCGTTTTTAAATAAAACTTAACTTATAGAAAGCCTTACTCAGCTCGTGCTGCCTTGAAGGAACCAAAAGGGTAAGTAGGTTGACCTGTGTGTTGGTTGTCCTTTGGTGACTTATTTATAACTTGGTATTTTTTTTATAAAATAAAAGAAATGAGTTAAGCCGAAGCAAGCAAACATACAAGCAACTCATTATTCACTTAACAAGATTCCGCTGTCAGACAATTATTTAAGTAACAAACAGTTTTCCTTTCCCTCCGGCGATTTCCAAGCCACACGTACCAAACTTTTTCTTTATACCAAGTTTGCAACCAAGTTTGGCACCAACTTCTCGAATTTACCGCTTATACACGTGCAACGTTCGAATAGGCATTGTATCCTTTGACATTTTTCGTACATTTCCACCTTTTCCCAACGTCACGTACGATAAAAATGCGTACCTAGACTGAAAATGGAAAGAAAAATTCGGTTATTCGACATCTTGATCTACGCATGAAGATAAATCGTGATGTGGTTGTATATTTTCCGGAATTGTAAGGACAGGAAATAAAATATATCGTCAGCCTACAGAACTAACCTATTTATATCTTGCCGCTTTGGTAGTGATGTACCTACCTACTTACATTGGCTCATAATAAAGTTTTACAGCGATATGGAATATTCTGAAGAAAATATTACTGCGTTCGGTACTTACATTAAAAGCAACTCTAAAAACCTTCGGAGGTGTACCGACTGATTTTAAGATGGAATCAAAAAACTGGATTTTATTTCAGAGTTTAAAATATTGAAATACTGTCGCGATAGCGACACGAAGAAGTTGAAGATCGCAGTTTAAAAAGGTCACCACCGACGTCATTAATTTAAAATACCTATTGATCAACAAAATATTGACGCAAAAAAGTGTCAACATTTAATTTCATTTCACTATTTTTGACATAGAGAAATCTGTTTTTAACTTTATATTGCTCAATGTGTTGTAACATTAGATTTTGTCTTGAGCATAGAGCTTTTCCAAATACTTTCTGATTTTCCCTGTGCCAAAACTCAACCCTAATAATCACAAATCACCTACCTTCAACACAGAAATTAGACTATACCCATTTCTCCACACAATAAAATCCAAACATCAATAACATACCTCCCCATTGATCATTAGAAACAATAACTAGAACATATCACTCCACACTTAGAACAATGGCCGCCGAGACAAGCTCGCAGCGTGTGATCGCAAATCGTCTTGTTTTGACAAGCAGTGACGTCACGTCGTCGTTTTGCCAATATGCACTGTATATCCAGTAATAGGTATAACTAAACTGAATAATAGGCTTGAATTTGATATGTGTGCTCTCGAGTCAATAGTGCCAAAATATGATCTAGAGTTGGAGCTGTAGTTCCGATTGTGAAGTGTCAAGTTAAATTGTACAGTTGGGATGAAGAGTGGATTTGTTTTTTGGGGCAGATTTTATTTCAAAGAAAGAAAAAGAAAGAAAATACATTTATTTAGCACAGACTAAAAAAGGCACACAATATACAAAGCAGATAATATTTCACCATTAGACTCTGCCCGTCGCCGCGTCGTAAGATTCCACAATTTACTAAAATATCTGGACGCACCTGAATACCAGTAGTTTAGATGGGACTACTGCCCATCAGAACTCCAGAAACCAGTACTGGGTAATACGATACCCCTTAGTATGACTGGTTGTCAAGATTTTCAGTCTTCAGACGACCCGTAAGGACTAGCAAAGCTCCACGAATGACAGCTTTTCGAGACACGCAAGGGTCTTGATATGTACAGATGGTGACCTATCCACGGACCAACCGCGGCAAACGTAGCTTAACCTGATCAATCGACCCGTGCTCCTATTATTACTTAGCCACAAGGCCAAAAACTATTTTATTTAAAACCCTTAGTATAATAACACCAGAATAATATATGAAACTGTACCTATTATTTACTCGTTTAAGTACCGAAACGCTAGGAAAATAAAATTAAACGGTGGCCGGTAAATGACCCGTAAACCTGATTTCCTTTTAGTGGATAGTGGCCGCGTAAAAGTAAACGTCATGTTTTTCAATCGTTTTAATGAAAATCCTTTGAGAATCGATTTAATGTTGGCTCTTTAAACAGGACTTTCATGTGGTATACAGAAGGTTTACTTTATTAAGCATCTGTTTTGTCTGAAGTATTTTGGTTTGTAAAACAAAGTTCGGTATTTTTATTCGTGTTTTGAAAAGCTTTGTCGTACTAAAATCGATACTTATCAATGCAAAGGGGCTCGGGGCTAAATCACAAACCTCAACACCTGCATAGGCCAATCTTCAAAGTTAAGCAACGCTTTTCGAGGACGGCCCGTGGATGGGTGACATCCAATAAACACCGGGACCGTTGCCATTACATATAAGTGGTTAGGGGTGGCGACGAGTCTATATGTCAGACCTCTATGTTCTATGTTACAAGGTATGGTTTTCGCACTTAGTCCTTCAGGTGGACCATTGTGCGGGGGCCATGGCGGCCGTCGGTAGTTATGCCAACCAGCTCACCCCAGCCCAAAAATTGATTATATCTCCTGGTCTGTTAAAAAGATCTGAGTAAGATTGGGATGCCCCAAGGGTTTCTTTCCTAATCTGGGCGACGTCTGTGCATTCAAAGAGCACATGCGCTACGGTTTCCTCAGCCTCAAGCTCTCCATAGAGGACTGTCTGTTATGCCTCTTGTGTAGATATGAAGTATTTGTTTAGCGAGCAATGTCTCCATCACCAGGTGTAGCCCGTTCCTGTCCAGGCGTAATAACCTGAAAGGATCAAAACAAACTTAAGGCAGTGATTTCTTGAAAACGCTCAAAAAGGTGGTTTTTTAAACCAGTGCATCTCTTTAACCGTAAATAATTTTGAAAGCAAAATAATATGTAATATATTCAATTCTTTTTTGCATACAGTGATCGAACTCAAAATATAATTTAACATACTTTAATGCATCAAAAAAATCATCAAAGCCACCTCTTAATTATCTTTAAAACCAGTTTATCCCTTCAATAACAATTATATTTAAAAATAGGACATAAAATTCCAAATGCCAAACTGCATCTAGTGATAGATTACTTATTATTAAATAGTTAATATCTAATTTTATACGATTGTATTTGCATTTTTATGACAATGCTTGCTCGTTTATTATTCGAATTTATTACAACAGATTTTAACCCGTACCAGATTGCAATAAGAACTATTATCTCTCATAACGACAATATTTAAAGTTACCTGGGCCTTAAACAAGGTAACATCTTGATCAGAAGACTTCTACTAAAATCTTTCTTTCACCATTCGGCAAAACCCACGTAGTCCATTCCGGGTTTCGTAGTGATCACAAAACTTTTTTATAAAATGGCGTTCCGTTCTTAGGAAATAATCTAAGTTCGTACCAACTTGCCCACCTAAAACTTTTTAAATTTGATGAGCGCCCATAAATTATTACTGGGCATCACTTCGCCTCTTTCCTCGTTACGTAAGTACATGTTTAAATTAGCTTATCGATTCATTTTATGTACAGTCACGAGCAGAAAAAAGTTAACACTTAGTGACTTGTCTATTCTTAATAGAACATACATAACAAAGTCAGTGTGAGAGAGAAAATGGGCCATACTTAGTACACCAGTCTGGACCCAGTGTCTCCAATATTTAGAACATCCTAGAGTATATATACTTAACAATGATTCCTTCAATAAAGCAGTGGAAACAAAAAGAAAATGTTTGTATAATCAGCGTTTAATGGTCTGCGGGGAAACAGAATATTTAGTTCTAGAACATGCCGGTATCTTGAAGGTCTTTTTCCACCATTTTGAGAGCAGTGGTGATGAAATAATTTACATAAAGTAAAGCGCCTCTCTAGGTTTGAACCTACGACCTACAACTCGTAATTCGTTACTACTGGGCCACGACTGCTTTTGACTGAATTTTCTTTACTATTGCTTCTACATAGACTTTAAGAGATCTTTTTAACGCGAATTATTATAGTCTTCATAATATTTTCTACATTAGAATTTATATTGTTCGGAAAGTTAGGTTTCGCATTACGTAAAGACAAGTGTGTACATATTTTCGGGCGTGAGTGTATCTAAACTGCGGGATGCGGTCGTGTGTGTTAAATATTTATTCAGTTAACAGGTCACGTGTAGGCCTTGATGAAATGTTGCTATTTTGGTAACGAATTAATACATGAAATAATCGTATAAGTAGCATGTTATTTTGCTCAGCAGCGCAAGGGCTTCTTCTGATTTTGAGAAGAAACAAGCAGATTGAATACCACGCTTTCTTACTGCTTGTTGGTGGTTCGAAAGGCTATTTTTTCAATAGGCTGATATCTAATTAATACCTGAACAATGAATATGGCAGTTTACTTTGATATATTTACTTATACTAACCTGTCAAACCGCAATTGGTTTTCATCAGATAGAAGTAAGGTATAAATATTGAAAATACGGCACTAAATGGAACTTTCCTCTAAATATTTTCTTAAAACATTTAGCCATTCAGAATGACTTCATTTATTTATATCTGGTATTTATTCTATATCCTGGTAACTCAGTAGGTGTCTATGTAACTATGTTAAATGAAAGAAGAAAGAAAAAGACCACCAGACCGGAAAACCTCCCGGCACCACAATATTAAAAACAAATTAAAGTACAGTTTTAAAATTTGCTAACATAAATAAAAGGAGTGCATTTTAAATTGTAAGTTATTAAAGCTATCGCGAGCGTGGTGACTCCTATTAAAAATAATGCTTTGACGTAGAGAAATTAGTTTTCCAACATTAATTTATTGTTCGTCTTCCCGTTTCAGTATCTTTAACAAACAAATGAATAAAATTGAAGTGTTGTTTGTAATGTAAAGATAACAGATTGTATTAAATGCATAAGAAAGTATATAGGTACTGTACTTATATATTTTTTTTTTTAATTTCTGTCTGTCTGTTCGTTCCGGATAATCTACAAAACGGCTGGACCGGTTTTGATGGGACTTTCACTGATATCATCATCTGCCTAGTTATTCCCAACTTTGTTGGGATCGGCTTCCAATCTAACCGGATGCAGCTGAATACCAGTATTTTACATGGAGTGACCGTGTATCTGACCTCCACAACCCAGTCACTGGGTCACACGATACTCCTTGGTAAGACTGGTTGTCAGACTGTCAAAGATCCACAAATGACAGGCAGAACCAAAGGCTTAACGTGTTTTCCTAGGCACGTAGGGGTCTTAGTATGTACCTAATGATGGTCACCCATCCACGGACCAACCGCGACGAGCGCAACTTAACCTGATCGATCGACCCGTGCGGCTGTTATTACTTAGCCACAAGCATATCTTTCACTGACAGATAGCTAATATTACAAGGATAAGTGACATTTTTTTAGGCTACTTTTCCCGTCCCCGTGGGAAAATGTCCGATATCCACTTGGTCGAAGCCGCGGGCACAACTAGTTTATTAATATATTTTCCATGCCCAGTCGCAACCCAAGTCGGAAATTATTGTATTGTATATTTTGAGAGTAAAATGCCATTACACTTATCAAATAAAAAAACCGTACCTAAAGTCAATTTAAAAGAATTCAGAAGCGTATTTTTTTTTTTTTGGGTGGGAAATCATCAAATAACTTCTCCCGCTCTGGGCGGAGCGGGAGGGCGTGTCAGACTTTTACTGACTAAAACCCACCCGTGTTCCCTCAATTGCCTGTGTGCCAGCGGCCGCAGTATATCTTTCGAACAACCCGCACCCCTGGCAGGCATCGGCCCTTGCGGACCCCACCATTTGGTGCTGACATCTCTTTAAGAGGGTTTTCTTAAATTTACTCCAGTTCGGAATTCTCAATACCAACATAATAAAAAAAAAAACATTATGTAAATTGTATTTATTTTTACTACAGCGTAGATGATTTATCCTTGCTTCTCGGTGTACTTGTTAGCCGAAACAAGATCACATGTCTGACCTTTTTAAGCTTTTATTATAATACAAAAAATAATAACGGCATAATTATAAATAACAAGTAAAGTTTTCGCTTTTTCTGTGTTTAGATTGAACAAGGCCGGCAATTAATAAGTAGGTACATAGGTACCTACTTAAGATCTGACTGTACACAGCAAAAAGCTTGATTGTAAAATAAATAAACAGGTTTATTTTCTTACGATTAGTAGAAAACGGTGAAGGAAAACATCACGAGGAAACCGTCCTAGAACCAAAAATTCGAAGACATGTGACATCCACCAACCCGCACTGGGCCCGCGTGGTGGATTATGGCCCACTCCCTCTCACAGAGAGGAGGCCTGTGTCCCAGCAGTGGGAACGTTAAAGGTTGATTATGATGGAGTAGAAGTACGAAACTCCGTTGCGACGGTACGCTGGACAGTAAAATAATTTTCTGCTGTTGAGCCTTTAGATAACTTCTTTCAGACTATACACACAGAAGATAAAATGGCTATGAATAAGGAAAACAATAATTAAGGTCACCAAAAGCGATAAGTAACCAGCTGTTGAAGTTTGTTTGTGAACGAAACGTTAGTTGTCAAATCGATTTTGAATAAACGGAAGAGAAGTGGTGGCTTGTTCTAGAAACAACCCCAAAGTAAACAACTTGTTTTAGTAGACCATTCCGAAATATTACTAAATAAATCTAAAAAAAGCGTCCAGAGATTCGGCGACGGACGCTGGACTTCCGTGAGCTTGCTGGATACCAGGGTATTTTTTTTTTTGTGGGTGGGAAATATCAGATCACTTCTCCCGCTCTGGGTGGAGCAGGAGGGCGTGTCAGACTTTTACTGACTAAAACCCACACGAGTTCCTTCAGTTGTCTGTGTGCCAAGGGCCATGGTATCTCTTTCGAACAACCCGCACCCCTGGCAGGCATCAGCCCTTGCGGACCCCACCAATTGATGCTGACATCACTTTGAGGCGCACGTGGAACACAACGCGCCCCGTTGACCCAGGCTTGGTCCTTACCGAACAGCGAGCTACCCATTACTCGCCGTCCGCAAGCCCGCGCCTACGGTGGCCGGGAATTAGCCTGGGATTCCCGACGCCCAGGGCGTCTCCTGCGGCAACTAGTGCCGTGAGGGCACATATACTGCCTGTCCCTCACGTGCGCTGCCTCCCTCTTTTCGAGCATTACTGCTTCACACCAGTGTCGTCGGATATAGTTTCTTGCATAACTTCAACTGTATCCAACGACTCTGGTTCCTTATCAATTTATTTTAAAAGTAATAGTAGACTTGCTATGGCAGTGATTTGTGTTTGACAGCTTACAATTTTTTTGTAAAGTAATCATAACGTTTCTAGGTTTCTCTTTGAAAACCAGACATTAGCAACTGTTTAGATGATCGATAACTTTTTATGAATAAGGCCGTTAGTCTTTTTCGGTCAAAAAAGCTTTTAATTTCCATAGGTACATTTTGTCAAGTTTCTCACATTGATTATCGCGGAGATGAGATTGCGACTTATGCCCGTGCATGCTATGTCCGTGGCGAAACAAGTAAAATACGAATTCTATTAATAAGACTTTAATGTAGTTACCATGTTTTAAAGTAAATAAATACAAACTCTACTAGCTTTTGAGTTCGAAAATTAACTCACGGAGAAATACTACCGCCATAAAAAGTCGAAATTCTATGTTCCTATCAATCTGTGTGCTAAATTTCATCAAAATCCGTTTAACATTTTTGCGTGATTGAATAACAAACATTTGGGTCTAACTGATGGGGTCCGCAAGGGCCGATGCCTGCCAGGGGTGCGGGTTATTCGAAAGAGATACCGCGGCCCCTGGAACACAGCCTAGGAAACTGAGGGAACACGGGTGGGTTTTAGTCAATAAAAATCTGACGTCTTCTGCTCCACCCAGAGCGGGAGAAGTTATTTGATGATTTCCCACCCAAAAAAAAAACACGCCAATTTTGTTGTTTGGGCATCCAAACATACAAAATTTCACATTTATAATATTAGTAGGATGTAGGATTTTATTCTATAACGGGCATTAAGTACAGGCATGGGCCTTCTGACTCAAAGACAAATTCGCAGTACCAGACTCACTTCCGCATGTACATTTCCCATTACACATTTGCGGGTTCCATTAAATATCTGTACCTTGAATTAAACCACACATGTGGGTATCGTTTCCAGCTGGCTTGTTTAATTCGGCACTCGAAATTGTAGTTGTTTCAATAGTATGAACACCGCATTGGAAACATTCACACTGATTCATTATATTACCTACTAGGTTCGTTCTGTTTCCTTATTTGCTACTAATTACAGGTTCGCGTCGATAGTGAAACAAGTGATGGTTGAGCACGTACCTATCCAAATATTAGTTCAGATTTTAAGGTAAGTTTATTGCCTTTCGCGTGCATTTTAACCAACCTCAAAAAAGGAGGAGGTCTTCAATTCTAATGTTTTTTTTAAATATATATTTGTTACCGCAGAACTATTTTGGTCAAGTTCTGATTTGTGGTTTCCGAGATAATTTTTCCGTTGATGATTTAAATTGATGATGTTATAGTAACTTACTGTCACTGCTATTTACTTTGCAAGCGAAGGCATACGAATTTGTGATGGGTAGGTACCACAAATGAATTGTGAAAAAAAAAGATTATTTAAAAAAACACAACCGACTTCCAACTTACTATACTACAATAAAACGAAAATACAAAACCATAGACCGTCTTTAGACATTATTATTTTTCACTTTGTAGTGTTTGTTTGGAAGTTGGTTGTTATTTGCTAGGAAGCTCATTGTTGAAAATAGATATTCCAATGCACAGTAGGTATAAAAAGACTTAGATACCCACGTAAGTCTTTTAAGGACCAATGGACCAAAGGACCAACCGAAACGGTTGTCCCCTTTACGTCTTATGCCAAAAACTCACCAATATTTCACGGTTATAATAATTATGGGTTTGTATTATTATCACACTTGATAAACTACTCTTTTACTGAGGTCTCAAACGCAGGATATAACGAGGCGGTGTGGACAGTTTATTCGTAACTAAAATTTTCTATCCATTTTTGAAACGCAGTATAAAAACCAAACAAAATCGGTAACCGACCGTGCCACACCGCACCGTGCTCGGTATGCAGAGCTCGACGAACGCAGAATTTTCGCAATATCTTTTGATTTTCCGGAGACCATCATTCATCCCGTCCCATGTATGACATCTATGCAAGATACGATAATATACTTAATTAAAATTACAAACGTGGGTAATCATCATCATCTGCTTAGCATTTTCCCAACTACGTTGGGGTCAGCTTCCAGTCTTACCGGATGCAGCTGAATACCAGTATTTTACATGGAGCGACTGCCTATCTGACCTCCACAACCAACCTACTAGGTAATACGATACCGCTTGGTAAGACTGGTTGTCAGACTTTCGGGCTTCTGACGACCCGTAACGACTGTCAAAGATCTACAACTGACAGCCGGAACCAACGGCTTAACGTGCTTTCCGAGGCGCGGAGGGGTCTTGGTATGTAAAGATGATCACCCATCCACGGACCCACCGCGGCAAGCGTAGCTTAATCTGATCGATCGACCCGTGCGGCTAATATTACTTAACCACAAGCCCAATTACAAACGTGGGTAATACATATCTTTAATATATTTCAAGCATATGTTAAAGATGATCCTTTATGTAAAGTGATCATTACTATACTGTTGAAACGGGTCTCATTAGATATTCTATTAGGGAATACAAAACCCAACTGTAATAATGCTGTAAATTACAAATGAATTTATAATTGGTAATACTAGATGTAGAAGCCGTTTTCTATTTCTGAGCTGTCTATATTGTAATAATAATTGGGTAACATGACCATTCTTATGTTACCAACCGTTATGGAATAGGTATTTGAACCAGATTTTCAAAACCCTGTTGATGTTTCTGATCTAAAAAATCGACTGCAAAATCAGGCAGATCGTGATTGATTAACCATACTAACAAAGTTAAATGTCACTCTTATCATACCTTACATGATATTTTGACAAACTCAAAAAAAAATATTCCATATTTCAAAAACAGATGATAAGTGTCAGGGTTGACAATAACGGAACCACCTGAAAGCCAATTCTCGTCAGTAAAAACGTTCAAAATCTAGTCCCAGTCTTATCTCGGCGACAACCAAAAGTCAAAAACTTGTCAAAATATGGAAACTCGAGGTTATTTTTGACAAATTGATCTGAGAGAATTGCCACTCTGAAATCTAACGTTACCCTTCGAATTAAAACCTTTTTGACACTTACATACACACTTATAATACTGCGTCTACCTATGTTGTGTACTTCATGACATTTCATTGCGCCCTTCGTGTGTGAGGAACAATTTAAGAGTCACAAGAACCCGTAATTTTACCGACATACACCTTTAAAAGAATTATGCTTAGCCGCGTAAATGTGCCCGCACTTCTGTAGGTATGGGGGCAAGAGGCTTCGCAAGAAGGTACAATAGGTACTTGTATATGTACAGTACAATTATTTTATTAATATCCCTCGGGAATCATCGCAATTCCGAATACAAACGAGCTTTCTTCCCATTTTAAAAATAAATGACATTAAGTTAAAAGAGTATTAACAACTCTATCTACTTCAAAGTCGATTGAGAGCGTCCGGTCTGCACCAAGTGCAAAGGGCAACTGATAGAAATTCGACGACTGAAGAAACAAGAAGTTTGCCGAGAGACTCTAAAAAAAAGCTGTACTGTACTGATATTTTCATGTGCTTTTAGTCATTTTGTTCTCAATCTCCTCTAAAGCCACCCATTTTTTTGAAGTAATAGTGACTGTATGCAAAACACCGTGAGCAATAAAGTCTTTGTCAACACTGAGAGATTCCATTCACCTAATAACGAAAAACAAATTTGACTCTTCCGCCTGCCATTTATTTACAAGCGTACCCCGGCTGTTACATATGATAAAATATATTACAAATAATTTATTACACGACGTACGGTTTCATGTAACTCATTTTCACGAAACCGTTGCGAGTGATACTGGCCAAAATGGCAATCTATATAATAAGGGATAAGAGAGACAGATAACAGCTCTATGGCGTCATGTTGTCCCTTCCTCGTACCTACCTACCCTCCGGGTAAAACGCGTGTCTTTGCTTTGTTTATTTAGCGAGTATATCGTGAGAAAATAATAAATGAGTAAAGTCGTATTTTATATTTAAAATGTCCTGGTTGTTTCACTTTGTGAATGGAATTAATTGAACGTTCTAGATAATGTAATCGCATTTTAACTTCTGTCTAGCTTTTACACAACTATTTTTGGGGTCGGCTTTCCGTTTTACCGGATTCAGCAGAATACTAATATTTTACATGGAACGACTGCGTATCTGATCTCTACAACCCAGTAACTGGGTAACACCGTACCCCTTGGTAATACTGGTTCTACTTTGTAGTACTGGGTTCTGACGACCCATAATGACTGTCAAAGATCCATGAATGACAGCCGGGACCTACGGCTTAGCGTGCTTTCTGAGGCACGGAGGGCAACCGACCGCAGAAAACGTAGCTTAACTTGATCGATGGACCCGTGCGGCAGTTATTACATAGCCACGAGACCTCTCAGATCATGTAACAGCAATGATATTTTTTTTTTTTAAACTGGCAAAATAAGTGGATTAACAAACAGATCCTGTAGGATACGCTTGGTGGCAGAATTCGAAATAATGCTAAGCGTAAGAAGAAAGCCGCTACTTCATACTGAACGGAAATCATTTTTCTTATTACCAATACCTATAATTCTATTATCCACATATATATAGGTATGAATATATAGCTGCTAGTTAAGTTAAAAAAAATAAAAACAAGATCTATCTTGAGATAAATCGGAACGTGTGCTGCAGTTAGTTAATTTATACTCTTATAATAAAATGCATTAATAATAAAGATGGCACCACACAGACCGGATCTAAAACCAAGAACCAGAATATTTGTATTCATGAACTGTAGGCCCATGAATGTGTATTATGTCCCATCTAGACCATCTTACGCAAGCATAATATCTGCGAGAAATATTCAAATACGTTATTTCTTCTTATGAAATGTTAAATCAAACTCCAAGCCGCAGACACCGAAATATGTGGATGAATGGATTAATATAAACTCAAATAAATCTAGAGAGCACGATTATTTTTATAAAGAATGGGAACGTTTAGAATGAGAGGATTGGACTTGCTTACGTGGAAATATATTGAAAGTAAAAAAAATGGGTACTAAAAGAGGGTTCCGTACCACTGTACAAAATTTACTTTCCCAGTACCGGTACTTGTTTGTATGTATTGATGATGGCAATACATAGTCATAATGGTATTCGATCGAGCATAACACGCCCATAATAATGTTTCTTGTATGGGGACACCTTTAATTTTTATTTTTTTGATTAATTGTTGTTGCCCCTCATACGTCATGCAACCTTTTTAGTTTTAAAGATTTAATTAAGTTTATTGTTTTTATTATTCTATTTATACAGGAAAAGTTTTTATTCAGTACGCAAACTATAACCATGAATTCACCATATCTTCTTTCTTCGCTGGGGTCTAGAATGGTATGCTGAATTCATGGTTAAAGTTTGCGCACTGAATAAAAACTTTTCCTGTATATTAAGTTTACTGTGAATATTTAAGGTTTTAATTAAACTGTATAAATAGAAATATTAATGGAATTTAACCACTAAACATGTATTAATTACCTAACATTTGGGCCATAGAGTAGTTCACTCAGTTTCAAGTGTCTACCTATTACAGTTCAAAAGATACAGCTCTGTAACAGACGAATGAACGGAAAGTTGAGTATGATAATAGGATCCCGCTGGCACCCTTTGCGTGTGGAACCCTAAAAATATCGCACCGTCGAATGATTATTAAAAGGTAGGCAAAAGAAAACCAACTGAGATTTCTCTTTACGAATAAGGTAAAATGTCTAAAGATTACAAAGACGATAATTTCCACAAACTTTCGTCGACATGAAAGATTAATTTGGTAACACAAACCGTTCACATCAAAGGTAATGTTTTCCTAATTTTAGTTAAGCTTCTACATACTTTTGTACTTAGTTTATTCTTCGCTGAACAGATGGCCGATGGGCCTACAAGGTTCTGGAGTGGCGACCGCGTAAGGGAAAGACGTAGCGTTGAAAGGCCTCCCACAAGGTGGACCGATGAACATGATGCCGTTGGAGGTTTTCAGGGATCCATACTGTGGTCGTCTTAACACACAATGCATCTGACATGCGGCAAACCTGCCTGGCTCAGTCCCATTTGAGCTTAACTGCTTTTTGGTGACGTCTACGATTTGTGTCTGAGAGCTGTGTCGGTAAGTCGAGCTCCGAGGATACTACGCTCCATCGCTGGCTGGCAAACCTCAAGCTTGGTCCTCTGCTGAACTGTCAATGACCAGGTTTGAGCGCAGTAAGTAAAAATAGGGAGAATGCACATGTTCATTAATTTGCGTTTATGACAAATCGGAAGATCTCCTTTCATAAGGGCTTTCATCGACCAATAGCTCTTCCAGGCGCTTCGGTGCGGCGATCAACTTTTTTTTACTGTCTCGGCTGGACGGAGAATATTTTGGTTGAGGTAAATCAAATACCATCACAAGAATTATAATTAGTTTTACAATCATTTTAATCCAAAGAGCAGCATAATTAAGGTCAATCCTTTCAAATTTACCAGACCTCAAGCAAGGCAGTCAGGTATTGTCCACCATCTAGCAACCATCTAACGGTAGAAAGGCATTAATTACTTAGTTAACCATTTTCTTTACAATTTTTTTACTATTTTGTCAGGAGGTCCAAGAAAGAATAAAATAGCTACTACATTCAAAATATCGGGGCTTTTCTCGAGCTAGTTTGGTTCGAAATTAATAGATTTTTTTGATTCTGTAAGTATTATAACAGAATCATTTTTACACGTCATATTAAAAAATACAAAACCAAGCTAGATGGAGTCAACATTTCCTATCTGACTACATCTGAAAATAAAAGGCGAAACTAACACCCCCTGTGTTATATCAGTTTATTTACATTGTTAATCTAGCACTAAGATTACCCAGGACTGTGTTGTGTTTTAGTAGGCTCAGAAGCGGACCCAAAATAGTCCCCTGTGGAAACTCCAAACCGAATGTTCCTTCGATAGGTTGATATATCTATTGATATAGTTGCTCATGAAGAATTCACGTCATCTTTTAATACAAGCATTATGAAATAGAATCAAGAAGAAATTACTGAATTGCCTTTGATTTAGACTGAGAGAGTGCTTTTGATGTTGAAGTTAAATTGTCCATAAGTATATTAACTATATTATATTATTATCTATACAATAACAAAGTTCTCTCTTCACAATGATATTAAATACAGTTTTTGCCATCATTTATAGTAAATGTATAGCAGAAAGTTTAGGTATGTTCTTAGTATATTAATATTTAACTTAGTTAAAGCACAGATATCAAGAGCAGTTAAGCAGAAATCTCGATGTATTGGCATGTGACTACATCCGTACCTCATAGTTGCCCCTGTGCAAACTAGTGTGCAATATTTGCAAGTAATTGTTACTGTAAAGTGATAATTAAAATTGAAATACATCTAGAAAAGTAAACGCTAGATACTGTTGACGAAACTGAACCAAATATTTACTATACATTTAGATATGTCCTATATTTAGATGGATAGTGAATATTTGGTTCAGTGTGGATTGAAGGTAAAATTATTTCGTAATTGAGTAAAATAGGGAGGGTTGGAGTGAATGTGGCACGTAGAGCCGGCACGTTTGAAGGCATCCTCCGCGTCCCCAGCTATTTCAGATATTCAAAAGGTCGACCGTTTTAAAGGACCTCATTATTGCAGCCTATCTGTGTTTCGACTTTGAATAGACTATTTATTTGAATTAATTTTATCACGGACTTTGGGAATTCTATGATATTTGGGTTAATACGACACATCCTGCGGCTAGGTTCGAACATATGCTTTGATTCTAGTTTTGACTTCATAATCTTTTATTCCACAAAGGAGAGGCAGAAAAAGTGATATATGGTTCAATAGCGACGGGATCTTGATAGTTAAGTACCTACGTATAAAAAATACCGGTCAAGTGCATGTCGGACACAATCATGGAGTTCCACAGTGGGGACGAATTTATCCCAAGAACTTTGAAGTTGAAATTTTTTTCACACATCACGGCAAATGTGTATCCCAAAAACCATATTTTTTAATAGATTATGATGAAACTACAAATTTACGATTTTTATTTTAACAAACAGATAGACAGAAGGACGGACGGACTACGATCCTGCGAGGGTTCCTTTAGTTCCTTTTCAGGTACGAAACCCTTCTTAAAATTGAAAAAAAAAAGGTTTTGTAGTCCCATTGCACAAGTGTATAGATAAGGTATTCCGACAGAAATATCAAAACATTGCTAATATCGGTAATTATTCTATATACTTTTTCCCATACAAATGCCTAGTCTCCTTTAACTACAGTCTACCTCTGCACTTCTTTTGTTTTAGTACCTTCATTCGCCTCTCGAGTTCGCACATTATGTTTTAGAAAATCTCATCCCATGGTAAAATTAGCCAGGCAAAACGGTGGAATATACTCGTAATATAACTTTAAATCTTGTAGAGATTTATTCAGTCATAATCAGCCTATAACGTTCCCACTGCTGGGACACAGGCCTCTCTGTGAGAAGGAGTGGGCCGTAATCCACCACGCGGCCCCAGAGCGAGTTGGTAGATGTCACAATCATATCTTCTTATTCACAGTATTCGGTAACATAACTATTTCATTAGAACAGCAAATAGAATTTTGATATTTCTACCTACAAAAGGTTCGTCGAAATACATTTGCATATACCTACGTGACATTAAATGATTGTTAAATTTTATCTGTAATTTGAATGCACCATCAGTAATTAACTAAGCTTATTCCCGGAATAGAAATTACTATAGCAAATGTTACAATTATTGACAATGCTGGTATTGAATGCATGATTCCTCTGACTGAATTTGTGCTTAATTTATTGTGATCAAATTAATTAAACACTTTGAACTCTTCATTGTTATTAATGCACATACTACAATCACAAGTTTTGAGGGACTTGCGGCTAAGTAATAACAGTAAATCAATCAGGTTAACCTACGCTTGGTGAGGTTGGTCCGTTGATAGGTGAACATCTTCACATTTCAAGACCGTAACGGTACCATTACTACTGGGTTGTGGAGGTCAGATAGGTAGTTGTTCCATGCAAAATACTAGTATTCAGGTGCACCCGGTTAGACTGGAAGCCGACCCCAAATAGTTGGGAAAAGGCTAGACAGACGATGATGACTACAGTAATAGTTTTTTGATTTATTGTCTGTCATGGTGAGATTACAGAATAAGTTTTACATACAATATAAGTTTATTCAGTAGGAGTAGTATAGCTGGTTATTATGTAGGCCATAATAACACTCATCGGTATAACTACAGCGAATAAACTAAAACAAAGCGTCAAAAAACTCATCCGCATCGCTGTCAACTGGTAATGTACCCAAGAGACTGACGGCATTACCACGTTGTATGGCAATGCTCAGCCTCTGGCCAAAGTAAAAACCAGCCTTTGGGTCACGGGAAGCCGTTTGGAGAATAAGTTGGTTTTTAAGATTGAAATATGATATGCTTAATATTAGAAAAGTAATATCTACACACAAAAAGTATAAAGCAATAAAACTTTATTACACACAATCCAATATATCTACACAATTTCAAACGAAAATCTAATTTTAGTAAGTCCATCAAAAACATTGTGTTCTAAGAAAATAAAGACGTTTACACACGTGATACTTTCATTTGTCTTGTCTTTAAAAGGTAGTTTATTACGGGTCTGTCCATTAAGACCCCTCCTAATAGAGAACAATCCGAAATAAGCGGTCAAAATCAGGGTCCGACCCTACCGTACGAATTTCGTTCGTAAATATTCATGATCGCTGCTGCGATAAGAACGAACCTATTAACACTTTAGAATTGTCTTACAACAGGTAAATTGAAATGTTTGTTATCAGCTTTCACTGGATAAAAGGTTATAGGGCTAGTTAGCCCTTTATCCTTTACACAACAAGCTACACAGTTGTGTAGCTTGTTGTGTTATTTACATAGATAGGTAATTAAATTAAATTGTACTGGGAATGAAACCTCAACGAGTGACGGTCTCTTTTCACCACTTCAGTAACTAATTTTGAATTTATTCGCTTGATTGATCTCACGCTGATGGCAACATATATTTAAAGTGTTTTATTTTAATTGATTTTGGTTTAGTTAGTTCAATTTTAGTTGTTTGATATTTGAATTTTACCTGTTACGCAATAATCATTATGTAACTCACTAGAAAAATGTCGTAATTCCAACATTCAAGAAGGCAGATGCCTAGTCCAAACTAGGCATCTACCCTCTTGAAGGTTGGACCCCAAAGGGTCACCGTCCTATCTTCTTGTACAAACTAAAAACTTGATAATAAGTAAATTTGAAAGGAGACGGCTACGTTTTCATAGAATCTTGGGCCTGGGTGTAAAAAGATAAAATTGGTTTCAAATGATAGCTACTATATTATCAAACCATCACTGAAACTTTTGCGGATTTTGGCAATCTGAGAGCTCAGTAAAAAGATATTTAGTAAAAGTCAGGTTATGTAACAATCTTTACTTAACATCTGATTTTTGAAATGCAATTGTAATTTGTTATTTATATAGGATGTTAATTATATTTAGAGGAAGTTAGGAACGATAAAAAAAAAAACATAGATAAGGAGATGATGTTTAAAAATAAAAATAGTTTTTTATTAGTACTTTTTATTAATCTTCAATTATAATTAGAATGTCATCTAGGAATTGTGCAGGTGGAGCTATATTATCTTGGTACCTAGCGACACGCACTAAACAATACGAAACGAGTGAGTGAGTATCACTGTCTGTCAGTGTCATGGATTTCATGACAGCACAGACTAAAAATATAATAATCGCTTCACCTACGTGAATCGATTTTAATATTTATCTTTATTATGTAAATATTTAATTTGTTTAAACTATACAATACGTTAATTCTAATATATTTAATTATTGTAAATGAATAAATCATCTGGTAAAAGCATTTTTTAAAATACTCTGACACGTTAATCGATTTTCATTTTATTCGTCAGCTTAACCTAATTTTTGGATTTCTCATTTTCCAGATTGTAAATTGGGCTGATTTTTTACTTATTGAAATAGAAAAATATAACCCTTTTTATAACATACCTCAACTTATTACAATCAGGCCCAGAAATCCCCGTCTCCTTTAAATTGCTCAACGGAAGAGCACTCATAATATTATTTTAGTGAAGAGATAGAGATATCTTTCTATAAATATGATCTGAAAAATCTGAGTAAATAATAGTTAAAAAAACTAAAAAACACGCTTTAAAAACCAAACTAAAAAAGGAGAAAATAATTTAATTCAATTAAAAAGCGTGGGGTGCTTGACATTAATTGATTATAAAAATACCTCAAAAAGCACCCCACGCTTTTTAATTGAATTAAATTATTTTCTCCTTTTTTAGTTTGGTTTTTAAAGCGTGTTTTTTATTTTTTTAAACTATTATTTATTTTCTATTTTTTAGTTCTGCTAACTACAAAACGTGTTTTTTTTCCCATTTTTTTTTAAATTAGTAAATTGTCATCGGTCCTCGACAAGTTTACAAAGTTTCAATGAAATCTGACCTTTTAAAGTGGGTCAAAATCGCGCTCAAAGATTCCGTTACATACATACATACAACCCGAGCTAATATAAAGCGTGTAATTATTTATAAATATTATAAATACGGGGAATCAGAGTTCGATTTCGGAGAGGGAGCCTGAGAAACGGCTACCAGAACCAAGGAAGGCCGCAGGCGCGCAAATTACCCACGGAGAGTTACATACTGACATACTGACATACAAGTGAAGCTAATATAAAGCGTCTAAAAACACGATCTATAGCGTAACTGCATAACAAAACAAAAGTCAATCTAACTGGCGTTTTTCCAACTAGGGTCGACTTCCAGTCCAAGCAGATGCAGCTGAATACCAGTTTTACATGGAACGAGTATCATTTACCTATGACGAATGTCAGCCGCGACCAACGGCAGGGGGAAGGGTCTCGATATGTAACGAATGATCACCCATTCACGAAACGACCGCGGCAAGCGTACCTTAACCTGCGATCAACCCGTGTTGCTGTTAATATTTAACCACGAGCGCTTCCTGTACCCATAACAAAAGTTTTGAGCAAAAACTTGAATAAAAAAGGAACAAAGTACTCACTGAACTGAAATGTTTTGTATTTGTAGTCAAAGTGCCGTATTCCATTAAATTTCAAATAAACGCCTGCAAAGTTGCTACTGTATATTTCAGCTCAGTTTGTATGCAACGTTGGCGGGTTAATTCCAGTCACTCTCGGGAATAGCCGGGTAACTTCTTATGACTAAATGTTTCGGTCAAAGTGGATAAAGTTTAGGACTTTGTTTAAAATATTGCTGTTTCATTATTCCCTTGCCTCTTGGAATCAAAATTGTTTTCTTATGAAGTAATCTTTGAAAGTACATAGGTACTTAAAAGTTGTGTTTTTATTTATTCTAAATAATATGTTTTTTGTTATAATTTTTGCGACGTTTGAGAACGATTCTAATGCCGAATATATCATAACTCCTAGAATTGTTGTGTGTTGTATCTATGTATATTCCGCCATCACGCAAAAACGACCATATAGTTCTGTTCAAAAATTCATAGATATTCCGTATGCAGATAGTTGCAGATTTAAAAACCCTTTGATTGATTTTATCATCACTCTAGACCTCTATGGAGATGAATGGATGAATCATGATATAAACGTCGTTTCCTCCCATGTCACCAGTCCTGGACTTTCTTCATATTTTGGCTGCTGAGACCAAACTAGTAAAGCACACAGGAAAATTTTATTAAAAAAGAAACTGTTATTTCAGTCAATTTTTTTTTTAAGAGTAGCCTTCTATTTTCTTCCCGGCTCTTCTCCATAGGAAACACTAATTGAAACCAGTCACCTAGCTTGTGATGTTAAATACACATATAATTAGCAGGCATGTAGAATTAGATTAGATTATTATGGATCTGGAAAGCCAAAAACTAAACTCAAAACTTCACAGACATAGAAGTCACTCGAAACGTCTTCATCTACGTGCGAATCCTAATATATAAACATTGTTAAAACAACTCCCAAAATCAGTACGCCTCACTAAGTAAGATTAACATCGTGCTAACCCAAACGGTATTTATCTAAAATTTACATCCGCCAAAGTGCCTTCATTTAATTCTTCGTCGCTAAGAGTAAACCTGGGATTATATTCATGATTACTATAATATATTAAGGCTCAGCAAACTTAGAGGCTTAATTAAAAGCGAGTAAATCTACGCACACCTCGCTGAAATTTACATGGACGTATTGTCACAAAAGGCGTCAAAGGAGTGACGCAGACTCCTTATAACTTCGAGAGTTATGAAAATTTCATTTTTTTTTCATTATAAAGAGGAAAACTTTGTTTGTTTGATTGTTTGTTTGATTGTAATGAATAGGCTCAAAAACTGCTGGACCGATTTTAAAAATTCTTTCACCATTCGAAAGCTACATTATCCACGAGTAACATAGGCTAAATTTTATTTTGGAAAAAAATAGGGTTCCGTAAGATATTTGGGGTTTTCGGACACAAGGTGTAAAAAATCAACCAGAAAAGTTACTTATTTTGCGTACGCTGCCTAAACTATAAAAGATAGAACCATAAAATATTCTAATTAATTGTAGATCTTATAAATATCTACAAAAAAGTCCGCGACACACTATACCTATCTATGTCGAGTGAGGCACAACAACCCTTTTTTTATTTTTTTATCTTGACTTTTTTTTGGACTACATTTAAACGCATTTATTTTACTCATGCTATAATCCTTATCAAAATAAATGATTTCATCACTAAGTACAGTTTATGTAGATAATATTTGGTCTTTGAATGATTAAAATTGGACGTTTGGTTTTAAAGTTATGGCGAAATTAAAATAATACGATTTCTGCTGCACGGCCCGTTGCGAAGTGGGCGTCACCAAGACGGGGTGCGCGTGCGGGAGGGGAGTCTATGCAGCCTGCGGATAATGACTGCGTCGTCGATGTTAGTGTCGATGTCTGTGAATTGACCTGGGAATCATTTTGCTGACCGTGTCTTTCCTGGGTAGGCTTTTTGCAGCGGTAACCGACATCCACGCGGGCGGAGCCGCGGGCGACCGCTAGTCCTCAAAATATAGGTATTCAAATACAAAAAAAAAACCGCCATTTTGTGTCGTCGGCCATCTTGTATTTACAATAATCCTATCCTACTAATATTTTAAGTGTGAAAGTTTGTGAGGATGGATGTTTGAAAATGGATTTAGAAGAAATTTGGCACATAGATAGTTTATAACCTGGACCTGGAACACAGGGTACTTTTTATCCCGGTAGTACGGTCGGGGATAATTTCCGCCTCCACGCCTGCGAAGCCGCTGGCAACAGCTAGTACCTATTGATTATATAAAATTGTATTGTCATCGGAATTAAAGTTGTGAACCAAATTACAGATCAATCTGACATCTGCAAAGGGGTTAAATTTCAGTTATAAAATTTGACCTAAAAAACATCAACTAACGGGGCAAGATACCGCGGCCCCTGGCACATAGGCAACACGGGTAGGTTTTAGTCAGTAAAAGTCTGACACGCTCTCCTGCTCCACCCAGACCGGGAGAAGTTATTTGATAATTTCCCAAAAAAATAAAAAACGGGCCAAGCTAAATAAAAAAAGAAACAAATCCGAGGTAGTTCCAGACAAACAATCTCTTAAACTTCATTATATTATATTAGTATAGAACTGTTGAATTTTTGAATCAAACTTTTTGAAAAGATGACTTTATTTCTCTCTGCATGAATAAAACAATTTGTTTTTGAGTTAAAATAAAACGAATTATGTTCGACTGAAGTATAATCAGACATTGTTACTGTAAAGTTTTCAGTTTCAGGAGGAGAATGCGTTGTAAAAGTTATGTTTTGAAAAATGTCGTATATTTTCTTGATACCACATGAGTAGTAGTTATAACAAATAGCGGTAGTAACATACAACAATAAATAAGGCACTGTTGCCGAGGACAATATTTTTAAGGCGAACAGTCAATAAAGATTCTGCCAGCATTGAAGAAAAGTAAAAATATAGGCGGTTACGAAAAATAAACGTGACCATGGTGTATTTTTCGGGATTTATAGTTAATTATAAGGGTATAAGATATATATATACAGAGCAGAGATACCAATAGCTTTCATGATTTCTCTTTCATACACACATAGTCTTAAGTCCAGAAGAATTAACTAATGAAAGCTTTATTCAGGATATGTTTTTAACCATTGCGCAAACTCTAACCATGAATTCAGCATATCATTCTAGACCCCCCTGCGCAGAAATTTTTATTCGGATAAACAAAAAAAATCAGCTATTTCACAGAAAATTGCAATACCTACGCGGTCAAAATGTATGGAACAGCTGATTTTTTTTTGTATAACCGACGAAAAATTTCAGCGCTGGGGGCTTAGAATAATATACTGAATGGTTACAGTTTGCGCACTGGTTAAAAACTTATCCTGTACCCCTATATTTTTAGTTAAACGTAAGAGATTTTTATCCGATCGTTTGGTCAGTTTTTTTGTAGCCGTTTATCCGTTACTAAGTTTATATTTGTGATACTTGAAAAATAATATAACATAACATTACGCCTTGTTTCCCCAAAGTGTTGGGCAGAGTTATACCTACAGTACACCCACATGTCGCTAGTTATGTTTAAGTCACAATGTAATAGGGGGCGACCCTATTGCCATCAACTGGTCACAAATTCAGAACCCGGGCTGCGACTGAGAAATCCCAGATAGAAAAACCCAATAAAACTTTGTCAGACCTGGGAATCGCATCCCGGACCTTATGCTCACTAGACCAACGAGGCAGATGTAGGCGATACTTTATACGATACGATAAGATTAAATACATTTGAAATAACAGTTTACTTTCTACCTCAACCGTCCCCATTTTCTACAACAGTACACTTTCCCGCGCACAGTTCCGCCATGACAGCTGCAGTACTAAATGAAATCAAAGCGAGAGCACCCACACGTCACTTTGAAGTGCCCAGACTAAGGACTGTAGCCACCAGAGCGCGTTCTGAAGACGTTCCTAGATTAGAACCGTGTAGGCATGCCTAAACCCGGTTTAAATTGAAGAGCTTTGGTATTCGCAAGGTGTTTCAAAGTCGTATTTAATTTAGAAGTTTTGCGGATCATTTCCATTTTGATCTTTGTAAAAATGGGTTGTTGAATTCTGTTGGAAGTTGTAATTATTTAATTGGTGGAAGTTGATGTAGTATTTTGGATGAACATGAATAGTATTAAATAATCCTAATCATATAAGTTTTTTGGCAGACGGTTGTTTGTTTTTAACCGACTTTTTTTATATATTTTTTTATGTATGTTCCCCGATTACTCGAAGATGGCTGGACCGATTTGGATTTTGTATTTTTTTTGTTTGAAAGGGTATACTTCCCAGGTGGTCCCATGATCACCAAGTCAGGATCTGATGATGGCATCCTGGAGAAATAGAGAGAACTCTTCAAATTTTATAGGCACACAAAGCGATTTCGGTAGTTTTTGGAAGAGTACTTTCTCGTAGTGGTCTCATTTCAATTTGGTGAAGATTTGATGAAGAACTTTGGAGATAGGCAACGGAACTCCTCAATAAATGATAGCAAATGGACTGGGATTGCTGAAATCTCATCTCTGTCTATTGCTTGCACCAGTTCATAACATAACATCACGCCGGTATGCTGTGAAGGGGTAAGCACATGTGAACCACTAAAAAGTGAAAAATAAAAACTTTTTCCAAAAAAAAAACAACCGACTTCCAAAAAAACACTACAAAGTGAAAAATAACTTTAATTTCGGAAGGCGGTGGCAAAAAATTCAAATACAGCTCCAAAGACACCGACTTCCGAAATTAAAGTTATTTTTCACTTTGTAGTGTCGTTTGTTTTTTTTTTGGAAAAAGTTTTTTTAGTTTAACGTACGAAAATGTAAAATACTAGTAGAATTCTTAGATAAATAACTCACAGAAAGTAAAATGTTTCTGAATGTGGGTTTGACCTTTGGCTAACTTTCAGTAATAATTCTTTTAGCTTTCATACAGGTTGGCAGGGATATAGACGCTCAAACTGTAACCATGAATTTTACTCAGCACCTAGAACCATGTGCTGAATAAAAGTCACGGTCTACGTACCGTAAAACTTTTTCCTCAGTCAAAAGAAAAATCAGCTGTTACATAGAAAAAAAGTGGAATAACTACGATACTTTTTTTTTTTTTAACTGAGGAATCATTTCAATGCAGAGGGTTCAGAACAATATATTGAAACCATGGTAACAGAGGGGGTTATGGCTAAGTAACAATAGGTGCACGAGTCGATTGACCAGGATAAGCTACGCTTCCCGCGGTTGGTCCGTGGATGGGTGACTATCTTTACATACCAAGACCCCTCCGTGCCTCGTAAAGCACGTTAAGCCGTTTGGCCGTTTGTCATTTGTGGATCTTTGACAGTCGTTACAGGTTGTCAGAAGCCCGAAAGTCTGACAACCAGTCTTACCAAGGGGTATTGTATTACCCAGTAACTGGTTTCTGGAGGTCACATAGGCAGTCGGTCCATGTAAAATACTGGTACCTATTCAGCTGCATCCGGGTAGACTGGAAGCTGACCCCAACATAGTTGGGAAAAAGCGAGGCAGATGATGATGGTAGCAGGTTGCTCGTCAACGTCTCTCCCATCCTGTATAAAACAAAATTATACGTAATGTACAATATTCCGTTGGATATTGCCAACCATAAAAAAAACAGATACTTAAGTCAGCAATTGTGTGCGGGTTGTAGTAGTTAACTCCGTACACTGATTTGTCGTGAAGGTTTTTAAGTTAATTTTAGATAGAAAAACACGTTCCACTGAGATGCCCTAAGTAGTTAAGTTTATTTAAGTTAAAAGTAAGTAACAATAGTACAGTGGTAGGCGATTATTTCTCTCAGTTATTGATAGCTACACAGTTTTATGTACACTACATTTAAATTTGTTAGTCAAGTTATTTTATAATGCTAAATTATGACGCGCATCGTTGGCCTTAAGTAGGTTACCGAGTAAACAGAAAAATGTACAGCGATGTGACCGTACAAATTGTATGTTCAATTAAAGAACAAAGCTTTATTCTGGAGAAAGTAATGAGGTGTCGTCACACTGGCATACGTATTGTATGTACAGACATACATATATAGCATGTTTTAATCTTGTTTTATCATGTTTCTAATGTGGCAGTAGCTACATATAGCGAAGTATCAAACGGAAAACTTTAATTTGAAACATTTGCACGCATTTTTCCCTGGCTCATTATAATATTTTTATCAAACTGAAGTTGGCATGTTATTGACAGTATTTGACGCAGTTTCATGTATGCTTCAGTACACAGGGTGACGTGTGATATGACGTATTCCTTCCAATAGGCTAGGTGAAAATTCATGGGATTCGAGAAAACCCAATTTGTGTGTTTTTTGTAATTTTCCCAGAATTCGTCCCTCAACATCATTTTTTTCTAAACTCTTTTTCATACAAACATCCTTCCGGGAGGAAGGAATACGTGAAATCACTAGTCACCCTATATATTGTATGGGACACAAACAGAGCATCAGAACTAAAGAGAAAAATATATGTCGGTAGGTACTTATTTGGGTGACTTTCAGCCTTCTTATGAGGCCCATTGTGAGTGACTTCGTTTCAGTAACACAACACGCACTTATCAACGACTTTCGTCTTGAAACACTGCGGTATGTGGAACGACAAGATATTGCGTAGCTTCCGAACGGGGCCGGAAGATTCTGGAGTGGCGACCGCGTACTGAAAGACGTAGCGTTAGAAGGCCTCCAACAAGATGGCCCGATAACCTGGTTAAGGCCGCAGGAATTCGCTGGATGCGATAAGCACAGAACCGCACCCTAATTGCGTAACACGCGATTAATCATAATCGGTTTCATTTTGACAGTTCAACAATATTCATTGCGTTATTTACGTTGTTGAGCAGACGCATTTTTCGAACATATGAAGCAATGGTTTAGCCATCTGTTTCAAAACGAAACAAATTATGATTAATCGTGAGTTACGCAATTAGGGTGCTGGTCGAAGTGGCGGTGCTTGGGGGAGGCCAACATCCAGCGGCGGACGTCGTTCGGCTGAAATGATGATGATGAGGTACCTATTTTATTAATCAAACTGTTAAATTCACGTTCGCGGTAACAAAGGGTGGTAATTAATAAAACCGCACCTGTCCATCGAATCAATTGATTCAATACAATTATTCGACCAGTTATCCAATGGTTAATGTTGATCACAATATCTCATGCGTACAATTGAGTTATTTTGATTTAATAAAAGGAAGAGTTAATATCTTGTATTTTTTAAAATATGGTTTACATGTATCAACCGTTTTAAACCCAAACTTAATCCAATGCATCTCTTTTGGGCCTTAAATGCCGTGTTAGCGTCGATAGAATTTCCCTAAAATATGATGACGTATGTTAGGTTAGACGCAACGAAGCCATGGTAGGCCGCAATCAAGGTATCTACATTCACAACTGCCGCTAGAGAGTACAATGCAAATGCATAACAATTTTTTTTTTGCAGAGGTTTCCATTAGTGATTTCCAGTCTAATCTTTTGTCAATTATTAGTCCAAGGAATTAAGTAGACGGATAATACATCGATGGACGGGTGACAATCTATCTTGACATACTCAGACCTTCCGTCCCTCGGTGGTCCCGGCTGTCATTCGTGGATCTTTGACAATCGTTACGGGTCGTTTTTTTTTACTTTTTAGAGGTTTTTGTTTATATCGGTGGTTTTAAATTTAATTAATACTCTGAGCCCAATCCCGATACTACTGTTGAAAATTGGTGTAGGAGTTGGGTATCCTGTAAATTCGAGGTTATTATGTTCTAATATCATTGAAGTAACAGAGTATTAAACTATCAGACCTGTGGAATATACATCTATTCATCAACTAGAAAAGAGCTGAAAATATACAAATGGTTGATGATGATGAATGATTGAAGTCTCCATTCAAACCAGAAAAAAAAACAAAATCGGTTCAGCTGTTTTGGAGCTACAATGCCACATACAAACAAACAGATACTCACGTTAAACTTATAATACCACTCTTTTTCCGTCTTGGGTTAAACATATGGTGGTCCGATTAGCTTCCGAACCGTACCTTGACCCAAACAAAATTTACAATATTTTTTTATCCTTTTTAAAATCCTCTAAAGCCAAATTACTACAACAATTGTATTAGCATACTAATGAAGAAAGTCTCGAATTGGGAATAAGGTAGAATCTGACATTTTAATTGAAAATGTTGAATAAGTAATTAGCTAAAGGAACGAAATTCATAGCGAGATAATTTTCGGATGAAACCGCTTCATAATAATATTATTGAGTTGTAAAAATTAACATTGCCAGCGGCCTTCATTATCATTATTGTAAGTCTTGGACGAAAACTGTCTAAATTTTGCGGTCACTTTGTATATTTACATGTATATGTATATGAATAGAGTTCGTAGTGTCTTTATAATTTTTTGTTTTCGTCTAAACTGAAATAATAAGGAGACAATATTGATTTTTTTGTATGTTTGTTTGTCACGCTTAAACAGCTGAACGGATTTGAATGAAATTTGACACATGAGTAGACAAAAGCTTGAATTATGACAAAGGATACATTTCATCATGATATTCCTACGGGTTCGAGACTTATGCGGGTGAAACCGCGCGGCGCAGCTAATTGAATAAAATCAGTTTAGGTCATTATAGAGAAGGTGGCTTTTATCTATACTATAGTATACATAGAGTGAAAATAGACCTTCAGTTTTTACCTGACTGCGCCAGAAGGAGGGTTATGTTTTTCGAGTGTATGTATGTATATTTCTTTGGCACGCTCTGTAGCCTAAACGGCTTGATCGATTTCAGGTTGAGAGGTGCCGTTAGATTCGTCTTAAGTGCGAGTGATACTGGGTATATAAAAAAAAAATTGACGATTTTTGGCGCCATATTGTGTTTTAATTTTATTTATTTCCTCAAAACTTATTTAGTGGGGTATGAAAATAAAGGGTTTCATAAATATGTCTCATTATCGTCGAAAAAAATTTAAATGGCCGGCTGATTTTTGGCGCCATATATACCTAGTGTCTTAACAAAAATGTTTTTTCTCAAAACCTATTGAGTGGGGTATCAAAACACAGGTTTTCAAAAATAAGTCTTATTAACGTCAAACATAATTATATTAATTAAAAACTGTGAAATAAAAAAAATATTAACAGAATCAAAAACCCGATGCAGTCGGAGGCAATAAAGGTCTTTATTGTTAAATTTAAGAAGATACCTCCGACTGCATGAGATTGCTTACAGTATTCAGTCTAATAGTCATCCTTTTAAAACAAGTTTCTTGTTTCCATCTTTTTAATTAAAGTTCACTTTTTAAGCAGTCGGGTTTTTTTCTTAGAGCTTGTTCAAGTTACTACAACTGACTCGCTCACAAAGTCGGATCTGTTGAGATTATAGTATATTAAAATATTGATTCCTTATAATTATAGTTCCAGAAAGAAAGGTTACAATTAGCGTATAATGTTCCCACTGCTAGGACACAAGCCTCCTCTCTGTGAAAGGGAGTGGGCCACAACCTACCACGCACAGTCCGGGTAGGTAAATGTCACATTTCTTCGAATATTTGGTCCTAGAAATTTTCGGTATCCTCACCATGTTTTCCTTCACTGTTTTGAGAGCAGTGGCGATGAAGTAACCACCACCACCATTGCTCTCGAAAAAAAGATGCAGCACTAAAATTGGAACTTCTCATCAATTACATACCAACCTCAATCAATTCAGCCTACCACAGTCCACTGCTGGACATAGTCCTCTCCCAGACTACGCCACAACACTCTATCCTCCGCCTTCCGCATCCCTGCCACCGTTTTAAGGTCGTCGGTCCATCTAGCTGGGGGGCATCCCACACTACGTTTACCGATACGCGGTCTCCACTCCAGGACTCGTCTGCTCCACCGTCCATCGGCCCTTCGACAGACATGGCCAGCCCACTGCCACTTCAACTTGCTTACTCTGCAAGCTATGTGGGTGACTCCAGTTCCTGATTTGAATCCTTCCTTCCTATTTTAATAGTTCCTTCAATTACAAACCAACCTACTAAAGAAAAAACAAGAATCGAACCCATTCAATCAACTATATAGAACGCAATTAATATAGAACGCAATTAAATGAATATGAATAAGAAAACCCGTTCTCCAGAAGCTGTTTGATTCCGTCATTCTCGAGGGCAAAACGCCACAGGCATGGAACAGAGGTGTGGTGGTAACTTTCTATAAGAAGGGTGACAATACCGTTCTTAAGAATTATACTATAAATATAACTACCTACCTATCAAAAGACACGTGTATAGAACCGCATGTAAAGACAAACAGTTTCCCAGAAAAACTTGTATGGAGTGCTCGCAATTTGTGAGATTATCCGAACCATGAGGATTTGTTTCCCGTATCGCTTCACCTGTGCGGATTTATCCTGAGGTGTGTTAATAGGTGCTACAAACTTATACCTGGGTTTATCCGCCGTTGGCTGTGGTTTAGATGCTGATAGCTGCTCTGTTGTGGAGGGCGGTACTTTGAATCTGGGATGTGCTCTTTGTCGTACATAATTATGAGGGCATTATTTAATTTAATGCTAAAGAATAAGCACTGTCTTACCTAGCTTATTCAGGGCGTGTTAGCAATTTGAAGCAAATTGGAACTGTGCACCTAGTTTCTGACGTTTCATAAGTGCCCGTGCAGTTTTATGTGATTTTTTGATTTTGAATAAATTCCCGATCTGGTGCTTCTCAGACTGACACAACCTTTTTAAGGCATTGTCATGCACCCATCACGATCGATCTTAAAACTGCACCTAGATTCATTTGAATATGGCCTATATTTCAATAGTCTGATAACATTTATCTGAAGTGTGTGATTTCAGCTGTGAAACTGCCATATTTATTCTTCAGATAAAAATTATATGACGATTGAATAATGGGCCCTAAGAAAACTTTCGCACCTAACGGAAAATTTTCTATACGCTACAATAAAAATACAAAACACTTTACAATTTCCTTGTTAGAAGGAGAACATTTTACCGCTTCACTTCAAGTGAAAGGGTTACCGTGTGGTGCGATAATGGATGCTGCAACTTATCCTGGATTATATTCACTGTTGCTATTTTAGAATCCGAAAACATTAAGTTAAGCTCTACTGAGCAGAAAATTCTAAAGTTACCGTTTGTTCTTTGTTCCGTAAAATTCGTAATTTCATGTAGATTTTAGTGTTGCTTCGTTTGCAGGTAATCCCATTCTGTAACATCTTTTCTAAAAAAGAGGATAAGAGTTGGGATATAAACGGACTTTTCATTTAGTGGGTAATCCTTTTTTTTTCAATTTACTTTCATAGCGATTGGTAAATGAGGTTATATTCTTTCTACCTTCCGCCACAGTTATTTTGTATCTGCTACTTATTCATACCCCATTGACATTTGAAAGACGATTCAAAAATCTTCACCAATACACAACCTTCTTCTCCATCTTATTGCGGCACGTCCCATTATTTTTGTCCAATAGTTGGCCACTTCAGTCTCCAGAGGCTATTGAGGTTATCTTCAGAACAAATGTGAGGGTACTTGGGATCCTCAAGCAAATGCGACATAATTGAATAAAAAACAGGCTTCAGGGCGTTATAATAATGGTCTCTTCCAATGGCAGCAGTCTACTTATTTGTAATAGGATTAGTGACTTCAAGATTCGCCACTGCAGTTCGCACTTCAACGATTGTGTTTTGTTTGGCGTTCCCCGGGAGATTTTTAAGTTTAATGTTGCTTGAGATAACATGTTTGAGTGCTTATTATAACTTCTTCGTAGATATCTGACCAATAACTGTCTCTGCCAGACTACACAATCATTACGTCAGTAATTTTGGATTTTAATAACCAAAGGTTTTAGTGTAATAGTTTTATTTTTTTATCGAGCAAATCAGGCACCATTTGAGTTACGAAATCAAGGAGTAGATGAATATAATTCACTAATAGTACGCGATATCGGAAAATGAGTAATGGAACTCAAATGGAGTTTGGCAGGACACCTGGCAAGGCGCAGTGTTGATAGACAGGTGGACTAAGACAGTGACCAAGTGGCTTCCATTAACTGGGAGTGAAGTGTATGTCGTGTGGTGGCGAGTCGTGCAGAAGACGTCATTGTGATTACCGGGGGTAGAACCCTCCCGGGTTCTATGTCCCCATAGAAAAGAGAGGCCTTTGTACATCAGTAGGTGAAATCGGACTGTGGAGAATGACGACGAATAGATCGCTTTCTCAAATAAATATATAAGCGTCTACCTCTTTAACACAAACTCGTATATGAAAGCTGAATAACGAATAAATATCTACAAAATTTGGTACTAACATATTCCTAATTCATAAATAATATTATCCTACGCTTCCACGAAAAGTATTATTTAATAGTATAAGGTAAAACGTGGGAAATCAGTTGATGAAATACAAATATACATAGAAAACCTATTAAAGGAAGATATAAATATGAATAGAAGGAAAAATATGTAAGAGTTTACTCTATATTAAATATTTATACAGCAATTTATTTGTGCTCGCTCATACTACGTTTTTATAGCAAAATTTTATCAATGAAATGTGAATATGAGGTACATTGCAGAACTAACGATATTTTGCTACTAAAAATAAACGTCATGCCTTTGAATTCACAAGTTTACCATCACAAATGAAATCATTACCAATATTGGGAACCATCGTTTAGCAATAATAATATCGATGATCTGGAATCCAAATTGAGGTATTTTTACTCTGAATTGTGAAAATCTGAAGTAAAAAAGTGCAAGAACCTAGAAATAGACGATAATGCTGATAAGTTAGAAGGGTGACAAGTGGATACTTATAATTGCGTCCATATAATGATATTTGTGATCCAGCTTTATGCAAAATCCAACAATAAAGAACATAGTATACATATCCAAACCAGAGGCTGCATAGCCATCATCATTGCCATAAAAAGATACAGTTGAAAAATAATGGGTTAACCCGCTTCCCTCGAACAATAAAATGTAATTTACGTCCCTTTTTAGGGTTCCATGTCTGAGGAGGCGAAGACGAAACTATTGTAGGGTATGATTTATGTCCTTGTGATAAATGTTACGGATAAACCACAGTATAAAACATATAATTATAATTTTTGTGGCTATACAGTGTTTAATTACCATACAATAATAATACAAAACAATTTTTTTGAGAACTTATAAGACATTAACAGTGCTTACTTAGATATCTGAAATTCCGAAAATAGCAGGAATATATGACATGGGCCAAAGAAAACAATTTCACTACTAGCTTAAAAAAATAGTCAAAAATAAAAATGGAATTTCGAGATAAACATAGACATGAATATTTAGCCTTTGAGTTTTGGTATGAAGCAACTTGAATAATTTTCTTATACACGAAAAAAGGCATGTTATTATTTTGTATTATTATCAACTGAATATCGCCTGCCGCTCGTGAAGAAAAGGTTTGTCAGACAACCAAACAGAAGGAACAATATAATCCTGGAATTATACGTATTATAATAGATCTCTTGAAGTAACTTCAATAACAAATCCACTGTAAATGAAAGTCAACTTATCATGAAACAGTAATTCAGTTTACATTTATCCCACTGATTAATCCTCGTATGTATCTGTCATAATATAAACGCTCCGGTTCCCTTAAATACCGGGAAGTTGCCACATCGTAGCGTCTTCAATATACAAAGGTTTCCCACAAGGAAGGTATCAGGTTTGATTCAGATTGGTTTGAACCAAAATTGTGTATACGCCTGCTTGCTTTCTATGATCCATTTGATTCCGAAATATTGCCTTCGTTCCTAACTTACCTATATCTTATCTAGGATTCTTCAGTTTTCAGTAGGTACTTCCGTGATTATCAATTTTGGAAAAGTATCCAAGAAACTGTATGTGTGAAATATGAACCGAATAAACCCTCTAAAAACAATGAGATCTTACTTGAATTTCATTAAAGTTCGACTTTTAATTATATTCAGTAACTTGAAAGTTCAAAGAAAAATAATTTTACCATAATAACACTAGTGTTGGGGTAGTGAACGATTTTGCGTAAAGAACAAACGATATAAATATATTAAATCAATACAAGTAAATTTCCCTTTTTGATTTTCTTCTAATAGAAAGAAATTATAAATAAATTACCTTACTACTGAAAAACAAAATGTATAACAAATTCTAATATTTTTAATAGTGCATATTATTATTATTAAATAATTTAAGCACACAAATGTACAGAGGTGGACTTAATACCATAGGCATATCATGCTTTTAAGACAAGGTACGCCTTCAACTGTCAAGTTACTGAATACTAGTAGAGAGAATTGACTAGTAGGTAAGCCAAAAGCTCTCAAATTTTCGGTATCGGAAAATACAGAAAAGGTGTGCCACTCCTGAGATTACAAATTCACTACGGAAATGTTGCTAATACAAAACGTTATCGCAACACGTTTCAAACACCTTACTTCAAATAGTCCCAAAACAATAACACTAACAGTACCAAAGCTTCTAAGATATCTGAAGTAAATAACTTATTCACGCGAATTAAACCTGTTAAATATGATTAAACTTGAAGAGGAAGTTATCGAATACAAACCCGAAATCCTTTGGAACGTGTACCTCTATACCTAACTGCTTTCGTCTAACGAAGTTGATACTATAAAGGAGCTTAGCAAAGCTTGGTCTGTTAACGTAAACTCGTGATCAATTTTGGTCCAGGGACTGGTAAATGTGTTTAGTTAGTACGTGTACGATGTTCAGTTGTTCTATGTGGTGTTGAATGGACTAAATGAACTTCTTGCTCTTAGTAGTTGTTAGAAGTCAACGAGAGACACTGAATGTCACTTGAGGTACCAGAAAATGGAAACTACATTCCGCAGTGTGATTGCACAATCACACATTTGAGTTATTCACTTTGCTAAGCAGGCAGTTTTTTCCAAACACTGAAGCAATGGTTTAGGAATTTTCTTCAAAATCTTTCGGATTGTGAAGAAAATGTTTTACGCAATTGGGGTGCTGATTACAACAAGATTCCATAATTTAATATTAAAATAAAAGAGAAGGAACTTCTTTTCTGGATCGAAAATTTTTCTCAAATTCTAAATACATTTATGATTTAATTTATCGGACAACGAATAGCCCACAGCCGTTAAAACACAACAGAATTTTAGACGGACAAGACGTTACAAACATTAGCTTCAAATTGAAGCATACTTGCAATTAAGAAGCTTATCTGTTGTGTAAAGAGGCTTAGAAACAAAAGAAAGAGCGAAGTCTCGATAATTTGTTTGGTTTAAAAACAAAAGAAGCCGTTAACGCGTTAATGTTGCAGCTGAAGACTTTGTTGTTGCAGGAATCAATAGATCTAAAGTTACAGTTTACGCTTGCCATCCTTAATAAGACACGTCGAAGAGATGCTTCCATAAACTCATTTTAAGTTACGTTTCGTGTCAGGGCAAATTTCATCAAAGAAACTGAACGCGTTCAGCATATGTATATTATCTAAACTGTGTTTAGGAGCTGTCAGTGTCAAAGTTGTTGTGGAATATTAATACTGACAGCACTTGAACGCGGTTTAGAAGTGCTGATCGCAGTTAGTTTCATTTGTAAAATCCACACTTAGTTGCGTCTTATATACATGTATTATGCTAGCTACCGACCAACCGATGACCTTGTGAAGGCCGCGGGAATCCGCTGGATGTGGGAAGCACAAGACCGATCGAAGTGGAGGAGCCTATGTCAAGCAGTAGACGTCTTCCGGCTGAAATGATGATGATGATGATGCTAGCTAGGCTTTGACAAGTTCGAGTTTTTCAAAAGTTGTCTTGCGGTACGTCAAACAGGAGAAAGGGACTAATTCTCATATTTTATCAAGTTAACTTAACCTTCATGTCGAAAGTTTATTATCGTTTCGATATTTTTATTATAAATTATGATATCTTCTTTTTTCATTAATATTTTGTTCCCCTCAAACACAGGCAGGTGGCCCTATTATCTTCTGACCACCATTGGTTGACTGGTAGAGCCTAAGGTATTAAGGGGAACCTAGTTGTGGGCTCGAACTCACTGGTGGACCAAGCTAAAAAGCACGCTGTCTGACCAAGCTTCGTGTCCGACAGAGGTAGTACCCGTGATGAGCAGTTAGACGCTAGTCTACACGCACAATGTTATTAAGTGAGATGCAGGATTAGTTATAGTAAAACAGGCGCGTAAAAAATTAAGAAAAGTCCTTCGGAAGATCGAGTTTTATGAAAAAAACCACTGCATAAATCAATGACCAATAAATTTTATTGAACTTTTCGATATTTGAGCTTTGTCTGTACCGTCCTTTACTACTTAAACACGCCCAAAGTTAGGTCAAATTAGCAAGAAAAACGAATCTTTGTTGGCTCATAACTTTTTAATAGCTTTTTTATTTTAGTATTCTGCTGCCGTACAGACAATATTAATAATGAGACAAAACTATACCATATTTAATTTTTGATGTACATTGTCGAACAGTGGAGTAAAGTAACCGAATTTTGTATGGAAAAAATGTCGACAAGATCCACCTTAAGTCCGCTTAGCAGGTACCTTATTTCTGTGAGCGTAAGTATCAGCATAAGTAGTCTATAATGTTCCCACTGCTGGGACATAGGCCTCGTCTCTTTGAGAGGTAGTGGTCCATAAACCACCACTGCGGGCCCAGTGCGGGTTGGTAAATGTCACATGTCTTGGAATTTATTACTTCTAAGACGCGCCGATTTCCTCACGGTTTGATGTCATTATGTGTGTGTGTGCGATGTGTGTGATTTGTGTGATAGAAGTTCAAATAAATATATACATAATACATCTGATGCAGTAATAATTTCTATAAGTACATTAGTCAATGGTGACACGATTTGATGCAGAAACTATACCTACTATTCTGTTTGATGGCCGTGCTACTACAGAAAGCAAAGCGCCAGAGTAAGTTACTCTTCCAATGAAAGCGCAACGTAGTTTTAAAAGTCGTTTGAATATTGACCTGGCAGAATAAAACTAGCCGTGTTCGCGGATTCACTGAAAAGTTATTAGTTTTCTGGAACGGAAAGCACTATTATGCTAATCCAGCAATTTTGAATTCATTTTAAGCACCTACTGATGTGCCAAATAAAAAAAAGTAAGAACTGGTCGACACTAGCTCAAGACAGAGAAGAGTGGAAATTAGAAAGGGATGCCACACACGGCTACAGGGAGGGACAACAATCTGCCTAATCTAATCTTAACTATTTTGGCGTCAGAATCGAGTCTAACCGGATGCCAGTATACCAATATTTTACATAGAGCGACTGCCTATCTGAAGACTGGTTTGGCAGACTTTCGGGGTTTTGACGATCCGTAAGGACTATCAAAGATCCATGAATGACAGCAGGGACCAACGGCTCAGCGTGTTTTTCGAGAAACAGATGGGTTTAATTTAAATAATGCTTATTAAACAATTAAAGAATCGAAGAAAAGTATACCTACTATCTGACACATTATGTTCAGAAAACCAACAGAGAAAAAACTGAATTTTTTACTACCCATAAATTCAAAAACTCAACAACTTCGCAATTTTTTTTTGCAATCCTTCACCCCTAAAACAAACGGGCACTCCATTTTATTTTCCAAACCCATATCAGCATGGAAACTGTCCAACATTCAGCTCGGTAAAAAAGCTCGTTTACGTTTTTAAACGTACAACCGACATCGGTTACTCTGTGGTTAATTCTCCTAATAGTTCACAAGGAACATTGTTCTGGCCCACGAACAATGTTTACGCATCCTTCGTCGTGATTTGTTGCCAGCCTTTTTATTGTCTCCTTTTTATTTTTTTCATCTAGCCACACAATTCGCGAGTTCCAAATTCAAATTGTTCCCTCCACGCAAAATTTCCGCTGTGCCGAGTTTTAATTGAGAAATGTATTTATTGTTTCAATATTCACGGATATTTTTTTTTTTTGCAAATTATCCGATTTGCGCAAGCCTCGGATAATGGATACGACTGCTAAATTTTTAATCAAAAAGCAAAGACCGAATTTCTGGTAACTGATGGTTTTATAAATTATTCAACTGGGCTTTTACGATTTCTCCGAAGAAGATATCTACTATAAAGTAAGGTTTGTACCTAAATACCGTGTTAAATTTCTGATTTAACTTCTAATTTTAGAGTGTACGATAAGTCGTAATTAATTAATGCGATACTATCTACGGCTTCATCTTGCCGCACCAAACTTTTTGGTTTGAAAACTCTATAAATAAAAACAGTGAATATGATGAATAAATACCTAGTTATTTAATTAAGTAAACGTACAGATAAACTTATAATAATAATCTTTAAACAGTAGTTTGCCCAGAATTAGAATTAATTAAGCGCTTCCATTTGGAACGTTCTAAAATAATATCATTGTTACGCGATACAGGCAAATACAATATTATAATAAATTTTAAATTTGTAACATAATTACTGAAATTATAGGTAATCAACGCTTATCACATCCTTATCCTTTGATTGTGACATATGCATCGGGATTGGAAGCAACAGAATGCTTGTTGATGGACAGTGTCTTGACCAGCAGGGGTTAAGGCGGTGATTTCTTGAAAACGCTCAAAAAGGTGGTTTTTTAAACCAGTGTATCTTTTTAATCGTAAATAATTTTGAAAGCAAAAAAAATATATGTCATATTTTCAAGTTTTTTTTTTGCATACAGCGACGGAACTCAAAACATAATTAAACATACTTTAATGTATCAAAAAAATCATCAAAGCTACCTATTAATTTTCTTTAGAATCAGTTTATCCCTTCAATAACAATTATATTCATAATTAAAAATGTACCATAAAATTTCAAATGCCAAACTGCATCCATTAAATAGTTAATAACTAATTTTATACGATTTTATTTGCATTTTTACGACAATACTTGCTCATTTATTATTCGAATTTATTATAACAGATTTTAACCCGTATCAGATTGCAATAAGAACTATTATCGCTCATAACGACAATATTTAAAGTTACCTGGGCCTTAACATGACAAACGCGAGAGCGCTCTCTCCTACGATTTGTTGAAATGTGTCTACAATTCTGACATCGTCTTAATGCTTATCCTGACCGCTCAAGCTTGAATAAACTCAAAAAGGCACTTTGTTACTTCTTTTTCTCGTGACGAGAGACTGATATAGCAAATTATTACAAAGACAGGACATGAGTCTTTATCAGTCATCGCGGTAAACTTCACGCCAATGTTCATGTTAATACATTTTTGGCTTGCCCGTACGTGTCAAAACTTAAAGTAGCGTATGTACTAGGTACTAGTTTAAGGTAGGTACTTCAAGGTAATTTTATTCATAGTATAAGACTAAACCTAAACTAACAAGCATACGCTCTCTACTGAGTCTCAGCTAGCGCTTCAGTGATGGACATGAAAAAGCCAATCTTGAATATTCTACATTCACCGTATACGTTCTTAATTACACATGTATACGTGGCTTTTAATCTTTAAGATTAAAAGCCACGTACACAACATTTCTACGATAAAGTATTTAAGAACCAGTCGTTCAAGAGCAAGTCTTTGACACTATGACACACAGTTTTGACATTTAGTGCGTTTCAGACTGCATTTTGGAACGTGCCATGCATTTTACATGACATTTTAACCTCCTACAAAAACACTTGTAGGAAATAAACTAAAAGTCATCATCACAGAATTTCTACGGAAAAAATATTAGGAACTAGTCAGTTTTCTAACCAAGTCTAACATTAAGACAACCAGTTTTGACATTTAGTGCCAACATTTTGCGCTCAAGTTTGGACAAACTGCAGTTTGGAATATGAATGCATTTTGCATGACATTTTAATACCACCTTTAAAACTATGACAAGACTTGCCTCGTATATGGAGAGTTTACCAACCTCTCGCACGTTGCGCTAACTACATAGTACAAAACAACAGTATGTTTATATATTAACTTAACTAGACGTAGAGTGGGAAGGCTTCAACATGGTGGATCGAAGACCTTGTGAAGGCCGCAGATATCCGCTGGATGTGGGAAGCACAAGACCGGTCGAAGTGGAGGAGCCTGGGGGAGGCCTATGTCTAACACTGGCCGTCTTTCGGCTGAAATGATGGTGATGATGAATTTAACTAGCCGTGTGCCTGATGAGATTTCCCATTAGCAAAAATGACGATCTTCCATACAGACTTTTATCCCATTTTTAACTCATTTAGGGGATGGATTTTCCAAAAACCCTTCCTTAGTACTCACTACTCGTCTATGTTATATATGGAACTATGGTGCAATCATGATTCTAGACACGAAGGTTTAGACTATACAAACTTTCACTTATGCTTGGCATTCGGATCCTTCACACTAAGGTATTAATGAATATAAAATAAATGAAACCATTGCCAACCAACATCTTAAATTGATTATCAAATACATATCTGTCCTAGCCTTGCTACTCACACGTTATCATTGATATACATTTCACTCCGCATTGTATTAACTAAGTGCCAAACAAAAATACAATATCCAATAAGAATTATTTCCGTCGAAAGCATCAATAAACCGGGCTTCAAATGTAAGTCAGCCATTGTCTTCAGAAAATAAATTTCGTGTTATTTCGGTTCCTAGAGAAAATTGGTTTAAGGAGAACCTTTCACCGGGAGTGGCAAACGCCAAAGAAAAGTTAAATCAATTATTTAGAAGTAAGAAATATCAAAGTGTTGCTGTAACGTAGTTATGGATTCATTTATAGATTTCTCGCTTCTTGGCCATCTCCGATTCAATTAGATTAACATTGTTGGTAAAAAATTTAAAGAAAATGGGCCTACCATTTTCCTTAAATGCGTTACTTTTTAGAAAAAAATACCTTTAAATTCAGCGGTAGTAATAAAAAAATTACGTATCTACCCTTTGAATTTAGTCTGTGCAAAATATACCCAGTTAACGAATACTGATGAATTCCAAATTCAAACAAACACGATCAAAGTTCCAACCAATCATCAGAATTTTCAATCTACAAAAGGAACGAGGTTCAAAATTTGATTACTCGAGTCAAGATTGAATAAAAAAGTAAATTAAAAGCTGCGCTAACAACGACTCCATTGTGATTAAAGTGAAAAATTAGTCAGAAAATTCTCTCCTCTGTCAATCTCGGGTCCCACTTTGTAACGTTGACGAATCACTGGAGTGTACAGAACCCTCGGACGAACTTGGACGAAAGTTTTATTTCGTTATCTCTCCTGAACGGAACACGAATTGTACAATTTTGATATCGCAATTCAGTTTTCCAAGTTCTATGTATTTTCTTTCTTGCTCTATTTTAGAAAAGAGTGTGAAGCCCCTTTTCTAAAGCACTGCAACGGGCGTGAACCCTAAACCTAGTTTCGCTAAGTCTTGAGAAAAATAGTTCAGATACAACAACTGCTCCAAAAACGAAAAAGGATTAATTAGTATTGCAGGTCCTTTACAAATTAACGTGTGATTTGGTATTACCACTTACCACTTAACATCGTCAACATTCATTAACTCGACACCACCACTTTAGCAACACTAAAATTTTGACCTAAAAAAAAGTAAAATAAAAAAAGTTTCAAGTCCACTCTGAAACGAATTCACATTTACTGTCTGTTATAATCACTAAGAGTAAGACAGTGTGAAACTTTGAAATTGAATATTCGATAAAAAATTTCGAGCGGAGTGTGGGCGATGCGATCGGCCCGGCCAAACGTCCTACCCGCGCGACGATTCAGTGAAGACTGAATGGTACTGAAGCTGAAAATCTGAAATATTTGACGATCCCTGTGGACAGCCACCCGCTGCCGTGAAGATAAGTCCAATAGTACTTGCGCTAAGCTGATTACGAGCCTTGTTTCAGATATTCTCTATCTTCAATATTCAAGTTTTGAGATTATAGACACCTTTAAGTAGCCGTTAACGGATTGTTTTGGGGACTGGTATTAAACGTTTATTGTTCTTATTTGGGTTTATTAGGAATTTAGACTCTAGTTAGAATAACCTTAGGGATTAAAGAGTAAAATGGAAACCACACTAAAGTGTCAGGCAATTTAGACTTCGTCTTATAATGAATGAAAATTGTCACTAAAACACGCAGACCAGGTAGAATAATGTTGAACTAAATCAAGTAGTTTGCTTATCCTTATGGGTGAGTTAGGAATATCGGACTTAATCTTACTCTGTTTCACATAATTATGTACCTGTACTATTTTGTACAGAAAGGAAGACTGTTGTGTGATCGCGTTTATTTCGAATTTAGGTAATGTATTGGAAGTTCCTTTTTTCCTATACGATGAAAAATTATACACTCACAGACACAATTGCACGGCTAATTTATGAAATGACTTCAGACATTTATACAATGAAGATTCTCTATTATTTACAAATGAGATTCAATAAGGTTCCTGTTATAGTTTTTACCAAATCTCTTTTTTATTTTTCGATTTAATGTGGACGAAAAATCTTATTCAGCTAGTGTTGAATGTCTCGTAGTCTACAAATTAAGACTAGATTCACGCTGTGTGTGGTGCGGTGCGCAAATTGGTGTCCCCAAGGGCAGCCATATTCATATTCATTTATTCATCAAATATAAGTTAACAGTTTACACCAAATCGCTTGTATCTATGCTAATTCTACAAAATTACATTAAAATTTTAATTAAAACTTCTTAGACTAAACAAAAAACAACCTTATACATAACACCAGAACTAAACAATTATTTCTTCTTATTTAAATAAAAATACACATCATGTTTAGCGATTGTCCCTTGAGAGTCAAAAAATAAATGTACCTCAGGAATATATTTTAGAAAGTCATTTATTAACTTAATTGCTCTAGCAGTGGGGGTGCTGTTGGTTCGGGGAGCACGCCATGTAGGCGATAGCAAAGGAGTCTATGTTGTCGTCTTACAACGCCACGCATATACTGGTCAGGAACATAAAAATGTAATGACTCTCATAGAACGGGACTATCTATCTTATCTACTAATATTAGATAATAGTTAACCTTGTGTAGATTCTAGCCTGAATTTGAGTGTGTCTAAGCATACCATTCCTAACACGAACAAAGAAGGATATAGAAATGGGTAATATCCATATTGATTGGATTGTTTATAAAGGTATTTACAGAATTTACGTTGATTTTTTTATATCATAATAGTGTAAAATGACTCTTGAGGACTCCAAACTATTGCATTGGCTTCACTAGTCCATCTTGGACTAGTGAAGCCAACCCCTTATATTGATGAACTGACATATGCTTTATTAAAATACCTTAGACAAGGAAGACCCATATTATGGAGGCACATTTCCTAGGTATTAATGTTCACTGATCAAAATATAATTTGCACTACATAAAATTTGTGGCTTCATTTGATAAGGTAACTGTGCAATGCTAAGCTTTGTTAAAAGATTTTAGACCCTGCATAATAGAACTAAGATACCATATCTAAATTTATTTTCAATCTATTACCGATAAAAAGGGAGGACACTCTTCAAATCTCTAAGACTCTTTTAACTTCAATGATTATTTGTAAAAGAGACACAATGTAGTAAATTCTTACAAAATTGTAGTCCTGTAAAGTTGGTAACTATACTAGACATGATTTTGGAAAACCAAAAGCTGCTTATATCCTCTTTACATCTCTTTTTCACTGACTAAAGTGTAATGTCAAGTTCGCCATTTTTTCACACAATGTTGCAGGGTTGTATAGCCTCTTAAAAACAATAGCTCTATAGAAATCGATGCTTTGTTGTACTAAGATCAAGGGCGACATACTGAGATGGGAATCTTAGGGGCAAGGTTTTTATATAAAAGACGATGTTCTTTATCAGTGGGTAGAGGAAATAAAATGTAACGCTCAGTTTACATTTCGTAGAAACTGCGAAAATGTCTTGTTCTTAGAAAACCTAGATAGTGGGGACTTAATAAATGTAGTTAGTAGGTACTGTGGGATCGGGGGGAATCTAACTATAATTAAAATATTTGGTTGCGTTGGGACTCCACGTATATTTAAAGAAAAGAGCACTTTACAAGGCCGCGCCTAATACAATATCTAATTATATTTTCTTCCGGAACAAACCTATCCTATTCTATTTGAAAGATCTTCTATCTGCCAGGGGTGCGGGATGTTCGAAAGAGATAACGTGGCCCCTGGCACACAGGCAACTAAGGGAACACGGTTTAGTCAGTAAAAGTCTGACACGCCCTCCTGCTCCACCCAGAGCGGGAGAAGTTACTTGATGATTTCCCACCCAAAAAAAGGGGATAGAATCTAGAATCATCATCTTGATAGTTTAAATGTGACAAAGCCATTTCATTACCTGCCTGTATTAACATAAAGGTTGTATTCGATAAGCAACAAACCTTTACAGTACACACTACTCAGATTGTATACCTACCCGAAAAGGTACACGCATCAGATATCTGAAATTGTTCTCCTGCTCTTCTGCCACTATACTCCATACTTTCCTCTTAATCATTCATCTCGGTAGTCGCCCCGTTCTAGCTATGTCATGTTTCATACAGTTCATCTATCGTTTATTTGGTCTTCTCCTTCTCTTAAAGCCATTAATATTCATACTCAATACTTCACTCACGACATTCTCCTCATTCCTCCGCATCACATGCCCATAACATGACAACCGATTTCCACATATCTGTGTGTTTTTGAACTAGTAGGTACGGTTAAGCGAATACTGCGAATTATTATTACTACAAATAAGCGAATTTGGAAACATGAAGAATCATCACCTGCCTAACCTTTTCGCAACTAAATTGGGGTCGGCTTCCAGTCTAACCGGTTGCAACTGAATACAACTGCCTATCTGACGTCCACAACCCAGTTACTGGGTAATACGATACCCCTTGGTAGGACTGGTTGTCAGACTTTCGGGCTTCTGACGACCCTTAACGACTGTCAAAGATCCACAAATGACAGACGGGACCAACGCCTTACGTGCTTTCCGAGGCACGGAGGGGTCTTGGTATGTAGGTAAAGCTGGTCACCCATACCCCGACCAACCGCGGCAAGCGTAGCTTAACCTGATCGATCGACCCGTGCAGCTATTATTACAAACAATCATGAAAACATGAAGAACACTACGTATTATTTAAACAAATTGTACGATAAGGTTCTATACCAAGCTGTCCGTCTGTCTGTCAGCGGGCTGTATCTCATAAACTGTAATAGGTAGACAGTTGAAAATTTTACAGTGTGTATTTACGTATATATGGCTACTATAGAACAAAATATACCTAGTTAAAATAAAATATAAAAACATTTTTTTTAATGTCGATAATGTAAAATATTCTACTGGGCCGGTTTATTCCTACTATTACTAAAGAGAATTTACTTATTTCAATTTCGGTGTTAACATAATTAATTAGACATTATGTACAAGTATATAAAGTAAAAAAGGGAAGAAGCTCTCTGGGCATCAAAGAATTCGTCCGCATCGCTGTCAGTGGGATAAGTGCCCAAAAGGCTGGCAGCGTTGCCACGTTGGATGGAAATGCTGATTCTTTGAGTTAAGAAAACGGCTCAAACATATAGCTCCCAATAAGGTTGTTTTATCTGCGCTGTTTGAGGTTTTCTGCAACTGCAGCAGCCGCACTAGCACAGCCCGCCGTGCTCAGAAGATGGGATGGCGCGAGGGAGTCGACACAGGTAGCATCCCACACCAATGGCCTACCGAACTCCCAAGGCATTATAGTCATTCCGTCTGGCCTCGTCCCGTCGTCGCGTGCCAAGCCATTGGGTTCTAAGACAGCTGGTACCTCGGCGGTGACAAGAGCCCGACCGATGATGTCATTAATGTTGGCGTGAGGTGCCAGCTGACCAGCGCTCTTGCTGCTAGCAAGGCCATGGTGTCCGAGGCTATCAACTGCTTCACCGCACTGACAGCGATGCGGAGCCATACAAGGAGCACGCAGAGTTGTAGTGAGCCGGAAGGTAGTGTCACCCAGCATAGTACCTACGTTAGGTGACGGTAGCGCCTGAAGCCATAGGCCCGACTCCCACTCTCCCACAGCCAGCATGCGGGCGTGCGCAGCAGTATTGGTGGAGTTACTAAAGTATTTCTGAGAAAAACTGTCTAGTAATTGTGACTCTGTTACATAGACTACCTTACATATCAGAATAGAGTACCTATCAGTGACGTTTTTCATACAGATTACCATAATTATGTAATTGGATTTCGACAGTTCAATTGCCTATAATTGGTTAATCCTCGTTAACATATTGCGTGCGGCAGTAATCCCTTAGATTAGATACCATGCAAGGATTCTGATGTATGTTACCTACGGATACATTGAAGTCAGTGGGATTATTATGAAATTACTAAGTTATAGAATTACTTCTAGAACTTGACCGTCCACACGACACTATCTCATCATCTGCCTAGCTTTTGCCTAACTCTGTTGGGGTGGGCTTTCAGTCTAACCGGATGCAGCTTAGTACCAGTATTTTACATGGAGCGACTACCTATCTGACCTACACAACCCAGTTACTGGGTAATACCATACCCCTTGGTAAGACTGGTTGTCATACTTGCGGGTTTCTGACGACCCGTAACGACTGTCAAAGATGCACAAATGACAGCCGGGACAAACGGCTTAACGTGCTTACCAAGGCACGGAGGGAATATAAAGAATGTCACCCATCCACGGACCAACCGCGGCAAGCGTAGCTTAACCGGAGCGCTCAACCCGTGAGGCTGTTATTGCTTAGCCAGAAGCCCCCCTCCACATGAAACTATATACCTATGCGTGATTTTGCTTAGGGCTTATTTGACCAAAGTCATCTTTAATCAGTGGAATAAAATTGATGTCTGACAGTTCTAGTAGGTATAGAAAAAACTGCCAAAAATTCTCAGAATAACACTTCTCCTAGGTATTAAAGTTTGGTGAAATTCGCCCTTAATTAATCATACCAGGCCAATTCTTTTAATTTAAAAGGTGGAAAATGTAGTCGTAATCTCATCTCAGCAACCATCAATGTCAAAAATGTATTCTAAACGTAATTAGCGTAGAAATTCTCTACCAGCGTAAATTAGACATATTTTTGACAGATTGAGTTTGAAATTATAATGCCAACGTTCTTAAAAATACGAGAATTTGCCCTCTGACATCTTGCTTAAATACAGGCTCAACAGTACACACGGCTACACATCAAGCTAAACATTTCCAGTTTACGCTGGTCTCTCACCTTACCGAAATCCTATACAATGCGAGATCAGCTTATGCTGGCAATCTGTAGCTTGATATGTAGCGGTGTGTACAATCACGAACATAAATGTATTACTGTAGACAGGTTGGCAATAATATCAGAGGGGCAATTCTACTAATTTTAAGAACGTTCACAGTCTGATCTCAGTGTCAATCTGTCAAAAATGCCTCGATTTTTCATACATTTTTGACATTTGCTTGTCCCTGAGATGAGACTGCGACTAGATTTTGAACGTTTTAAATTACGAGAATTGGCCTTCTGATGTCAAATCATCAATTCATCCATTAATATCAGTTATCAAGATGACGGCAAATATATAATGTGATCATTTGTGGAAGGCATATACGAGTACCTACAAGTGGCAGCACAAATATGTGGCATTTAAGGAACCTTTTAATGACAATCCACTGCTTCCTCGCTCCGCTCGGAATGTGATCCAGAACCCCCAATTCTATCCATGTGATCCAGAACCCCCAATTCTCCACACATACGATACAGTCGGTCAATACTGTTGCAGATTGTTTAATGTCAGGTGGAGCATTTGATGACTTTACAGCCGATTGTCAGGATCAGAATGTACGTGGTCAACTCGAATCCAAATCAAATCTCGATGAATGAAGCATAATGTGAATAATATTAATTTATTCTCTCTATTGATGAAGCAAACGTTGATTAAGATCGAATCATCACTACAATGCTACGTGTTTAATGCTGTGATGGATATAATATGTGTATTAAATATATAGTCTTTTCCTTTCACAGCGTTCAAATAAAAACATTGAGGAAAATGTATAGCATGTTGCATCCAAGGATCGTCATAAATTTCCCAGTCTTCTATAACACCTCCACATGAAAAACAAGCTGCTTTATCATTTATACTATTTCCACAGTAAAAAAATCCAGCGTCAGCCATTTCCATCACTAATCTTTTCTTTGAATCCATCGTTACCCAGTAATAGTTAAATGAAAATTGACGCATTTTAAACGTGTTATACATGTCATATCGAGGTTTGTATTCATTTTGAAACATGTTCTATTTACTTTTTAATTCAATTATAAACGTATAATGATGTTGTTCAGCTTTTGCCAACCACTTATAAACACGGGACTTTTGGTGGGGATAGAAAACTCTAAGATCTGATTTACCTAAGCATAGAAATAAAACAAGAAAATATACATATTAGAATTTATTATCATAGCACCACTTATTTAAACACAACACATTTTTTAAAGCACATACAGAGTCATGATAAATACAGTTATATAAATCTTGAGAATATTTATATTGATCGTATAAACTTATTAAACTAGAACAACCTTTATCTTCTAAATTGAATATATTACAATTACTATTTTCTAAAATATGCTTTAACCACAACACTTTTTCTGGACCTTTTACGTAAATACATTTATCTTTTAAAATATCTATAACTAATTTCTGATAATTAGAATAGGGTACAAATCCTTCGCGCCAGTGTATCTTTCTGTTACGTTCAATCCAACTTACTTGTTTTTTTTCTTGTTTAGTTAATTTTTCAAATGGGAATGGTGGCTTAATTAAAAACACTTGTAGTGTTTTATTATACAATATGGCGATTTCTTTTATTATAAATTCATTTGTTTCTGTTTTAAAGCCTTGAATATCCACAATAGCAATCATGATAACCTGCGCACAATGTTGCTGAGGGGTTTATATTCCACAAGTCGATCGTTTATAATCAAACAATATGCAGTCGTTTTATCTGGTATTGCTGTAGAACATTCAATTTCCAACCTCACATCCACTGGACCTGTTTTTAGGCTATCGTTTTGTCTTGAGCAGTCTAAGATAAAGATAGGGGCTTTTTCTTTGAATTCCTTTAGGTCAAGCAACGAGTCTACTGGATAGTTGTAATACGACTGACGAAATTTCACAAACATTTCGTATAATATGCTATATTTGTTCTCAGAAAACTTTAAACCTAAAGGTTCATATGGATAATATTGTGAATTCAAAAAGAGCGTTACGTTTGTTACTTCACAATGATCGAATACTGAACTGTCTTCAGTTTTATTATTTTTTCGATTAGTTTGTAAACAAAAAATTACATATCTGGGTTTTTCCAATTGTGAAGCAGTTTTAATTGACCAAGAATGCTTTGTGGTTTTAGGTAGTAACGGATACTCATATAAATCCCAATTTCTAAACGCCATCTGAATAGGTTTATCTCTTTCTAAATGTTTTAAAAGTGTCAATCGTTCTCGGTCTGATACTTTTATGTGTGGCACCCTCCACTGAACTCTTTGTATGTCTATTTCAAAATGAGCAATATCGTTAGTAAGAACAACGCTATTTAAGTTAGTGTTACTTCTGTTCAATATAAGTTCATGTTTGCAATTTATAACTATTTTATTGTAATCCTCTGCAAAACCTAAAATCTTATTTAATGGTATCACAGCACTAAAATGCCCATCATTTTGAAATCCCTCTAAACTCCAACCCCATAGGGCAGCAACTTTATTTTCTGCTTCATTTAATGAGATGTATGATTTTATTGTTGATGTTATTCCAGAATTTTTTATGCGGTCTATTTCAATACCATTTATTTCATATCTGATGTCTTGAAACAAAAACATAACAGGGTTATTAGTGAACGTAACAGTTTTCTTGATCGGATTCCCATCTTTACCGATGAGCTTCGCCTGTCCTTCGACGTAAATTGAACTGGCTGATGGTAGCACGTATATGTCTTGTTGGTGGATGGGAATTCTGATTTCATCGTTTTCTCTAAAGCTGTTATTGTAGGGATTGTATGAATGGACTTCATAACTTTCGATCGTAGTGTCGAAGTGTGGTAATTCGCTTATCTGGAGTATATTCATACTTGAAACCCTAGGGCTTTAAGAAAATCTTTATTTGCTTTAGTCAATTTCTTAACTTTTTTCTTACGTCTTTGCACCTTAGCAATCGTAGAAGAACTAAGACGTTTTGTTTTCACTGAAGTATTTTTATAGTATACTATCATTTTGCTTTTCTTAAATGAAGACGTAATTGAACTTGTTCCTCTCCAAAGTTAATACAGTGACCAAATTGATCTACAATCTTAATAGATACCGATGAAATTATATTTTTGTTTACTGGAAAGTAAATAACATTTTGTGGTATTTCCATGCACTGATGACCTGGAGTAGTATCAGACACAAATTCATGAATAAAATGAGATGGTAATCCGTTGCAGTATGAACCGTGAACAAGATCACATTCGATTCTGATTACAGACAGACCTCTGTTAATAATGGGAATATTTGGTCTTGATTTTAATACTGAAAAGTATATCAAACCACACTCATATTGATCTGACAAATACAGTGGTGGTTGAAAGTATGAAATCAATTCCGATTTATTTCCTGAGATGGTAACCGTAGTAGACATGCTTCTATACTAGCTTCTCTCAGAAGGTTCCGTTTATTTTATTCCTTCACTACACCAAAAATTCTTCAAAAAGTTTAAACAAAGATGTCCACAATTAAAAGGGTGATCACGTTGAATATTATCATAATTATAGCGAATTTTGGATCCCAAGTATTTTATAAATTCCTTTGGAGGCTTAAGGTTTCCATAACTATCAAAATACTCAATATAATCGTTGTATTTTGCATAGGCTACCCAATGAGAACCAGGATTTTTAGAGCTATCTAAATTTATAACTCCACATTCTTTTTTAAAAGGGTGTTTAGGGAGTTTATCTCTCATAAAGACACCTCTGAAATAGGGAATACCATTTCCATACTTCAAAATATCTAAATTACTCAAGGCTCGTTTGGGTAGCCGAAATCTTAGTTTTTTTCTTTCGATACAAAAATTCCAAGCCCATTTTTATGTGGTTTAAGGTGTAGTCCTTTTCCAATGCAAAGAGCTTCCATCTTTTCATTGTGTCTCTTCGATTCAGTCAATAACTTCTTAGCCATCTTGAATTCATTTATGGTTTTAGCAATACCAGCTGCACCACCTGCTAAAGCTCCCGCCGCAGATAATCCCGCAAAAATCGGGATCAAAGGCAATACTCCACCAGTTTTTGGTATAGGAATAACACGAGGAAGTTTAATGGATGAACCATCAGCTAATTCTCTGGCAGCAGCCATAGCTAATTCTATTACTACTTTCTTGGATTTTGGTTTTAATTTTTTGATATGTTTCTTCGTTTTCCTAATAACATTTTTTAATTTATTTTTTAATCCTTTTCCAGCTTTAATTTTAGGAGAACACTTCTTCCTATCTTTTTTTATACCAAAACCAGTTTTAATTTTTGCTGACATAGCGCTGCTTACTAAGCGCGCTGCTAGTTTTTCCCCTACACTTGCATCTGAGGCCAGTGTTCGTTCTTTAGCCATATTTAACAAAACGAAATCTGCCTTGTGGCGATCCTCTAAGTTTGAAGCCTTGTGATAGGCAATGTCGTGTTGTTTGCAATATTCGTCTAATTTATTAACACCTTTATCTCCACGTGTAAGCCTTTTAATTAATTTAGTGCCAGGCCCACAATAATTGTATCCTGGTAAATGTAATTCAAAAGGTAAATGATTTATAATCCAATTGAGAAGACTACTCTCTTCAATACACATCATAAGACTGATACATTTTGGCGTGAACAATTAATAAGTATTCGATTTATCAATCCAACTGTTTTCAGAATAAGGCAAACCTAACCATTTTACTAAAACTCTGTCTCCTTTACTTTTAAGAACTTTCTCAACTAGATATAAATTAGGATGATTTGTTTTTTGAAGCTCTTGTAAGTAAAATGCTCCTAAAATAGGTTGACCTCTGATTGTATCTTCAATTAAGTAGGTAATAGGAGTTGTATTTTGTATTTTCCGAATTTTAAATATTTCCGTCGACCAGTTGGGGGTATATCCTTTTTCAAATGTTCCTTTGTACTTACTGATACGTACATAATCACCCACTTTATACTTGCTTTTTATTCTTTCATGTTTTACCAACCTTAATAAATACCTTTCTAATATATGTTTTTTATTAATGCTATCCACATTAGCAGGAATTTCATTAATTGTCCTATGGTAAGTGTGATTGTATTTATAAATGACATCATTGAGGGTGCTATCTACCCAATTATAGTTGCCTTTTAAACTAAATTCCTTGTACAGTTTAGATTTCAATGTTCTGATAAATCGTTCAACTATTGAGGCCTTTTTTGTTGAGAAGGTTGAATAGTGGTTAATATGATTAGATTTCATAAGCTTTTGAAATTTATTGTTATAAAATTCTGTTCCATTATCCGTTTGAAGATTTTTAGAAACACGCCCTGTAGCCAACAAAATTTTGAACGAGTTACATACGTCATCTTTGGTTTTACTTTTCAGAGGAAAGGCCCAAGCATATTTTGAAAATGTATCGATAATGGTAAGAATAAATCTGTAATTTTTATTTTCTTTTGAAATTGATTGCATATCAATTAAGTCTGCTTGCCACAGGTCATCTATATCTTTCATAATAACATGTCTTCGCGGAAAGTTCACCCTCGCATTTTTATGAATTTCGTTTACCACGTCAGCTTTGCTCATGCTCAGAATTCTGTATATTTGTCTTGAACACATCTATAATACTGAATGAAAAGCGTATTATTTCAACTATTTTATTCTTTAATTATGTCAGCTTCTTTTAATTCTTCAACTATCGATAAAATTTCGTTGTCATGGTTTGTATTGCCAGCATCTCTTGAAGCAACTAATAGTTTCAATCTCTCAACTAATTCGTTAGGATCATCCCAATATACAAAGTCAGTATTGTTTTTGTATTTTTTTAGAGTTGGTAAGTTTCCTCCAAGTTTAGTGTGATTAAGTTTGTCTTCGTTTGACGATTCGGAAAACAGTGGTTTGATTATTTCACGATATTTTATTCCTTTATCACCTCTTATTTGTCCATTAGGATTAAAATCTCTCTTATGAGCATTCGTAGAATGCAACATATCCTTATAGATGAGTTTGTCTTCACTCGAAATTAATTCTAAATCAGGTTTTCTTCGAAGTAAAAGTTCCTTCAGGCCAGGGGTTAAATTATAGGGTTTGCCATCGACTTTAATTAAAATGCTGTCATTATCATTTAAACTATCAACTTTAGAAAATGTTACCACAGAATTACCTAACAGTAAAGTTTTGTTTACACTTCTTATTCCAAACGGTATATTTACACCGTCATAAATACCGTGGACATCACGACCCGCTAATGAAATTTCTAAATCATCTTCTAATTCCATTTTATTAAACTTTTTAAGTGATTGGGCAGAATTTAGTTTCGGATCGTAGCAGTCTTCAAACTTTGTAGATGCGCTAGTATTGATATCATCCAATTCATCGTTTTCAGAATCAGTGAGCATTGTATTTTCTAAATGTTTAATTTTTCCCATAGGTATATTAGAATCAACTAGGGTTTTAAGGGGATCTGTGACAGGTTTTAGCATTTTATTGAGTGACAAGTTCATTGAGTGTTCCTGGTTCTTCATTTGTTTAATTTTATTCTTTATAGAGTCTACTGACTTCATTAATTCTATTTTAATATTTTTCTCCATGTTGAAACAACTGTTGAACACAACTGAAGAATAAATAATACTAATTTAGTTTTGCGTGTTATTTACTTTTATACCTTCAGTCAAATTTCAAAAAAACATCAAAATTTTGTCTATACCTCCCATTATTTATAGGAGACTCTTTGTTAATAATTAAAAAATTATGAGGGTTTTTCCAAACTGTTTTACAAATATCTTTGAACTGAATCCATGGTAGATCGGAGTTAACATGTTCTTCATAGATATGCTTTAAGTTTACATCATCTTGTTTAAATATTATAAGAAAATTGACGTTATCACGTAACAACTGTTTCGGTATTTTTGAGTAGGTTTGCGATAAGTAAAAGCAATCAATTTGTTTATGTCTACCCATAGAGAAATAATTACGGATATTTAATTGATTTTCACATGCCACATCGTCAAAAATAAATACAGAGTTAGTTAAAGCTTCACTCGGAGATATTACATCTTTATCATCTTTAAACTCGTAGAACTTTATTTGAGGTACTTTTTTTAATACTTCGCTTAAGAAACGATATTTTGGCTGAAAACTTGTTTTTGAGTAAAGATAAAGATTCTGAAATTTCAGTCCATTTTCATGCAGAAGTAAACTGATCATCACGTTTGTTTTACCACAGTTCGAAGGACCGCATATTACACAACGAATTGTGTTAGGCAGTAAAATGCTGTGTTTGATTTGGTGAGGAGAGTCACTAAAATTTAGATTATTAACGTTCAGAGATACGGGTTGTTTGATCAACTTCATCTTGCTTATTACTTAATTTCTTTACTGACCTTCATATATATATATATATATATATATATATATACACAACGAGTAACATAATTAACGCAAGACCTCATACACACCAATTAGAGTATAAAGCATAAAACGATGACCAAAACGATTTTTTTATTTTAAGCTAACTGATATTATTAAGATAAACGTGTTGACCCAAGCATTACTTTATGCATTTAAAATTGATTCTTATTTCTTACGGAATAAGATTGAATTTTTCTTTGGCTCAATCAGTGGTAGGTGTGGCAAAATACATAATTTAAAACGAATATTAAAAGTTGCTGAAATCGATTCAGTAGTCAATTAGGAACAAACTACTTTCAGGTCTTGCGTCTATTCTGTTACACCTTCTATAATATACAAGACTTATATAGTAAGTTACTTTATCCCTATATTATGAACGTATTATAAACATCCCGCAACAAGTTTAGACTTGTATTATTGAGTTAGTATTTGCATCGTAAAATATAGGTAAGTGTAACTTAATTCCTATCATATCAAACAAAAACAGTTTCAATATAGTAAAGCAAGTGCATAGTTCATTTTACTACTATTGCTCCAATAAGTTGGACCTATACAACTGAATTACAATTGAATTAAATCTTCAAGGTAAGTATTTCTATAATTAAGTATGATGTATCAATACTTACGATTTTATACTAATTAGAATTTATGTCTTAACTTTTTTCCTTTTTTCTTTTTACAGAATTATGTCTGCCTCCCCATCGTATAGTCCTGTGGACAATTTGTTTTTAGCGGTGCGTATTTAATTTAACGTTAATTGAAGCATTTTAAATTTACATAAGCTATAGTTATTTTATTTTATTACAGGAAACGAATAATCTTTGTCCAGACGACGCCTACGCTCTTGGAAATCCATTTCTTTTTGCACAAGACAGGGAAACTTTTTATACCGCAGAAGCAGAACGAGCGCATCAGGAGTATTTAAATGAAAAAAAGGAAGAAGAGAAATCTGGGGAAACTAAAGATGCTAAAAGAAAGAAGTCTAATATTAATAAGAAGGTTATAAAAAAGTCTCCTACACAGTCTTCATCTTACATTATTCGGAAGGAGACAGGAAAACCTCATCATTTGATTAAAATACTTATCTATGATCTTGCCAGATGTGATAAAGACAATAATCAAAATAGTGATATTGACAATGATGTTGGTGATAGTGCTGACGTAAGCATCCAGTACCTTGTAAAAGATCATTATGATGATATTTTGGATGAAACTGAGCATCTAGTCGGCAAAATAGTGAAAAAAATTAGTAATAAGCAGTAAAATTAAATGTGTGTAATATGAAAAGTTTATTTTGTGATTGTGAGCATGTAATTGTGTGTTTATTAGTTAAATAAATATTTAATGAATTTTACGTTTTACTATAAGTATAATTATAATACTTTAGAATTTTTTGATTATCTTTAATTATGTTTTTGTAATATTTAAATATTTTCTTGTAAGTATGAATGTGAAAGTTTAATAAATATTATAATTATCAACTTGTCTAGTTTCATAGTGAAGAAAAATTAGTAATTAGTAAAATTAGTAAAAATTTGTAATTAGTAGTAAATGCGTGTGAGATGAAAAGTTTATTTTGTGATTGTAAACATGCAATTGTGTGTTTATTAGTTAAACAAATATTTAATGAATTTTACGTTTTATACATAATTATAATACTTAAGAATTTTTTGATTATCTTTAATTGTGTTTTTTTTTTTGTTTTTGTAATATTTAAGTATTTCATGTAGCTAAGTATGAATGTGAAAGTTTAATAAATATTAAAATTTTCAACTTGACTAGTTTCATTTGTGTTAGACTGCATGAGTAGTAAAATAACATAATAAAACGCATTTATTTGAATACAAGATAGCTATTTATTTTATCACAAAAAATACAATAATGGCTTAATTTCTAGATTTTACACAAATATTATCTTATGAAAAATAAAACAAGAAATATTACAATTCATGAGATTATATTGGTTAGGCAATAATATATTAATGTAACTTTATAAACATAAAAGAAAGTAAATAGTAGATAATAAAAATTAGGTAGGTACTATAGTCAAAATAACAGCTTAAAACATAGTACGATGATGACCCCAAGGTACAGTATAAATTTTATTTTTTATTTGACGTTTGTCATCATTTCCGTTAAGTACTAATTTATTAATTTTCTGTGTATACAACTTATGATTTCTAGATCGAATGACATACATAGTATCTCTGAGATTTATATCATTAATCAAAGTATTTTTATATTTTTCAATTGTGAGTTTATTGGAAACCGGTTTTTTAACTCCTTTAGCTTTTTTAATTGTCTTGTTTAAACTATTTATACAGTATAATTTAGCTCGCAAACCAATAAACTCTGTAATGACATCTCCACCCATCTCATCCTTAAAATAGCCCGGTATTTGTTTATTCGCTTTCGGAATACCATAAATATTATTTTCTTCAAAGTTGCTAGTATCAAAATAATTTATATTTTGTTTCATGTCTTTATAAAAATCATCAGTATGTATTATATACAAGAGACTATCAGTATCAGTATAACAAAGGTTTATGCCATCTTTATATATTTTCTTCATAACAGAATAGTGAAATTGATATAAATGACGCTTTGCTAATTCCAGTATTGTAAAACCAATGTATATTGGTCGATCTAAAACAATTTTAGCAAGCTCTAATTGAATAGCAACAAGGTTCTCTGAAATAATAGTCATATTTTTAAAATTAGGGGCGCTCACATATTTTTCTGCCCCCTTCATTTTATTGGTCTTATTAAAGCCATCTTTCCACACGTTAACTAATTTAACATTCACTTGTTTCCTTTTGTTTTCAATCGTTTTACCAAATATTGAATTATTTTGCTTCTTGAAAAAATCTCTTTCGAAATCTGAGTTGGCTTTTTGTCTGAGTACTGTATTAAGATTTATGTATGGTTCTAAGATATTTTTTTGTGTAAATGCTAGAATTTTGTGGATATTTAATAATATAAGACCATTCTTTAAACATTCTTGTAAGTGAACATAGTGAATGACATACCTATATTTATCATACAGACTAGCAATTAGTTTTGTGGTTTTGCTAGCACATGGAATAGGAGCGGATATTTTTTCTGGCGCAAATGGTAAATCAGAATGCTCGTCATGTATATCAGGAGGATAATGAATATCAACTTCAAGTATGTACCCTTCATCACTATCAGCAGAAACGGATGCAATTTCAAATAAAGCAATTTCAGATTTAGTTAAAAATCTAAAATTTCCAGTGGGGAGTCTTTGTGTCATAGCATGACCATATAAATTGACACAATCTAAGTAAACTAAAAATGTGCTGGGTTCTTTTTCGTCATAGTCTGACAAATATTTATTATTAGCCTTTGCATATCGAAGCGAACATTGAGCAAGACCTCCTCTGATACCTTTTTCTAGCATTTGATATATTTCTATATCAGATATTAAATCTAATTCTACTTTTGTTAGCAAGAGCATGGCGTCCCAGCTTAATGATGGTGATGAAACATAATGACAAGGGTCAAGCTCATAATGACATAAACTCATAGATCGGAATTTCTCAAATATGTCACACAATAGTAAGACATCACATTTCAAATATAAATCAGTATATTCACCTAAATTCTTAATATCAAATTTAGCCCACACATTTAAAGCGTGATTGTAATCGTCAGTAGACACTGTATCGGATGTCAGTTTATTATAAAAATTTGAGCGATCTGGTAACCGAGTTTCCGCATATCGTTCCCAGGAGTCTATATAATCATAGCAATACACACCTTTCCTAAGGCATAGTCGAAATAAATTTACATCAGTGAAAAATGATTGTAAATGCTTTAAATCATTGGAGTCCAGTGTCTTTACTAAGTTGTCTAAACTTGAACTTAAGAAATTAAAAGAATCTATGAATTTTAATTGGGCTACTTTCTGAGAATTAAATGGGAAAAATTTAGTAAAAGAAATATATTTTTCCTTGGTTCTTGCAATTAAATTGATTCGACCCCAAACACTTGAAAGTTCTTTTATAAATAAATGACAGTCATATCCCGAAAGATTATGAAATATTATGGGAATATATTTTACAGACTTATTATTTAAGTTGCATGAATTATGAGCTGGACCGCGATATTTACCTGTGAAATGATCGTGGTCATGAACGATACGGTCATTATTAGAAAATGTTTCTTTACAAATATGACATACTGTAGCACTGTTAAATAAAAGAAGCTCTTCATCATTCAACGGAGACATGTCTCTAGGCAAAGATAAAACGTCATATAAGCTTTCTAAATCCTTAGCAATAGATTCTACGAATTTTTTCGAACAATTTGGTCCTCGATAAGATACTAAATTATTAAGTTCTGGATTAGTCTCACAGCATATATAATAGGCAAAACAAGTTGCTTCATGAATTTGTATGTTTTCGACATGCTGACTTCTATTTTTATCTGAATATTCTCGAAGTAAGCTTTCAAAGTCTCCATAAATAACAATAGGAATTCTTTGAGTCCTTATGTAATTAGAAAAGCGAAGCTTGCTATTCTCTTCTGGGAGCACTGTTTGGATTCGTGCACAATTATGATCATCTAATTTCGCTTCTGAATCAAAGTATATAAAACATTCATCACATAAGTGAATTTTAGATTTGTGTTTTGTTAGTTGATCATGAACTAATCGTGAAAATTTTTTTATTAAACAGAAATGATTTTTGTCTCCTCTTTCAATTAATAATAAATTTACATGGGTCAGTTTCCGTTGTAAAGTTTTGTATAATGGTCCAGTAATAGTGTTTTTTTTCTCTAAACCATAAACATTTACACTTATGTAGGGATTTTTTTTTTCGAATTCTTTTATATCATCAAATGTTGGTGGGAACGATATACCATTTGTATTTAATAATTTAGAGTAATGTGGATATGATGAAACTCTATTACGGTTATGTCGTGCTGGATACATATGCGCTACAATACACCAGAGAAAACAATGCCTATCTTTATTGCAAATGTTAAGACATGACTTTGTTCTAAGAATTTTTGTCGGTAAAGTTAAGTAACTGCCAGCTTTTAAGGGATTATACTTAACTATATTCATTTCCAAATGATTAATCGACTCTATAGCCCAACCAGATTCTGATAACTCAAATTCTGTGCACTTATACAGCATTTTTTGTACGCATTCTTCAAAAAATGATTTTATGTTAGTATTCTGAATGATCACATAATACTTTGTATTGAAAGATTTCAAAGACAATTCTTCATTTTTAGGTAACTTGTACAATACAAAAAGCTCAAATTGTATCTTAATTGCTCGATGTTTTAAACGCAATGTCTCAATAATCTTGTAAATCGTGCTTGAAATATCTGATAAAAATATCTCTGGTGATATGTTATTTAAACTTATTGGATTAAATCTGTAACTAGCAATTCTATTTTTGAAAGCAGTAGCTATTAATTGCACATTATCAAATTCACTACTCAACAAACAGTTTGATTTATGTAAATTACTTTTCTTATGTGATGAATATTTTTGGACATAAACCTTACAATCTGGACAAAATTTCATGTTCACCTTAACTATATTCACCAGAATAATATTTTATACTTATATTTATTTCGACCGAAAGTTCGAAAGTCGCTTTCTCACTTGTGCGCGATTTGTTACTGTTACCGCTTTAAAAATGTAATCTATAAATATGACTGCATTTAATCATTTCATTTAATTAGTGCGCATCCCGGGTACTTGCTGCTTTTTCTTTTTTCAATATTATTGTGATTTTTAAGTACTTAATGCACAAGATTCAAGGTCATCATTACTAGTCCAACATTTTAAGCGCTAAGATTCATTAATTCGAGTTTATTGGCTTTTAGTTTTTAGTTTTTGGTTTTTGGTTTACTGAAAGAAAACATACAAATAAGTAGTGATTAAAAAAAAAAAAATTAAGTACCTATGCAAGATAACAATCACAATTCAATTTCAAAGTTTTGATTTAAGTACTTAAACATCAAAATCTATCTATAATATTTAACAACTTCAATATTAAGGTTCAAGGTCACAATTACTGATCTGAATTTATTTTTAAGTACTTAATGCATAAGATTCAAGGTCATCATTCTAGTCCAAAATTTTAAGCGCTGAGATTCATTAATTCGAGTTTATTGGCTTTTAGTTTTTAGTTTTTCGTTTTTAGTTTTTGGTTTTTTGGTTTACTGAAAGAAAACATACAAATAAGTAGTGATTAAAAAAATAAATAAGTAAGTACCTATGCAAGATAACAATCACAATTCAATTTCAAAGTTTTGATTTAAGTACTTCAACATCAAAATCTATCTATAAGTAATATTTAACAACTTCAATATTAAGGTTCAAGGTCACAATTACTGATCTGAATTTATTTTTAAGTACTTAATGCATAAGATTCAAGGTCATCATTCTAGTCCAAAATTTTAAGCGCTGAGATTCATTAATTCGAGTTTATTGGCTTTTAGTTTTTAGTTTTTCGTTTTTAGTTTTTGGTTTTTTGGTTTACTGAAAGAAAACATACAAATAAGTAGTGATTAAAAAAATAAATAAGTAAGTACCTATGCAAGATAACAATCACAATTCAATTTCAAAGTTTTGATTTAAGTACTTCAACATCAAAATCTATCTATAATATTTAACAACTTCAATATTAAGGTTCAAGGTCACAATTACTGATCTGAATTTATTTTTAAGTACTTAATGCATAAGATTCAAGGTCATCATTCTAGTCCAAAATTTTAAGCGCTGAGATTCATTAATTCGAGTTTATTGGCTTTTAGTTTTTAGTTTTTCGTTTTTAGTTTTTAGTTTTTAGTTTTTGGTTTTTTGGTTTACTGAAAGAAAACATACAAATAAGTAATGATTATACAAAGTAGAGACAACAATCTAAAATACGTTAGACTGATAGAGTATGGGCTGTATCTTCTGATAATCTTCTTTAGCAGCGGTCACAAGTTTTGTGACTGCTTTCCATACCGGACTGCTGTCATCAACAGCCGATTTGAAGGTAACAAGTGCCCGTTTCCAACGGTCGGTGCTGAGCACCTCCGCTTCCTGAGCGTTGTAAACACGCAGTTCCACGTAGTAGTTGCCCTGCCGGGTGGGATCCCGCTGGAGTGTATAACCGGAACCGATACGTCTTGACAAGAAGCTCCGCAGTGCAGCCGCTCGGATGGGTTCACTACCAAGTTCTTGTTCGTTCTGAAATGATCAATGGTTATCATTAGAACAATAAAAAAAAAATGGAAAAGCATGAAATAACCTTCAAAAATATACTGATCCATAAATTTGAACTGACCCGGGAATCAAATTTAGAATCTCTTAGTCATTAGGTATGTGAACTAATATGTAAAAAGTGAAATTCAAAATTCATTTATACGTTACACGTCCACGTTTAGGTCACAGAAATACATACGTGCACCAAATTTCACACAGTCACAGTCAATTTGCTCCAAATCTAATGGACTGACCATTAGATTCGTAGCAAATTGGCTGTGACAGATGAACAGACAGACAAACACCCGAGTGATCCTATAAGGGCTCCGTTTCCTTTTGAGATACAGAACCCTAAAAATAATGGAAAATTAAAATTTAAATTACCCGCATTTACAAATCAACAATAATGGAAAATAAAAATTAAAAAACAATTGCAAATAAAAAAACTTCAACATACCTCCGAACCCGAGTGCTTCCTTTTTTTTACTGATGTCGATGGCGCCGGCAAATCAACGTCCGACTCCGTGTCAGACCCAAAAACGTTAGATTTTACCACCGGAGCGCTGGTAATTTTCTTTATTGCAGGTTTATTTGTTTTGCCAGCAGCCTTTTTCCTCGACTTCTTTTTCTCTACCGGTGGTGCTGGCTGAGATGCTGGTATTTCATAGTCAGAATCGAAAGGATTGGTCGACCTAAAATTAAGAACACCAATAAATTTCACTCATAAGTTCAAATAATTATTATTCGATATAAATAATAATTGTAGAGTTATACGCACATACTTGTTGTTCTATTGTTCACAATAATATTGAAAAAGAAAAGCAGCAAGTACCCGGGATGCGCACTAATTAAATGAAATGAATAATTTAATGCAGTCATATTTATAGATTACATTTTTAAAGCGGTGGTAACAGTAACAAATCGCGCACAAGTGAGAAAGCGATTTTGATATGTGTGCTAAAAAAAATGTTCTATGGTATCAGCAAATAGGGTCTGAAATGAATTGATTGTTACTTACTCAATATAATCGCATCCTTACTTTCCTTATATGTCGACGGCGCCGCTCTGTCGCGTATACCTGAGACGATTTTCTAAAAAGGTAGTGGTATGTACTCTCTCAGAACAATAAGTGGCAAATTGCTGACGCGGTATTATTTTATTGCGATAATGGAATTAATGATAGAACTGTATGTATTATTTATATTAAATTAAATAATGACAAAAATAGAACATGAAAACAAAATCCAGATCGGAATAAAAAAGTATTTGCTCCGATCGGTGCGGGGAATCGAACCCGTGACAGTTGGCGCATTCAATAGTAGCACGTTTATAAACCATTTGAGACTTGCTTACGTACATAGGTACATTAATTTAATTGCATTAGTTAGAGCAGTGGTGGCCCAGTGGTAACGCCCGCGACTTATGAGTTGCAGGTCGTGGTTTCGAACCCAGCCAGACGCTTTACTTTGTGTAATTTATTTCAACACCACTGCTCTTAAAACGGTGAAGGAAAACATCGTGAGGAAACCGGCATGTCATAGAACCAAAAAAATTCGAAGACATGTGACATCCACCAACCCGCACTGGGCCGGCGTGGTGGATTACAACTCACTCCCTCTAATAGAGAGAAGGCCTGCGTCCCAGCAGTGGGAACAATATAGGCTAATCATTGTATACATTAATATGCATTTGTAAAAAAGAAAAAAATATCAGATGCGCGGGGATCGAACCCGAACACATTGACTATATTAAACTCTGCCTATAAGTTAACCTGTGATGTAGCGAGTTGAGCCAATGCGCCAAACATGTCGACAAAGACTCAATAAAATTTTTGGACCACTTTCCAACATCAACCTGCATACCTCAATGGGTTAAGTAGAGATGTGTACCCATAGATCACACAGTAAACCTTTATAAAACAAAAAACCAGAACCGTCTATCGTCTATAAACATGAACAAGCTAATTTAGAAAAACGTTGTCATCGTATAATGAAACAAAAGTATTCAATCTGTATCGACGACGACAAAAATAATTGGGGGTTTTGTATCACACAGTTTCGATCTGCTGTCAACTGTAACGCAGTCCCGACGGCAAAAAAAAGATTGGAGCTTTTGTATCACCAATGGATATAGGACACGAGATTTGCACCGCATCGTTTCGATGTAACGTGGGCGATCGAACTTGATATTACTGTTTATATTATCATTAACCGCATGCAATATTTTTTTACCACTGTATCAGTTCAACGTTGCGCTGTAGAATTAAATACAATATTCAATCTGCAAACTGTATCGCAGACCGACTGTATCGTATGTGTGGAGAATTGGGGGTTCTGGATCACAGTCCGAGCGGAGCGAGGATGCAGTGATCCAGAACCCCCAATTCTACCCTACTGACAATCCATCTGACAAGACAATCGACGCCAAAGTATTTAATGCTGCATCGGTTCCAAAAAGATGTTTCACCTCATTTTTCTTGGGTGGTAAATCATCAAATAACTTCTCCAGCTCTAGGTGGAGCAGGAGGGCGTGTCAGACTTTTACTGACTAAAACCCACCCGAGTTCCCTCAGTTGCCTGTGCGCCAGGGGCCGCGGTATCTCTTTCGAACAAACCGCACCCCTGGCAGATGTTTCACCTCTTAGAATGCAGTAATATCGCACATGTCTTGCGTTATAAATTCATAAGAATAAGTTAATGGATAAATGATTAAATCAGATATTATTGCTTAGCTGTCCACAGAAATACATCTTTACTTGCTCATCAGTATATCTACAAGCAATTATTGTCGGCCATTGGTAAACAAACAACCGAAGAACTATTCCAGCATGACACATCCTATTGATATGACACAGTCCTCATCTCGGCGAGTGGGAGCGGGCCGTTATCCACCAAGCGGTCCCAGTGCAGGTTGATAGATGTCACAAGTCTTCGAATTTTTGGTTCTAGGACATCCCGGTTTCCTCACGAAGTTTTCATTCACCATTGAGTGGTAATGAAAAATATTACACAAAATAAAGCGCGTACCGTATTCAAAATTTTAAAAAATAGATACGCAAAAGTCCACAAAAAGGACTCGCAAAATGCACATCACAGCAACTACAAAAAATATTTTTTACGGTTTTCATCATTCATTTTACAATTCCCTTATTACATAACTGGTATTTTCCGTAGAACTTTTTGTATGGACCACTGACACGGCGAGTTTGAAACATGGAGCTTCATGAATAATGGGCAAAGTTGAAAGAGTTTAAAATTGAACTGTCCATATTTCGGCTGAATATTAATTTCGTGGATTCTAGTTGGCATTCGTAATGAAAATTAATGTTAAAATAGTAAAGTGATAAATTTGTTCGATAGAGGATTGCGGTTGCGGCTTCTAGTTTGAAGATAAAAATTGGTTGAGTTGTGAGAGGTTTTTATTTGAACATGGCGTCATTTATTATTGTTGCATCTTTGCCCGTTATTGCACGTAGGGACCGTTTTTGGCCTTAAGGCTCGGTCAACCGACTTTTCACGACAAACGTAAGAAAGTTATACCTACATATTTAAACTTCTTTATTTATTTGTTAAATGCACAACGTACACAACCATATTTATAAGCAAGGCTTAAAACTAGTGAGTACATGACCCTGTTAGGGCGCAGCAAGAGAACTTAAAACTAACATACATATTACTATGAGATCTAATATGACGTAGATCAGGGACTTCCACATTTAAAATATTATATTAATTAAACTTATATCTAGCTTTATACATAAAAAAGAATATATATTATAATTAACACACGAATATAATACCTATACTTATATAAACTCTATTTTAACATTTTAGTTTCTATAAATTCTAGGATGCTATAATAACATTTTTCTAAGAGCAATGCCTTTAACCTCACTTTAAATACACATAGTGTCCTCAAGGACCGTATATTTTCAGGTAAATTATTGTATATTTGTATGCATCGGTATTCTGGGCTATTTTTGTACATTTGTAGTCTAGGTGCTATACAGGGTGAAATTGAAAACATGCGACAAACCGAAATGGGAGATTGTACTCATCATTATGAACAACTTTTACTAAGGGACCAAAGATGCAATCGCAAAAAAAAAAACAGCTGTTCCCTACATTTTGACGAGTCATGCGAACATAAATGTAGGGAACAGATGTTTTTTTTTTCGCGATTGCATCTTTGGTCCCTTAGTAAAAGTTGTTCATAATGATGAGTACAATCTCCCATTTCAGTTTGTCGCATGTTTTCAATTTCAACCTGTATAGCTCTTAGTTTGGATTTTCTTGCACACTCAAATTCTATTAGTAGTTACTCAAACATTAACTCAGTCCCTCTTCCTAGAGGTAGGCAGACACTACAGAACGCCACTTGCATACATACGTCTTTTGCTTCGATTACGTTCGTATTTTACATGTTACTCGCAACCGTTGTGCGTATCTGTACATCTGGGGGCCGATTCTACTAATTTGCAACGTTACACGTTAAACTGTGTTTCCACAACAGTTCGATTTCGATCGCCGTTCGATAGTTACATAAAAAGTCATTCTACTATTTTATAAGCAAAATGGAAACTAAACTTAAAACGAATTGCAACTGAACTGTAGCGGGAACACAGCGGGTAACCCGCGTTACCAACATGCCAAAATAATATGTTTTATTAATACCAAAAAGAAAAAAGTTGAATCTAAAAATGTTACTAAACACGAATATGTGGCACTAAAAGTATTTTCTATAATTAAAAGACATAATGATCATAATTTTATCATTAACTTTGTCCTATAGTAAACGTCACGCTCATGTTCGATTTTGTTAGTAGAATAGGTTTTGACATTGTTTCAATCGATCGTTGGCGTAACTAAAACGTAACCGCAGCTGTGTCGCAGCTGGACCGTTGTTCATTTTAGTAGAATGCGAAAACGCTTAAAAGTGGTGATTCGGTTGCGGTTCTATTGCGTTTTTTTAACAAATTTGTTAGTAGAATCGGCCCCCTGGTCATATACGCACGACGATTCCGAGTAGGTACTACGCTCCTGACTTTTCTGAAGAACATCGCAAATAAGGTCATTAAGGGCTGGCGAGTAATGGGTAGCTCGCGGCCCGGTAAGGACCAAGCCCGGGTCGACGGCGCGTTGTGTTCGCCTTAAAGAGATGTCAGCATCAACTGATAGGGTCCGCAAGGGCCGAAGCCTGCCAGGGGTGCAGGTTGTTCGAAAGAGATAGCACACAGGCACCTGAAGAAACACTGGTGGGCTTTAGTCAGTAAAAGTCTAATACGCCCTCCTGCTCCACCTAGAGCGGAAGAAGTTATTTGATGATTTCCCAACCTCAAAAAAAAGTGGTTTATTTATTAACGTTGCTTAAAGCTAAGAGACGCTTTTTAAACGTCAAAAATATATGGTAAAACTGCCGCTAATCATTACCTACTTGGGAGAAGCCCTGGGCGTCGGGAATCCCAGGCTGATTCCCGGCCACCGTAGGCGCGGGCTTGCGGACGGCGAGTAATGGGTAGCTCGCTGTCCGGTAAGGACCAAGCCCGGGTCGACGGCGCGTTGTGTTCCACGCGCGCCTCAAAGAGTTGTCAGCACCAATAGGTGGGGTTCGCAAGGACCGATGCCTGCCAGGGGTGCGGGTTGTTCGAAAGAGATACCGCGGCCCCTGGCACACAGGCAACTGAGGGAACACGGGTGGGTTTTAGTCAGTAAAAGTCTGACACGCCCTCCCGCTCCACCCAGAGCGGGAGAAGTTATTTGATGATTTCCCACCCAAAAAAAAAAAAAAAAAAAAAAAAAAAAAAAAAAAAAAAAAAAAAAAAAAAAAAAAAAAAAAAAAAAAAAAAAAAAAAAAATCATTACCTACTTAACTTAAAGTATTTAATAATTAAAACAACGATATACAAAATAAAAACAAAAGGACACTTAGGCGTCGAAGTATTCCTCCGCATCGCTGTCATCAGGAAACGTGCCCAGAAGACTGGCAGCATTGCCACGTTGAATGGCAATGCTAATTCTTTGGCCAAAGAACGACCCAGCCCTCTGGTCACGTGAAGTGTCGATCAGCCGGCGAGAAATTTCCTTAAAAAGGAGACGTGCACTCGGGCCCCATGACCCGAGCGTTTCGACCCCAAACGGCTCAAAACTGTAGTTACCCATAAGGTTACAGTATTTACGCCGCTTGAGGGTCTCAGCAACAGCAGCAGCGGCGCCAGCACAGCCCGCCGTGCTAGGAACATGGGATGGCGCAAGGGTGTCGACACATGTTGCGTCCCACACCAGAGGTCTTCCCACCTTCCAAAGCAATAACGTCATGCCGTCTGGTCTCTTCCCATCGTCACGTACCAAGCCGTTTGGTTCTAATACCGCTGGTACGCCGGCGGTGACAAGGGCTCGACGAATAATATCGTTGATGCTGGCGTGGCGTGCTATGCGACCTGCGCTCCTGCAGCAGGACAAGCCATGGTGCCCGAGACTGTCGACAGCTTCACCGCAGTGACACCGATGCGGAGCAACACAAGGTGCGCCCAAGCGGAGACACGTAGCGAGCCGAAACGATGAGTCTTAATCTTAATCTTAACTTAAAGCAGTTTTTATGAATTCGTTCACTATCAGTAGTTATTTATAATCACTATACTTTTGTCAATTAAAAGTTTAATATCTAGCACCTTTGCATAATTATTGATAAAAAGTAAACAAAGGCTTGAGTATAATAAGTATTTTATGAATATTTCGTTGGTCTAGAGGCGGTAAGCGATACTACTGAGCTCGAGGCCCGGGTTCAATTGTCTGGTCGGGAAAAGTGTTAGCTATTTTATATTCCCATCTGGAACTTTTCTGGACCCAACCGGTGGTTATTTAAGGCCATTTTTCATATGATATGCGGCAGACATGTCCGGCCCAGACCCACTTAAGCTTACATACCAACCAATTTTTTATGACATATAAAATATTTTCTTCAACCATCTCCAACTAACTCAGTCATGTGTAAAGCATGTAACATATTCACAAATTGAACACGACTAAAATCAAGTCTCAGTCAAAATGGTATAACTTAACTATGAATATGTCACCTTAATTAATAAAATTTGCATAACAATCATATGCGATATAGTACCTATGTTTGGTATTCTAGCGTAATAGTAGCATCCCATGAGATATAATTAATAATTGTTTTATGCAAATCAGCATCCCTTATCTTTGGAGAGACTACATACGCTTCTGTTGGGAGTCAAACGAGACCTTAGATAATTGAATTAAGCACAAAATTTTGCTTAAATGCTTAATCCGTGAAGGTGAATAAATATAAATTTGAAACGTTGGCATAAAATGTTTTAGAATTACCCAATAGGTAATAGGTAAAACGGGCTGTTGTCCGCAACTCCACGTCAAAGCGCGTATTTTGCGTACGGGTGGGAGAATCGGTTATTCGATCCACCCCAGCTCCTCGAGAAAGGCCAGCAACGCCTTGGTGTTGCTGACAATCTCACGTAGGGTACCTGGGTTACCGAAGTATTTTGCCCTGTAATTGGCGACCACCGGGCAGTTTAACAGCACATGAGCCGCTGTCTCGTCGTCTTCCATGCAGGCCCTGCACAGCGGACTGTCTGTTACCCCAATGACAAAGAGATGTTTGTTAAATGACCCATGGCCAGTTACAGCTGCTGTAACTGTACGCAGCTGTGGTTTTGTTAAACGGAGAACCTGTTTCGTGAGGCGGGCATCGACCGCAGGAAGTGCTTCCTTGGCCTGCCTGCACTCACTTAGGTCCAACCATATTTTGTGATGTTGATCCCTGGTTCGTTTCCTTACCAGAGTGCGTAGATACCCGAAGGGGAGTGGCGCAATGGGTTCTGGTCCCACTGGTGTCATGCTCGACCCTCTCCTGGCAAGTTCATCGGCTGCATCGTTTCCTAGCGAACCGCTGTGTCCTTTTATCCACTGAATGGTAATATTATTGAGGCTACCTACCTCGTTGAGGCGCTGGTGGCACTCGTATATCAACCCAGAGTCAACTGTATGACTGTTCAGCGCTTGCAGAACAGCCATGCTGTCTGAGAGTATGCGGATCGAGTGGTCCTTAACTTCCCTGGCTAAGATAGCCGAAGCGTTCTGCCTGGAACACTGTGTTATGGACTCCCAGTGGCGTGGCTATGTGGATGTTGAAGTCCTCCGAGAAGACTCCAGCCCCTGTGCCACTACCTGTTTTTGATCCATCCGTGAAGATACGCAGCTCTGCGCGGCGTAAGCCTTCGCATCGTCGATCCTCATGCAGTTGGATTCTGTATTTTTTATCGAAGATAAATTGTTTGGGCACCCGGTCATTTACTGCCTTCGTAATGGGGAACTCACTGTTGAGTTCCTTTAGCAGCGCGGTGTGTTGTGTGTCTCTCTTACTCCAGAGATTTATAGCCTTTAAACGCGCCGCCGCCATCGTTGCTTCCTGTCGTATGAACAGGTGGAGCGGCGGTAGTCCCAGCATGGCTTCGATCGCTGCAGTCGGGGTAGTCCTCATGCAGCCCGTGGTCGCCATGCAGGCTAGTCTTTGCATGCGCTGTAGTTTATTGGTGGCTGTAGCTAGCTTGGTGCGGGGCCACCAGACCACGGCCCCGTAGGTGATCATGGGGCGGATCACTGCGGTGTACAGCCATAGTATAATTTTGGGTGATAGACCCCACTTCTTACCTATCATCCTCCTGCACTGCCAAAAGGTAATGCAGGCCCTGTTCAGCTTGTTGTCTAGATGACTGCTCCAGTTAAGCTTATTGTCCAAAGTAACCCCGAGATACTTGACTTCGCTGGCCAACTGAAGTTCTGTATTGAACAGTTTCGGTAGGCGAAAAGGGCCTAATGCTCGTTTTTGGGTGAACATGACTAGTTCAGTTTTGGTGGGGTTCACTGATAGTTCGAACTCCCTGCACCATCTCTCTACTATACGTAGTGCCTGCTGAGTGAGGTTACAGATCGTACCCGTTACCTTCCCCGAAACAAGGATTGCGAGGTCGTCCGCATAACCTATTGTGAAGTAATGGCTGGCGTTGAGTTTGGTGATAAGGTCATTTATCACCAGATTCCATAGAAGAGGGGACAGCACCCCTCCCTGGGGGCAGCCTCTGGCTATCATGGCCAGCTGCTGCTCATCCTCAAGGCGAACCATTCGTTTGCTAAGCATGTTAGTAATAGAATTACCCAAACGCCTTTTTGGTTTTCACGATGGGAATGAAAACATTTTTGTATGTATTTTTTAAAAGCTCTTCATGAGCTTTATTTTATTTTGGGTAGCTTGCATAAAGATTAAGATCACGGTTACTGAACTTACTGAAAAATGCGGGCATTGACTGGACAGGCCTTCTCAATCGGTGTGGTTCTTTCCTCAAAAGACCATTTTAGACACCGATCTGCATGGTCTGACCAACATTATGTCTGGACTTTAGAAGAGATTGTGAACTTTGAGTGGGTTTCGGCTTTTCTTGTCAGAGTAGTCAACAGGACATGCTGACCTCATCTAGTTTTAAAAATATGATTGAGAAATATGTTTGTACAAACCTAGTTACAGAAATAAAATCATTTATCATTAGCAAAGTAGGTAGAGACAGACTTGAGTTTTAATCATACAACTATTAAATTCACTTTTCATACTTATTTATTTAAGGAACAGTCTACCGCAAATCAGAGATAACAATTTGTCAATAACAGCGTCTTTATTTCGTAGCAGTAAAAAAGATTTTTAAGATAGTGCAAGTGTTGTGCTTATCTGTACAATCAATCTGTCTAGCCTTTTCCGAACTATATTGAGGTCGGCTTCCAGTCTAACCAGATGCAGCTGAATACCGGAATTTTGCATGGAACGAGTACTTATCTGACCTCCACAACCCAATTACTGGGTAATAAAATACCCCTTGTTAAGTCTGGCTGTCAGACTTTCTGCCATCTGACGACACCACACCTGTCAAACCCCTCACGTGGCTTAACGTGCTTTCCGAGGCACGGAAGGGTTTCTGTATGTAAAAATGATCACCCATCCACGGAGCGACCGCGGCAAGCGACGCTTAACCTGATCGATAGACACAAAAGCGAGAAAATTTCAGTTTGCGTGAAATTAAAGCTTTTGTGCTGATACATAAATTATAAAAAGTTTAAATCATTGAACAAGCACTTATCGTCAAAGTATTAATGAAAGATTTAACGCAGCATTAACAATGGTAATTAAAAAGCTCCGAGTATTTAAACACTTTACAGGGCAATGAATTTCAAACAAATCATAAAACAACAATAAAACCAGTCGATTGTTATTTTATTGGCTTTTTGAATTTCCTTCTTTGTTTATCTTTTTAACGAATTGATTCAAAACACGATTATTTAAGGCCCGCATACAGCCGACAACAAACTATTGCCAATTTTATAAAAAAAAACCGGCCAAGTGCAAGTCGGACTCGAACACGAAGGTTTCTGTACCATTATCTATAAAAACGGCAAAAAAAATCATGTCTGTTGTATGGGAGCCCCACTTAAATATTTGTTTTATTTTAATTATTTATTTTTAAAGTGAATATATAATAACTAAATATTCTGTGAACATTTCAAGCGTCTACCTGTTGCCGTTATCAATATGGAGCAAAAACGAACATAAAATCACGTTTGTTGTATGGGAAAATATTTATTTTATTCTGTTTTTTCGTATTTGTTGTTATAGCGGCAACAGAAATACATCATCTGTGAAAGTTTCAACTGTCTAACTATCATGGTTCATGAGATACAGCCTTGTGACAGACGAACAGACAGACAGACGGACGGACAGCGGTCCCGTTTTATCCTTTGAGTACGAAACCCTAAAAAGTGCCTAGATAAATGCAGCTCTTATATCACGTCTCGTGACAAAATAATTACTCGATAGAGCAGTCCAAGACAGATTAGAGGTAGGTAAATAAGCCACGCGGGGAGGTCACCGATGAGGTGGAAGTTGGGGGCCCTATTATTGAATGCACCTAATAGAATCAGATGGAAAGAGACCGGGGCCGGCGAGCTACGACTACACTCAGTGGCGTAACTATACCGTTCGAGGCCCGTGGCAAATTCATCGGATGACCCCCCCCCCCCCCCAATATAAAGAAGCTAAACCAACAATAAGAGTATTTTTTATTTTATAACACTTATTTTATACACTTTTACTTGAAAGAGTTTAATAATAAATGATGGGAGTTGGGATTCTCCTCTGACCGGGGGCCCCTTACGGCTGGGGGCCCGTGGCATTTTGCCGACTTGCCACCCTGTAGCCACTGACTACACTTGCGATTGGACACAATTTATCGTGAGCACGACCGCTCTCTCAAGGGCAAAGCACAGAAGAAGAAAAGACAAAAAAGTATGTTTAAAAACTAAAACCGGACTACTGAAAAATCTCGCTCTAAAATGTATTAAATAAGAAAATATTCTCATTATTATTTAGTTCGTCAGTTTTATATTCCCTAGAGGGCACCATATTCAATTAAATGTGACGACACATAGCGTCTAACGAGCAGACGACAAAGACGCTTCCTTCACCACTTACACGGAGAAAGGGATGAATCAAACCACTGGACAGGTATTAATGCAGGACAAGTGTCCTAAGACGTGTATGCATTGAACTGGAAAACAGGGAACCGATCCACTCCGACAGTTGACGAACGGTGGTGAAATCGGTCATTTGTAGTCAGCCTTAGCAAAGAAAACTTCGATTTGAAATACAAAACATCAATAAAACTGATTGTCGCGTTATTCAATTTATTTGGCGCCTTTTCATTTATTAAGCTTTACTTTCATAAGTTCTTCAAGTCTCAGTTTGTTATTCAAATCGGCAGCCAATGGGTATACAGGGTGGATTTTTTATACTTCTCTGCAGGTTAGGCACATAATATTTTATACTGCAGAGAAAATCAAGCTTTTTATGAAAAAAAGTCATTCGATGAACGTAGAGAGTTGTATACTGATGATTTTAACTATCATCATTCTGTTAATACATACGTATTACGGTCGCGAGTCATATTATAATCACCAAACAACCTGACACTATGTAGTTATTTCCTCAAAATACCATTTTAGACATCAATCTACATGGTCTTTACATGATGTGACCAAGATTATGTCTGGGCTTTAAAAGATACTGAGTTTGTGCCGGCCTTTCTTCTCAGAGTAGTCAGATAGGAAACGCCGACCTCAATTAGTTTTACAAATATGATTGTCGTGTAAAAGTGATTGTAAAAATAATTTGCAAAATCAAAAAACCCGACTGCCTAAAAAGTGAACTTTAATTAAAAAAGATGGAATGACTATTACACTGAATACTTACTATAAGCAATCTCATGCAGTCTGAGGCATCTTCTTAAATTTATTATTAAAGACCTTTATTGCCTCCGACTGCATGAGATTGTTTATAGTATTTAGTTTAATAGTCATCCTTTTAAAACCAATTTCTTGTTTCCATCTTTTTAATTAAATTTCACTTTTCAGGCAGTCGGGTTTTTTGATTTTGTAAATATATTTTTTATTTCACAGTTTTTAGTTAATACAATTATTTTGACGTTAATGAGACCTATTTATGAAACCCTTTATTTTGATACCCCACTCAATAGAATATGAGAAAAAAAAAATGAAGACACAATATGGCGCTAAAAATCGGCCATTTCCATTGTTTTTTCAATTTTGATATACCCAGTGTCACTCTCACAATTAAGACGAATCTAACGGCACCTCTCAGGCTGAAATCGATCAAGCCGTTTAGACTACAGAGCGTGCTAAAGAAACATACAAACATACATTCACTCGAAAAACATAACCCTCCTTCTGGCGCAGTCGGGTAAAAACCCACTCACAGTAATTTAATCGTTTATCACTGACCTGCAAATTGATAAAAACGTAAGAAAATTTGAATTTTGCGGGTTACCCTGGCGCTTTCCTCTTCAGGAGAATATAATATACATTCTGAGAGTCAGACAGTCTGCTGCCTTTGCAGTCTTCCATTGTATTATTATGACGTGAAAGCGCTGGTAGGTAGGTACATCTTAGTGTAATCATCATCAACCCTTACAACATATACAAAGTGCAACAAAATAGAAGCAAGACCTGAAAGTAGTTTGTTCATAGTTGACTACTGAATCGATTTCAGTAACTTTTAATAAAGGTATTTTATTCAAAAATTACCTACTTTGCCATACCTACCGCTGATTGAGCCAAAGAATTCAACCTTATACCAAGGAGATAAGACTCAATTTTAAATGCATAAAGTAATTCTAGGGTCATCTCGATTTTCTTAATAAAAGTAGCTTTAAAAATAGTTTTGGTCATTGTATTATGCTTTTAACTCAAATACTTTAATTGGGGTGTATGAGGTCTTGCGTTAATTATGTTAGGTACATGTTGTATGTATAATTATACCAACTTATACTGACATCACTAATAACCAACATAAACTATGACAACAAGCGCGTTAAACTCACTCATTAATACAATCCCTTGTCAGTTCCCAACTTGTAATGATAACGCTATCTCTCCTAATTAGAGACAGCCTTCAAGGTAGGGTGAGCGTATTAATCAATGTCCGTTACATCGATAGAATAGGGACTGGGACACTGGATTGACGAGATGTTGACCTTATTGCCCATTGGTTTCAAGTCTGCCAACTCTGCTAATTGTTTTACGAAGTCTGTAATCAATTTGCATACGGCAATTGTTTTTGGGAAAATATTTGTGTGTGATAGTTTTTTGAATGTTGATTTTAATTGTTATACGTGGGTCTGTAGGCAAGCAGTTGTTGTGGTAAACAGGAATTAAATAGAGTAAATCAATTACATTAAAAGTGTGGATTTATAGGACTATGTAACTGGATGACAGACGGGGGGGGGGACAGTTAGAACCAGTCATCAATTTCCATAGACAACACCGATATCTGGAGTTTGGTGGATAAACAAAACTTGGCAGCCATCTTATCTTGTTTGTCAAATTTTCAAACAAATGTCATTGTCATGTCATCATTCAAAATTTGATTGACATCCGCTTTCCTAGACCCATCCCTTTCCCGCACATACCTCGCGAGTGAATAAGAAGATTCGCCACGCCATTTTTTGGCGCGAAGACACACTTCCGAATCGAACGCAGCGCGTGCGCAAATGGCGTCGGCTCCGCTTGGAAATATTGATAACTTGGGAATCACTGCATTTTCGTTTGTAATAAGACTTACAATCAAGAGTTTGTGTTTAACGTGTGAGGACAGTAACTTGAAGCCCAACTGCCCCTGAACCTGGAAAAGTGAACCGGTGCACCGGCGACGACGCGAGCACGTGGCTCCCGTAAAAAGTTTGTGCTTTGCCTCCATAATTATTTCGGGTTCTATTCTATTGTCCTACACCCTGCGCAACTCGAACTACCTATCGCCAAGCGTTTGTCAATCGTTAAGTTCCGCATCGCAAAATACAGTCCACTAAATTAGCCCTTCGCACCACCCATAAGTATCACTCTTCCCGAAAAACTGGAAAAGTTGACTTTGTTTCCCAAACAAATATAAACACAAGAATATTATGAAACCCAAAAAGTTAGACAGTAACAATAAAATCTGAATTCTCGCCCTTTCTCATAATATTTAGCACCAAAACATGCTGTCCAATTCAGCAAACCGGGTACACACGATAAAAAATTAACGCCAACATTGTAAGGCGATGTCCGTTCGTGTATACCAACTGCGTCAAAATAAAATATTAATACTGCAGTCATATCAATGGGCGTCTGGCTGGAATGAATGCACCAGACTGTCATTTAATAGAATCAGATTGAAAGAGACCGGGGCCGGCGAGCTACGACTACACTTGCGATTGGACACAATTTATCGTGAGCACGACCGCTCTCTCAAGGGCAAAGCAAAGAAGAAGAAAAGAGAAAAAGTAAGCTCAAAAACTAAAACCCAACTAGGTACTGAAAAATCTCAAGAAAATATTCTCATTTTTGTTTAGTTCGTCAGTTTTATATTCCCTAGAGGGCACCATATTCAATTAAATGTGACGACACATAGCGTCTAACGAGGAGACGACCAAGACGCTTCCTTCACCACTTACACGGAGAAAGGGATGAATCAAACCACTGGACAGGTATTAATGCAGGACAAGTGTCCTAAGACGTGTGAGCATTGAACTGGAAAACAGGGAGCCGATCCACTCCGACAGTTGACGAACGGAGGTGAAATCGGTCATTTGTATTCGGCCTTAGCAAGGAAAACTTCGATTTGAAATACAAAACATCAATAAAACTGATTGTCGCGTTTTCAATTTATTTGGCGCCTTTTCATTTATTAAGCTTTACTTTCATAAGTTCTTCAAGCCTCAGTTTGTTATTCAAATCGGCAGCCAATGGGTATACAGGGTGGATTTTTTATACTTCTCTGCAGGTTAGGCACATAATATTTTGTACTGCAGAGAAAATCAAGCTTTTTATGAAAAAAAGTCATTCGATGAACGTAGAGAGTTGCATACTGATGATTTTAACTATCATAATTCTGTTAATACATACGTATTACGGTCGCGAGTCATATTATAATCACCAAACAACCTGACACTATGTAGTTATTTCCTCAAAATACCATTTTATACATCAGTCTACATGGTCTTTACATGATCTGACCAAGATTATGTCTGGGCTTTAAAAGATACTGAGTTTGTGTCGGCCTTTCTTCTCAGATAGGAAAAGCCAACCACAATTAGTTTTACAAATATGATTGTCGTGTAAAAATAAAAATAATTTACAAAATCAAAAAACCCGACTGCCTAAAAAGTGAACTTTAATTAAAAAAGATGGAATTACTATTACACTGAATACTTACTATAAGCAATCTCATACAGTCGGAGGCATCTTCTTAAATTTAACATTGACCTCTATTGCCTCCGACTGCATGAGATTGTTTATTGAATTTAGTTTAATAGTCATCCTTTTAAAACCAATTTCTTGTTTCCATCTTTTTAATTAAATTTCACTTTTCAGGCAGTCGGGTTTTTTGATTTTGTAAATATATTTTTTATTTCACAGTTTTTAGTTAATACAATTATTTTGACGTTAATGAGACCTATTTATGAAACCCTTTTTTTTGATACCCCACTCAATAGGATTTGAGAAAACAAAAATTTGAAGATACAATATAGCACCAAAAATCGGTTATTTTATTTATTTTTCCAATTTTTTTATAACCAGTGTCACTTTCACAGTTAAGACGAATCTCTGTTAGATTCGTCTTAACTCTCAAGCTGAAATCGAACAAGCCGTTTAGACTACAGAGCATGCCAAAGAAATATACATACATTCACTCGAAAAACATAACCCTCCTTCTGGCGCAGTTGGGTAAAAACCCACTCACAGTAATACAATCGTTTATCACTGACCTGCAAATTGATAAAAACGTAAGAAAATTTGAATTTTGCGGGTTACCCTGGCGCTTTCCTCTTCAGGAGAATATAATATACATTCTGAGAGTCAGACAGTCTGCTGCCTTTGCAGTCTTCCATTGTTTTATTATGACGTGAAAGCGCTGGTAGGTAGGTACATCTAAGTGTAATCATCATCAACCCTTACAACATAATACAAGATGTAACAAAATAGACGCAAGACCTGAAAGTAGTTTGTTCATAATTGACTACTGAATCGATTTCAGTAACTTTTAATAAAGGTATTTTTTTCAAAAATTACCTACTTTGTCATACCTACCGCTAATTAAGCCAAAGATAATTCAACCTTATACCAAGGCAATAAGACTCAATTTTAAATGCATAAAGTAATTCTAGGGTCATCTCGATTTTCTTAATAAAAGTAGCTTTAAAAATAGTTTTGGTCATTGTATTATGCTTTTAACTCAAATACTTTAATTGGGGTGTATGAGGTCTTGCGTTAATTATGTTAGGTACATGTTGTATGTATAATTATACCAACTTATACTGACATCACTAATAACCAACATAAACTATGACAACAAGCGCGTTAAACTCACTCATTAATACAATCCCTTGTCAGTTCCCAACTTGTAATGATAACGCTATCTCTCCTAATTAGAGACAGCCTTCAAGGTAGGGTGAGCGTATTAATCAATGTCCGTTACATCGATAGAATAGGGACTGGGACACTGGATTGACGAGATGTTGACCTTATTGCCCATTGGTTTCAAGTCTGCCAACTCTGCTAATTGTTTTACGAAGTCTGTAATCAATTTGCATACGGCAATTGTTTTTGGGAAAATATTTGTGTGTGATAGTTTTTTGAATGTTGATTTTAATTGTTATACGTGGGTCTGTAGGCAAGCAGTTGTTGTGGTAAACAGGAATTAAATAGAGTAAATCAATTACATTAAAAGTGTGGATTTATAGGACTATGTAACTGGATGACAGACGGGGGGGGGGGACAGTTAGAACCAGTCATCAATTTCCATAGACAACACCGATATCTGGAGTTTGGTGGATAAACAAAACTTGGCAGCCATCTTATCTTGTTTGTCAAATTTTCAAACAAATGTCATTGTCATGTCATCATTCAAAATTTGATTGACATCCGCTTTCCTAGACCCATCCCTTTCCCGCACATACCTCGCGAGTGAATAAGAAGATTCGCCACGCCATTTTTTGGCGCGAAGACACACTTCCGAATCGAACGCAGCGCGTGCGCAAATGGCGTCGGCTCCGCTTGGAAATATTGATAACTTGGGAATCACTGCATTTTCGTTTGTAATAAGACTTACAATCAAGAGTTTGTGTTTAACGTGTGAGGACAGTAACTTGAAGCCCAACTGCCCCTGAACCTGGAAAAGTGAACCGGTGCACCGGCGACGACGCGAGCACGTGGCTCCCGTAAAAAGTTTGTGCTTTGCCTCCATAATTATTTCGGGTTCTATTCTATTGTCCTACACCCTGCGCAACTCGAACTACCTATCGCCAAGCGTTTGTCAATCGTTAAGTTCCGCATCGCAAAATACAGTCCACTAAATTAGCCCTTCGCACCACCCATAAGTATCACTCTTCCCGAAAAACTGGAAAAGTTGACTTTGTTTCCCAAACAAATATAAACACAAGAATATTATGAAACCCAAAAAGTTAGACAGTAACAATAAAATCTGAATTCTCGCCCTTTCTCATAATATTTAGCACCAAAACATGCTGTCCAATTCAGCAAACCGGGTACACACGATAAAAAATTAACGCCAACATTGTAAGGCGATGTCCGTTCGTGTATACCAACTGCGTCAAAATAAAATATTAATACTGCAGTCATATCAATGGGCGTCTGGCTGGAAAAAAATGATATATAAACACCTACAGGCGTACTGTAAAGGCTGGTTTATACATTGCCGTACCTACCTAGTAAGATTTTTCCCACTGCTGGGCCTCCTCTCTGTAAGAGGGAGTCGGCCAGTACGAGTTTGTGGATATCCACGATTTTTTTGGTTCTAGGGCATGCCGGTTTGCTCACTATGTTTTCCTTCACCGTTTTGAGAGCAGTAATTGTTAAATTAATTAGAGATACCTAGTAATTAAAGTTACGATCGTTTGTAACTACATAATTTTACGTTATTGTTAAGCGATGGTAATAGCCGGAATGGGTGAAGCTGGAAGGATTCGAAACATAAAGGGCAGTGATGGCCTAGTGTAGCAGCCCCAACTGACGAGTTGTAGGCCGTGTGTTCGATCACAATAGCGCTTTACTTCATGTAATTTTTTTCATCACCACTGCTCTCAAAACGGTTAAGAAAACGTTATGAAAAAACCGGCATGTGTTAGAACCAAAATTTCGAAGACATGTGACATCTACCAACCCGCACTGGGCCCACGTGGTGGATTATGTCCTACTCTCTCTCACAGAGAGGAGGTCTGCGTCTCAGCACTGGGAACGCTATAGGCTGATTATGCTAGGTAGGTAAGTTGTGGCTTTTTTTTTGAGGCTGGGATATCATCAAATAACTTCTCCCGCTCTGGGCCGAGAGGGACGGCGTGTAAGACTTTTACTGACTAAAACCCACCCGTGTTCCTTCAGTTGCCTGTGTGCCAGGGGCCACGGTATCTCTTTCGAATTACCCGCACCCCTGGGGGTAGGTAGTGGTGTGTTACTATTTATGCATGTGACTGTATTAAAGAACTCTGCCTCCGTTCGAGGAATTCAACCGTGATATTATACCTATGTGTGGTAACTATACAACACATAGGTATGCGTTGTGCACTGAATATACCCACTACATAGTAATAAAAGGGGTCCCTAAAAGCAAAACTTTATTAGTTGTAGATTATTACACTGGAAATATACGAAGATACGCAAATTAAATGTCTATAGATATGAAAATTTATGCTTTGCAAAAAAGTTGTATTAATTAATTAATTAAACTTGAAAACTCAAATCCAAAAACTTTCAAAATTAAATAAGAGTTTCATCTGCATTTAATTTTAACATCACGAATATTGAAATACAGACCAATCGAGTGATGAATGGAGAATCGTCTGTTTTTAAACTTTTTGATAAAATCGTCAGCCACCTCACGTTTAAGTGTCAATCAGCTTTAAAGTGTAGTGAGCGTGGGACAGGTGACGCCATGACTCCAATAATTACTCACGTGAAATTCGTACTTTTATCCTGTTTATGATCACCGAATTTAATGGCCTGTCCATTTCCGGGCCGTTGTCTTTATCTGTTCTGACATCGCCAATTATACTGGACATAAAAAAAGTAAAAATCGTCCAAAAATCTCGCGACAGCTTTGTGAATGAACAAAAAAAATCATCATGGATTGTTTTTCATAAACAACAAATCTCATTTGATGATGTTTTCTTGGTGATATACCTAATAAATTCCCATGGGTGTCGTAAAATGTGACCAATGAAATTTCAGGCAGTGAGCTGACAGATGTAGGTGCAATTAAAAACAAAAATAAAATTAAGCAGGTGCAATTCGAGTCCGCTCCGTTTGTTATACAAGATGCCCTTCTTGATTGCCTTGGCTTCATTTAAAAGTTCTTTCGATATTGTTTCTGAGTTATTTCTCAAACTTAATAACCCGCGGTAGAACAACTTGCCTTATGGAGTACTTTCGAAGCATAGAGTAAAAGTAAATAAAATTAAGATGTTTTTTTTTTTTATTAAAAATATATTCATAAACTCGAAAACGTGAGAATCAATAGTAACACTAGAGGTAACTTGTAGGTACTACTCGAATCACACGCGCAACCGACAAAGTAAACAGCTATCCATAAATGTTCAAAGCAAAATAAACTCTCGCAAGTGGTGGTGATTTTTCACAATTGTTAATCTGCCATTTTTTGTTTTTAATATTTTATTTGTTTATAAAACAATTGTATTACCAAGACAAAACCATTTCGCTGCGGGAAAACCACCATTAAAATTTCACCATGTATTTATGGATCAGAAGTGTACAATAAGGTATGAAATACGTCCTCATTGGTGGCTGATCTTGAACACTTTCTAGTATTATGAAGTCTAAACTTTTTGTAATCCTTATTTCTGAATTCATGCGCGTCTTCGGACAACTCTCCGATAACTAAAATAGCATAGTACTATTATGATTAGTAGTATGATTTTTTCTCCATGAACAACTTATTATAGACACGGAGGAAGGCATATAATACCAATTATAAATATTTACGTACAGTTGGGCTGTACTATATGCGTGTACTATTTTAAATCAATAGCCATTCCAGATGACATAGTTTGTAGTATTAAGTACAATCGTTTTATAAGTTCTACATCTACACTTGTAGGTTCTATATCTAAAGTAGGTACGTTCTATATCTAGGTAAGTTCTATGTCTGCAGAGCTAGAGTAATTCTGAAAAAATCTCCGTGCTGTGTTTCTGTTATGACTATTTCCAGTGCCTTGTTGGGCTTTATCGACATGCAGTCCCAGTTTTTTCTTTTCGTCATTGTTTTTTATTTTCAGGTGTACCACTTTTCAAAAGATAATTTATAGGAAATGTGTAAGATCATCTCCATACTCCTAATCCAAGCATGTTGTACCTATTGAAATGAACTTTCGTTTACAGCTCGTGTCGTAACTGCCTCTAAGTTATTCATTTGCCCAGGGTTAGTACCACAAACTATACAAAAAGCGCTCGAACGGTTTTCAGTTAAAACTTGTACCACATTACCATCAATCATGGTTACAAAAAGAAATTGAATAAAAATATAATTCTTGTCTCACGATATGTTTTGACACCGTGTCAGCAGAAGCGCAAGTATCCGCAATTTTTTTTTCGTCTTTGTCTCGTTCAAACAAAAATAACCCTAAAACATACCATCTCAAACTATATTGGTTAATTTTATTTTATTAAAACAATATATATAATATTAATTACGCAACGTTATGAGGAGATTATAAGCATTCTAAAAATGTATAATACTTGTACATTAACATCAAAAACTTTCGAGTAATGTGGCGTTGAATTGAAGTAACGTATTGCGTCATAATTACGTTAATGAACATGAGTTAGTTTTATACATAAGATTATAAAAAAAAAATATAAAAAATGCGAAAAGATAGCTTATTTATTGGACTATATATTAATTGATAATTTTTATTAAATAACAACAACTTTCACGTGAAACGGTTTTGAGACGGCTTTGTATGGGGCTTTCCCATAATGCAGGGGTGCGAATTTATTACAGATTCTTTTTTTAGAACAAGTTTAAATCAAATTGCAATTCTTTGGACAAAGACGTTTTAAAATGGAAATAAACAGTTGAATCTCGATACGCTATCGCCATTAGAACTTGTTGGAATATAATTTACTCCCAGTGTTTAGGTTTTGTTATTCCTAACTTTCCATTTAACAAATAGCTGAACCTATTTATCTGTGACTGATAAGCGGTGCCGTTGAACAAGTTGGTCTTGTTTATATTTCATTAGCTTTTGCCAGCGGTTTCCCCCGCGTGGATATCGAAAATAGTCCCACGGAAACGTACAATCGGGATAAAAAGTATCATACGTACCTATGTGTTATTGCAGGTTACAAACTATCTTTGTGCTAAATTACATCCAATTTCGTTCAACCGTTTTTGCGTGATCAAGTAACAAACATCCAATCATCTTAACATCTAAACATACAAACTTCAAATCTATAATATTAGTAGGATTATCCCTAATCAAAAGGAAATTGTCCAAAATTAGCTTGCATAATGCATCTTCACATACAAGTGACCAAGTAAAACTCAATCAAAGCATTTAACAAATTTGTCAAATTGAACCTCTAGGCTATCCAGTGAAAAACACATCAAATATTAATATTTATCTTACTTCCAATGGCTTTACAATCAATCGCAAAAGTTAACGAGTTTTTCATCCCAATAGCTTCCCCGCAGGATATAAAAATAATTAAAAACACTGAATGGACTCATTGGTTGGAGCGACACCCATGTTAAATGTCAACCCTCAAAATGTCGATGGTCCTTTCGAATAGACGTGACAATGTAATCGGGATTACGAGTAAATGATGCATTAATTTAAAAGTAATTTGAAATTACTGTAGATTGTGTTTAGCAGGTTTTAAATGGCCATGTCATGGTTGTCTAACGTTACTTTTGTTTTAGTGAATTATTTGGTTTCTACTTTCCCCCAAACTCAGCCACTGTTCTGTGGTTCTGTGCTACCCGCATCCAGCGGATTCCTGCGGCCTTCACAAGGTCATCAGCCCACCGGAAGACGTAGAGTTGGAAGGCCTTCCAACTCTACGTCTTCCGGTATACGAACGCTACACCAGAACCTATCGGCCCATCGGCCATCTGTCCTGCGAGCAACGTGGCCTGCCCACTGCCACTTAAGTTTGGCAATTCTTCCGTTAACGTATACTGTTTATTCGAAGTTCAAGCAGCAAGATTTCAATCAATCAATCAACTCAGCCTATCGCAGTCCAGAGCAGGATATAGGCCTTTACTAGGCTGCGCCATAACACCCCGTCATTTATAAATGAGTCCAACTCAACACTAAATGTACATTTAAAAAAATATGTTGCAACACTGGCATTAAGGCATTCAGGGCTTACACAATTTCCCAGTAATGAAAGAGAAGTTTGCCCACACACATTCATTTCATCCGTATTCCGATTTGTCGTAATAAAATATTCATAAAGCGGATGAATGGGTTTTGCAGGTGCTACTAAAACGGTTTCTTTATAAAAAATGTTTCAGTAAAAAATGTGAGTGACTGGGAGTGACATGTACGGAGTTGACATGACAGCCTACATAATAAAATTTTCAGTTGTTGATTATAAAAACCATTTGTTCCTATGTTGGTTACCTTGGTTCTCCTGGAGATCTCTTCGTTTCTGATTCGATCGCGTAGGGAAACTACAAGCATAGCCCTCTCCGTCACCTTTTTGGTGACTTTTAGCCTTCTAATAAGGCCCATTATTGTTTGTACACTAAGCTAAATAATTGACTTTCTTTATAACCTTTTTTTTAAATAATTTTTGAAAGAAATAATTGTCCTACCACTTAAGTGAATGTACACAGGACCACAAAATTTGGTGAACAAAAAGACCATAAATAAAAACCAAAAACGTTTACTTTATCGCAATCAATAAAACAGGCAATCCTTTAAGCACTGGTGATCTCTTCAATAGGCATCACTTCGAAGAAGTTAACAATGTTCTTGAATATTCTCTTCGCTGCCAAATCCATCATTGGTCTGCCGAATTCAGTCGCAATTTGCTTCCAGTTGTCGTTCAAGAAATTCAACATGGCCTCACCTAAAAGAAAAAATAATAAATCTTGTTAGTTTTATTTTAGGAAGGAAAAAAGTAAATACCACAATATTCATTTTAAAAAAAAGAAGGGTGGCTAACAAAAGGTAACTTGAGTACAAGGCAGATACCTATGAGTGGAAACGCCGGGAGGGCTTATGTCCTCCTAGGGCACTGTATTATAGTGATCTTATTGGTTCTTCAAAAAGGTCAGGTGCGAAGTACCTACTCGCAACCGGCGTGCGTGAATGACTAGATGTATTGAACGTAAACGATTCAAAAGGAGAAGGAAATAAATAAATAAATGTAAGGATCCTAACAAGTGGTCCGTAGTTTCTGCCTACCCTCATGGAAAGAAGGCAAGTTTACGTATGTTATGTATGATGTTCATATTAATGTCCACAGCAAGCTTATCTGTACCTACGATCGCCCGTACCCCGGTTGTTATTAATTAGCCAGAAACCACTATTGTATATAGTGTAATGTATTCATCTATTCAAATGAAGGTGTGTGCACACAACACCGTGGTGTTTCTTTAAAAAAGTTTTACCGTTTCTAATTGGTCTCCTTGCTAAATTTGATCCTTCAGTTTGGCCAAGAGACTAAGTGCGTGTCACTGCAAAATTTCACTAAGTTATGATAAGTGCCTATAGAATTAGTAGTTTGACCATTTTCATAAATTATGATGCCTTAGTCGTCTTTGACGCTACTACTGGCTTTTTTTGTGGTTTGTTTTTCTTGTTTGGTTCGGACATGTCTGCCGCATGTCAGATGTCAAATGGGCTATAGGAAACTGTCAAGTGAGTCGCTCGGTAGCTCGACTCGCCATGTACGCCTTGATCTGCCGCAATGACGTCTACCGTTTAATCACCTACTGGTGTTATTTTTTTTTCATGACTGTGCCAAACATGTCTGCCGCAACTCTGACGAGAAATGGGCTAAAGGAACTATCTTGTGTGTTGCTCGGTGGCTCGACCCACCATGTTCACCTTGGTTTGCCACAATGACGTCTAGCGTTTAATGGGACCCACTGATGTTATTTATTTTTCTTGTTTGGGCCGGATATGTCTGCCGCCTGTCAGATGAGAATTGGGCTAAAGGACCAAGGCTAACATGGCAGGACGAGCTTGAAGGAATCATTTGCCGAGAGGATTGGCCCGCATTAGCAGAAAACAGAATTGTGTGGAAAACGTAGAGTCTTTTCCTTGCAGAGGGCTAAGTTCCTACACTAGATAGATGAGATTTATTGTATTTTATTATTGAAGACACTTACTAAGCTGCTTGTTTCCGTTGAACAAGTTCGTTAGATGGTAGTGAGCGTGATCCTTGACATCGAAATCGAAGCTGTACTTCTTAGGTTTGATGATATCCTTGCCGTCAGCATTCTTGATCACATCGTAGTGGATGTACAGCTTTATTTGAAGGTGTTCTGAAAAGAAAGAGGATATTTTTATTGGAAGTTGCTTATAAGAAATTCGATAAAGAAAAAAAAAGATAGATTCTTTTAGCAGTTTCAGTTTAAAATTTACTCATGACATAATAATAATCTTAAAATATAACAAAGCAAGAAATGAAAGAAGTAAGAAAGTATTATATAACAAAACTATCATTTAAAAAATCGCCAAAGTCTACAACGACTTTTAACAGGATTGGAAAAAGTTTTTCTGTAGCATATATGTATGTCAATCCAATAATTTTTTTGAATTTTGCATCATCGTTATCACTTATATAATGTCACTTGTCTAGCCCCTTACAAATATGCAAAGGTTAATTTTTGAGAGTCTTTTTACACAAAAATCATAATAAAATATATTCTAATTTCAATTATTATTACCTATCACAAGGAAACTGCATCAAATGACTCAAAAAAAAATACTTACTCAATTTGAGTTTCATCTGTCCATCACCAGTGATAGGTAGGATCAAGATGCGACCTCCAGCAGTGTAGTGACCCTTCACCGAGTTGTCCATGTGGAAATCTACAGAGAAGAACTTCTTCTTTGTGTCCCATCTGTTGGCAAGATAAAAGTTTAAGAGAGCCATATTAGGTTTGGCATAATCAGCCTATAAGGTTCCAAATGCTTTGTTTGACACAGACCATCTTTGTGTGAAAACGAGTGGGTCGTACGCGGGCCCAGTGTGAGTTGATGGATATCATATATGCTCGAAATTTTGGTTTTAAGACACGCGCATTCGTTCACGATATTTTACTTCACAGTTTTGAAAGCAGAAGTGATGAAATGGTTTAAACCAAGTGCCTGCCTAGATTCGAACCCGGGTGCGAACTACAAGTTTTAAGTTGCGGCTGTTTCCCCAGGGTCCATGTTACAAGGGTTTCGATATTTATCTCTATCATGGGGTTTCTTGCTGGCTCTTCTCATTATGAGACAAGGAATTGGAACAGTGCACCTGGCTTCTGACGTTTCATAAGTGCCCATGTAGGTTTATGTGAAATAAAATATTATGATTCCGATTTTTTTTATTTTGATCTCTATTCGGGTTTCTACTATAAACAGCCACCGTTAACTTATAGCGAGTAGGTATCGGTAATGCAAAGCTATCTGATACTAATCATTTACAAGTTTATTTTGGTATTGAGCGCGAAATGGATTAAGTTTCAAGATCGAAATATTGTGAAGCTTTTAATTATCTTATGCTTTAGAAACACTAGAATGCATTCTGGGAAGAAAATCTTGCCTAAAGCCACGAAATCTGACCGTTTTCTAGTTTTATTCTCTAACCGAAATTATTACTTACTCAACATTGTCGACAACGGAACTCTTCAATCCCTTCATTATGCCTCCTGTCAATGTGAACTGAAGACCAGCTAGGTCAAAGGCAAGGTCATCCATTTCCATAGGGTCCAGGGTTTCAACATTGTTTTCTGATATTCCCGCCATAAAAATTGGCATCATTTGCTGGAACGCCGGAGTCAAACAGGCATTGTCCCCGAGCTTGCATTTATCTACTGAAGGCAAAACTGTGAACAAACAAATATGTTTTTAGGATCCGCGAAAAATCAATGATTCCTAAGTCTGCACCCTAATTGCGTAACACGCGATTAATCATAATCGGTTTCATTTTGACAGTTCAACAATATTCATTGCGTTATTTACGTTGTTGAGCAAACACCAGTTTTTTTGTAATTACTTTAGGTCCCATGAATGTAACTTCAGCGAAAATGTAATAATCTCACTTCGGACTTCAACTGAATCATCTGTCATTGAAAGACGTCTGAAAACCTCTCTTTTGAGTTCTGAATCCAGGATTTTGCAACCCACATTAAATTTTCATAGTAAGCATCTTGCTTTTCTTCTGTTTTAGATCATCATCATCATCCAAGCCAACTGTGTTGGGGTCCACATCCATTCAAGCTGGACGCAGCTGAGTACCAGTGTTTCACATGGAGCGATGGCATATCTGATGCCCACAACCAAGTTACTGGGTAATACGATACCTCTTGGTAAGACTGGTTGTCAGACTTTCGGGCTTCTGACGACCTGGAATCATTGTCAAAGATCTACGAATGACAGCTGGGACCAGCCGTTTAACGTAATTTCCGAGGCACAAAGCAAAGATGGTCCCCATCCACTGACCAACCACGGCATTGACGGCATGCGAAGCGACCCATGCGGCTGTTATTTCTCACGTTTGAGATGCAGATTGTGAGTGGCTAATTTCCATATTATTATAATAAAACTGTTATACTAGAATATCCACATGCGAGGAAATCATAATTATTATGATTGGACTATCGTAAATAATTACATCTGGCAAATTAAAAGTAATTTTTATGTCGCGTGCGTAATAAGATGTCATATCACTTATAAACTAATGTCTCGCTCATATAAACTAATTGGGTCCACTTAAAAGTAAAAAGTAGCATCGATTATATAAATTACATCCTATTATTCAAGATTACACTATGACAAGGCTATTTTATTATTAATGTTAACTTCGTTTTTGTACCTATTAAAAAAAGATTTTCTAGATTATAAATAAAATTGTCTGGACACTTAAAGACCTCAAGGCACGCATCATCATCAGTCTCCTGTCCTTTTTTTTTGGGTGGGAAATCATTAAATAACTTTTCCCGCTCTGAGTGGAGCTCCAGGGCGTGTCAGACTTTTACTGACTAAAACCCACCCGTGTTCCCTCAGTTGCCTGTGTGCCAGGGGCCGGGTATCTCTTTCGAACAACCCGCACCCCTGGCAGGCATCGGCCCTTGCGGACCCCAACAGTTAGTGCTAACATCTCTTTGAGGCGCGCGTGGAACACAACGCGCCGTCGACCCGGGCTTGGTCCTTACCGGACAGCGAGCTGCCCATTACTCGCCGTCCGCAAGCCCGCGCCTACGGTGGCCAGGAATCAGCCTGGGATTCCCGACGCCCAGGGCGTCTCTCGCGGCGTCTACGGCCGTGAGGGCGCATATACTGCCTCTCCCTCACGTGCGCCGCCTCCCTCTTTGCGAGCATTATTGCTTCGCAGAAGGAGTCTCCTGCCCTCATCCCAATTTATTTGAGGTCGGAAAAACTGTTTCTATCTCCCATAGTTCTCTATCGCCTTCTGCTTGGCGTATCGATGGCAATCTAAATCAATCTAAATATTCGGCGTACACTCATCTAATAATCACCCATCGTCAGTCGTAAAATATCTTCGTGTGGCCAAGTAATAACAACTGCACGGGCAAAAATCAAAGTCAAAGTCAATCGGTTAAGCTAAGCTTGCCACAGTTGGTCCGTGGATGGGTGACCATCTTTACATACCGAGACCCCTCTGTGCGTTGGCAAGCACGTTACGACGTTAGTCCCGGCTGATTTTGTTGGATCTTTGGCAGTTGTTACGGGTCGTTAGACGCAAGAAAGCTTGACAACCAGTTTTACCAAGGGGTGTCGTATTACCCAGTAACTAGGTTGTGGAATAGTCAGTCGCTCCATGTATAATACTAGTACTAAGCTGCATCTGGTTAGACTAGATGCAGACCCCAACATAATCGGGAACAGTCTGGGCAGATGATGATTCGTCGTAAAATATTTTCTTTGCTCATTTCTTGACAAGTCCTTTCAGTTGGAAGCATGGAGCATTTCTTTTATTTGTGTTGGGTGCGTTTATACATAGTCGCAAATCTCTAATATTTGTACCCAGATCCAGATCCAGATAAACTATCGGTGTTTTGTGAATTGATCGTCATGATCTATAGCGCAGAAGTCGATCTTTTATTTTGTTTTGAAAGGGTGTTCGTGGCGTTTCTTGCGCATTCTTCTCTATAGGAACCTACCACGCTTTAGAATGGGCAATTACTTTCATCCATCTGACTGACTGACTCAACCCCTTATCAAATCAAAAGTGCGTGTAACTGGTTTCATCATCACCATCGAAGTGGCGATGCTTGGTGGACACCATGCATCGCTACTTCCACAATTCAGTGCTTTTCCACCAGATTCCTACGGCCATTCACCATGTAATTGGTTTAATTGAAATACTTCTTTCAGTTTGAGTACGCAGTTTGATCAAAACACCAATGTGTCTGCAAACATTATGGGAATGATGAATTACGATGCGTATCCTAGGAGTATCACGTAGGTACGCCAAAATTGCAAGAACGCTCTAATTCTTCACAAATGACCCATCAAAATAATTAGTTACCTAACCATTAATGATCGCGCAAAATAACAAATTTGACCTACAGTCAAAATGACATGTTATGAAATCTTAACAAAACATGCAGGGTCAGCAAATCACAGGCAAACGAGTTGTATTTTTATTTTAAATATTATTTAACTAGTCGTGTTGACTGAAAATAATCGAACCCGCATCTCATTTCCTCATGCGTTTTCAATATATATTTTTCTGTTCCGCTATTCAATTGTTTGGATTGACAAAATAAAATATGCAGGGTTTTATTATTGAAAACGTTTCATGTTTTCATAGAAAGCTGTAGTGAGATTGTTATTATTGCAGTATAAGTTAATTTTAATACAGTTTGTGTTGAAATTAACTTTGAAAAGCTCTTTTCTAACTTAAGTAAGTAGAAGCTTCCAATTAAATTTAAGAATTAATATACAGGGTGAGTAAAAATATTCGACAAAACTTAAGGGGTTGTTCTAAAAAGTTAGGGGCTAGTCTAGTAAAAAATAAAAAATGGTCCCATGGGGTAAGTATGCACTTTTATATGTGATGGTCGATAATTATTTTTTGGGAACTCAGAATTGCTCCCATAGTAAAAGTTGTTCATCTTGATGGGTAGAACACCCTCTTAAATCTTATCGATTGTTTTCAAAGTTCAAGCTCAGTATTTTGTTGAGCCTTTCTTCTAAAGCAAATCTAATTATTCTAAAAATTAATTGTGTACTAAAGTAGCCCTTTAGTATTAGGCTTCAGTCTTACAATTTAAGTCGCCGTCAAAATGAGAATAAGATAAAACAATATTTATTGTAGGTATTTTTATAAATAAACATGGCCAAAATTCAACAAAAGTGGTCACTCTTAATACCTTTTGGTTGTACAAAATTATTAGTACTTATTTTTATAAAAAGTTTTCCTTTGTCAAGTACTGCCTTTGATTGTATAAAATGAGCAAAACTTTAAGAGTTGATGATTTAAATTAACTAGCCTTGAGTATCTTCAGCAGTAGTTGTAAGAGCACGGAAAGGTCTTGGTATTTAAAGAAGGTTACCCATCCACGGACCAACCGCGGCAAGCATAGCTTAACCTGGTCGATCGACCTGCGCGGCTATTATTTATTACTTAGTTACAAGCAAATATTGAACACCTATCCCAATGAACCATGAGAATTTCCCGAAAAACAAAAAGCAAAGGCTTTTCGTATTCTACGGTAGAATCTTTATTTTCTCGTTTAGTTACATAACCACCTACTCGTATATACTCCATTTGAAATAAGATTAGACATTTAACCTTTTACAGTCCGATAAATCGTTTTTGACTTCTATTGCGTTAGTGGCATAAGAAATGGCAGCTGCATTAAACAGTTGGTATTGTAACTACTTTTTTGCTTCTAATGCCATCCTTATGCCTACGGTATAGAAGTCAGAATCAGTTGAACGGACTGTAAAAAAGGTTTGTTTAAATTTCTAATCTTATTTCAAATGGAGTATAGGTATTCATTTTTAGTTAACCTAGTAGTCTATCTGCCGGAAAAAGGTCTTCCAAACTTTTCCAGATTTTATAGATTAAAATAAAACTAAAAAAAATATATCCTACCATAATATTATTAATGTGAAAGTTTGGATATTTAGATGTTTAGATGTTTGTTACTCAATCACGCAAAAACAGCTGAGCAGATTTGGATTAAATTTGGCACACAGATAGATTATAACCTGGATTACATTTCCATGAAACCATTCATCAATGAATTTCCGACCTCTACGCGGGCGAAGCCGCTTGCAAAAGCAAGTAATTTTTTTATTTATTTTTTTCTTTTTAAATATCCTTACCTGCTGCTTGAGCAAAACCGAATGCCAGCACAGCCAAACACGTTACTTTGAACACCATCTTAACTTCGACACAAACCCTTCAACAGTTAACTGAGAACTGTTCGTGAACTTGAAGCGAATGCGTTAATATACTAGACGAAACCTCGTCACCGACCATAATTACATACATCCATAAATTAAATAATATTGCAATCATCATTTACATTTATTATAAAAAATACCTATTATTCATTTTAAAAAAATATCGCAAAAAAAACCTCACGTGCAAAGATTGAACCAACGGTTTTCAGAACTTATTCGTATTGTTATCTTTATTTGCATTCCTTAGTGCTGTAAAGGCATAAATGGTGGCTTAAAGCTAAGTGACATTTATGGACCCTGTAGGGCACAGAAAAAGAATCATTTTAAATCTTAAAATAAAATGAAATTAGTTATTAACATTAAGTAAATAAGTAAATTATTACATATATTTATAGTGGACATCAGGTACATTATAATTATTATTAATTAATTTATAGTATATTTTTACAAAAATCATACAAAAACATTTAAAAATTTATTAACTAATTTATCATTATTAGGTAATTTTAATTAAAAATATATAGGTTGGCAGGATATCGACGCGGAATCTATTACTATGGATTCGGTGGGTACACATGATTCTTGCCTCCTGCGATGACATTTTTAGCCAGTTATTAAAAAATAAATGCTGTTCCATACATTTTAAGACGCAGATGCATTGCACCTGTGTTGGAAACAGCATTTCTTTTTATGACCTGGTTGTGTGGTTCGGAATCATGTACTAAATCGATGGTAACAGGATGCACGTCGATTTCCCAGCCACCCTGTATTATATTATTGCTTCGTTTAGTCAATAAGATTTTTTTTTTAAACTTGCGAAGGTTACGCTTGACCAAAGTTCATGATCAGGTCAATTTATCTTGTTTAAGTTTATATTTTTATTGACGGCTTCCCGTGTTAAATCATAATTTTTGCGTGAATGAAAAACAGTATTTTACATACAAAACCAATAAGTAGTTGCGGTAGGTAAGAAGAACTAATAAATACAAATAAATCATCCATGAATACTTATGTTTAATCTGTTTACACTGTCTTTATCGTTGTCAAACTTGTCTTATGACTGTTTGTTATGCAAAACAGGTCATAGATTCGTATAATTTTATTAAACTTTGGACTGAACTTTTTCTTTTCTGCTTATCAGTAGAACGCAAAGGCTTTCCGCATAGCCATCAAGCTGCTATATTTACATAAATATTAATTATTCTTAGGAAAGCGTAGGCGAATTTTAGGTAAATGTAGATTATTAAGGAAGTCAATATTCTGCAACGATATTTATACTACCTATAATTATGTATATTCTGAATTAATGAATATTTGAGTACGCAAGAGAGATTTTATTAGTATCTAAATGTACCTATAACACATGCTGCAAAAGAAATAGCAAATAAAAAAAAATGCCATATTCTGATTTGCTTTCGACATGTAGGTTGATTATACTGTATTGTATAACGGGCTGGTGTCCGCAATTCCAAGTCAAATACAAACTTAAATTAGGAAAACACCGCGTCAATTCCTATTTTGGGTGAATAACCCGACCGAAACACACACATGACAAACCTTGACTGTGTCAAGGTTTTTGTTAATCGATTCAGATTAATACTTCCTAATTAAAAATAAACAATTCATGAATAATAACTAAGGATAAAGTTAAGATATTTAGATAGTTTTAAAATTCATTGGTTTATCAAGGGCTAAACCGTGGTGGCTGATTCTGTAATAAGTAGGAATTGATGTTAGTAAATTATTTTTTAACTATAGAGACATATTAAGTGAGTCTTCCATGACACGCCACAAGAAAACATAATATATTTTGTTGACTCATTCTGATTACTTTAATTTTGCAAAACTCGTATAGATCCTAAGGACTCTCTCAGAGCGTCAGCAAAAAATAAGACATGTAGATAACATTATTTTTTTGTACACTCTGCAGACAGGTTTTTTTTGTCGACACGCAATGGAATAAACGAAGCTGAAATTTATAATATCACTTGTCAGGGTGTTTGATGTAAAAAGTGAAATAAAAAATGACGGTAACACAGTTTTGACCTGCGACTATTATTAAATCTTGCCTAAAAACTTATTATTATTTTTTGTTATTGTTATTTGTTTATCTACCTATTCGTGAAAATTTAGGTAGTAACCGTGATACATAAGGCGCAGGCTACACTGTAAGCTGAGCTAATTTAGTTTAGCTAGTTGTGCCAAGCTAGAGCATAGTTTTACCTTTCTTGGCGGCAGCTTCCCGCGGTGTAGACTTTGCTTAATCGTTTGCCCACAAAAACCCACTAAGGGAGATTTTTCCAGGAATCACATAACTGAAGGATACCACAATCTCATGTCCTAGGTATTGACATTTTAGTAGGTAAATGTACAAATTGTGGACAAGTCATGGCGCCTGCTTGATCATCAGGTTACTATTCTTCAATGCGACTATTTAATGGTTTTCTAAATTCAAATTACCACTTTATCTAATCATTGGGTATCTACACTTAAACTTATCAGGTAATATAACGTTACTTCAGCGAAAATGCCATAATTAGCTATCGAAATTCTTCGCAATAAAATCAATGTATCAAGTCAAATCAAGGCAATCAGAAATTCCTTCACGTACGCATTCGATTGAATAGTTTGGTATGAACTTGCTGTTAAGATGAACTTGAAGTTACAAAGTATCACCTTCTTATATTTCCGACAGCTAAGAAAAAAACGAGGAAGAATTCGTTGGTCTGTACAGTCAACCAAACGGTAACTATGAAAACAATCATGGTTACTGCTACAATATAAAGGTGTGGTCAACGTCTGGGTCTTACTCGTTCTGATTCAGCCCGTCCCTTGCTACCCTCTTTCTGCGATGCCCTAAGCCGAGGTCCGTACCGCACAGGGTAAGCCCGTTTTTTGTTTTTTTTTGGATGGGAAATTATCATTTGACAGTTGCCTGTGCCAAGACCACGGTAACTCTTTCTAACAAATTCGCGACCCTGGCAGGCAGCGGTCCTAGCGAACCCCTTCAATTATTGGCGACATCTCTTTGACCCGGGCCCTTAGCGTGTACCTAGTCGCATTAGTTTTAGGTGTTTACGCTCTGGCTGGAGGCCTTAATTTATTGTATTGCTCTATGTGGTTAGCTAGCGACTTTTGATAATTCTATTCTTGCCTGAGTAACCGGCAGCAAGTTCGTCATGCTCCCGTAGATGTCACTGCTTGCGGTAGCGTTGGGGGTCGGGTTACCTCCTTCCCTCAAACATGGCGAGGGCGGTAATTTCTGATCCTTGCGTTATGCTCGTGAACGGGTGCTGCTTATGGTGACTGGTTGTCTTGCTGACCATGATTTTGTTATTGTTACTAATAATTACCTACCCCTTTATTTATTTTGCGTCGATGGTCCTAGGTTATCATTTGTGGCCCCGAGTTGTAACTCGGGTAGTAACAGCTATGTGAACATAATCCAGAATTACATATGTAAGCTATCACGCCCTTAATACCAGGAGGCTCTTATTTTGGTATTAAGCCTTATAAAAAAAAAAAAAAAAACTTTGTGCTCGAGTTAAGTTTTCATTTTATTTGTTGGTATATTGGCATGGCTGGCTGACATATGTATGACTAATTATTTAATTAATGTTCTGTGTCTCGTAATGTTTATATTACTTACTATGTATATGTATGTATAATCAAGTTTATCCGACTAAACAGACAGCTGTGTTGCTGGGGAGTTTGTTGCGCCACTTCTTCTTCCCAGCCAACTTGGAAGTGGTGACGGGTGGGCGTTTTTGGGGGACTATCTTACGTATTTTGACGTTCTAAAAGTGCTGATTCTCAGCCTAATTTAAATAAATGATTTTGATTTTGATTAAGGTAACCACAGGCCAGTCTGATTAAGCAGCCGACAACCTTATAAGCTGACCTGCGAGATGTCATTCCCAAAAAAATAGGGTTTTACCACTTACATATGTGCTTGCGGTTGACTATCCAGTGTCCATTAAAATTATAGTTACGTACTTATGTGATTAGTATTGAGTTGAATACAATAATTAATTAGCAAATTATAATGTTGTCGGTATTTATACTGAGACAGGTCAAAAAAGAGCGCACGCATTATATCGATGATTAGGTACCTAGATATTTTGTTCGGCTCGCTATACGTTCAAGGCCTTCAGTTAGTTTTTTCCTTGCAGTTTAACTATTTGAATCTTTATAATATAGGTAATGCCTGTATCTACTAACACTAGGAAACTCCCTATCGAACACTTAAATTATGCACTATTCGCATTAGATGGATTCTATATACAGTCAGATTGTTTGACTGGGCAATGCTTTTTTTTAGGTCGGGAAATCATCAAATAACTTCTCCCGCTCTGGGTGGAGCAGGAGGGCGTGTAAGACTTTTACTGACTAAAACCCACCCATGTTCCTTCAGTTGCCTGTGTGCCAAGGGCTGCTGTATCTCTTTCGAACAACCCGTACCCCTGGCAGGCATCGGTTCTTGCGGACTCCACCAGTTGATGCTGACATCTCTTTGAAGCGCGCGTGGAACACAACGCGCCGTCGACCCGGGCTTGCTCCTTACCGGACAGCGAGCTACCCTTTACTCGCCGTCCGCAAGCCCGCGCCTACAGTGGCCGGGAATCAGCCTGGGATTCCCGACGCCCAGGGCGTCTCCTGCGGAGGCTAGGGCCGTGAGGGCGCATAGACTGCCTCTCCCTCACGTGCGCCGCCTCCCTCTTCGCGAGCATTACTGCTTCGCAGAAGGAGGTGACGGCTACCCATGCACTCTCGCTCCGTACCATGGCCTGGACCAGGCCCGGACTCGAAAGATCGCCGCCGCCGATCGCTACCACGAGGACACGGCGATGCTCCGCCCAAGCCGGGCAGACCTCCACCGTATGCTCCACCGTGTCCTTAGGGTGATCTTAGCAGTGGAAACATCCGGGCCTTTCCTCCCGACTTATGTGAAACAGGAACCTCCCGAAACAGTCGTGTCTGGTGAGGACCTGCGTCAGGCGGAGGGTGAGGACGCCGTGCCGCCTCTCAAGCTACTCCTCAAAGAGGGGACTTACCGCCGCTATCGTGGCGTGCCCAGCACTGGGTTACGACAATTGCACTCTCCATGTCGCCATGACATCCCGCCGGAGCTCTGTCCGCGATTTCTCGCGGCAGCGGATTTACGCCCCAGCGTTTGGCCTCCTCGCACCATTCCCATATGTGCGCGAGGCCCTGTGCCTCCAGACTGGGCAATGCTTAGATTGCACTTGCCGATTTGCTATAACTTATAGAGTCATCTGCCCCACTGGCTTTTGATACCCCCATGACAGTAATTATGCTTTATTACTCGTACAGTAGGGCGCGAATCAGTGGCAAAACTTTGATCTTGAGCAGACCCAGCTTGGTATGAACGAAACGAGTCCAGCTATTGAAAAAGTGAAGGAAAACCTCGTGAGGAAACCGACATGTATTAGAACTAAAAATTCGAAGACATGTGACATATATCAATCCGTACTGGGTTCGCGTGATGGATTACAGCCCACTTCATCTCGAAGAAAGGAGCCCTGTGTCCCAGCAGTGGGAAAATACTTATTACCTACTATAGGCTGATTATGTAACAGTCCATCTTATATTGGTTTTGGTAACTATTGACATCTAGAATACTTCAGCTTGTCAATGTTTTGTTTACCCTCACGTTTTCCCAACACAAAAGGTATGGTTTTCTTTGCAAGCTTACAAAAAGTTCAATTTAATCATAGGAAAATTGGGTTGGATCCATTTTAATTGTTTAATACCCGGAAGTCGCGCGATTGTGGCCACAGGTAAATTGATTTCAGATTAAATTGGTTTAATTCAATTATTACGTAGGTAGGTAGTAGGAACCTATCGATAGAAAAAAGTTAATGAGTAAACATGGTTATTATCTCCAGATTGATTGTGGGCCTTCATCGTGGGCGTGATTCTTGAAGGAGACCGTGTCCAGACCTGGTGCAGATATTAGGGCTTTGGTCCCGGGATGTCTCGTGGCTCAAAGTCTCGGGACTATTTGTAAATTAAATTGTCTCAGATCCCGAGACTTACGGGTTGAGACTTGAGACACTGGTCACCGCAGCTTACATTCGCAAAATATGGTTTTTTTACTTGGAATTTAAGTAAAACTGCACTTCACGCTCTTTCGCAAAAGTAATACCTTTTTTGCGAAAGAGCTACTGGAGACTTTTTGAAAATGACCCCTCGTAACCAAACGCCAAGTAAAAATAATGGATGCCGAACGCGCGGTTGGTCGCAATTCCAACCTAACCTAACATATTACCTACCTGCTGATGAGCACTATCGGCGAAGAGTCCTGTCGGCGAAGAGTCCCGTTGAAGTAAAGTCTTGTCGATGTTTAGTCTGTCGGCGTAGTGTCTCTCGGCGTTTATTCGTACACTGTTTTTAAGTATAGCATAGCATAGTATTACGAGTAACATACCATAAAAGTACAAGTAAGTACACTTAGTGCGCTGTGACTCAATAACGCCAATGGATTATGACGATGCTATAATTAAGGCTGGCGGATTTCGACCATAATGACTGCATTTTACGGCTGCCAGTCAGTCTACTTAACTATAACGATACTATTAGCTACTAGATAGGTGTCGTATACCATTAATATACTACGTTTTAACATGAAAATACTCATGAAAAATTCCATTTTATCGTAGAACCGCAAGTCGTAAATCATAAACATTGTTTCATGACATAAAATTGTAGATCAAAGGTCAAACCATTTGAGATGTTAAAGAATATAATTAGTACTTAGTAATTATAACGATATAGCATTTATGTGCTTGTTCCATCACGCTATGGTAATTATATAGTCTACAAAAAACAATGTTTTATAATGAACGGGGAACTTTTTTTTTTGTTAAACGTTTTTCTAATAGGTTTATGGTAGGTAAAGTGTCTATGTCATCAAAGGACTCATGGCTCCAAAGTTATATAAATGCTTCTAGTAAAAAATAGGGCTTCTATAACCCGATTTTCATGACTGTGCATCTGTCAACGTCAAAATATTGACATGATGGCTGCATTGGTAGCGTCAGCAACAGTATTATAAACGAAAATAACAGTGCAGACGAAACGAGAGTGGAGACCGTACTGGTAGGTGTCAGCGGTGAGGTAGGAAGGGAAGCGGGCGGGTGAACTTGATCTTGCCTATTGACTTTGACAGCCCCAAGTACAGTTAAAATAATCAACATATAGTGAAGCATTTTTTTTCCGAAAGAGTCACTACACGAATTACGTGATTATCATCATAACAGAAATCCTAAATTCAGTGATAGACAATGCACAACCTCAACCGTTGGATCTAGAAGCATCCATCCTAGAGAGTTTGTGTATTACCTATATAACGAAATTGTTGAACGGCACGTTGTGTTCCACGCGCACCTCAAAGAGATGTCAGCACCAACTGGTGGGGTCCGCAAGGGCCGATGCCTGCCAGGGGTGCGGGTGATTCGAAAGAGATACCGCGGCTCCTGGCACACAGGCAACTGAGGGAACACGGGTGGGTTTTAGTCAGTAAAAGTCTGACACGAAGAGCGGGAGAAGTTATTTGATGATTTCCCACTATACACATTACTACTTCGCAGAAGGAGGTGACGGCTACCCATGCACTCTCGCTCCATACCATGGCCTAGAACAGGGCCGGACGCGAGAGTTGATGGTAATCATTCTTAATTTTGAACAGTTGCATTAGATCTGTGGGACTCGCTGAGATTGCTGACTGGTCTCCACTACAGTATCGGGCTACAGGAGTTGCAGTTGGTTTTGATAAATGATTATAATACGACGAAATGACATACATGTACATAAAAACATTAACTTACGCCTTTTTCCAATGGGGGCAGAAACTACAGAACGCCACCTGCTACGATCCTTAACACACTCCTTTTACTTCATTTACGTTCATCAGCAGGCTTAGCATGACGCTTCCTATTTCTACGAAGAAGACAGTGCTTTTCCAATACAAAGTGACATTTCGTTTCTCCATTTTTGTCATCGCTCCGTAGATATCCTTCTACATTCTATCATTTTGTCTTTCGTTTCTAACGATCTTTGTCTAGGTCCTTATGAATGTAGACTGTTTCAGAAGAATATTTCTTCCCAAACTTTCAAAATCACAATGACAACAAACTTTCTACTAGACGGCCACAAAGTATATACGATTATCTGCAACATCATGATTCGTTTAGAACGCATAACTGTGATAATTAATAGAAAAACATAGCTATCTTCTCCTATTGTAGGTACATCATTTACTTAATAATCATGACTATTCTTCCGTCGACAAATCGGTGTTCGTGCTAAGCCTGTTGGTTATACACGCTGGCCGGTTGCGAGTAAGTACCACACACCAGGCCTTTCTGAAGAAAATCCTCAATAAAGTCACTATATGTACGTCCTTCTAGGTCGGATTGTCAGGTATGAAATATATTAAAAAAATGTTTGCCCGCAATTGAAATAAACCAGACCTCATGAAAATCATCCTTATAGCTACATACTTACTCTTCCACGGTCAAGTCTTGTTGATTGCGTTGAGTTTATTTTTATTTTATTTTTTGTAAAGTCATCATCTTCATCATTTCAGCCGGAAGACGTCCATTGCTAGACATAGGCCAGCCCCAATTTGGGGGGGCTTGCCATAATCGCCACGCTTGACAGGCGGGTTGGCGATCACAGTATGGTGGTAAAATGCATAGAGAACGCTGCTGCCCATTCTCTAGTAAGTCCCTTAGTCGCCTCTTACGACACCCACGGGAAAAGATGAGATGGTGCTATTCTTTAGGTCCGGCACCACACGGAACATTGTAAAGTGCACATTACTAATTTGTATGTAACTATTAAGACATCCACATTGGATGGATGGATGGATGACCCCTGTATCAAAGGTTTTCCTGGCATAGGGGTCATTGATCATTTATTATGTACCAGGCTTATTGCACGTTTAAATTTAGTGTCAGCCTGTATTTGTACTTTATGTCAAATAAATATATTGACGTGTAAAAGTGTTTGTACAAACCTACTCACAGAAATAAAATCATTTATCATTTATATCTCCTTTATTCCTTTCAATATACATATAAATTACATTTTTAAATATTAGTATAAAAATATAAAAACATTTAAGTAAAAATATAAAAAATAGTGGCCCACCGGTATCGGGAACAAGGTCCAAGCTACCGGCGGTCAGGGCTCCAGAGAGAGGAACCTCCTGACAATGCGAGCCGTGTCCAGGAGTACCGCTTTCTGGATCAAGCCCTTGACCCAGCTGCCCAACGAGAGCCTCCTCAGATGTTGGTCGAGGCTCTTGGCTATCAAGCCATTGGCTGTAACGACTATCGGTACAATGATCGCTGAGTCCACATCCCACATGTCGACAACCTCGTGAGCCAAGTCAAGATACTTGATTTGTTTATCTTTATCGGCTTTCACGAGGTTCCCGTCATGCGGGACCGTTATATCAACGATCATTGCACGCCGCTCTAGTCGATCCACCACCACTATATCAGGTTTATTGGCAACTATAGTCCTGTCAGTGATGATGGATCGATCCCAGTACAGTGTGACATGTCCATTTTCGAGAACTGGGTCGGGCACATACCTGTAGTACGGCACTTCTGATTCCACAAGATTGTATTTCAGAGCAAGTTGCTGGTGGATAATCCTGGCTACTAGGTTATGTCTTTGCAAGTATTCTTCGTTAGCTAGACGAGAACACCCGGAGATTATGTGTCTGATTGATTCTCCCGGACGGTGACATGCCCGACAGATGTCAACCGTGCCATCTTTCACAATAAATCTCCGGTAATTGTTCTTCATCATAACTTCGTCCATAATTGCACAGACAAAACCTTCGGTTTCCCCAAATAGGTCACCGAAACGTAGCCAGGCTACGGACGCTAGAAGGTCTACATCGGGTCCATGTAGGGCCTGAAAAAAGCGTCCGTGAAGCTCCTTACTCTGCCATACCTCCATGCGATCTTTAGTGTCAAGCACTACAGGCTTGCGCCAGTTCTCTTTACCCAAGGAGAGCGGGGTGAGGCCCTTATCCACCGCGACCACATCTCGATGCATCCCCACGTCGGTTTCTAGGAAATAATCCCTGAGACTGCATATCTCGCGATTGTGGAGAGTCTTAGCATTTAAAAAGCCTCGACCTCCACATTTTCGCGGGATATACAGTCTCATTACCGATGACCGTGGGTGATGCATTCGATATGCAGTCAGCAGCGTGCGGACCCTCCTATCTATGGCGTCGAGTTCGGTCTGAGTCCATTTGAGTATGCCGAAAGAGTACATCAAGACCGGCATGACCCAACCGTTGAAGGCATGCACCTTGTTTCCGCCTGATAAAAGACTATTAAATACTTTTTTCAGGCGGCCAAAGAAGCGTTCCTTCAACGATTGTTTCATGTCAGTAACATTAATGCCCAAAGCTTCCGACATACCCAAATACTTATAGGTTTCGGCTGCGGAGAGGGCTCGAAGTTTTATGGAATCCGAGAGTTGGGTTCCCACGGATTCTACAATCTCCCCTCGCTTTACATGCATGACCGCACATTTGTCCACACCAAAATCCATCCTAATGGCGCTACTGAAAGTTTCAGTTACTTTCAGTAGCTCCATTAGTTGCAAATTGTTGGGGGCAAAGAGTTTTAGGTCATCCATGTAGAGGAGGTGAGATATAACTTGACCACCTCTCCTCAGTCGATAGCCTATACCTGAATCCTCCAGCAGTGTGCTTAGAGGATTCAGGGCTAGGCAGAACCAAAGCGGACTCAAACTGTTGCCCTGAAATATGCCTCGCTCGATCCTTATCGGTTCGCTATTCCTCTGGATATTTCGACATCCTGGATATCGAAGGACCGTCCTCCATTGCCCCATACATGACATCAGGAAGGTGCGCAGAGTTGTATCTACTTTATACAATTCCAGCACCCTCATGAGCCATGTATGTGGCACCGAGTCATAGGCCTTCTTGTAGTCTATCCAACATGTCGAAAGATCCTTTCGGGAACGACGAACCTGTTGGCTAATGGCCATATCAATGAGGAGCAGCTCCTTAGTACCGCGGGATCCGTTCCGACATCCATTTTGAGAGACAGACATGATTGAATTAGTGTCTACATGATTGTAAATCTTAGCTCTCAAAATGGATGTAAGAACCTTATAGACCGTCGGTAAACACGTGATCGGTCTATAATTTTTGGGTTCCGCGGTACTACCTGATTTATGGAGCAGGTGGGTAACTCCTGTCGTTAGGAACTGGGGTAGCGAACCAGACTCCAAAGCAGTCTGGTACTGAGCCGCCAAGCGAGCGTGCGGCCTTTGGAACCATTTAATCCAGAAGTTGTGCAGCCCGTCCGGCCCTGGAGACTTCCAATTGGGTAACGGACGGACTGCACGAGCTACATCTTGGGGGCAGATGGTAATAGCCCCCATTTCTGGTATTAGATCGCAGGCTCGCTCGACTTCCCGAGCCCAATCACCTTCGGTGTGACTGACAGGCACCGACCAGATACTACGCCAAAAAGGACACATAGCATCATCGTCTGGTAGGCGCGTGTCAACCACACTTTGGTCCGGTCGCTCCCAAGCCCTATATACCCACCTTTCATCACTTTGAAAAGTACGGTTCTGGGTGTATCGATCCACTCGCCGCTTATACCTACGAATACGGTTTGCCCATGCATACACTTTCTGCTTCAGGAAGTCAATGCGCTCCGTGACACAAGACGTATAGTCTTGAGGACTGATATCAGTCCCCGAGAACGCCCGTCTCATAAAGCGCTACTAGGTACTTGGTAGCGCTCTAGGGCGAGTATTGCCCTCCCTGAAGCAGTTTAGTTTGCCAATGAGGGCTCTGGCCCCACCAATACGGCGTTCAATTCTGCACTGCCAAGCTGGTACGGCTGGTTTCGATCGTGTAGCTCTTGAGTCATTGGCAAATTTGACGTGAGCTACACGACATGCCGCTACAGCCGCGCAGTACAAAATAGAATGAGTATCGGCGAGGTCTTCGCAGTCATCAAAAAAGTTTGACAACTGCGAATCCAGAGCTGCCATCAGCGTCCTATTTTTATTATGCATGGGCAAACGAGGTAAGCGTGGTCTAAGTTCGGGCGGCATGAATCGATATTCCCGAATCGCACCGTCCTAAGCACTCCTCAATTCCTCATTGCACTGGGTACTTACGTTAGTAACCCTATCATCAGTCCCCTCGTCAGCTTGAGGCGCGTGGCTTGTGGTGAACCGTGGTGGTACCACAACTGTCTGCGGCGGCGGCGGGGGGACGATGACATGGCTACTCTGCATTTCAATTCGCAAGTGATCAAGTACAGTGTCATCCAACATATGGTTACGCTGGATGACCCGCACCTGCTCCGATAGTCGTTGTGTCGAAACGTTGAGAGTTGGTTCAAGCACCTGAAAAAGAGAGAGCATCCGAACACGGTACGCGGTCATTTATATTATTGTTAATCTCCTTTATTTCATAAACAAATATAAATAAACTTAACAAATACAATAAAATTTAACATAGCATAATGTTCATACAGCCTACGACTGTATTGTTAAAAATAAACGTTTAAACATACAAAATAACATTTTTAAATATTAGAATATAATAGTATATTTTATAACGAGGGACTAAACGAAGCCATAATATACCCGAGGTGGTTTGACTCCCGAGCGTGCGAGGGAGTCAATGAAACCGAGGGTATATTAAGTTGGCGTTTAGTCTCGAGGTGCAAACTGTACTTTTCACTTCGAGTGAGAGAAAAATAGTCAATTTAGTACAAAAACATGTACTTAACAAAAAAACAGTACAAAGTGAAAAATAACTTTAATTTCGGAAGTCGGTGTCTTTGGAGCTGAATTTGAATTTGTTGTCACCGCCTTCCGAAATTAAAGTTATTTTTCACTTTGTAGTGTTTTTTTGGAAGTCGGTTGTTTTTTTGTTTTGGAAAAAGTTTTTTTTTTACTTTTTAGTGGTTCACATGTGCTTACCCCTTCACAGCGTACCGGCGTGATGTTATGTTATGAACTGGTGTAAACAATAGACAGACATGAGATTTCAGCAATCCCAGTCCATTTGCTATCATTTATTGAGGAGTTCCGTTGCCTATCTCCAAAGTTCTTCATCAGATCTTCACCAAATTGAAACGAGACCACTCCGAGAAAGTACTCTTCCAAAAAATACCTAAATCGCTTCGCGTGCCTATAAAATTTGAAGAGTTCTCTCTATTTCTCCAGGATCCCATCATCAGATCCTGACTTGATGATCATAGGACCACCTGGGAAGTATACCCTTTCAAACAAAAAAAAATCCAAATCGGTCCAGCCATCTTCGAGTAATCGGGGAACATGCATAAAAAAAAATTTAAAAAAGGTTCCGACGAATTGAGAGCCTCCTCCTTTTTGAAGTCGGTTAATAAAATAAAAATCACAATATCTATTAGGTATGTCTTTTGCTCTTTGCTTGACGTCAAACTCTTCACCAAGGAACATAATATATAGGAACATAATATTTGTCACTGGACATTCTTAATAAATTTATTTAAAGCCGAACAAATTTACACTCGACAAAAATTCTGAAATTTTCGCGGTCTTTTTTTTCTTCTAAACCAGTAACAGATTAACAATTTAAAACACATGGCGCCACCTTGGCAAAAACCATGGAACTAAAACTCTCAACATTTTCGCAATGAAGATAGTCCACACTCCACAGATAATAGTATATTTACTGGCTGTTTGAGTTTGTCTATGTCACATGAAGGAAATTAAAAAACGAATTACTTTTTACTCCCTAGGGACTAAAGTGGTCACTTTAGGCCCGCTTCGTAGGGCTATAATGATGTCTTTTTAGAGCATGAGAAGTGAAAAATATATAAAAACACTTAAATATATAAAAAATTGTGGCCCACCGGTATCGGGAACTGGGTCCAAGCTACCGGCTCAGAGGAACCTCCTAACAATGAGAGCCGTGTCCAGGAGTACCGCTTTCTGGATCAAGCCCTTGATCCAGCTGCCCAACGAGAGCCTACTTAGATGTTGGACGAGACTCTTGGCAATCAAACAATTGGCTGTAACGACTATCGGATCGCTCAGTCCACATACCACATGTCGACAACCTCACGAGCCAAGTCAAGATACTTGATTTGTTTATCTTTCTCGGCCTTCACGAGGTTCCCGTCATGCGGGACCGTTATGTCAACGATCATTGCACGCCGCTCTAGTCAATCCACTACAACTATATCAGGCTTATTGGCAACAATAGTCCTGTCAATGATGTTAGATCAACCCCAGTACAGTGTGATATGTCCATTTTCGAGAACTGGGTCGGGCACATACCTGTAGTTCGGCACTTGTGATTCCACAAGGCTGTATTTCAGAGCAAGTTGCTGGTGGATAATCCTGGCTACAAGATTGTGCCTATGTAAGTACTCTTCGTTAGCTAGACGAGAACACCCGGAGATTCTGATTTTGTCTGATTGATTTTCCCGGACGGTGGCATGCCCGACAAATATCATCCGTGCCATCTTTCACAATAAATCTCCGGTAATTGTTTATCATCATAACTTCGTCCATAATTGCACAGACAAAATCTTCGTTTTCCCCAAAGAGGTCACCGAAACGCAGCCAGGCTACGGACGCTAGAAGATCTACATCGGGTCCATGTAGGGCCCTGAAGCGTCCGTGAAGCTCCTTACTCTGCCATACCTCCATGAGATCTTTACTGTCAAGCACTATAGGCTTGCGCCAGTTCTCTTTGGCCAAGAAGAGCGGTGTGAGGCCCTTATCCACTGCAACCACATCTCGATGTATCCCCACATCGGTTTCTAGGAAATAATCCATGAGACTGCATATCTCGCGATTGTGGACAGTCATAGCATTTAAAAAGCCTTGAACTCCATATTTTCGCGGGATATACAGTCTCATTACCAATGACCGTGAGTGATACATTCGATATGCAGTCAGTAGCGTATGGACCCTCCTATCCAGAGCGTCGAGTTAGGTTTGAGTCCATTTCAGTATGCCGAAAGAGTACATCAAAACCGGTATGACCCAGTATTATTATACTTTTTACACGTTGTCACGTAACGCCACGTTAGAGACGTCAATTAGGGCAGACGCCACAGGCAGCTATTAGCCCAAATAATGCTTCTAGTCTCAGGATAGGAAAGGGCACAAATATGATGAGCTCAGTAGTAGCTGGATTTCTGCCCGGTTGATGACAATAGAATCGCCGCCTATTACATGGGACTTATACATAACTGGCCGAATGTGGGTACTATTGGTAATTATATAAAACTCATCTATCTTAGCATGTTTGGATCGCAGCACTGCACTCGCGCACTTTTAAATTAAAATAGCAATCTGTTACTTGTCGGCGTATCGTAATATCTAATGCTTCTAAGGCTACAACCATGGATTTACCGAATCATTTTATGTCTAGACAGAAAATGTTAATTAGAAAATGTAACCTCATCTTTAAACATAGCTTGAAAAAAGTCGCACTGACGCTTTTTCTTGCAAATTCTCATAAGTACTACGGCCAGCAATGAAAATCGATTAGTACAGGTAGAAACCTACTGCAAATGGCTATAAGAATCACCGCGGGATTGCCATGCCAAGCGCTAATAAAACCAATCTCTGATATAATTATCGGTCTATGATTAATTGATTAATATTTAGTATCAAGCACTTTTAAATTAAAAAAATACAACGCTGTCAGCCAACACGAATAGCAACCACAGAGGCTGGTTCTCTAATCTCTTTTTCTATATTCTACTTTTAGTCAGTGGGGCTGACCTCAGAGACTGAATCTGTAATCTTTTTTGGTATATTCTAAATCTAAATTAGCGTTTATTTCAAAGATTAAATTCCTTATATTTTCAAGTATTCATTTGGAGGATATTATTTATACTGAAGGTTGGATGAGAAAGCCATCCAGATAAAAATCTCTACAGTAGGTACTTCCATTAACCAAAATATCCTTATTGTTTCGTTTGCTTGTACTGAAATTCATTCATCTTTAAGGTCTGTATAAAATCGAATGTAACAAACGCTACTTACTAAACGAAGTAGTCACTACAAAATGGGCTTTATGTCAGACAATAGTACAGAGACAAGATTAGTTGAACGAAAAACGTTGAACAATGGTTCAAAATTATTTAAGACTGGAGTACATTAGTCGGTGTGCTTGGCAAGTCAGAATTACAGTCTGGCTGGCTATTAACTGTCTCGGTCTTACATACCAAAAGCAGTCGTAGCGTAAATGTAATTTTAAGTTCTAATGAAGACGGAGAACTTATTCTTCAACGTATTAAATACAACTAATTATATACCTTTTTAATACCACTGTTATTTTACAAAACTTCTAATACTAATAAAACAGCCATGCACCAATTCTCTAAACCTGTGTCTTAAGAGCGGCGTCATAATTCATCACCCTAAGCTTGACTGGTAGAAAATGCCCAAGGCTTTAAGTCCGCCTTGGTACAGTATTTTTTTTAACTTTTGCATGAAGTTTTTATAAATAAATAACTCTCATGCAAACGCTCGTACATGATTAAGGCGTTATAGCAAATTTCCCTACAGATAATTATATTGAAGACACGGGTATCTTATGGTTTATAACTAGGTGGATATGTAAGTATTTTTTTTTTGTTGTTTTAGGAACATTATCAGTAAATACCACTGGAAATCATAGCGGATATTCCCTTTGAAAACTGCTCTGATCTTCATATTCATAGCAATAGTTAGTCTCCTTTTTGGCTGGTAAGGTTAAATAAACGTTTAGGCCCTATCCGCACCACGATTTTCCACCGCGCGATTTTTTTTATCGCAATTCTGTAACACATTGAATCTTAAGGGAGTAGCCGCTCTGGCGATGGCGGTAAAAAATTCGCGCGGAAAAAAATCTGTGCGGATTTTATTCCGTGCGAATATTTTGTACAGTATGAAGTAGTTATGGCTATGTCCGCACTGCGAATTAAAATTCGCGCGTTTAGCTCCGTCGTGCTATTGATAGGCGTGACAGGATGTCCCAGAAAATTAAGAGATTGACATAGAGCAATTGATCACGCTGATGCAGAGGAGACATCCCGTGTGGGACAAAGGACATAACCAGTGCGACCCTGCTCAAGTGTAAAAATCAATGTGCAGCAAATATTGTTTTATTCTTCCAATTGTTGTATTCTTTAGTTGACAGACATAAAGTTTTACGAGTCTAAAGTATAAAGATAAGTTTTCACTAAATAACTCTGCTTTTTGATATGAGATGGCGCTTGGAATTGTGGTTTTAGAGTTTAAGATTGATTTTCTACTATTGGACACACCATCGAGGCGCTAAGTTTTTTTACCATCAAGGGAGCAAACGAACACGTGTTACCTGATGTTAAGCAATCACCGCCGCCCATAGACATCGACAACTCCAGGTTTATTGCTGATGCGTTGCCAACCTATTCCCACCCCAAATACGAGCTACAGTCAGCTATTGACTACAACTCTACGTGGCTCGGGAAAAAGAAATAAGACTTATATTATTTGTGAAGGGATGAGTGATTATTGAATAATAAAACGATTATTTGAACGAATGAATTATTTTAATATTCTTATAATATAGTAAAAATATATGCAGGAAAGACGGACAATATAAACAAATTACAATTAGACTGTGTAATCACTAATAAGCGATCTCGGTTTTGAATCCCGGGGAACTTATCAAGTAATTATAATAAGTTCTTCTGTTGTTCATTTTAGACGTTCGTCTTAGCTGGGAACTGCAGCGAACTGACGAAGATCGCGCGAAATTTAATTCGCAGTGCGTATTAGGTGTAACTCCGGTCACGGAAATAATCCGCGAGAATACAAATCGCGCGGTGAATAATCGCGGTGCGTACAGGGCCTTATTCCTAGCCTTAGGCAGTGTCTAGTAATATTTACATTATTAAAAAGTATAAAGAAAATCTTCAATATTAAATTCCACCTGTTTATGATAGTTTATATTTTAGTCTGGGCATAACGATAACATCCTAAAATATTAGTAAATTAAATAAAAAAATTGTATTAATAATTTAACGATAACTTGCGTGGGTAATATTTATAACTGGTTTTATGATTTCATCAAACATGAGGTCCTGGGATTCCCTAGTTGGGCAAAGTGTTATTGGGTTTTCCCGTCAGGAATGTCTCGGTAGCAACCCAGACTCTGGATTTGTGCATCGTTGATGGCAATAGACTCGTACATGGGGCGAAAAGTTGAAACTGGAAAATATTGGTTGTACAATAGGTACACTACGGTAGGAATTTGTATTCCTAACGCCTTGGGGCGTCTACAGGTGTAATTTGAAAGAAACCAACGGACCTGCCAAGGGTGCGGGTTGTTCGAAAGAGATAGCGCGGCCCCTGTCACACAGGCAACTGAGGGAACACGGGTGGGTTTTAGTCAGTAAAAGTCTGACACGCTCTCCTGCTCCACCCAGAGCGGGAGAAGTTATTTGATGATTTCCCACCCAAAAAAAAAACCAACGGAAAGTGTTTGAAACATTGTATTTTTATTTCGACCGAAACCTTATCCGTAGCTACACTCTATTAAAGCTAAATTTTTGGCAATAACTTAAACATTAGCAATTTCTTCCAAGGGCTGTGACCGCAAGTAAGTTTTGAGAGCGGTAAATACTTTCTGTATCGGCTTCTCAAGCATGGGGCTACCGAATTCCTGCGAGATCGCCTTCCAGTTCTCGTTCATGAAAGTGTGCATTGCGTCACCTGGAATTTAAAAAATACATACCTTTATGACAAAATCTCTTCTGTAATAAAACCTGATCAAATTTGTGTATCTGTCTACCGCCGAGCAAAGTCTTCTTCCCATAATTTCCATAAGTAAGTAAACTATTCCTTTGTCAAAATTCTAGATCAATTATACCTACTTTTAAAGGTTGAAAGGTCTCCTGAACTATCCTGTGTGGACCATTCTACCATAAACGCGTTTGAAATTGTTCAGTAATGTTAACGGCTTAATAGCTACTAAATGTTAATTTTGGTTTTATTCCACATTTCTACTACACCGACCAAATTACATAGAAATTATCGTTCACCTGCTCATTTCATCATTTTTCAATCATTCGATAGGCGAATGAAAGATCTTGATCTCGAGTGCGGTAATCCTACATCGATGAATCGGTTCACAAATTATTTATATTACATTTGATTCATTTTATGTAAGAACGTTTCACTTCGAGTTAATGAAGCCGAATGATAGTCAAAAATGAACAAAAAAGTGAAGCGTCTGATTACTGCTTTTTTTTTCTAATCTCTAACCAACCTCTAAATCGAAGACCTAATCAACAAGTTTCGGATACTTACTCAGCTGTTTGTTTCCATTGAACAAATTGGTCAGCTTGAAGTGTGTGTTCTCATTGTTCTCGTAACTGTACTTGTAGCTCTTTAAGTCGATGACGTCTTTCCCGTTCTCGTTCTTGACGATGTCGTACGGCATTGTGATCGCGATCTCGAGGTTTTCTGTAAAAGGAATGGTTTAGCACGTGAATTTTGATGCCAAGTTTTTTAGTAAAATACTAGAGACCAGGTTTTGCTTGCAGTTGCCCTCATATTACCTAAAAGATCCAAAAACTATGTACCTAGTACATGCATATGTATATGGCACGTATTATATTGGACCGGGGATGGAATGTCCTTCGACCACAAACTTGATGATATGTGACATCTACCAACCCGCATTGGGCCCGCGTGGTGGATTACGGCCAACTCCCTCTCACAGAGAGAAGGCCTATGTCCCAACAGTGGAAACTTTCTAGGATGGTCGTGCATCCATGGAAATGGAATCTTGGCGGATGACTTACTAGTGAGCTTAATTACGCGTACAGCAAAGAGTTTCTTAAAAATATTATCTCTCGACAGAAGAAGTCACATCTCAACAAACGAATTTCGCCATCAATAAGATTAGCAAAGGAGCCAACTACGCAGAGTGCAAGACGCATTTACACTATCATTCATGGAAACTCTCTTGCATTTTTTCTTTTTTCCACTGTGGAAATCCTCATGGGAACCCTCCGTCATAGGGATGACAGATGGCTACGTCAGACTTCTACGAACTAAAACCCCCCACGGTTCCTTCCACTACTATGAGTCGAGGGCCAAGGAGATACCCTTACAATCTCGAACCCCAAAGTCAAAGTCAAAGCATTTATTTCAAATAGGCACTTAAAAGGCACTTTTGAACGTCAACATTTACATTAAAACAGAATTGATTCTAGTCGCACCTTCCAAACGGTAGTTTCGTATGGAGAAGAATGGGCAAGAAACTTCACCGGTACTCTTTTAAAATGTTTTAAGTATTAAATTTGCACCCAGAATAAACATATCAAAATAGGTAAAAAGAATGAAAGTGAAGCAATTACAGATAAATTAATTTTTTGATAGATACATGGTGCTCCCATATTTACAAACCTTGTAATATACGATATATCCCTAGAGTATTAACAAGTAAAGTCAGTGTGTGAGTTAAAATAATCATTGAGTGTAAATCAATGTCATAAATATAATTAATTATACAAATGAATAGCAACCAGTTTGATTTTGTCTAGACTCTAGATTGTCTTATGGAGCAGGACCAGCATGTTTCCAAGTATTCTTATCTTGGATGTAATCCTCTAATTTGTAATATGCTTTTTTACAAAGTTTACTTTTAGTATGAATTTTAAATTTCCTTTAATTTAATAGCAATATATCACAAGGCATTTTGTTATAACAACACCCTTGGCTGGACCTCTTGTCCTCACAGAACACTTCAAAAAACTTTAGCAAAGACTTGTTACTTACTAATCTTTAAAGTGACATCTCCGTCTCCACTGATTGGTAGGATGAGCAGCATACCACCAGCCTTGTACTTGCCCTTCAATGTCAAGGGAATTGCGTGGAAGGCTAACTCGATCTGTTTTTTAGTCGAGTCGACCCTGGAAGAAAAAATATATTTTACAGAATTGCTTTGCAATACAAAGTATGAGAATAGGAAAGGATGGTTTTACCCAACACCTAGAGAAAGTGTCGTTGATAGAGTCAAATAAACTCAAATCATTTATTTCAAATAAACCAATTACAGTCAATTTGGAATATTCAAGGGGTCGGCTAGAAAGATAAAGCTAGTTGCCCATTCCAAAGCAACTATGCTTAAGTAATAGTAAGTCTCTATGGAGAAGACCGGGCAAAAAAAATATTACATTATTCATGTTGAAATTATGCATGTGAGAACGATGTAAAAAGACAAGAAATTAAAAGCGTCCGTAATAAAAATAATAGTTTAAAAAACTAAAAAACACGCTTTAAAAACCAAACTAAAAAAGGAGAAAATAATTTAATTCAATTAAAAAGCGTGGGGTGCTTTTTGAGGTATTTTTATAATCAATTAATGTCAAGCACCCCACGCTTTTTAATTGAATTAAATTATTTTCTCCTTTTTTAGTTTGGTGTTTAAAGCGTGTTTTTTAGTTTTTTAAACTATTATTTATTTTCTATTTTTTAGTTCTGCTAACTACAAAACGTGTTTTTTTTCCCATTTTTTTTTAATACATACATACATACATACAACCCGAGCTAATATAAAGCGTGTAAATTATTTATTAGTGAGAATAAAATAATTATTTATAAATATTATAAATACGGGGAATCAGAGTTCGATTTCGGAGAGGGAGCCTGAGAAACGGCTACCAGAACTAAGGAAGGCCGCAGGCGCGCAAATTACCCACGGAGAGTTACATACTGACATACTGACATACAAGTGAAGCTAATATAAAGCGTGTAAAAAGACGTAAGACAAGTGCAGAAAGCATTAGTTTTTGGATATGCCACGTACTGGATCCCAAGCCACCGATAGCTTGTGTCTGCACTGGTCCCGGCCTCTAGGATAGTATCTTTAGAAGTTAACAGCAAGATAACTGATGAATTCTTAGAGAATACGCAGTGGCGGCCTTAGGGGGTGGCGAACAGGGCAATCGCCCGGGGCCTCGCTCTTGCAGGGGCCTCGCGCAACAACCCAAGCAAATTTAAAAAAAATATAGATATAAAATAAAATAAAACTTTTGATTTTAATCCTTAATTACTTATTAAGGTTATAACATAATGGTAAACTAAAATAAATTTAGTTAAGTAATTCATTCATTCAAAACACAATTGAAAAATTCATTATGCTTGAATATCGCGCCTCGAAACACTTGAAGATCGGTTTTTGGTGAGTCGGGACATAATGTTGTGCTCCTCTATAGCTCGTGGAATCCCCGTATTTCATTTCGTTCGTGTCACCTTTGAATTATTTTGCTTGCAGTATGAGTTAGAAAATCGTTAACTGTACCGTACATATCTTTAAATTTTATTGAGTATTACGCTGAAATACATAATAGAAAAAAAAATACTGAAGTTTACCCCACTATCGAAATAGTCCTGAGAATTATTGCTACCACACCTGTTACAGTTGCTTCTGCTGAAAGGAGTTTTTCGAGGCTTAAAATGATTAAAACGTATTTGAGGAATTCGATGACACAAGATCGGCTTTCAGCCCTTGCTATTCTTTCAATCAAAAATGACGTAGCTCATTCGTTAGATTATTGTGCTTTAATTAAATATTTTAGTCTTAGGAAAAGCCGCAAGTATCAATTTTAAAATTTATCATCTCTGTTTTTGTTAATTTTGTGAATCTTTAAATGTAAAATATTTTAAAACTTAAATTTTATTTAATTGCATAACTTTAGCATTTCTCCTCAAACACGACAAATACCTAAACAAAACAACCAGACCTACTTTCGCATCACATATTTTTCACGAAGGACAAAGGGCCTCGCAAAGACCTGCCGCCCGGAGCCTCGCAATGGGTAAGGCCGCCTCTGAGAATACGTGTCACTATAATAACTCATTTTCACACTCAAAAGCCGACAGTTATACTAGAAAATGTTAACTCACTTAATTTTATCAATCACGGAATTCTTGAGCCCCTTAATATCAGCATCTCTGATGGTCAGCTTCAGTCCAGATAGGTCGATCTTGATGACGTCAATGTGGACCGGATCCAAGATCTCAGTGCCTATTTCTGGGATGCCAGCAGCAAACGCAGCCAAAGCATTTTGAGCCGATTTCTTGATGCAGCTTGAGTCAGTTAACGTGCATTTTTGGATTGGTGGTACTGAAATTGCGAGAAAAAATGTTTTTTATGTTTGGTCTGGAGATGGTGGATTCCGATTCTCAATCATAATGGTGGATTTCGAGTTAACTTTAATACGTTACTATCAGCTGCCCGAGCTACGATTTAAGGAAAATAATGGAGGAATGGATAATTGGGGTGCTGTGTATGTACTACGTGTTGCTATACAGAGGATCAAAAATGCCTATTGCTTTGTATCTTTTCGGAATCAATAAAATGAATGTTAAAAATACATATCTGTGTAAAAGACCTGACAGTAATAAATTTATAGAGATATGAGGAAAAGGGTGCAAAGTTCTCTTACCCTCAATAGAAAAGGGAGAATTCACCGACTAGACAGGTGTTGTGTCTGCATGCTTAGCACGAGTACCGATTTGTCGACGGACTAAATGATGTGCAAAAGGAGAAGATAGCTATGTTTTTTTCCATTAAATATCACAGTTATGCGTTCTAAACGAATCATGATTTTGTAGATAATCGTATAAACTTTGTGGCCGTCGCGAAGAAAGTTTGTTGTCAGTGTGATTTTGACAGTTTGGGAAGAAATATTCTTCTGAAATAGTCTACATAGACCTAGACAAAGATCGTTGGAAACCTGTGTTGGAAACGAAAAACAAAATGACAGATTGTGGAAGGATATCTACGGTGCGATGTCCAAATGGAGAAACGAAATGTCACTTTGTATTGAGAAAGCACTGAATAGAAAACGTCATGCTAAGCCTGTTGGTAGACAACTGCCCGAACGTTTTAGTTTCAGGACGTTGTATTTTTTGTTAGTGGCGCGGTAAACTCTGCTTGCGCGATACAAGATTTCGCGTGACGTCAGTACGATGCATAGTTCGCATGTGGCAATGTAGATGCCGCCACAAATACATTGAATACTAAATGAATATGATGTCTAATGTCAGCCTTAAAATGTTTATGTTTTGGCAAGTTCTATGATCCTTAATTGAAAAATATGGGTAACTGTCGATCAAATTAGCTTTAGATAACAAAGGCCTATTAAAATTTATGAACGCTTAACATACGTAAGTATTATTGTATTGTATTCCAAACGGAGTTGTTTGGAAGCTAAGTAGTGGGACACTTAGCCAAAAAAACAATATGATTTATGGCTCAGGTTTTTATTATAGCTATGTATAAATCATGATCTGAAAAGGTTGTTTGGGATTTTGTGACACTTCTTCCCAGCTAAAGGTGCATAGTGGTAGGCGGAAAGTGCCTCAACCAAGAGAAATTTGATTATTTTTAATGCTCTTTTATCATTATGACATTTTTAAATAATTTGATTCGGAGTGACATTACAAATACGTGGGACACTCAGAAAGTTTTGCGAAAATAAAAATAAAATGTTCTATAGGTAATTTTTTTTTTCATTAAATATTTTCAAAGTACTCTCCCCTAGCCTCTATACAAAGTTTCATGCGTCTGAACCAGTTTTCGAAACACTTTTTCCAGTCCGGCGCAGACACCTCGTTTACAGCCTACTCGAACGTTGACAGCGCATCTTCCGGCGACGAAAATTGTGACTTTTTTTTTCGGGAATAAAATTAAGTGACACGGTGCTAGGTCAGGGCTGTAAGGAGGTTGACCCAGGAGTTTGACCGGCGTGCTGCCCAGGAAGTCCCTCGTTTTGAGCGCGGTGTGCGAAGGCGCGTTGTCGTGGTGGAGCAGTAGCCCGCGGAGCCCTGTGTTTGGTCGCTTGTTGCTCACAACAGAGAAAACTTCTGTCAAGCATTCGGTAGTATGTATACCATTCAGCGGTGATACTTCTTTGGTTCCGTAAAGGAATTGACACCAAGTAGCCAGTCAAATTGAAAATCGTATTGATAAATCCAAGACTCATCGCCTGTAATGATGTCGTAAACACGCCGAGACGAACCTGCTTCAAATTTGTTTATCATATTATTATCACGGCACCATTCCACCCGGGGCTGCTTCTGAGCATCGGTGAGGTTGTGCGGCACCCAGCGTGAAACTATCCTCCTCACGCGAAGATGCACGTGTAGAATTTCGTGAAGGCTTCCCGATCGAACCTGCAATATGGGCTGAATCTCTTGATACGTAACTCGCCTATTGTCATGGATTACATTTTTCACTGCTAGCACGTTTTCTTCCGTAACAGCCATCAAAGGGCGACCACTTTTTTCTTCATCCCCAAAGTTAGTCGACCGTGCTTGAATTCGTTACACTAACGATACACGGTTGCCTTAGAAGGGCCTTCATCCACGAATGCCATTTGAAGTCTATCGTACGATTCATCCGGTTTCAGGCCACATTTGAAATCGAAAAAAATCATAGCGCAAAAATGTTCCCGGCGCAGATCCATTTTTTTATGACACACGGTAATTTAAATTAGCTCGCAAACAATGTGGAGGGAAATTATGAAATTGGAAGGTACCTATTTTTTTGGGTTTTGGCTTCGCACGGTTTGTTCATTTAGCCAGTGTCAAGTAAATTTTCTTTTCGATCAAGTAAATGGCCCGATATCGGGCACGAAGTTACGAAACAGTCATAGTCGACTTTAGTTAGTCAAATTAAAGTTATTGTAAAGCGGTAGTAACTTTACAACAACCTAGTAGGAGTTTTTTGGGGGAACACGAAAAGTTCACGTTAGTCACTTATTTTCACCTTCACAACACTCGTGCACTCACACGTAACTAAATTGAATAATTCTCTACCAAAATTGTTCCTTATTTCACTAAATTTAATGAAAATGAAAATTAGTGCGACATGTTCCAACGCGATCCCGCCAAAAACTCCTACTTTTAGTTACAAATAATCATATTTTCAAAATAGATTATAACTGGCCACCGGCCAGTCTCTCGTACATAAAAACTTTTTTTCGCAATACTTTTTGACTGGCCTGGTAATTGTATAATATTTTTTTTTTTTTGGGTGGGAAATCATCAAATAACTTCTCCCGCTCTTCGTGTCAGACTTTTACTGACTAAAACCCACCCGTGTTCCCTCAGTTGCCTGTGTGCCAGGGGCCGCGGTATCTCTTTCGAACAACCCGCATCCCTGGCAGGGAGGCAAACGTGATGACTTGTTCTCTAGTCCTAAATCCCAGACTACAATGTAGATCTAGCGAAAATAATAATAACAATGATCAAGTTTTTAGACATTTTCAGATTCTTATGAAGGAAAATGGCCCTCCATAAAAAAATTATAAGGTAGGTACCTACTGTAAAGACAGTCTGCACAAGTCGCTTTATGTTACACAGGCTGGCGATGAAGTAACTTTAGTTTCATTCGAACATTCAAGAAAATTTAAAAATGGAATAGCAGCTAATAACACTAGGCACGGGATTTGGCTGACAACCCAGGACACAAGAGAAAAAAGAAATGTGTAAACGTCAATTGATTCTCATTTTTTTATTATTTTTTATAAGTGAAAGATACTTATGTTGCTACATTTTTGTAGGTATGACATCACTTAGTCAATATTCCCACGGATGTAATAAAAACGAGGCAGGATTTTTTTGCGCACTTGATTATTAACGCACTGCTTAGTGCGAACCGCAGAGAGTTGAAAATCGAACAGTAAAACACACTGTTCGATTTTTGAAACGCTGGATGTACTCTGTTGAATTCTCAATGCTCGGTTTAACACCGAGAGTTGCAAATCCTGTACGCGACGCGAAATATCCCACCGCGATTTTATTACAGTACTAACTATGTTTGCCAATTTGTGTGTTCTTGGTACCTAAACTATAAACAGGTCATAAGCAGGTTGCCATTTACAATTAACGCCACAAATGACTCGTAAAACAAGTTAATTCAATTGTTATTACGTGACACGACTAGGTAATTCCAAGACGTTATACCTTGTATGATACCAACATTTTGTTTAGTGTGGCGATTTAACCCGACACGTGATAGAAAAACATAATTATTATCTCCAACGTTATGTTATTCAATTAAACATAGCTTAAGGTGAATGCGCAGTGGTAGAGCGCGAAATTCAAACTTTGTTACGTTTTTTGCAATTTTCAGGTTAGTGTCAGCTTGTTACTTGATCAAAATATGATTTGCGACTATAACATGTACGTCTTTACAGATTTATAATCATTAGAATCAATAATACATATTTCTAAGTTAGATTTGTTACATAAGAACAAATTTCTTATGGAAAAGTGCTTGTGGAAGAAATCTAACTTATATGAGATATATTAGACATTCTAATGACTTAGTTCTGTAAACACGTTCCTGTTATATTCGCAAATCACATTTTGATCAGGATACAACCTGACACTGACCTGAAAATTGCAAAAACGTAAGAAAATTTGAATTTCGCGGTCTACCACTGCGCATTCACCTTAAGTAAAATAAATGTAACATTTTTTTTTAAGTCAACGCAGCAATGTTGCTAGCCTTTTGGGCACTTTTCCTATTGACAGCGATGCGGACGAGTTTTTTGATGCCCTGTCATTCTTTTTCCTTTTAAATACGTGTACATACTGTTAACTTTTATATTATGTAAATAAATATGTATTTAAATAAACTTCACTAGATTAAAAACAAATAGACGAGCAGAATATTAAACTGACCTCTTATACTTAACGTATAGTTATTAGTAAAAAGTTCTTTGTTCGTAACTTTGGTTTTTCCCTTACAAATTTTCCCTTTGGTAATTGCGTATTAGTTAAGTAAGTACCTAGTTTTGTAATTTTTGCAGCATACCTAGAAAAACGGCATTGTTTTTGGTACCTAGATGCAGTCAACATGAAACGCTATTTTACAATAGAAACTTGTTATTTAATTAATATTTTGCAAAACACAGTAACTTGGTCTATACATACTAGATACAAGACTATCCTACCTGTCCTATCATCATCATTTCAGCCGAAAGACGTCCACTGCTGGACATAGGCTTCCCCTAATTTGGGGGGGCTTGCCATAATCGCCACGCTTGGCAGGCGGGTTGGCTATCGCAGTATGGTGGTAAAATGCATAGAGAACGCTGCTGCCCATTCTCTAGTAAGTCCCTTAGTCGCCTTCTACGACACCCACGGGAAGAAATGGGATGGTGCTATTCTTTTACGTCCGGCACCACACGGAACACCTGTCCTCCACTCAGTTATAATATTGGAATGACAGGCAAATACAAAATAATTACTTGTTAATTGTTTTACATTGACGCAATATACTTCAAACCTTAACTTTTTGCACCTTAGTAATATGATAATAAGTAATTATGTTGTTACTAGATGATCACGCTGAACTCTCAACATGCAGCAATGCAAGCGCCATTGTCTCAGTATCTTTTTAAATATCCCGTTAATTATACCAGTTTTTATCTAATGCTGTGAAACAAAAGATAAACATAAGAACAAGTCATCATTATTACAAAACGTGATACCTATTCACTGTCCAGTAATGAGTATTTAATTCCCAGAAAAACTTATCTTAATTACGTGTTATTTATACCTGTGTATTTTTGTGGCTTCTTACGTGTAGGTATGGTTTGTTCCAAAAGTATTTGATTAAAATGTAAACAAATGGATCATAAAACTAACTTGTGGATGCCAATTTGTTATGCCATTTACAAATTGATAATTGCTTTTTATTCAGTTTTTTTGCTATTTGCTCGTCAGTGTCAGGTTGTATCCTCCTAATCCTACTAAAATTATAAATAATGTTGAAGTTTGTGAAGATGTTTGGATGTTTGTTACTCAATCACGCAAAAACGGATGAACGGATTTGGATGAAATTTGGCACACAGATAGTTTATAACCTGGATTAATACATAGGATAGTTTTCATCCCGGTAGTACGTTCCCGTGGGATAATTTTCAACTTCCACGCGGGCGAAGCAGCTGGCAAAATCCAGTGTTGAGTAAATGACTAACGTTGCTTATTGACGTTGAATGAATGACTACCTATTTCAGGAAAACGTCATTCAATGGAATTAAATGAACTTAAATGGTTGTATGGATGATTTTAATTCTGTAAAGCCATACCTATTTGTTTCGGTCGCGTATCATATTTTCATCAGCCTTGAATTTCGCGGGCTACTTTAGCACATGTAGACACCTGCACCCTAATTGCGTAACTCACGATTAATCATAATCTGTTTCGTTTTGAAACAGATGGCTAAACCATTGCTTCATATGTTCGAAAAATGTGTCTGCTCAACAACGTAAATAACGCAATGAATATTGTTGAACTGTCAAAATGAAACCGATTATGATTAATCACGTGTTACGCAATTAGGGTGCAGAACTCTAATTTGAAATTACCTTAATTTTTGAAGTGAAAACTTCTTTAGGCGCGTTGAGCACTTTTTGGGTGAACAAAAATCATGGAACTCGCGTCATCGTCACCGAACGCTTGAGCACACGGATGAGTGGCGCGTTGATGTCTTTTGGAAAAGTCCCTTCTTTCATTAGGAAATTCTAATTGTTTTATCCCTTTCTTTCCCTTTGTATTTTTATCGTAAAAATCTGTGCTGTTACCTTCATTTAATGGCTGAAGTCGATCGCTCGTTTATAATTTTTTACCGGGAGCAATCAGGACCCAAGGACCCTATATGAAATCCTGTATTGACAATAGAATCCCTTCCCAAACCAAACCTTTCCCGTTCTATTCAGAAGGCTTCCATCAACTGAGCACAAATTCAGATTCCAGGCTGCTACTGAAAAATTCCAGATAGAAAAACCCAATAACACTTTGCCCGACCTGGGAATCGAACCCAGGAACTCATGCTCAACAGTAGGGCTTGCGACCACTCGACCAACGAGGCAGTGGCCATACATTTTGGCTTGACGCCAAAGACATCAACGAACTACAAGAACTCGTATTTTACAATACCCGCGTGATCAGAATAATGGTCAGTCTGTTGGTCTGTTGTTTTATTAAATGTTATTCTTGCTGACTTAATAATAGTTCAAGTTGTAGAACAAGGAAATTTGGACACGAAATTAGATCTCCTCGACTAGTTTTTTCTGGCAAAGCCCGTGGTACAAACATGAAGCCTCGCAAGACTACTAATAATTTGTCATGGTGAAAATGTCAACTATACAACGTGTAACGGAAAGGGTATATACATACCAAGGACGGCTTCTTTGGATGATATATATCAAACGATATTGGAAGGGTTTTTTAATCCTATCTCTACATGTTCGGAAGTTATGAGAGTTTTTAATACATTGATACCAGAAACCGAACTTTTCAAATTGAAATAAACACATCAATCGGAAGAGATTTATCGTGATATTGGCAAGTAACGTGGAAAGTTACTGACCTACGTAGTGCGGTGACATGTTTGTTATGATTTGAATTTAAGAAACATATGAAACCGAAAATTTGGCATCAATTCTTTGAGTATTTTATTTTGAGCTGAAACTATGTAAGCATAGTGATTCTTTACCAGCTATCTGGATAGCAATAGGGTTTCTGTTACACTCTGTATGTTGACATCTATAAAAACAAGAAACTATAAAATAAGACAAGAAATCATTAGGTGCATTATTTAACTTAAGAAAGTAATGAAAAAACAAGAAAAATCTTTTCTTCTTTTTTTTTTCTTTTTCTTTTCTTTTTTTTATTTTTTTTATCCTTTTTGTGTGCGAGAAGTTTAAATAAATAAATAAAGTTGCGGCAAAATCTGAGGAGAGTGATCCTGTACATACATAACCAGCAAATAATGGGACCATTGCCGGGACACAGGCATCCCACCTCCAGCGAAGCTGGGCTATAATCTACCACGCTGGCCCAGTGCGGGTTATTAGATGTCACATGTCTTCGAATTTATAGTTCTAGGATATGTCAGTTACCTCACGGTGTTTTCCTTCACCGATTTGAGAGCAAAGGTGATGAAATAGGTAATTTACAAAAAAGTAAAACACCAGTCTGGGTTCGTACCTACAATTTGCAAGTCGCGGCCACCATTGCACTAACTCTAACCACTATTAAAATAACTATAATACCTAAGCACAAATTTTGCATAAATGTAGTGGAATTAATTCGCACTTAATAACTTACTCAAGTGACAAGGTAAAGAAGACTTGGATGAGTCCTCGCCTAGTCGACCGTGACCACAAATACTTAAATCAAACAGAAATATGTAAAAGTACGTGATGAGACTACAAATTGTATCATAAAAATGTTACATCCTAGTGTTCGGAGTTATCTGTGTAATTTAGTGCATGCCTTAACTAGATTTTTGCATAATAATGACAAAAAGTATAAATGGTAAAATACATTCTGTGAACCTAACAAGGGGACCCCTGAGAATGTTTCTGAATTTTTTACTAGCCGCTAGCCTTTTGGGCCCTTTTACTGTTGACAGCGATTTGCGATGCGGGCGAATTTTTTGATGTCCTATTATTTTTTTCCCCTCTTTTTTATTTACATCTACATATTAATAGTATTATTTTAAGTATGTTAACATAAATATTAAATAAATGTTATACTTTATGTGTTTCGGAATCTAGACAATAAAAAATTACAAAAACTTGTATTTACGAGTTAAAATAGATCAAATAAATTCATAATAGTCGTATTATTTACATAAGTAGGTAAGAGGAACAAAAAAAACCAAAAACAAATTGACTTCAGCGCCATCTAGCGGGAATATGACCGAGAGCAGACCGTAATATGTTCCGCCATAATCATTAATATCGTAACATAATTGAAGAGGTTTTTTTTTTAATTCCATGTAGATATTTTTTGTGTGCTTGTATTTTTTCTTGCTACCGTTATGTAGTCTTCTAGTATTGCCAGGGATACAATTGTTTGAAACATAGCCATAAATTAATTCTAAGACAGTAAAGAGCTTTTTTAACCTTTATTTACTTAATTCAAAGCTCAGGAGCTCTGTTTTGTAAATAATATCAAGCTGTGTAAACATGAACTTAATTAAAGTGATCTCTAGGTACTAATATTGCTAATTGCGAAAGTAACTCTGCCTGTTTATTCCGCTTTCACGCCTAAACCGCTGAAACGAGCGTCATGAAAGCCAGAGATATAGTGTGGGATATGGAAAAGAGGATAGGCTATATTTTTACGCTATGACCAAAATCCACGCGGGCGCACAGTGTCCGCTCTAGAGCAAGCCAGGTGGACAGAAGTCAATATCAAATTCCCGGGAATTTGTACTTTCTACCTGTAAACAACACCCCTAAACCTCTGATTCTAAGAATTGTTTACGTCTAACATTCCATACTGATGAGTCATCGTTTATCAAAGTAAGCTAATGAGGTAAATGCAGTTAAAGAAATAAGTCAGTTGCATTTTTGCGACACTTGCACTAACATCTCATGGTGGCAGTTCTAATTTTGTGGAAAGTTTTAGTGATGGATTTTACTTCTGAAGGTATGTACTATATTATTTTCTTATTAGAATCTTTTGATGTGTCATAAACAGTCATAAAGTAGACTATATGTGAATACACAAAAAAAAACAATGTTTTTCTTTGTTTTCGAACTTATCAGGCCTGGAAAAGCCATGTATCCTCTTGTATCCACTCTGAATTTTTGATATGTTTTAGCTACATGACTATAGATGATTATGACATATATTTTATGTAGCACACTTGAGTACAACATTTTTTTTTCTTTTTTTGCAGAAAAGCTTTACTCTATTTGTAAAATAGAGTTTTTCGAAGAGTCGCATAAGCACGAAAAAGACGAAAGAAATGATTGTGTATTTGAATTTATTTTGTCTAAGTGTAATTTCTCTGACATCACTGAAGAATGTCAAAGAGAAATTAAGATGAAATTAGCCAGCATTTCTTCGAAAATTGCTACCAAGTGGGTGTCTTCAGGAAAGTCAAAAGAGCGTTTCCTGAATAAGAATAAGTTGTGGCTGGAAGGCGAGAAGATAGAATTCTGCCTACGATCGACTCAACCGCAACCATCTACCTCATCCGCTGACCTTTCTCGACCCGGAAGACCTAAAAAAGTATTTGAAGATTCATCGTTTAAAACTAAAAAACGTAGAGTTGCTGATCTAGCTCAATCGCGGAGTGTTGGGGAATTAATGACTGCTGCAGAGGTAGCTGCACGGTCAACTGGACATAAAAACGTTGCCAGAGTTATAAAGGACATTGGCGAAAATCCAGCTTCTGCAAGTGCATGCAGTAGCCTTCAACAACCAAGTGCTGTGAAGAGTGATAGACCGCTAAGTAGTGACGAGGCATTAGCGTATTATATTGATTCAAAATCAACAACTCACTCATATAAACAGACTAGGAAGTGGACTATGAAAGTCGGGCATCACGTGTTTCCATCATATGATTGCATTGTTAAATCAAAAAAAGCGTGTTATCCTTCCGAGATTCATCGGATTCTGATTCCGATGATTCTGATATTGAGAATTAGTTAGTTGAATAGTAATTAGCTGGTTAGAATTGTAATTAGTTAGTTAGAATTGTAATTAGTTAGTTAGAATTGTAATTAGTTAGTTAGAATTGTAATTAGTTAGTTAGAATTGTAATTAGTTAGTTAGAATTGTAGTTTTAAATAGATACCTCTAGTATTAGATTTATAATTTTTGTACCTATTTAATATGTTAGTCTAAGATTGTATAATAATATATAATTAGCGTTGATATTTGTAGCGATTAAGATAATTTTATTCTTATTTTTTTGCTGTATTATAATCGTGTATACATAAAATAAAATATTTATACACAATTCCTACGCATTTTCTTAAAAAAAAAAATATAGTACTATATAAATAACTAATATAAAGATATAGTTCCAAAACCATGAAAATATATTTTTGTCCACCTGGCTTGTTCTACGCCGGACACTGTGGGGCGGAACCGCAGGCAAAAGCTAGTCATTAATATTGTAACATAATTGGGTTTTTTTTTTTATTCCATGTATTTTTTGTGTGCTTGTATTTTTTCTTGCTACAGGTCTTCTTGTATTGCCAAACATACAATTGTTTGAAACATAGGCATAAATTAAATCTAAGACATAGAGCTTACTTTACCTTTATTTACAACTCAGAATCTCCGATTTGTAAATAAGAGTAAATATAAACTTAATTAAAAAAAAGTAAACAAACCACTTATTTTTAAGGAGCAAGGTTATGGCTGCTTAATACAGTTAACGTCAAAAGTTAAATAGAGTATCAAGTTATCCTTAACAACTGGCGAACTTACTTATACATTTTATTGTTTAGACGTCATATCGAGATGACCTAGATCAGTACCTACTGATATTTGGAATCTAAAACGGGTACTTTCTTTACGTATTTGTTAGGTTGTTCAGTCAGTCTCTCAATTAGCACCTGGAGTGACGAGTATTTATTTATATGTATTGCTGTCAGTGGTGAAAATGCCCAAGAGGCTGGCAGCAGTGCCACATTGAATGGCAATGCTGATTCTCAGTCAGTAGGTACTTATTTAAATTACTTGTACTTACCACATAATAAATCATTTAGGTACATCTAAGTCTACACGTGTATTATATTATAAATTTTTTACGGATCAGTTTCTGTTATATTTAAATTACTTATTAGCGAATAGGCTAGATTGTAATGTGAATAAGGTATCACCGACTGTGGTACTTGATAACATATTATTTTGTTTTATCATTTTAATTGAGAAAACCGTCATAAGAAACTTCATAATATTATAAGTAAGTTTTTATGCTGACTGTACCTGTCGCTGCAAGGTCAATAAAGGTGTTAATTATAAACAAGGAACCGTTAAATTGATGATGATCTAATGTTGGTATGCATGTTGAACACGATAATTTAAAATAAGTTAGTTTGTTGTATAATATGTATTAATGTTTACATTAAAAATTATCAAACATTGGGATTAAATGTTATACCTATGTATGTTTAATATTAATATATTATACACATTATACCTTGAGGAATATTTTTTTTAATTAAGGTGATTTCCGCATAAATACCTGTAGCGTAGTTTAGGAGAACAACGCGGGCACACAGTCAAACACAAATGTGACTTTAATTTATAGTAATTATGTATAGCTGTATATATCGATTAAGTAAGTTGTTAAGATACATCTTTTTTATCAGTATAAAATGATTACCGGCACTTTGTCGACAGTAACCAAATACGATGTGCACCTTTGTGTTATTCTTTATTGCATTCGTTTTTAAAGTTGTGAGTAGGTATTACAAAACATTAAGACAACTGAAAAATGTCAGCCCTTTTAAGAGTTCATTAAAATATCAGTTGGTCAAAGTAAAAAATAACATTTATTTTAATTTATATTAATTCTTTTGTGAGTTTTTACGCAGCACTCCTTTTTCGATAAATTCAGACTCAATTTAAAATGTAATACTAATTAATAATATGTACATTATTATTGTTTTAAGGCTATTTCCATTCTAAATTATGTAAACTTTTATTTTATTTTATGAAAGATAGTAAAATTACTAGGATATTTACGATTTCATATTTTCAATAGCGTGTGTAGTTATTATTAAGTTATAGATACATGTTTGTAGTAAATAAAGTTTTACCTACATGAACATAATAAATTAACTTGTTAAAGTATTAATATAATTTATTAATTAATTATTATAATTTTATAGGTATATTTTATAAAGTAAAAAAAAATTAACACTTACACGCTGAAAATATAACTGTAATTTGCGTTAGCAAAACAAACGTATTTAAAATAGCACTCATTGCGATTAACTTAATTCGTTGCACAGTTCGGCCGAAAGCTCAGTCACAACACAAATCGCTTGAAACATCGCCTTCTGTTATATATAAACTTTGAGCAATGTGCTGTCAAGGCCAATCGTTAATGTCATCATAATATAATTATTCTGATATTAATTGATTTCAAAGTCTTTTTGACGGGTATTACATTTTTTTCAAAAAGGCTTAGGGGAAGTAGGTAATTAAGTGTAAGTAGAAGAGAAAACCGTAACCGTAACCGTAAAAAGAGAGAAGAGAAAACCGTAACTTGACACGTATGAAACTATTCTTTAATAAAAATAAAGGTTGTGTTAAATTCTAGGTTCGTATTAAGTTAATTACTATGTTCAATTATGTGGCTACATTACCTACTAGTAAAAGTTGTGTACTAATTTAAAATATTCTTTCAATTTTGTTAACATTTATGCTATGAGAACCTCTGGGGCATTTCGGGCGGGACAAAATTAGCAAGGTGCCCGTTTTGCCTCTGGTAATTGTTTAAATGTATCTTTTTCTGCAGATACAATTATGGTACGCCACTACCAAAGGAAGACAGAACGTGCTAAATGGGGCTTGGGGGAGATGGAGATATTATGCCAAAACTCAAATCACTAGTCCAAAAACGAACCACTAGAAGAACACTTTACAAAAAGAATCTAGAAGAAGCTCAGACACAGAAACCAGCTTATAAGAAGAAAGAAAAAGACAAAGAGAAAAGAAAAAATACTTTAAAAAAAAAAACAGAAAAGAAGACATGGAGTGTTTGTGCCCTGGACATTGGTACTCGGATTCTGGAGAGGGTTTGGTCACACCGGTCACTTGCCATGCTTGTGACAGATGGGCCCACTGTTGATGGTGACGACACCCTTCACATTTGCTCGGTTTTAGACTTACGTAAGGATGTATCACTGAGTATGCCTATTTTGCCCCGCATATGACCATTTCGCCCCGGATACGAAGCTAAACAGGCAGATGTTCGATTTTTTAAAGTTTCATTATCTTAGAATCCTAGTAGACTGAGATAATTCATCATTAAAAACATTAATGAGACTAATAAATGGATTTTGATTTTTGACATTATCTTGATTTTCTAAGGTTTTATTCAAGATTTCCCATATGGGGCCCGCATTGTCCCGCTTCCCCTAAATTTGACCAGCATTACCGTCGCATCTTCATAGGTTTATGATAAGGAACCTTTAACTCATTAGATACTTTACTACTTAGGCACCTACATCTCAATTAACTGATTGAAGTGGCCAATAGGCAAACAAAAATTAAATCGAAAAAAAATACACGAACATTTTGAATTTGGCAATCAATCAGTTTATGGTGTTACAGGTTTTTTGCAAATACGCAAAAAGGTGCCATAACAAACTTCTACAGAAAAAACTTTAATCAAAGTACAAGTATAAAAATATTAAAAAAAGGTAGGTAAGTATAGTGAGCGAGTTAACCCATAAAAAGTAGTGGAACATATCTCTAATTGCCTCGTGAATATAAAAAATTGCAAGATGACAGTTTAAAGCTTGCGTAGTCTGAGGATGACAGTGAAATATTTGAATTATTATTCTTCAGCTAAGTTTTTTGTTTTTAGAAAATTTATATAGTTTGTAAGTACTTACTAAGTAATTTTTCCGGGTATTGCCTTCATTTTACTTAGGTACTGTAAAGTTGATGTTTTCGGCCAAATTAGGTACCTATCTACACGTTTTTTGTACCTAGGTTACAAAAAATTATATAATTATGATATCACATTTTGCAAGCTATAATTAAAAACAGGCCTTGCAAGGCGTGTTGTCAAGTATATCTAGATTTAAAACACACGCTGCTATTAAATTTATTTTCCGTGTTTTTCTAACATTTCATGGCCAAATAAGAAAGCAAAAGTAATATAATAATATATTTTTTAATAAAACATCAGAGGTAGGTACGTAGGTACGTGCTTTAAAAACTGTGTCAAATCTTGACACAAATTTTACCTACAGTAATAATATAAATAGGTACAAAATATCTTGTTTTGTTGTTATGTCTTGTACAATAGGGTATTTTCCAATTTATTAAAAACTATTTTAAATTGAAGATTGGGACGAGATATTTAACTTGATTTAAATCCATTTTCTCAATTAAAAACAAGTTTATTTTTCCTTGTTTTGAATTTACCGCCAAAACGCTCCTTACGATGACTTTTTATCACGTGACATCGTGACGTCAACTTTGTGTAAACAGCACCAGTAAAAATACTTAGTTTGGCGCAGTTTTAGGAGTATTTGTGCACAGAGGCACCGCACACCAGTAATATCACTTTCTATCCATTAAAAATCTTGTTAATTATAAACTCTACATTCACTTGTTTACTTACTAACTACTTTAGTTTACACAAAGTTGACGTCACGTGTGGTCACGTGATAAAAAGTCATCGTAAGGAGCGTTTTGGCGGTAAATTCAAAACAACGAAAAATAAATTTGATTTAAATCGTTTTTTATTGAGAAAATGGATATAAAGCAATTTTATTTTATTTTTCTGTTACATATTTTGTCCCAATCTTCAAATTAGAATAGTTTTTAATAAATTGGAAAATACCCTATTCAACCAATCGCAGTCGTGATTATGACTATGAGAGCAGTGGTGGCCCAAAGGCATTAGCCCCGAGTTGTGAGTTGTAGATCGTGAGTTCGAACCCATACAGGCACTTTACTTTGTGGATTTACTCTCATCACCACTGCTCTCAAAACAGTGAAAGAAAACATCGTGAGGAAACCGACATGTCCTAGTCCTAGAACTAAAAATTCGAAGACATTGTGGCACTGGTCCTGCGTGGTGGATTACGGCCCATTCCCTCTCACAGAGAGGAGGCCTGCATCTCAGCAGTGGGAACAATATAGGCTGATTGTGTTGTATAGTGTTGTTGTCAATGAGCATTTATAAAAAGTACGAAAAATTATTTAAAATGGTAATATTTAGGCAACTGGGATTTTTGGGGATTTTCGTTATTATTTCATTCTAAGTGTATTTTCAAACGAAGAGAAAAATAAAAGAAAAAGTGAACTCTAATAGGTATTTAATTAGATAAACGGGAATTGGTAGGTAGGCACAGTCACAAACATAAATATATTACTAAATGGACCGCTCGGCAATAATAACTGATTTCACGATTAAGCCATTAATATAATGATGGTAAACATACCTATGTATGTGATCAATTGTGGCATGCATATACAAGTTGCAACACAAATATGTAACATCGGAGGAACGTCAAAACTATCTGGCAAGACAGGCGACGCTAAAATATAGGACGCTATATTGGCTTCCAAAATATAAGTCAATGTTGCCCCTGGCACACAGGCAACTGAGGGAACACGGTTGGGTTTTAGTCAGTAAAAGTCTGACACGCCCTCCTGCTCCACCCAGAGCGGGAGAAGTAATTTAATAACATCCCACCCTCAAAAAAAAAACAATTGCAATATGCCCAGGCCATGTCTTGCGTCATAAATTACTGGCTACTCAGTTAAATTCGGAAGAATATGATATTTCGCTGTCATTGAAAATATCTGACATACGAAAAAAAACAACATACCTAAATTGAACAACAAATATTTGAAAACGAGTCTGAGCGATGAAAATTAGGCAGTTCCCGTTGCATAATGGATGAATCAAAGCAGTTTAATTTACGTTTTAGAATTGTATGATAATATGTTACATAATATGAATTATTTTAATAACAGTGCTTTTGTTTATTCATAGAGGGGCTCGTGGTTAAATGACCACAACCACACGAGACGACCTGAGGTTAAGCTATGCATGCCGTGGTCGATTCGTGGAGGGCTGACCATCCATTACATATCGAATACCCCTCAGTCCCGGCTGACACCTTTAACCGTCGCTGTGGGTAAGTCAGACAGAAGCCCAAACATCTTACGTATCAAGGGGCATTGTGTTATCCAGTATCTGGGTTGTGGGTGGAGCCCAGATAGGCAGTCGCTCCATGTTTACTGGTATTCAACTGCAGACGGTTAACACCAGCTTTTGTTTATTTATGATTTCAGTTTATCATCAGCTCATAATGAGCAGGGCACACTGATTGAAGACTTAAACCGTAGGTTCAAAAAGGTATTTAAAAAGTAGTTTTGTACCAATCTAATCCCCTCCCTTCCAGGTACAACGCGTTCATGCTTCATTGCAGCCACCACTATCATTTTGCAATTTCCTGTAATTATTTTATATAAAAACGTAAACGATAATGACATCGTGCTCCGGTCATATTCTTTTAAATATATTTTTTGTCAGTAAGAAAAATATAGCGGTCGAAATATCTACAAAATGTTTCATTGAAAGGTCATGGTTCTCGTATATAGTAGTAATTCTTAATACTTTTAGAGCGTATTGTTTGATTTATTCTTTAGCTCATTAATAGATAGGTACAATTTGCACGTTAACATTAATTTACTGGTCAATGTTACAAATGTGCCATTGCTGTAATACATTTTTTTGGCAATTACTTGGGTATATTGGTATAGTGAGTCTTCTTTCTAAGTTTATCTTGGACATCACTGACAGTTGTGAAGTAAAACATCTTGAGGAAACCTATGGGTATTAATTGTGTAACACACAAAATGCCGCAAACGCCTTTAAATGTTAGATACGATAAAATAAGAACTGATGTACATAGTTATGCAATTCAAATTTCTTTATCTTTAATTTCATAATTACTTACCAGCCAACAATTTATAGAAAGAAAATAAAGCGTGTAAAAAAGGGTTTTCTTTAAAAAATTATAGCTTGCCAAAATTCCCGATGGCTCAGATGTATCTTCTGTATTTGCTAAAGTATTACTTCAAGCAAACATGTCTAGAGTATCTCTCTAGCAAACAGGATTGAGATTTACGATCCAACTCTACTAGATTTTTATATATTTTTTGTGTTATCGCCTCTATAAATTATAATTTGCCCTGTCTAAGTGAAGGATGAAGTTGAAAAAGGCTGGCGTGCCCATTATGTATTAAAACATTGATTGGGCTGGAATGAACTTTAAGATTTAGGTTAGAATTTTTTCTCCCGCCACGAAACAATAAAAAACAGTGACAGTTTCACTTCTTCTTCTATGCATCATCATCATCATTATTTCAGTTGTAAGATGTCCACTGATGGGTATAGGCTTCCCCCAATTTGGGGGAGTTGGCTTAATTGCCACGCTGGCAGGTGGGTGGCTATCGCAGGATGATAGTAAAACGCAAATGCTATGCGTATCGATGGCAAAAAATTCAAACATTTAAGTACCAAAATTCAGCAGCGCGAACACTGACGCAGTCAGAAGATCACCAAATGCACAGGCATACGGCGCAGGATGAAAGGTGGGCAATTCTTTATGGGAAGGTGCATACGCTCTTGAGATCTGAGCCGTCCGTGAACCCCCATCTGTGGAGGTTGTCTTTTGCCAGCAAGGTTAGACTGCGTCGTTGGTCTGTTGGTTGTAAGCGCTAGTGCTGGGCATGAGGTCCTCAGTTCGATTCCAGTTTGGGCAAAGTCTTATTGGAATTTTCCTAGATCTACACGTGGTTGCTCCTTATTTTAAGGGACTTAAACAATCATAACCGGAGAAATGTGGGTGTAGGTAGTGTAGGTACTAGGTTCGTTGTGCCTAACTCTTTGGAAAATACAGGCGGATTTTAAATTATATTATGTTGACTGCCTGATAAAGGCAGAAACAAGTTTATTCGACAGCCTACACTTTATTTTATTATTATTTTTCTTACTCATTTGCAATTATCGTGGTAAAATATTTATCAGTCATGTCAAAAAATATATAAATACCAATAAAAAGTAGATAGACATCCTGAATGACGACTTTTTGTAATATTCTTATGTAAGTTAAAAATAAGTTTTTGTTATTAAACTTTTTGTAGGTAGGTATTTAAGTTTTTATTTTAAGCACTAATTAAATTCACGATTCATATAATTTTAATGATTAATTTACCTTCTAAAAACTTATTGATTTTTAATCAATAAGCCTTTATACCTTTCTGGTCTGTTTTATGTGTTTCATTTGATTTGTAATAACCGACGTAAACATCAACGCAGGGGGTTTCAGAATCATGTAGGTACTGAATTCATGGTAACAGGCCTTGAATACTCGATTGTCCTGTGACCATATAAAACAGACTAGAAAGTAAAAAGGCTCATTTATTAAAAATACGGCGATCACCATTATAATATTAATAAGTTTTTAAATGGTCAATAATCATTAAAATTATAAATGAATTGCGATCGCGAATATTCTTAGTGCTTTAAATAAATAAAAAATACCTACAAAAAGTAGGCATATCGATTAGTACCTATTATTAGGCAATCAAAATGACGACGAAAACGGACGGACGGACAGCGGAGTCTTAGTAATAGGTTCGCGTTGGCATCTTTTGTGTACGGAACCTTAAAAAACATGAATGCGTAGAAACAGGTACCTTCCTTTTAACAATTATTTTACTGACCAGACACAATATAACATGACTAAACCACCGGACACTACGAACTTGACACAAGTAACCCCAACTCAATGTTCACGCATCCGGTAGTGCCGCAAGATATTATGAGAGCGATACAATCATTAAAAAATAAAAGTAGCACTGGATATGATGGTATATCAACAATGGTTGTAAAATTCGTATCAAGCGACATCGCCTTGCATTTGTGTCCTATAATTAATTTATGTATCAGTACTGGAGTATTTCTGGGTAGAGAGTTCAAGTTGGGCCGCCGTTGGGAACGATCACCCGCGCGCAGTGGATGTTGATTTGCTTGCCTGACTTTGAAATCAAACCAAGTTTTTGTGTGTGTCTCCGTCTGTGTTGCAATTTGTAATATTGGGTAGTAATATAAAACAAGGGAGCAAAGGTGATATAAGTGCGCTTCGGCCTTCAGTGGAGACGGGATGCTAGAGGACGAGTGAGCCCTGGCGGCTGTCCCGGTGAGATCAGGGATTTGTTGCTAAAACTGCGTACGACCGGCCTTGTTTTGCCGCGCGCGCGCCCAACCAACATCATCTCAAGCAATCGTTGTGGGCCAGTGTGCTAACACTAACTAATAGGGCGAGATAAACTAATTTAGGTACGCTATTATCCTAGCACGAAACACAGTATCATAATGAAAGATTTTATTATTGTAACATTGTAACGCCACAGTTACTGGAATTTGAGTCGGATAGAGGGCCTACGTGTGCTGAAGTGTATAAAAAAGCTACCCTTAACTCTTAACTTCACATCGCACGGTTTTTATCTACAGATCAGGAAAAATAAATTAGGTCAAGTGAGCCCTTTATGCACGTGTCTTTGAGTTGCCATACAAACAAAAGTGTTTACAATGGGTTGTGTTTAAATTGTGACCATATCAAAAGGCTGGAATTGTTTGTTCAGTGCAATAGCCCGCCAAATGAATAATTGAATGGGCTTACCATTTAATCACAGGAATGTCCGGCAAGATCTCGCCGCATATATCTTGGACCATCGACATGATGATAGAATTCGTCTAGCACTTCTAAATAATGTACATGATTTTCTCCCCAACAGCATTCTCTTCCAGGAGCAAAGGATAGCAAACTACATAACCGCATAATTTAATGTAACATTCTGGAGAGGCAAAGACATCATCATCGTTGCGTCTGAATACTCTCTCGTAAATGTGCATGTGTACATAAACGACAGAGGCGCACAGGGGTATTCACCTATTGGGAAGCCAGTGCCCGACAACTTACCAAACCTTTAGGTAACCTGTACAATAGACGCAAGCCACGAGAGCAAGAAAAGCCCACGAAACCCCAGCCTCTAACGAGCAGCCCCAATGAGTTAACTCATTAACACCGTGTGAACAACGGAAATCAACACTGCTCACACCGTTGTCAGACGTAGTCGCGAACGACACTGGATGCACAACGCTCAAAAATCAGACCTCTACCACAATCAGGTGCACTTGCCCAGACCTGTGCATTGCAGCTTGAAGTGTTCGCGGCGCCTCGACACCAGCCAAGGAAGAAAAATCGAATGGACGCTATGCCTTCACATAGTGGCATTCATATGGCCAACCTACGGGAAATGGGGATGAACTCGAGAACATACATCTTCACACACTGCGAATGGCACCCCCTCAAGAAGGGCGGGTGACACACACCGGAGTCATACAATTCTATTAAGAAAGTAAGCCAAAATTGAACTAGTTAACAGTAAAAAGGATACCGACGCGATGTCAGCTACCTTGAGGTAGGCATGGGAAAAGACAAGCTAACTGCTCTGTATATTGAATTCTGTATAATGAATTTTCGAGGAACAACTATTGATGCGTGTGAGTTGAAACTCACACGCATCAATAGTTGTTCCTCGAAAGCAATCTTCACAATCTTCACAGGCGTATTAAATTTATTAGATAAAAACCGAGGATATGTACGCTTATAATCCTCGGCGACTTCAACGCCCATAGTGGTCGACAAGATACATAATGTTTTTAACGCAAAGGATTGACCCAACCAAAACCTTCACCATGAATTTTCCAACTACAACGATGAACTATTAATGGATATAGCCAACAGGGAAAAACTGCAGATAGAAATGACAAAAGCTACATCGTCATGCAGAATAAAGGGTGCATCTCCAACCATAAAATAATCTGGGAACTGCTAAGGTAAAGCATAAACAATACAACTATGCCACTCTCAATAGAAATTCTACCAAAACAAAATACGAAGACTGCATAACAAAAAACTAGCAATTAAAGGAATCACCCAACGAATAAAAATATCGAAATTCTCAGTTAATTATTTCTTAACCAAATATAATATTTTAAGTGTGGAACAAAAAGGTTTCAGAAAAATAAAGGTATAAATACGGCTGTTTACGATTTGATAAATGTCATATTGCAAAATATTGATAAAACAGTACCAGTTTGCGCAATTTTTACGGACATAACGAGGGCATTTGATTACGTTGATCACGAAATTCTTACAAAAAAGCTAGGCATCGTAGGCATCAGAGGAAATGTACATATTCTCTTAAAATCATACCTTAACAATCGTAAGCAACAACACAGAACTATCTAAAATGTCTAAAAACTAATAGCGAAGAAAAATATCTATCTAAGGTAAGGATTATTAGACATGAAGTAACACAGGGTAGTGTGTTGGGCCCTTTATTATTTTTGCTGTATATCAATGTTTTACCTCGCCACATTAAACATCCTATGGTCTCCGATAGTAATGCCTTGATTAAATGTATTGACAAAAAAACATATGAACATAACATAAATTTTACTTTAATAAACATAATACGCTGGCTTGACTAAAATAATCAAATGATTATAAAACAATAATGTACTTAACGCATTTTTATCAACGGATCCCACCAGAACTCCTACATTTACATTATAATGAACAAAAAGTTGACCAAGCACTAGTTGCAAAATTCCTTGACATTATGATAGACAACCAATTAACTTGGAAGCCACAAGCTTAAGAAGTTTGCAAAAAACTTAGTGCAGCTGCATATGTCCTCTTTAACTTATCTAAAAAAGTAAATATGGCCACAAGGTTAATTGCATATCAACGGATAAGTTGCGTCGATTTTGAGATTCGGCATAATATTTTGGGGAAATTGTAGTCTGAGGGAACAGGTATTCAAGGTTCAAAAACGCTGTATAAGGGCTACGTGCAACTTAATAGTAACAGATAGCTGTGCACCTGTATTTAAGTCCCGAAAATTACTAACATTCCCATCACTTTACATTGTTAAGATGGCTGTTTTTGTTAAGACAAATATGAATCTTTTTATTAAAGTGTCCGATAATAGAAACCGGCCAATCAGGAGACAATATAAAAACTTGCTAATTGTTAGTGGTTCCGATACCGCCATTTTAAAGAAAAGTAGATAGTTTATTATATGTATGGATCCGATCATATTTAACAAAATAGCTGACGTACTCAAAATGAGACACTTTTCAAAAAGAAATTGACAGTTCTATTATATAATTAATAATAATAATTAATGAATTTTAACTCAATATGCGATTTTTTTACCGATACGAATTTAAATTGATAATATGACATCTATTGACTTAAATAAAATCAATTACATGTAAATTTAACTGGATTGACCCCGAACTTACGAATTTATAATCCGATTTTATTAAACTTGACACTAGGTATGTATTTGTATTAGGTACCTATTTCAAATTATTTGCTGAATTTCTTCTTGTCATGGTAAACTTATATTGATTTGATTAAATGTGTAAATAATGTTTATGTGTCTTTATTATTCTATTCTATTTTCGGTAAATTCAGACGCCGATAATTAAATGGCTAATTAAATGTTTACATTCGGAATTGATATTTGGGGAATTCAATTTGTGTGACCGTTTTATTTTTAAGTAGCTAGGTAATTTAATTCCCAGTGTAGATAGACTAGGTAGGTACTTACCCGTACTTTTTTTGTCGCGTGGAAATCCTCATGGATGTCTTCTGCTGCCGTAGGCACGGACGTCAAATATCGTGGCGGATTTTTTCGCGTATTATATCTTCAACACACTGCTTAGCGCTGAGAGTTGAAAATCGAGCAGTGTGTTTTTTAGACGCACTGGGATGCACTGTGTTGGCAGTAGCGGCGTTAGGGTAGGGCGCGGTTGGGCGACCGCCCAGGGCGCCGTATACGAAAGGGCGCCGCAGGCGCCCTTTTGCTCACTCTTTGACCGAAGGCTACTTACCCAAATACCACAGTTTGCTTAGCAAAAGTTTACTTTCCAAAAGTTTCTTAAAATTTTTCGTCAAATGTCCGTCAACTTTGGGTTTTCCCGTTATTTACGACAATTTGTATACAACTTGCTATACAGTTTGACGTAAATTTATTAACCCAATTAGAATGCAAATTCACTTCAAAAGTTGACTAAAAAAACTTGTCAATTTTCCGGCAAATTTGTACATCAATTTATTGTTAATTTGACTTGAAAAATTGTAAAGTATTTTTTTACCGTCAAATTGTAGATATTTTTATTTATAAATTTGTTTACAAAATTGATTCATCAATTTTATTTATAATTTGTTAAAAAATTGTTGATAAATTACCTTCTGTAGTGGTAACAATGAAAATTTCTAATTTTTTTCTAGCAAAAAAAGTTACCTCTAAATTGAGGAAAAATTAACCGCAAATTTTTCATTCCAACTTTTGCTGTCTAATTGTCGGCAAATTCGGGCAGTAAATTTCAGGTAATTTCAACTGTCAAATTACTATCAATTTTAAACTAAAGTGGCTATTAGATTTCTTAGAAGAATATAGAAATACAAACTTTAAAAGCGCCATTTTAACTGCAAAGGAAATGGCTGAAGAACTTTAAATTGAACCTGTGTTAGAGCCACAACAATAATTCGATTTATTAAGTATCAAGCTGGTGAAACTGCCCGCGATGAGCACATTATAAGTTCTCCAGAAAAAAAATTGAGGTTGAATTTTTCAACTGTCTTTTGGACACTACTTAAATTTTTCAGTCAATGAAAGATTTGAACAGTTAAATGAGTACTCGGAATCTTTGTCTTTTTTTTACGCACGGCTACACATCAAGCTATACATTTCTAGTTTACGCTGATCTCGCACTGTACGGAAATCCTATACAATGCGAGATCAGCTTATACTGGAAATGTATAGCTTGATGTGTAGCCGTGTGTACAATATAAAACAGATTCCGGAAAAAGCCGATCTTGCCAAACTCTGTGGTGATCTCCAATTGAAATTAACTCGTAAGTCTGAAATCTTTTTTGCCTGATTGGAATGTGGTTATACTCCTGTCTTTGTTTTAAATTTTTATCAAAGATCGCAACTTACAAGAACTGTATCCAAATGTATGGATAGCATTGCGAATATTATTGACTATACCTGTAACGGTTGCTAGTAGGGAGAGGAATTTTTCTAAGCTTAAGCTGATAAAAACCTATCTGCGATCGACAATGGTGCCGATTCTGTTGTACACCGAACTAAACTAACTAAACTATCACTAAAATTCCTTACTTTTGGCTATGAGAATCTTAAACCTATTCTGCAAAAAAACATCTCTAAACTTAAAAATTATTTTGACACAACTAAAATCGAATTTGACAATCGCGACTCCTGCAGGCTTAGTATGACGCTTTCTATTTCTACTTTACTGTAGAATAGAAATCGCTTGTCTACATTTCTCGGTGAAAAACTGACAACTGTCTACACGGAAACGTAATTTTTGTCTAGTCTTCCGTCGACAAAACGCTTCTCTACGGTTGTCGTGCTAAGCCTGCAGGTGATATTTTTTTTTCTTTTGGCTTCGCAACGTGGTACTTGTGTGCCCTACGCAATGATTTTTTTAAGAGCTGAATGAAGCGTGCGCAGGGGCCAGCCTCGACGTTTTTTATATGGAATTTTTCACTTTTTGTATGAAAAAAAAAATATTACCTACATGTTGAGATTATGGGGCATAAGGGTTTATTAAAGGGGGTCCAAATTATCATCATTTTTGCGATTAGGACACACCATTTTCGAGATATATGCAAACGAAAAGAAAAAAAAAGATTCAATACTGTTTTTGCACCTGAAGTCGAAGTGTTGGTGTGAATTTTAGTTCATGACCACTAGTTTTATTCCACACCTTTTTAATCGCGATTAAAAATAGTCAGATTTAGTTATAAAAATTAATATAGTCAAAATTTTTGGTGAAAAACGACAAACTCAAAATAGTAAAATTACCGTCTTCACTAAATTAATAATTCAGTGCAATCTTAGTGCTGTCAAACTAAATTATAGTTAAGTTGTGTCACTTTAGTTAATTTCAGAATGGGAAATCGTCGTTTGACAGGAATAAACTAAATTTTGGTGATTTTTAGTTTAGTTTAGAGAATTTTGTGCCAACAGAATCGGCACCATTATCTCAATCTAGATTGACAAACTTGGTAGGTAACTTTGTCAATCGAAAATGAAATTGCTAAGAACATTGACTTTGTTAACCTAATAAAAGAGTTGGCTGATAGAAAGGTTAGAAAAGTAAAATTTTATTCGTTTTTGTTTTAAAATAAATGGTTATTTCTTATAATGAATAGTTGTTTCACTATATCCTTTGCCTTTTTTCCGTATGGGTATAAATTGCAGTTAGGGGGCGCCGCCGCAGAAATCTCGCCCAGGGCGCTGGTAGGGCTAAAACCGGCACTGTGTGTTGGACCTACGTGCTTTCTTCGTCAGGTGTCGGGTGCTGCGTGGTCGACGGCGCGGGCTACTGCGCGGGTCAAGAAGAGGGGCCGAGGACCCAGCCACAGAGTACATTTTAATATAGGGGGCCCAGCACACTTCACTAGCGAGAGCAACCGACGACAAACGCGCGCCATATTTCTTATATTGTACAATTCTTTGGATATACTTTAACAGTTTATACAGTCCACTGCTTTTATTTCAAAGTCCATTTTAAGACCCTTACAACTGTGTGTTAGTCTTTGCTAAATAAATGTATTTTCTTTCTTTACCTACCTATGTAATACCTACCTTCTTACCTATACTTAACCTGTCACAAACAACAAAGGTTCCAACGGTGCAAAGGTCCAGTCTATAAAAAAAACTTGACACTCTAACCGGTTCATCTTATCAAGTTCTTGTTTTCAAGCAAAACATGATTTCAATCGTGTTTTCCTGTTTTATTCCTATCTATTCCTAGAAAAAGCTGGTCCAAGTTTAAAGTGCAAACAGACGCCAAGGTCGGAAAGATCCTGATGTCAGAGAATTGATCTTATTACCTAATTGTTTATTTTTAAGATTTTGCACATCATTTCGAGAAGCTTAGATTTATAAACTCTAGATTATAATATATTATGATTGATATGTATGTAACCTAATTATTAGCTAGACTTTTCACACCTAGATAGGTACTATCTAGCTATGTAAGTGTAGACTTTGAGTGTTGTAAGATGCTAGGTAGCTTCTACACGTAGTGATCCTATCGCCACAGAATATATTTTATTGTTGTGCTATCGCAAAACGATATAAGTAACCAGTCTTGTTTTCTGAAAAAAAAAACTTACCTATTGTTTAATTTTTTTCAGGTAGGTATCCTAAAAATTACTCGTAATATTAACACCTCATCGTAGATAATGCCTACCTACCTATTAATTTCCTCCCTAGGTACCTGTTTAACATCAAAACTCAAAACCCTCGGAATCAAATCTAAACCTAATCAAGACTTAGACTTAGGTTCCAAAACGATCTGCTACGTCTTATAGGAACCATTCTTAAAAAAAAAAAATTAAATGATACTTACGCAATCCTCAAGTAGGTAAATCGGTAACAACTTGCTGTAATCTAAAAAATTCTGTCGCGTACAAAATTAATTTTCTTTCTACGGGGCATTACGCGCAATTCTTTTCAATCTCGGTATAATCGCAATTTAATTTCAGTTTCGAGTCGCGACTTCTGTCCTATCTCGTTTCAATGCAAATTGCCGCAAAACGCTTGACGACTGAATTATTTAATCGAACTCGAGGGCCATTTGAATGTATATTTTTTTCTGGGAATGTTACACTTACCAACATACCTAAAGGTTACTTTGAGTGGCGGTAAAAGAATTAAAGAATATTTGACAATTTCAGAATTTAGAATTTTGCTGGGCTTCACTGTGTCTTCAACCCGTAGAAATATATAAAAAAACAGTTTTAATTGTGAATACTAGCTAGCTAGGTATATCTCCTTACTTACCTTGGTACATCATTTCCCTCCGCACAGTCCGCACGTATTACACAATCAGTCACACAATTCGCGTAAGTATTCATCTCGTCTGCTCGACGTCCATATTTTGTCACTGCGAGCATCCAGCAGAATATCAGGTAGGTACCTAAATTGGGCCTGCCTGATACATGCTGAGCTAGACTTCCATTTGGTACAACCTTGACACGCACACCGCACTTTGGTTGTTCCTTATTTAGATATAGGTAAGTATTGTTTAAAAAAAAATGGGTTTTGGCTTCGCACGGATTTTTGTTTCTTTTGTAGGGATATTCTTTCTATTCATGTTATTGTACTTTTGTACTTTTGATGCGATTTATAAATGAATCTATCTATCTACCATACGTACTGCCAGTCAGGTCAAGAGATGTCAGCAAATTACTTTAATTTACTACCAATCAGTGCGGATTTGCGGAAATCGCTGTATATCGTGATTTCTGACGCGATCTAGTTCAAGGAAATTACCGCTTCTGCTTCGATGGTAGGAAATTAAAATATAATTATGTTGCAGTAGGTAGGTACATACCTACTAGCTTCCTGTTCTGACGTGCTAGTTAGTTTTTTATGTGTTTACAGTAAATATGACGGAACCTAGTAACAGGTTGTAAGAATAAATAGACCTAGCTGGTATTCTATGCAGGTAGGTACGTGGGACACTCAGAAAGTTTTGCGAAAAAAAAAACCTTCTTTTCAAAGTACTCTCCACTAGCCTCTATACAGGAAGCTTCTGTGCTTTTGGGCGGAGCTAGGCTGGCTTTGCTAGCCAGAATCCCCACGCACAATGGACCGAATGGGAGTCTACGTGCGGAAAAGGGAGTCCCATCATCATCATCATCATAGCCTCTATACAAATTTTCATGCGTCTGAACTAGTTTTCGAAACACTTTTACCAGTCCGCCGCAGTCACCTCGTTTACAGCCTGCTCGAACGCTGACAGCGCATCTTCCGGCAACGAAAATTGTATCACTATGAGCTAATTTTTATTATTTTCGGGAATAAAAATAAGTCACACGGTGCTAGGTCAGGGCTGTAAGGAGGGTGACCCAAGAGGTTGACCGGCGTGCTGTCCAGGAAGTCCCTCGCTTTTAGTGAGGTGTGCGAAGGCGCGTTGTCGTGGTGGAGCCCGCGGAGCAACAGAGAAAACTTCTGCCAAGCATTTGGTAGTAGGTATACCATTCAGTGTTGATGCTTCTTTGGTTCCATAAAGGAATTGATACCAAATAGCCAGTCAAATTGAAAAAGCTCGCGATCAAAATCTCCCCCCCCCCCCCGCTTCTAGATCGCTTCACTTTGGTAGGCATTGATTTGTTTTGAAACACCCAAACCGTCGACTGGCGCTTCGTTTCTGGATCGTATTGATAAATCCAAGACTCATTACCTGTAATGATGTCATAAACACGCCGAGACGAGCCTGCTTCAAATTTGTTTATCATATCACGGCTCCATTACACCCGGGCTGCTTCTGAGCATCGGTGAGGTTGTGCGGCACCCAGCGTAAAACTATCCTCTTCACGCGAAGATGCACGTGTAGAATTTCGTGAAGGCTTTCCGATCCAACTTGCATTAGGTGCTGAATCTCTTGATACGTAACTCGCCTATTGTCATGGATTACATTTTTCACTGCTAGCACGTTTACTTCCATAACAGCCGTCAAAGGGCGTTCCTTCTTTTTTCATCCCCCAAAGTTAGTCAACTGCGCTTGAATTCGTCATAAGTAGGTACCAACGATACACGGTTGTCTTAGAAGGGCCTTCATCCATGAAGGCCATTTTAAGTATATCGTACGATTCGTCCGGTTTCAGGCAACACTTGAAAACGTAAAAAATCATAGCGCGAAAATTTTCCCGGCGCAGATCCATTTTTTTATGAGACACGATCATTTCAATTAGCTCGCAAACAATGTGGAGGGAAATTTTGAAATTGGAACGTACCTAGCTAACTACCTATTTTTAACTGTCCTGTCTCTCATACATAAAACCGTTTTTTCGCAATACTTGCTGAGTGGCCTGGTAAAGAAACGCGTTACTTTTTTAACTCTCATGATCGTCCACAGTCCACAGCCAAACTTGACTCACTACTAGATAGGTAGTCATCTAGGCCTCACTTTCATTGAGATGTCTTCGTAGATTGCCAATCTCCACGGTCCAATACGTTATTGTGCTATCGTGGGTTGAACACCTACATAAGTAACATTAGATATACCTTACTAGTTAAGAAGACATAAGTTTTTAAAGCTTCCTGCTTTTTTTTTTGAGGCTGGGAAATCATAAAATAACTCCTCCCGCTCTCGGTGGAGCAGGAGGGCATGCCAGACTTTTACAGACTAAAACCCACCCGTGTTCCCACAGTTGCCTGTGTGCCAGGGGCCACGGTATCTTTTTCGCACAACCCGCACCCCTGGCAGGCATCGGTCCTTGCGGACCCCACCAGTTGGTGCTGACATCTCTATGAGGCGCGCGTGGAACACAATGCGCCCCGTCGACCCGGGCTTGGTCCTAACCGGACAGCGAGCTACCCATTACTCGCCGTCCGCAAGCCCACGCCTACGATGGCCGGGAATCAGCCTGGGATTCCAGACGTCCAGGGCGTCTCCTGCGGAGGCTAGGGCCGTGAGGGCGCATAATTATACTACCTTTCCCTCACGTGCCCCGTCTCCCTCTTCGCGAGCATTATTGCTTCGCAGGAGGTGACTGCTACCCATGCACTCTCGCTCCGTACCATGGCCGGACGCGTTTGATCGCCACCGCCGATCGCCTCCACGAGGACACGGCGGTGTTCAGCCCAAGCCGGGCAGACCTCCACCGTATCCTCAGGGCAGCTTCTTTTTTACCTACTATTTTGCTGTGGCCGTCAGGGTCCATAATAGCATAATCAGCCTATAATGTTCATTCCCACTACTGGGTACACAGGCCTCCTCTTTGTGAGAGGTCCACGCGTGTGGGCCACGCGGGACCAGTGCGTGTTGGTAGATGTCACATTTGTATAAGGTCTCGCGTTAATTATGTATGTTACATGTTGTATTTAGGTAGGTGATAAACTGATTACCAACCAACTTAGTGCTTTATTTATAGCATCTCCATGCGTATGTTACACGTAAGTAACTAAGTGTCATGTTTTTATTACCCAGGTTAATTATTAGGTATCAAAGTTTTAATATTTATTATGTTGTACCTAGGTACAATTTTATTAGTTAGGTACACACGGCTACACATCAAGCTATATAATTTCCGGTATAAGCTGATCTCGCATTGTATAGGATTTCTTTTCTACAGTGCGAGGTCAGCGTAAACTGGAATTTTGTAGCTTGATGTGTAGCCGTGTGTACCAGTTGCTCACTAAGAATCATGGTGGCGGTCTACCTACGATAAAAATAATAGGCATTAAAGTTTTAAAGTTAATACGTAAGCGAAATAATTGTGATTATTAACAGAACACGTGGAATATGGCAAACCTGGTATTTTAGGTCTATCCATAGATACATACATATCAATCAGGGACGTGGACGAGGGGCTCAAAAAAATTCGGTGTGTACCAACCAATGATATACCTATTACTTTAGATGAGTTACCGACGCTCAATATTGGCAAGATAAATGCAAGGTAATTACCTGTCGTGTTAATAGTCACGTACAATCCAGTGACGCGGCGCAACGCTAGTGACGTAACAAAATATATGTTTATCTCTTTCTACCAACAGGAATCGGTAGCTACCTATGGGTCTCGCGTCTTCGCACACTGTATGATTGTACGTACTAGTAGGTAGCTAAATTCATGGTTTACACTGTTTTTGAGTGCTTTTATGTTCGCGTATGACGCGTCTATTTATAATACGTCATTGGGGTGGTACATTTTATATGAACTACAATCCCGTATCAACTACAGACATAAGACAAAATGGGGCTCGACCTAAGAATGAATGACACTACGACTTGACAGTCATCCACACTCCCAATGTGCTTTCACCCGTCCGGAAAATTTTGTTGTTCACTCCGAAGTTTCGGAACTACTTTCGGATGGGCCCGTATCATCGTTAAAAGGACTTTTTTAGTTTTTATTACTAAATGGGCCAGCTCTTGACCTCGATCACGCCTGATGGCAAGCGATTGATGAGGTCTATGATGGATCGAGCGTGCCTAGAAAATGCATGTTCACTCTTGTTTTGAAGGTAGACGGGTTAAATGTGGAAGGGAACACAGACGCAGGCAGAGAGTTCCACACTTTGGATGAGCGCATAATACCTAAATGTGGAGGAGGTAACGCCGAATACGACAGGTCGGGATATCAACCAAGTGCGAATCGTACCCTGCAGTGCGTCTGGTAGACCGGTAGTAAAAGGGCGATGGTGGGATCAGGTCGTGGAGCTCCTGCGCACACTATCCGAAGTATAGTCTATAGAAGACCGCCAGGCAAGCAACATTTGCCGATGAGCCAAGCTGTAAAGCTTAGCCACCAACGTTTCGTCGCCTATGAGCCTTTTTGCTTTGCGTTCCAACGAGTCAAGGGCAGCAAGCTGATATTTTGCTGAGCCATCCCATAAGTGGCTGCAATACTCCATACGAGAACTTAGAAAGTAGGCACGTCCTGGGTCGGTGACGGATTTTCATTGCCCGCAATGTGCACGGCAGTGCCACGTCCCGGGCTCGGCCCTGATAGGTAAACCTAAGCCCAGGTTGGCACAGGCACTTTTTTGCGCACTCGATTTGTAAGGCACTGCTTAGCGCCGACAGTTCAAAATCGAAAAGTTTGGGTTTTTGATGGGCTCTGTTGGATTTTCAATATTTGGCTCAACACCGAGAGTTGGAAATCCAGTGTGCAATCATTTCCCGCCGCGATATTTTTACGACCGTGCTACGTGGGCTTATATTTCCCAAGAATGGATTAAGCTACCTACGTCATACGTAACATTTGGATATAGGAACCGTTTTTAATTAAAAAATAAACAAAATGAACCACAAAAGTTAGATCATTTAATTAATTGTAAATATATTTTTTTTTTTTTTTTTTATTAGCATTTAACCCTTTCGCCAAAATTGGTCTTCATAATTTATAGTAAAAAGAAGATACATAATAACATTCTGTGGTACTACAAACCATACAATTTCAAACAATAAATACAATATAACCGATTTTATCAAATAATTAAGAACAAAAATATATTATAATACTATGATTAAATACAAACAACAAAAGTACAGACAAAAAAATACATGTACTACATACTTTAAGGTATTAATGTTTCTTCTGTTGATAATGTATGTTAATATAAAATTATACTTAGTAACTTTTCTGTATGGAAAATGAACATAATAAATAATTATTATTTTAATAAATTGCCACAAAAAATAGGATTTTCCACCATACTTCATTGGAACGCCGAATGTCGTAATTACATTAAAATGTTAAAACTTATGCCTATTGCTTTAGCTATTATATCACTAGAAATCGTACAGTAAATAAAGTTTTAAGGCTAATATTCCCTCTGCCTTTAATTCTGTCGAGTGTTCGGCATATACCAATAACTGTATCATTTAGATGTGTTCTTTAAAAATGAAAAAAGCCTTTGTTTTTTTTTGTAATTCCATGTACAGCTTTCCAAAAAAAAGTATGCGTTTCGGGAATCATCGTCTATCTTCGAGAATACGAAGATCATGGAAATGCTTGTCTATTTTGTATTACCATGTTTACAAAATTATAGATTAACAATTCATTGCGTGGTAGTAGAACAACACTTAAGAACATCGCATTTGTTACTCTATGGAGCTACGTTCGTGCTAATTCGAAAATACGAAGATCACCAAAATGAATAACTATTCTGGTTTACCTGTTTGTATGGTTCGCATCAAAACAACATACATAGATAGTCATTGCTCTAAATTTTAAAACTTACCAATCGCAATGGTTTGAATTTCCAATCGCAATTGAATAAAGCCATTTTACAATTTTCAATCAATAAAGTTATTCATTTCGGCAATGCAGAATAGTCAGTAAGCACAAACATTATTTGTAATGCTATAAAACTTAGTGTAATAAGAATTCTAGTCAAATTACGAAAACAATTACGAATCTTCTAAAATTGAGGAAGCAGAATGTGCAATACTGAATATGAAAAATACTTGTGCAGCTCCCGAATTTATAAAGATCTTACATTAAAATGACTCAACCAAATAGATGACAAAATGTAGAAAAAATTTCAATAGTGACTGCCATCCCTTTTTCAATAGTTCCAAAGAAAATATAGCAATTCTATGAATAAAATTAAGCGTAGTCAAAATACATTCAATAATATTACTAATATCATCATACTATTAATATTAAGTACTTATTTCTACATATAATAAATACGTAAATATCTTACATGTTTTTTTTTTGTCAAATGTCACGTTGACATTGTTGACGAGCTGTCATTTGTATTTAGGGATATTGATAGGGCGCTTCCTCACCGCAGAATTCCCTGTAATGTAACATTCCAAGATTCAATTTTGAGCATTACGTTACAATACTACATCCCTGACTGGCGAGCATTCACTTAGGAATCAGTTTATTTCATTCATGTAACAAATTGTATCACGGATGCTCCTACTCACTAGTGTTCCATTACAAGCGAGTGCTGCCGGCGGAGACTGATTTGCAACGTTTGTTTGTAATATATCATTCGACGCGAGCTTGGTTACAAAACAGCGATACACAAGACATGGCGGACGCTCGCTTCAGGCACATGGCTCAAGCAAGTTCCATTTCTTTTTACAAATCGGCGATACACTAAACTTGGCGAACGCTAGCTTCGAGCGCTTAAATCAAGCGTGCTCCATTTTTATTCAGAATGAGGGACGTAGAGGTTGCGTCTGCATTTATTTTGGAAAAGAGATTAAAACGAGATACGCTCATAAACATGCGCTCGCAATGCTCGCATCGAGCAGCGTGGCTCGCTGTACTGACAACGGTAACGCGTTACAAAAACTCGATAGGTACATTACAAACAAACCTCACAAGTCAGTCTTCGCCTTAAGGTGAACCTAGTCCACATTTTTTCCATACAAACTTCGGGAGTGTTTTACTCCACTGTCTGACATGGCACATCCAAAGTAAAATATGATATCGTTTTGTCTCATTATTAATATTGTCTGTACGAAAACAGAATACTAAAATAAAAACCCACTAAAAAGTTAGGAGCCAACAAAGATTAGTTTTTCTTGCTAATTTTACTTAACTTTGGGCGTGTTTAAGTAATAAAAGAAGTGTAAAATCTCCAAAACCAAGTCGGTACCGACAAAGTTCAATAAACTTTCTTGGTCATTGATTTATGCATTGGCTTTTTTATAAAACCCGATCTTCCAAAGGACTTGCGAAGTTTTTCCTATAAATGATCCTGCATCTCACTCAATAACGTTGTGCGTGTAGACTAGTGACTAACTGCTCATCACTGATACTATCTCTGTCGGACACGAAGCCTGTTGAGACAGCGTGATTTTTAGCCAGGCCCACCAGTGAGTTAGAGCCCGCGACTAGGTTCCCCTTAATGTTATAAATTGTATGATTACAGGTTGGGCACTATAATGCTCGGTTCTCCTCACTCACTGATGTAATGTTCGAATCGGAACTGTTATATTACAGGCGGTTGGTCCCGGTGTGGGAGCGCCTTAACACAACCGCGGATACTAGTTGGAGATCGCTTTTCACTCTTATGCCTTAAGCAATAAGGTTGAAAAGTGGTCGACCGCCAGCAATGTGTCCGCGATAGTAAAACACAGCCGATGTATCATGGCCGGTCCGAACTTTGCTCAGAAGGCTGCGCAATAACATTTTTTAGGAACCAAATTGTGACATGAGGCGAGGCCAAATTGTGAAAGAACTTGCGCGAAACTTCGGAGAGCCTATGTTCATACCGGTCATCATGCATCGGCCATATTGTAGGCTGTCATCATATTTTTTGACGTACCTACCTATTACTTTAGGTTAAGACCATATTTGCTTAGCTATAGGCCTATTGGGATTGTGATATTACTAAGAAACGCGACAAATAATAAATTAAAACTTATTGCTAAAATACTAAGCGTGAATACTTATGAAAAGGTCTTTGTGACATTATTAAATATGGCAAAATGTAGATTAGAAAATTTAAAAGGTGCTAAAAAGAAAAAACACTTCGTTTAGTGCCGTTATATTATGTACATACTTAAAAATGGATTAAACTTTTTTTTTTAATGTTATTGAGATCATTTGTATAGGATTTTGTGATATTAATTTAATTAGATATGCGTTTAACGTCGTTTGCATTCTAACGTCTTGTCAAGAATAAAGAATATCGAAAAAAAACATCTGTAGCAAATACTGGTCAAAAATACTTTGGTGAAAACAATACTAAAGTTTGAAAATAGAATAGTTTAATACATATGTCTTTCACAAGTGTCATATAGCATTACTCAATAAAAAATTAGATTTTATTTAAAAAGTGATATTAAAAATATTCGACTAACCCTAATACCTACCTGTCTATCTACTCAGACTTATAAAAATAAAACACTACTCTTTTAGAGTACACAAATAGTTTAAATACCACATTGCCCCGAATTCAGTAATTACAATCTATCACTTAAATACCACAATGCCCCGAATCGAGTAATTACAATCTATCACACTACACTTTTCGAATTTTGGTATGAGTTTATTCAAATTTATTTACAAAAAGAATATCTAGAATACTTTTTGGGCTTTCTCAATTTGGGCGTCGTTTGCAGCGCTGTTATTGCGCTGTTAAGTCGCTCAAATTAAAAACTGTCTTATTCTTAATGACATAACACCGATAAAGGCTTGGGCCACATTGATCACAATCAGTTTTTCGAATAGAAAGGAGTAATTTGCATTCTCACCCAACAAAACTCAAATAAATAGGTATAGCTATAAACATTAATAAAAACTGAAATAATGTAGGTAGCCCAAAACCCTTTTATTAAGATTACTTACTACTACTTACGATAAGAAAATCACACTTGCAAAGACTTTTTAGTCAAAGATTAATTGCTTTGAATCAGTGAAGAGGTCTCAAAAATTTGACTACTTAATTATTTTCCGATAACTTTTCACTGTTATTTATTTGCTTCACAATCACAAATGATTCGAAATTAGGTACTTACCTACATACATACTGTAATAAATATCACCTATTCTATACAGGGTATAAATCTCAACTTTGAATAAAATTGGAAAAATTTGTTCCACTGGACACGCATGGTTCTATATTTGTTTGTGCTTTGAGATCAGATCAGAATCGAGACAAAAATCATAATATTATTTGACAGTCCAAATAAACACCCTGTATACCGTAATATCTTGCATACAGACATCTGCATGACATATATTGATTGACTAACAAAAACACTAAAAAAAACTGTAAAGTATTTTGCATTTTGTGTTCGAAAGCTGTAAATAAATGACGAATTAAGGGCCCTCACTAGGCGACTCGTCGCAGCATAGCATTCATATTTGGATGGCCGGACATGCCAAAGCCCATGTGCTCAAGTCCCCTTGTGACGATATCAAAGCAATGTGAGTGCTCAGATTACGAAAATAAGATTCAAAATCATTCTCGCTTACGAATATCCTTTGCTATGCCTTGCCGCACCGTGCCGCTTGGTGAGCGCCTTTCATCACCAATTTGTCTACTTACGAAGATTCCTCTTCAACTAACGCTGTCTGAGACAACGAGATCTGTTGTGATCTCGGCATTTTTCTGATACAAAATGTTTTTACACACGGCGCTAATAAATACAGTATCACCCCGGCGGCTATTAAGGAAATCGCGCATAAAGCCCATTGGGCAGCTTTGATAGATGTCGCCACGTCTGCAACCGGCCTTATAAGTTGGCAAGTGGACTTGAGTGAGGAAGTGGTGTTGTATGGGCCAGTGATGCGAACGTTTGCGCCGCAGTCTGATTTTTGGAAGCCGATCCAGCCGGCTGATCTGTTGAATGTTACCTGAAAATTATGAGAAATCCTTTAAGGCACATTTTTATGAATATCTTTCTTCTTTTCGTGTCGACACGGTTCTATGATTTTTTTTTGGTGTAAAGTTCACACTTCACAGAAGTGATGGGTGCGGACATCAAACAAAAATATCTGATTGTCTACACTCATACGTGCGCTTTGCACGGGTCCATTAAACAGGTTAAGCTATGTTTGCCGCGGTTGGTTCGTGGATGGGTGACCATCTTTACATACCAAGCCCCCGCCGTGCCTCGGAAAGCACGTTAAGCCGTCGGTCCCGGCTGTCATTCGTGGATCTTTGACAGTCATTACGGGATGTCAGAAACCCGAAAGTCTGACAACTAGTCTTATCAAGAGTTATCGTAGTACCCAGCAACTGGATTGTGGAGGTCAGATAGGCAGTCGCTCCATGTAAAATACCGGTATTCAGCTGCATTCGGTTAGACTGGAAGCCGACCTGAACGTAGTTGGGAAAAGGCTAGGCAGATGATATCATATTTTTATATCAATACCCATGAAGTCTGTAACGTTCGCAAGCTAATTTAATTTGCGCTTGTAGATGGAAGTATATTTATTTTTAATGTAAATGTGTATACCTGCAGTCCCTCCATAGCGGTATATCCTAGGACTGTCTCTGTACCTCCCGCATCCAGTCCCAGCTTATAACAATACGTGGACAGCGTCCCTGATGTAACACTGCTGTTATGGACACCAACGACTAACATGTAGTTCTGGAAAGATAAAACATTTATCATCATAATCAGCCTATAATATTCCCACTGCTGGGACACAGGCCTCATCTGTGCAAGAGGCCGTAATCGCGGGCCCAGTGCGGGTTGGTAGATGTCACATGTCTTCGAATTTTTGGTTTTAGTACATGCCGGTTTCCTCACGATGTTTTCCTTCACCGTTTTGAGAGCAGTGGTGATGGAATAATTTACGCAAAATAAAGCGTTTGTCAGAGATCGAATCTACGACCTACAACTCGATAAGTTACGACCGTTACCACTGAGTAACCACTGCTCTAAATGGATTGAAGCTCACTTTGAGCTAACTTACTACTTAACTAACAATATTTATCGCTTTAAACATGCAGTGTTTATTTATTTAATACTTCACGCACAGAAATGTACAGAGGCGGACTTAATGCCAAAGGCATTTTCTACCAGTCGACCTTTGGGTGATGCAGAGACAAACAGTGGTAGGTGCAATTACTCGTGTTTTGAATATTAGTGTTAGTGTTCTTCCTCCTCTCTCCTACTTGATCTATGCTGTGCCTGACAGGGTCCATAATTGTGACTAATATAATTATTTCTCTACCAAATATATACATACGCAATAAAGAATTGAGAATTATTTCTCCTAAAATTTCACGGTCTGATGTTTGCAGAAAAGATCGTTATTTTTGGTTACCTGCGGTGGTATCTCCAACGTGAAGTACTGGTTATCAGCATCAGCGCTTAGAAAATCTATGGCCAACCAGGGCAATGTCCATACTTGGGGCTCTGGCCAGCAGGCAGCCTGAAACCAGTTGAACGAAATCTTAGGGTAAACTAGTTCTGCCCACGGCCTTTCCCGCGTTGATGTCGGAATTTTTTCGGGAACGTGCTACCGACTTCTTATAACATTTATCTGCCAGTGAAAGTCCCGTCAAAATCGGTCCAGCCGTTTCGGAGATTAGCTGGAACTGACAGACAGACAAAAAAGTTAGTGTCGCAGCACGTCCCCGTGAGATAAATTCCGCAATCCACCCGGGTGAAACCGTGAGCACAGCTCGTATATACAGTGGTGGTCATATAATTAAGAACGCTTATTTTAGGGATGATTCTCATTACACCGTCCCGTGTCCGGGCCGGGCCTTGTCCGGGCCGAGGCCGGAGCGGAGCCCGTGCGTGCTGCACGTTTATATTACACCGGGTTATAAGACTTGGAGGGGGCGTGTCCGTGCAACAACCGTGGTGTAGACGAGCGTCGTCTAGGCCCAGACGGGACACGGATCATGCACTGTGCCACGGACACGGCACGGCATGGGCACGGCCCGGTCCAATGAGAATCATTCCTAAACGGTTTTTTTAACTAACGAGTATAACTAATTGCATGTACATTTGTTTTGTATTTCTCTCGGTATTGCAACACTTTTGCGTACTAGCGGAACATGAGCTGATACACATGATTGGCTAAAAAATAAATACATAAACTTTATACATTAGATCTGAACTTAGTACTACTTACTGGCTGGTCACATAGTTAAGAACGCTGAATAGTTTATTCTTTTTAATTAATTTTAAATAGAGAACACTCTGTGGCTCTGTGGTTGTAGGTCACTATTCGTATAATTTTTGCGCTATTTAGTGCTGAAAAGTCTTAAAGGTGATTGCTTAATATGAAAACAATGGGGAAAAATAAAAATTTAGGTAAATCTACGAGGGAATTAATAAATAAAATTTCGCGAGAAGAATTGGTAGTATAATAAATAATTGTTTTAAAAATTAAAAAATACGCTTTAAAAACCAAACTAATAAAGGAGAAAATCATTTAATTCAATTAAAAAGCGTAGGGTGCTTGACATTAATTGATTATAAAAATACCTTAAAAAGCACCCTACGCTTTTTAATTGAATTAAATTATTTTCTCCTTTTTTAGTTTGGTTTTTAAAGCGTGTTTTTAAACTATTATTTATTTTCTATTTTTTAGTTCTGCTAACTACAAAAACGTGTTTTTTTTCCTTGTTTTTAATTTTTCTCAATTTTTTTTAAATTATTGAATTGTCATCGTTTCTCGATAAGTTTACAAAGTTTAAAATACTGGCATTCAGCTGCATCCGGTTAGACTGGAAGCTGACCCAACATAGTTGGGAAAAAGCTAGGCAGATTATGAAATATGGATGAGTAATCAATATAATTTACCTCTCGCTTATTCCAGAATTCATCTAATATCAGCACCTGAGATTTTCTGAATTCATTCTTTAGTTCGTCCACAACCTGAAACATGTGAAGTTACAAAATTAAATCATGGCTGGCGCATCATGACTATTAGGCATCAGGTCCGTGACTTCACGACAGTTTTATTTAGGAACCGTAGTACCTAAGTGCCAATTTCACCAATTAAACTGAACGCGATCATCACATCTTAACCGCGTTCAAGAGCTGTCAGTGTCATTGTTTTGGAATATTGACACTGACGTTTAGATGTAGGGGTTTATTTATAAACGTTGATTAAAGTTAAGAGATGTTTTAACTTAGGCAAAAAGGAGTTGGAAAATATTAGTTCATGAAATAATTGAATTCAAAGATTTCAGTTTTTTTATCTGTTTTTGAACACCATGAAATAGTAGCCGCCATGTTATTACGTCATATCGCTCAATAAACTAATTAACTGAACAATTTTGTAGTTTTATTATTTTCGTAACCAAAGTCATTTTTACTGAAATAATATCTTACATTCAGAAGCAACCCAACGATAAGTAGAATAATAACTCATTTAGTAAATTATAAACAATTCTCATACAAAATATCAGCGCATTTGTTTACTCAGCAAACTGACGGCATACCCACAGACCAATATGGCGTCCACTGCGTCCAGCGTTTTCGTCAAATTACGCGCGAAATATGAAAACATAACATTTTAATGCATTTTTATTGCACTAATCGATTAAATAAAATAAAAAAATGTTTTTTTGTGCTTTGTTAGCATTTTAGAATCTAATTATGACACTTTTCAAAAATAGGTGTAATACCCTATTATTGGGTGGCGAGATTGACGCGCAACCTATAACCATGGATTCAGCATATGATTCTACACCCCGTAGCATAGATTTTTGTAGGTTATTAAAAAAAATCTGCTGTTCCATACATTTTTAACACGTAGGTATTGCACTTTTTTTCTATGAAACAACAGTTTTTTTTTTGGTCTAGAATAATGTGCTGAATTCATAGTAATAGTTTGCGCGTCGACCACCCTGTATAACTATTAAATTCATTATGAATTACCTGTCTAAACAATTTATCCGGCAATTTAATCTGAGTAGTTCCACTGTCCACAATGCTCTTCACACTATTCAGTTTTACGCACGTTTCTTCATCAGGATCTTTCACCTTGTCTTCAACTAAGATCTCTCTTGTTTGAGGGGTCATTGAACGCATGACTCTGATGGATATCACACCTACTTCATACCAACGTTGTCGTAATACTGGAGTCCGGAATGTTTTATTGGTATTTGGGTTTGGTGTGTGGTCATCTGCAATTATAAAAAACACGCTTTAAAACCCAAACTAAAAAAGGAGAAAATAATTTAATTCTATTAAAAAGCGTGGGGTGGTTTTTGAGGTATTTTTATAGGTAATCAATTAATATCAAGCAACCCACACTTTTTTTTGAACTAAGTATTATTTATTTTCTATTTTTTAGTTCTGCTGACTACAAAAGCGTGATTTTTTTTTATTTTTTTTTATTTATTGACTTGTTATCGGTTATCGATAAGACTATACTCCATTTACAATAGCATTAGACAGAAGTTAAAAAAGGTTCTTTTTAATGTACACTTCGTAACAAAATTACATTAAACGTGTTGCAGTTACGATTAATGGCAAAAAAATTAAAGTGTCAATGCTAAAAACTTAAAAGAAGCAGGAGTGAACAATACCGAGTGACTAAATTAGCTGATGACGACGAAGTTTTACCAAACGTATTGTGGGTCGTAAGTTGTTATTTAAAATAAAGTATTGTAAAAAAAATGTATTTTATTTCCTTTAATCTTAATTAGATTTCAATCATCATGTGATTGTTTGTTTCATTCATTCGTTTTGTTGTAGGTTTGTAATGTGTGATGAAGATGTTATTAAAAATAGAACATTATTTAAAATAAAGTATTATAACTCAGTATTTAATACTCTCTACCTACCTCTCTTATCTACCTAATAAAGTTAGAACTTAACTTTGAAATAAAATGTTTTGCACTCCTGCTTCTACGAGCCTCTTTTTTCTAAAGCTATAATAAATGGGGTATACAAAGTTTAAATGAAATCTGACCGTTTGAAGTGGGTCAAAATCAAGTCCAAAAAAGGTGTCGGTTGCAAACAAACAAAAATATAGGTGAAGCTAATAAAAGCGTGTTAATAAAAAGAAGAAATTATTCTAATCTAGTTTCCAAATAAATATGTCAATGAATCGGTCTTGCCTTTTTCCTACTTTGTTGGGGTCGGTAAGGTTAATCGGATGCAGTTGAATACCAGTATTTACATAGAGCGAATGCCTATCTGATCTCTACAGCCCAGAGTCTGGATTATAGGACACTCCTTGGTAAGGCGCCATTCAAGTATTACGTAAGCACCACAGGGGGGCGGGGGGTCTTTGCTTTGCTTATTTTTGATGACATGGGAGATGGGGGGTATGGATGGTGATTACGTCAGCAGAATTTATTTATTAACTTTTGGATTTTCTACAAAATTTAGTCGATTTTGGTTTGAACACATATGGCAACCCTACTTGTCTATGAATGGCTCGAAGAAAACGATGACAATATACCAAAATCACAAGAAAGTGAGCAGACACGTTAGGTGTCTGCTATCAATGTTTACGTGGGAATGGGAGGGGGGAGTAAGAGCTTTGCTTACTTTTGCTGACGAGGGGGAGGGAGGCGTCAATAATTGCTAAAAAACTGCTTACGTAATACTTGAATGGCCCCTAAGACTGGTTGTAAGACTTTTGGGCTTCGGACGACCCATAACCACTGTCAAATATCTACGAATAACATAAATAACAGCCGGGATCAACGGCTTAACGTGCATTCCGAGGTTTGGAGAGGTCTCAGTATGTAAAGACGGAAGAAGAAACTCGGCAACCGTTGTTTTACCTGGTCGAACGACCCATGTGGCTGTTATCTATGTAAATTTTCGCTACAACTTCTAAAGTATAAAACATTTTCACTGGTATTAGTGTTTCTGATAACAACTTACTTCATACTAGTTTTATCATCATCATCAGCCTACAGCGGTCCACTGCTGGACATAGCATCTCTAATTGCACGCCATTCAGCTCGATTCTCGGCAATCTCATCCAGTTGCTACCAGTCACCCTGCGAAGCTTGTCACTCCACCTAGCCTGAGGGCGTCCTACCTTACGTTTTCCGATTCGCTGTCTCCACTGAAGAATACGTCTACCCCAACGGTCATCGGTTCTATGACTAATATGGCCGGCCCATTGCCACTTCAGCTTGCTAATTCTGTGAGCTATGTCGACAAACTTTGGTTCTCTGCCGGATCACCTCATTCCGGATTCTATCTTTCAGAGATACTCCGAGCATAGCTCGTTGAGCGACTTTAAATTGATGGACCAGCCGTACCGTGAGTGTACACGTCATACTAGTATTAAATCGGTATATTATTTAATGGGAATAATTATTGTTCCAATAGGAATAAGGATATGAATAGATTTTATGGTTTTTTTTTTGTTATATCAGCCTGTAGATGGCACTGGCATCTTGTATTAAACTAGTGACTAGAACAACATGCCTACTAGCATTGAATCTAATTATGGCATTGTTCCGCCAGACTTATAAGAAGGTTTATTTATAGCCAAAAGGCTCATCACTCACTTAAAGTGATGACAAAGACTTATCGTAGTTTAAGTCTAAACTAAAGAGGTACACTTGTCTGTTTGTAAGAGGTAAGCATGCGAAGTAACAATCCGATTTCAAAAATTCTTTCACTAATATAAATTTTCACTATTCCCGCCTACCATAGGATACCTATTTTTTTTTATGGTTACCTATAGTATAGAGTTGACTTCATCTCGGGCAATAGCAAATTAAAAATATGTACCGGCGGCGACGACATCGGGAATTGGGCGAATAGGCGAAATTGTTTATTCTTCTTCATATAAATTGTCTGCTAGGCATTCATGCAGAATGAAATTGATAACAGGGTGGCAGGACACATTGACGCATAAACTGTTTCCATTCAGTAGGTACATGATTCTGAACCTTTAAAGAAAAGCATTTCCATACCTACATTTTGACCGCACTTTTTTATGAAATAGATTTATTTTTTTATTTTTTATAACCGACGAAAATTGTCTACGCTAGGGGTCTAGAATCATGTATTAAATCAATTGTAATATTTTGTGCATCAATGTCCCTTCCACCCTTAATTTTCCACAGGCTTAGGTACTTATGTACTTATTTATTGTATTTATTTAGGTTAGCCTACAATTGTTTACACGTTACATTTCAATATTAAAAGTGCACGATATACATTTGTAAGTGCAACAATTACTTACAGGCCAACGCCACATGCACTAATTTATTTATACTATAAATTTTCATTAAAATACTGTAAAACAAACCATAAATCTATCAATTAACAAACATATTAAGAAAATCTAATTAAATATATTATATTGATGTGCAATCAAATAACAGATAAATTATTTGAACGAAAGTAGGATTAAATATTTGGTTTACATTAGAAAATAATTAAAAATTAAATAACACTATAAAAGTATAAACATTAACAAATTGGCAATTAATATTATGTCTTAGTTGTGAGAATAGTATTCAATCATTAATTTACAACATTTTTCTATGCTATCGTGGTGAACGTCAATCAGGTTATGATTGACGTTGACCACGATAGCATAAGAAATTGTTGTAGCTGTTTAGGATTATACACATTCTCGGTATTAGTGAGTTAGCACCTAGGACAGTTCTACGCAAGGCGGGTAAAGCGATACATATAATAATAGACTTCAATTTAACTTACCAATAACTCTAAAGTAACCATAATGTGTTGTATTGGTCGTGCTAATTGGTCCACAGAGTTTCAAATAGAATGACATTGGTTTGTTCAAATTGCGATCTAGTGCATCCAGCCAAGATTCGACTGAGCCAGTCTTACCCCATGCGCCAACTGGCATGTAGGCTAGTCCCAGGAGACCCTGAAAGTTAGGGTAAAATCTACCTGCTTTCAACTGTAATGTCTAGCAATTAATATTTACCAAAGTCTAAGACAAATCATTTATTTCAAATTAGATTTTACCAACGGTTTCGCCCGCGTGAAGGTCAAAAATTATCCCATGGGAACGTATTACCGGAATAAAAAGTATCCTGTGTTAATCCAGATTATAATCTGTGTGCCAAATTTAATCCAAATCCGTTCAGCCGTTGTTGCGTGTTTGAGTAACGTAACAAACACCCAAACATACAAATTTTCACATTTATAATATCACAGTAGGACAGTAGGATGATATAATCCTCTAGATTGTAAAATGCATGTTTTCAAAGTGTAGGTACCTACTTTTAATTTGAGTTTTTTATTTAACACTCAAATTTTATCTTGGATATGTCCTATTGTGTGCATTAAGTTGTTAAAATAGTTAATTTCGATAACTTAATACAATCTTAGAACTAAGTACTTCATCATCATCATCATTTCAGCCGAAAGACGTCCACTGCTGGACGTAGGCGTCCCCCAAAAGGCGGGTTTTGCCATAATCGCCATGCTTGGCAGGCGGGTTGGCGATCGCAGTGTGGTGGTGAAATGCATAGAAAACCCTGCTGCCCATTCTCTAGTAAGTCCCCTAGTCGCCTTCTACGACACCCACGGGAAGAAATGGGACTAAGTACTTACTTCACTATAAAATGAATCACAATCCTTTTTAGACACTTCCTATAATTTCGGCAGGCATTTAAGTCTAATCTTTTAAGGCTAAGTTTAGGCTTAAATTACTTAGTATTTTAAGCTCAACAGTATAATTTAAGTAGCACTAAAACATTAATTAACAGATTGAGGTGCGGCCATACTTACAACATGTTATGGCTGGCACACCCAGGGCGGTCAGCTTTGATAAAAATATTACCATGGCGTGAGTAATTCTCATAACAAATTACAGTTTTTGCCGATTCAAACAAAGGATATTTACTTATTTAACTTTTACTCGCGACTTCACTCGCGTGGAGATCGGGTTATACTGCGGGGTCCAAGGAGGATTCCTATGTCCATACCCAGAGGGGTACTTGCGTAACGCACCAACAATAGGAATGGCTTTTATTTTGACAGTTCAACAACATTCATTGCATTATTTACATTGCTGAGCATACAAATTTTTGGAACAATATGAAGCAATGTATTAGCAATACCCTTTAAAATTATTCAGATTCTGATTGATACTGTCCTCCGCAATAAGGGTGCCGGCCATGATCTACCTGTGTGCCAGTTTCATCCAAATCCGTTCAACCGTTAAGGCGTGATAAGGTAACAAACAGACAGAGTTACTTTTACTCTATCTATCATATAATTTATCTGTCATTGCTTCATTTTTAATTATAATTATTTTTACATAATGTGGTATGGTAATTTTATTTTAGGTGCATCGTTTTCACAATTTTTTTAATTAATTTAATTTTATAATTATATAATTAGGGTACCTATGTAAAATATTGTAAAACATTTTAAAAGAGTAACGTTGGAGTTTCTTTCCCATCCTTCTCCATACGAAACTACCTTTTGAAAGAGGCGACTAGAATCAATTCTATTTTAATGTAAATGTCAAAAAGTGTCAAAAGTGCCTTTTATGTGCCTATTTGAAATAAATGCTTTGACTTTGATGCATTTTTATTATTGCTCTGGAAGTATGGATTTACTGCTCACCTGCCAACCCGAGGCTTTAGTGAAAAAGTCATGACTGTCCGTTATAAGTGCAAAGTCTGAGCGCACTTCTTTTAGTCCATTCAGTGTCGGAAACTGAATGAAGTCGGAGGCTAGAACTCCTGTCCATGTGCCTTGAGTATATGCGGCTTGTATCTGTAAATATTATTTGATAGATATTAGAAGTCCGTCAGTGGAATATTTTAAAATTTAATTAAAAAAAAGGCGGCTGTGTCTGTTATAAAAATGTTCCCAATTCAATAAGAGAGCAATAGAGGCCCAGTGGTATAGGACCCGAATTACCAGTTGTAGGTCATGAGTTCGAACCCAAGAAACATTACTTTGTGAAAGTACTTATTTGATTTCATCACCACTGCTCTCAAAACGGTGAAAGAAAGCATCGTGTAGAAATCGGAATGTCAATTCGAAATTTCGAACACATGTGACATCCACCAACCCGTACTGGGCCCGCGTGATGAATTACAGCCTACTCCCACTCACAGAGAAGGCCTACACAGGCCTTCTCTGTGAGTGGGACACCCCAGAAGTGGGAACATTATTTATAGACTGTTTATGCATGATTATGCAACATGCAGATATTCCAGTCAGTCGCTTATAACAAATTATAAAAGAAATATTTGATGTTTTCTTTTTTGTTTGACGTTTTCTAAAAATGAAAAAAAATTATCGCCCCCGAAACCGCCTGCATACTATATTTAATAAAAATCGTTGACGCCGTTTCCGAAATTCAGATTATATAATATATATATATATATATATATACACAAGAATTGCTGTTTGAAGATATTAGATTCGATAGATAAATAAATCAGGCTCCTCAACTACTTAAGTTACGGACTACAGCAATCAGCGATGGACTAAGAGCTTAGGTAGATATCAGTGGTATACCTACCTAGTCCAGTACTAAAGACTTTATCTGCATTTTTTTAAATCAAATTAGTTTTTGTTTTGAGATCCCAATTATGACAAACCTTAAATCAATATGCACAAGGTTCTACTTACACTGTTGCCACTATTATAGAGACTGCTTGATTTATTTGCATGAAAGTATTTATCAGTATCATTCCGAGCATAAGATGCTAATGCTAAAGTTGTGCTCCCTGTATCCACTAATAATTTGAACTGCAAAAAGAAAATTAAGCGTTATTAAATAAATAATCATATCTATCTTCAGGTGATTAAAAACTGTTGCTTTTTAAAGTTTTCAATGACCTAGATATACAAATAAAACCAAACTACCTAGTTAATTCTACGTCTTCAAACAAGGCTATACTACTTCATACTACCTAAATCTTTCTTCTTTCTCTTTTTTTTGTTTTGGCAAGACTGGCAGCCGATCGTCAATAATTTTGGTGTTACCATTATATTGTAAAATAAATGTATTTCGCTGGATAAGTCCGCTATCTAAAGTAGGATTTATTGATGATTTTTTGGTATATTGGCGTGTGCTAGCTGACATTATGGCAAATATTTTAGTTTTATCTTTCGCAACGTTATTTACGTAGCTACCTACCACTGTATAGAATCAAGTTCTTCTAACATAACAGACAGCTGTGCTGCTGGGGAGTTTGTTGCGCCACTTCTTCTTCCCAGCTAAAGCGGTGAAGGGCGGAAGTGGTGAAGGGCGGGCGTTTTGGGGGACTGTGTTATGTAGTTTTGACGTTCAAAAAGTGCTGACACCAGCCTAGTTTGAATAAATGACTTTTAAGTTTGATTTTGATTTTAAACAAGGCCTACGTAATGCGTTCTCCTCCCTTACTTACTTACTTGTTAAGCTTGTTTAATAAGCTTAACAAGTAGGTAAGTTCTACGTCCTCAATATAGAACTAAAAAATAAAGACCACCAAGATGGCATATAAGTACCAGTAGTTTTGACCAATAATAACAATGTACCCAGAAAAATTAAGTTATTCAACAGGAATGTTTACAAGTGGGTCGGAATTACAATAGCTGAGCATATCTTCTGCCTCTGTGTAATAAGAGTAACAGGCGGTCCAATGTGCCGTACCAGACCGCAGCTCATGTGCTGCTAAACTACCAGGTGTTCACCACTGTCATGGCAAAGTACTTCGCTAAAACCCAGGTCAAGTCGTCGCTAGCCTACCTGAGACGCTGGGGTGAATTCAATAACCGATTTTCACACCTGCATGCAAAATATGAGCTTTGACGTGTCGTTGCAGACACCAGACCTATCTCTTCTCCCTATCAAATAATGAAGGTAAGTTTTCAGAACTGCAGTAATCTTTTAAAGCTGCATGAAATATAAACATATTCTTTGTTTACCTATTGGCACGCTTGTAAAAGTGAAAGATCATCTTACTTCCAATTAGTTGTTGCAGTTTTTTGACAGGATTCTGCAACTAATCTAGAGTGCTACACACAAACCCTTGATTCTCTATTTTATAACAATGATCACAATTTCAAACACTTTTGTAATAAAAAGTAAACAAGTTAGTATAAACATCATTGTTGTAGGCATCATAACAATATCTGTATGACACAGAAAACCAATTGTCTGTCTGTGTTACCACAAACAATTTTATCTAATTGTTCCTGTAAGAAGGTAAACAAGTAAATTCTTCTATAACATCATTTGCATTGTTATGCATCATTATAAAGTAAAGTTTAGATGATGAGTATATAAGAGGCCAGCACATCAAGCTACCCCAATCGGTCCTTTGTTAGTTTTTCAACTTTACCATAAAAGAATAAGGTTCATGTTCGATTGGGAAAATTTGACAATTTGGGATAACTTGATGTGCTGGCGTCTGTACATACTACTTTTATAGGAATATGATGGTTTTTCTAAAGCCTGATGTTTACAGCTGAAGCGAGGTCTGTAGACATACAGAGGCCAGCACATCAAGCTACCCCAATCTGTCAAATTTTTTAATAGTTTTTAAATTTTATTGCAAATACATAAGGCTCAAATTCAATTGGGAAGATTTGACAGTTTGGGATAACTTGATGTGCTGGCCTCTGTACATCATTTCAGGCCTTGTTTCCCCGAAGGATTGGGGAGAGGTATACACCCACATTTGGGCATTTATGTTTAGTCTCATGTTATAGGTGAGCCTATTGCCATTAACCAGGCTCAATTTCATACTGTGGGCTGCTTTTCTATAGATCTTTCCGTATTAATTGGTACAAGTGTATCTACTTAGTTTTTTTCAAAAGCACTATGCTCACTCCCTTTGCCCTGCAGAGGGACAATACATGCTGATTATTATTATTTCAATAAATACATATAAATGTAATTTTTTAATATTAGAAAATAAAATATATAAGAATATAAAAAAATTGTAGCCCACGGTATCGGGAACAGGGTCCAAGCTACCGGTGGTCAGGGCTCCAGATAGAGGAACCTCCTAACAATGCGAGCCATGTCCAGGAGTACCGCTTTCTGGAACAATACTTTGATCCAGCTGCCCAACGAGAGCTTCCTTAGGTGTTGATCGAGGCTCTTTGCTATCAAACCATTGGCTATTATGACTATCGGTATAATGCTTGTTGAGTCCACATGTCGACAACCCCGTGAGCCAGGTCAAGAATTCAAGATACTTGATTTTGTCTTTCTTGTTATGAGGGACTGATCATTGTTAGCATTATTATTATTGTTTATGCTCAGCTCTCTGTGTCTCACCCTAAGTTTTGTATATTTCTTTTTAGCCACATTGGTGAACAGAGATGGGTTATAATCGGGGTCCAGAATGATATTACAGCCATTACAAAGGTTTACTCTGTTATTTTCTAATACTGGGCTCGTGATTTTAATACATTCATATGAAAAGAATATCCTTGAAGATACGACCTTAAAAAATATAATTAGCAATAGGCAATGTCTATTTTTAAGATGTTCCATATGACCTCCTACCACTTTAAGTTTGTTAAAAATATTGATGTTTGGAAAATAGCCAAATGATCAGCCAAAGGGGCAGTCCGGAGGTGATCTTAGAGGTGATGCTGCAGTTCATCTTTAGTAGGTAAAATGTAACATTACTCTTGTTTACTTTCAATTATTTAATACTTAAAATCTAATAGGAGACATTCTGGCTCTTACCTTTTGATGCGGATGGCCTACATTAACTTCTATAGCATAAGCTTCCCCAGCATTGCCGTATAAATTGATTTCTTCACAAAAAGAATTACTCAAACAAACAATACAGATTTGAAAAAATATTAATATCACTGTCATCTTTAATTATACTGACATTATACGACTCGTTCACGATTAAGTAACAATAAGATATATTAGGAATGCTGCTCTTCTCAGTATTTGTTTCAAATAAACTCCTCGATTGATTATTTTTGATAAATATTTACGTCGATGCGCTCAACGACTACTATCAACTGTCAGATAAACGATTAAACACTGACATTACTGACAAGACAAGGCCACATTCCGAATAAGAAAAATAGCGCTGTGAGCGCTCACATCAATAATTTGCGTTCCGATATAGCAGCAAAGAACTGTCATTTTTGTCAACAATACGGAACGCTCGTGAACGCGCTAACAGTGCTCACTTAATGTTAAAACCTATTTAAACCATATAAAACTTGTATACATCACAAATTTCGTCTTATTTGGTTAGGTGGCGACTCTAGCCAGACGCACTATATCCAAGTTAGCTAAAGTTAGGAAACGATTCAAAAAACAAAACAGCACAACTGTCATTTTTGACAGCGCTCACAGTGCTATTAATATTACGCATGGTCGGCGTTATCGCAAGATGGCGCATGTCATGACGTCATCTATGACGATTCACGGGATATCGTTATCGCGCTCACGCCAATTCGGAACGGGTGTGAGCACGCTCAAATCGATATTATCGTATCTCGGAACGTAGCCCAAGTGACAGTCAGTTCATCAACTTGACAAACGCTGGGTTCTACCAGGCCGCTTTCCGAATTAGAAACCGATTAAGATATCATGATTATGACATCTGAGAGTTGTCATTAATTATCAATAATATGGAACGCTCGTAAACGCTCTAACAGTGCTCACTCAATGTTGAAACATATTTACTCCATAAAAAACTTGTATACACCACAAATTTCGTCTTCTAAGGTTAGGAGACGACTCTGAAGCACTATTTCTAATAAATCTAAGTTAGCTACAGATAACAGATACGATACGATATGACCCAAAACAAAACAGCACAACTATCATTTTTGATAGCCCTCACGTTGATATTTGTTTAACTCATGGTCGGCGTTGACGCAAAATGGCGGTCATCTACGACGATTCACGGGACATCGTTATCGCGCTCACACATTCTAAACGAGTGTGAGCACGCTCAAATCGATATTATTGCAACTCGGAACGTAGCTTAAAAGTTGGAAAGTTGAAGTTGTAGGCATCAACTGCATTTTACGGAGATCGCTGAAAATATAGTGATATCACAATATTCTTTTATTATTTTCTTATTATTGTACACCATAGAGATCCAATACAGAGATGTTGTTTTTTATTTAAAACCACCAACAACAACAACCTGCCATATTCTATTCTATACTAATAATTACTTCGTACAAACTTATGCATTGAAGAGTAATAAATAATTTCAATCACGAAACGCGCGCTTTTCAATGTCAAATAATGTCAGATAAACTTCAATCGTAATCGAACGTTGTCATCTTGACAGCGACTCCAACGACACAAACTTGCAGTTTGGAACTTTTGTAAGAGCAAGATAGCCTGTTACACTTTTGCTAAAGTGAGAGAGAGGTAAATCACTTTTTATGTCTGAAATGTAAATATATCTTACGTCAAAAATTGCCGAACGATTTCTCCTGGATTCAATTCAATTCATTTTGATGAATTTCTAAGTCTGATCTGATCATGTGTTTTGGCTTGTGGTGAACATTGAGAGCATCCCGCTTAAACTTTTTATCAATCTAAAAATTGTAGTAAGTTCCAAGTAATTTTTTACAATGAGTCTTTGGGTAGACAAGCATAGACCGAGAGATTTGATGAAACTAGATTTTCATACAGATCAAGCGGTTCGATTGAAGAGTCTCGTTCAGCAAAGTGATTTCCCCCATCTGCTTGTTTACGGTCCTTCGGGAGCCGGTAAGAAGACTCGCATCATGTGCTTACTGCGAGAGCTATACGGATCTGGCGTAGAACGGCTGCGGCAAGAAACCATGACGTTTACAACACCTTCCAATAAAAAAGTAGAAATAATGACAGTAAGTAGCAACTATCACATTGAAGTCAACCCAACTGATGTCGGTATACACGATAGAGTGGTTATTATGGATTTGGTGAAGAATGTGGCACAAACCCATCAGATAGATTCATCTGGACAGAGAGAATTTAAAGTTGTGATATTGAATGAGGTAGACGATCTAACGAAAGATGCCCAGCACGCATTACGTCGAACGATGGAGAAATACGTCGCCACCTGTCGCCTCATACTTATTGCCAACTCGATTTCTAGAGTCATTCCTGCAATCAGATCCCGTTGTTTAACCATCAGAGTACCAGCACCTACGGAGGCTGAGATTGCTTCAGTACTCAAATTGGTATGTAAGAAAGAAAGTTTGAGTATACCATCAGAGCTTGCTATGCGGCTTGCTAAAGCTGCAGATCGTAATTTAAGAAGAGCATTACTTATGTGTGAAGCTTGTAAAGTTCAGCAGTATCCCTTCACCGCAGACCAGAAAATACCTGAACCAGATTGGCAGCAATTTATCAGAGAGACAGCTGCTTTGATACTATCAGAACAGACACCGAAAAAGCTTGCAGAGGTCCGACAAAAATTGTATGAATTGATTATACATGGTGTGCCACCAGATATGATTTTCGGGGGACTTTTGAAGGAATTAGTCCGGAATTGTGACATGTCTATAAAGTGCCAAGTTGCCAGTCATGCTGCTACCTACGAACATAGAATGAGACTTGGCAATAAAGCTATATTCCACCTTGAAGCATTTGTTGCCAAGTTTATGGCGATCTATAAGAAGTTAGTTGAAGAATCCATGGGTGACATATTCTAAGGGATAGTATTAAGTAAAATCTCAATTGTGCCTGTTTTTATCATTTTTAATAAATACCTAAAATTCAATTATACAATGCTTTTTTCATGCTGAATGATATTACAGAAATAATGTAGATTCTAATAATTGAAACAATTACTTGTTGTAATACTTATAATAATGTTTTATAGGTACTTTAACACAAAATAATCTAAAATTATCAACTACTGAATGCATCAAGGCTGCTACAATTTCATTTGAAAAGTGATCCAAGATAGATTGTTTTTTCTGTATGGCATCATCAATTATGTAAGCGTCGTCAGAATCTGTAACAGAAAAATGCTTATCAGTTACAAGATTAACATAAAACGAATTATCACACCTTTTTTGATTATGTAGGTGTGTTACATATATTGTAGACAAAATAATATATTTAAAAAAAATATGTATTGGCCTCCAACAAGATAGACCGATGACTGATGCTGGATGCGAGTAGCACAAGCTGGTAATGCTTGGGGGAGGCCTATGTCCAGCAGTGGACGTCTTTCGACTAAAATTATGGTAATAAACGTATATTGTCCCACTGGTCGTCCCCCATACTATCCAATTTTCTTTAATGTTCACAATTAAGGGAAAGCGCCAGGATAAACCGCGAAATTCAAATTTTCTTACGTTTATTGTAATTTTCTAGTCAGTGTCAGGCTGTAGGTATGTTGATAAAAATATGAATCTCAACTGTAACAATTATGTATTTACAGCATTAAAATCATCAACTGGCACTGACCTGACAATTGGCCTTTGCAAATTGCAAAGATAGGTAAGAACATTTGAATTACGCAGGCTACTTTAAGGCGATTCGCACACTGCCCCGCATGATGCAGCGTAGCGCGTGGATGCGTGTTCTTCCGTTGCTTGTAAGTATCTCCGTTTGTATGGAAAACACGCACAACCGCGTGTATGCGCGTGATCCGCATGAACGCGCGTGGATGCATTTTCTGTGTGTTAGACTGTGCGTGTTTTCCATACAAACGGAGATACTTACAAGCAACGGAAGAACACGCATCCACGCGCTACGCTGCATCATGCGGGGCAGTGTGCGAATCGCCTAACGCATCTTCCTTCAGCAAAAATCTTTGCTTAAAGGAGAAGTGAGAGACTTACTAATGCGACCAAGCAAGACAGAAAAGACTAAGTAGGTAGTAGCTGTTACAAGGCCTAAAATATCTGATAGATCTACTAAAATATTTATAATCTTAATTTTAGTAGATCTATCAGTTAGAACTTTCTCCCTTGGTACCTGTATAGGTAGGTACTAAGGGATAAAGTTTTAACTTCCAATTATTTTTATTATTAGTCTGGGGAATTCTGAATTAATTATTACACATTACATAAAAGGCAAAGAATTATTGGGTAACCAACTAATGGATTATCCTTGTTTTGCTCTAGATAGAACAGACAAATGAAATCTCTTAATAGTTATCTAGGCTAAATGGTAAATAAGTATTGAGTTTGTTACAATTATTACAACTGCTGATGTTGCTAAAATCTTTTGAATGAACACTGACCGCTGTTTGATTAGCACGAGCACAATTTCTCCAAATCTCTGCAAATATTTTTTACCCGATTTTGTTTTGGATATTTGGATCCAATCCGATCATTAAAATTTAAAAATCCTTATCATGTTATACCTAAATGATACTCTGTGCCTAGTCAGATTGATAGTTACGACATCTCATGGCTATTATGGCTTTCGTGTTAGCCCAGTATGCATGACCATTCGACATGCAGCTGATTTGCCTAACAGCAAATAGCTGTCGTAAGGTTATAGCGGTCGTCTACCGATTTATAATTACTATATTCTCTGTCTACGCTTTATAACAATTACCAAAAATGTGAAGAATAAATATGGCGGTTCGACAGGCCGACAGCTTTCATTTAAGTCAAACTGTCATATTTATTCTTCAATATTTAAAAATTAGTCATTAAACTGACATTTTCGGGTTTTAGATTTGTGAACAGCGTATATAGGACTCCGATAACATAAATTGATGTTTGTTTCGGCACGTATGAAATGGTTATAAATAACTATTCTGGAAGAGTGTTGCAGGCAGTCGTTCCCCGAGTGTTTTAAAATTTGCACACCGAAGACAATCGAAACAAAGCATGAACCAATAAATCAAGGCTTACTCGGTTGCAAAAAATACGAAGGTATTCGCATATTCCTGACAGCTATCCTCTCTGGACCGATTAGAATGTAATCCTCATTATCAATGCCTCGTTGTATCATGCTTGCATAAGTTATGTTGCTCTCCGCACCGTCTGAAATTTAAAACGTTGCTGTTTTTGACCGACTTCAAAAAAGGAGGAGGTTCTATGTTCGACTGTATGTATTTTTTACGTATGTTCACGGATTTCTCCCCCAGTTGTGGACCGATTCTCAAAATTATTTTTTTTATTTGAAAGTGTATACTCCTAAGATAGTCCCATTGGCACCAAGTCAGGATCTTATGATGGAATCCCAGGTAAATCGAGGGCAACCCTCAAATGTTACAGGTATTAACAATGTTTTTCATATATTTTCTAAAACTTGCGACATTTGCGTATGGTCATCATCATCTCCTGACGCTGAGCTGATGAAGGAAGGTACAACTCTTTAACGGTTAGGAGTGGTAGGTAGGATGTTCGGGAATAACTTCGTTATATATAGATGGATTTGCAAAAATCTTTTTTTGTCCGAAAGAGGTTTATGCCGAAATGGTCCCATTTAAATTTCTTATAGATCTGTTGATGCGTTTCGGAGACAGACAAGGGAACTCTTCAAAAAATTACAACAAATCAACCGCGATTGCTGTAATCGCATAAATATGCATTGCTTTGACCCCAAGGATGATGAAATTTCGAATTGGTGTGGGGTAGGAACTATAGCTAAAAAGTGAAAAATAAAAACTTTTTCAAAAAAAAAAACAACCGACTTCCGGAAAACACTACAAAGTGAAAAATAACTTTAAATTCGGAAGGCGGTGACATTAAATTAAAATAGGTACATTCAAAGTCACCGACTTTCACTTTGTAGAGTTTTTCCGGAAGTCGGTTGTTTTTTTTACGTATTTGGGTAGTCGGAAATTGCCGAAACTGCGCTAAACTGCAGTTGAACAAAGTTCAATTGCACAAAACGGTGTGGTGTTAGCGTTTAGGTACTTACATGGGAGTTTGGACTTACCTACTACCTACTCCATTTGAAATAAGATTAGACATTCAAACAAACCTTTTTTACAGCCAGTTCCACCGATTCTGACTTCTATACCGTAGACATAAGGATGGCATTAAAAGCAAAATAGTAGCTAGTTACAATACCAACTGTTTACTGCAGCTGCCATTTGTTATGCCACTAACGCAATAGAAGTCAAAATCGGTTGATCGGACTGTAAAAAAGTTTTAGTTAAATGTCTAATCTTATTTCAAATAGAGTATAGTTACCTTGGACACAGGTGGTTTTAAAAGTTTGTGTTTTGTCACAAATCTGGAATACCTACACAGAGGTAGGTATATTAACATACCTAACCTACTTAATCCATAGGTGGGTACATAGGCTACCAAATCGATTAGTATTATTATTCGGAAAGGGAATAGATTCATAATAATTTCATCCATTACCACTATTAGGCATCAGGAATTTCAGTGTGATGTTATAATAAGAATCTTTGTTCCTTCAGACCTACATAACTTTATTACATCGTATAATAATATAATTATATGGAAGTATGTAAGATAATACTGTTTTATGTCGGTAAGTATTGGGCCTTTCCTTTCAAATAAAGATAGGTAAGTAATCATTTTGTTCTATAAGTAGGTATCTGAGTGGACTTGTCATTGCAGCAAATAAACAGGAAAGTTCATATGAATTCTTCATTACCAGTACTTATTTATTAATTGCCTACAACACAGCTGTTTTTACCGTCGTACCTACCGGTCGCAGCTGTCTTGTAATCGGTAACTTGACAATGAACAAACATCCAGTTTATAAGTAGGAAATCTATTTATAATTCTACCTTGCCTATATTGATCTCAATAAGTACATAGGTATGAAAACTACAGGGTGAAATTGAAAACATGCGACAAACCGAAATGGGAGATTGTACTCATCATTATGAACAACTTTTACTGAGGGACCAAAGATGCAATCGCAAAAAAAAAACAGCTGTTCCCTACATTTTGACGAGTTATGCGAACATAAATGTAGGGAACAGATGTTTTTTTTTCGGGATTGCATCATTGGTCCCTTAGTAAAAGTTGTTCATAATGATGAGTACAATCTCCCATTTCGGTTTGTCGCATGTTTTCAAATTCACCCTGTATAGCTAGCTGTAGTACAGACGCCAGCAGGTCAAGCTATCCCAAACGAAAAAAAAACCCAATTGAGTATGAACCTTATCATATTGAAATAAAGTTTGAAAATCTATCTAAGAAATTTGACAATTGTGGTAGATTGATGTGCTGGCGTCTGTACTCACTACCTTACCTACATCTTAGTAAGAATAGTATATATATATATGTAAGAATACCTAGTCAAAAAAAATATTGTACCACGCGGGAATCGAACCTGCGACAGGACAGTACTCAGTACAGACCTGCACCCTAATTGCGTAACTCACGATTAATTAGAATCTGTTTCGTTTTGAAACAGAGTGCTAAACCATTGCTTCGTATGTTCGAAAAATGTGTCTGCTCAACAACGTTAATAACGCAATGAATATTGTTGAACTGTCAAAATGAAACCGATTATGATTAATCGTATGTTACGCAATTAGGGTGCTGCAGCCAATCTCTCAACCAGTGCCACTGCGCCAACCAAACCGTCAAATTGTCAATTCGTAACTTTTTGCAAAAGTGGGATTTATCCACTCTACTTACGAATATCCATTGTAATGTAAGCGTTATGTGGTTCTTTTCTTCCAGCCACTTCCATACTTATCTGTCCGGACAAATGCAAGTCACTAGTGAATATCACTCCATTTTTGCCACCTTCCAAATCAAATCTGAAAACAACATAAAGAGTTTGGTCAAATTCTATGAACGTTTAAAGAATAAAATCAAAAGTACGTACCTATGTAGTTCTAATTTCAATGTTAACAAAATGCAAAAAGATATTTTGGAGATGCTGGGACTTGAACCCAGGACTTTCAGCATGCGAAGCAGACACTCTACCACTGAGTTACATCCCCGGTGAAAGCTATCGTTAAAATTAACGACTAGTAGCCGGTCCTTCCTAGAGCTTATCTTTTACGGTTTTTATGGCACTTATCCTGAAGAAAAAGTACCTAGCAAGTAAGTCAAGCCCCATACCTACATCAAACATAATTAGGTACTTAGCTCCTACCAACTATCCAATCCGTTCATATACATCCAAGATTAAATACCACAAATCTTTTTAGCACAAAAACATTAAAGTAAATTATGTTTGAATAATGATTAAAACCTCCTTCTGACGAGTTTCGTCCACCTAGCGCCGGTAACGTTGACCCTTCTCAGGGTAAATGTCGTTTGCTGTTCGGGTAAGGATAGGGCTATACTGTTGACAATGATGGGGTCGACAGGCTGCATGCCGAAGTGGCCTCCGTCCATTAGGAAAAAGAACGTCCTTAGACTACGGCGGAGGCAGTCTATGTTGTCCGCCCTGCATGTCGGGAACGGGAGCGGTGACACTGAAAAGAAAGAAATTATCCTTAGATAATTATGTTAGTGAAGAACCTGGTTTGGAAGTGGGGAAGGGCGTTTTTGGGGTCTTAAAAGTTCAAATTCTCAGTCTACTTTGAATTAACGACTTCTAATTTGGAATGAAATCTATTCTAATTGTAAATCTGAAGAGTTTGTTTGTTTCTTTGAACGTGCTAATCTCTACTACTTACTAGGCATCTAGTCGGATTTGAAAAAATCTTTTTGCTTTAGGACTATAGAAAGATAAATAGGCTATTTAACATCACGCTACGACCCTTTGGAGCCAGGCAAAAATAAAAACAGTTATAAATGTGACGCTAAGGGTCGGTGCCTAAATTTCACGTGGTCACGAGGCAGTAAAAAATTAATACCGAGGTAAGAGGTAGGTAGGTTGCTAAGCTAACCTGACAGCCAACACAAAAGATGACGTCCAGTCGAAGTGGGTACGCCCGGTGGAGGCCTACGTCCAGCAGTGGATATCTTTCGGCTGAAATTTTGATGATTGGGTCGAGGTGGAGGATTTGGGGGAGGTCTTTGGCCAGCATTGGGATTGGGACAGTGCCTATAGGCTTATAAGGAAACAAAAAAAAAACATGAATACATACAATAATGTACTATTTTTTTTTATAGATCATAATACTATGATCCTCATGTCTCGCCAAGGACTGGCATACAAATATATTCCGAAGGCAACATTAACAGCTTGTTGGTAATATCTGGCGAGCATTACATTACCACTAAACTCAAACTCAAAGCATTTATTTCAAATAAACCAATTACAGGCACTTTTGAATTGTCAAGGTCGGTGAGATAGGAAGATGAAGCTAGTTGCCCATTCCAAAGCGTAGGTACCTATGGAGAAGAACGGGCAAGAAACTCCATGGACACTCTTTTAAAATCATGATTTTGTTACAAACAGTTGGTTACATCATTATGTTGAAATTATCAATGTGAGAACGATGTAAAAAGACGTGCACATTATAAGCGTCCGTAATTAAAACAAAACAAAAATAAAATAACAATTTAGAAATTAAAATAAGCCGTGGGAGCTAAGAGATGACCAGTCCCTACTGGCGGCGCCCGTTCACGAACATGACGTATGGATCAGCACCATTCAGCTCAACCATTTTGAAGGGAACTTAATGATCCAACACACACGCCACCACCAGCGAGACATTTGAGTGAGCATGACATACTCTCAGCTGCCAGGGCACATTCAAGTCAATGAAAGACGTACCCTGACTAAACCTTTATAGACTACAACGTACCTAATTTGCTGCAATCAACATAGCCAATCCAAAACCATCACTCAGTAAATTCTGATAATGTTTCGGTCGTAAAATTTTATGAATATCAATTTTGTTCCTTCAATAATCATAAACCAAATTGCTTCTACAAAATCACGCCATTACCTTATTGTCTTTTTTTTGTGACAACAATGTCAATGATCGAGAAATGGAATCTTGTTAAAATGCGGTAATTTACAGTCTCTGCAATAAAAATAACAAAAGCTACAATACTGGTTGTGCTAAATTGTCAAGGTCTGACGAAGGTTTTTATTTTTCCCTTTTTTCTGAATAAATATCCTTTTAATTGGTTTGTGCGAACGGCTGAAGATATGAGATAAAAACGAAACACAGGGATTATTTTCTCATGCGAGGTCATTGACACCGGATAAATCACTTGATACAGAGATTTACCGAAGGGTCTCACCGATTTTTTTTTTTTAAATGACGGTATTTAGGTATCTACCTACTTACATTTCGGAATTCGTTCCGAGTGGTCCCGAGTGGTCCTGACAGTTTTTAAGTCGAAAGTTTCGGGTATTGGATGGTACTCTTTTTTTGAGAGTGAGATATCATCAAATAACTTCTCCCGCTCTGGGTGGAGCAGGCGGGCATGTTAGACTTTTGCTGACTAAAACCCACCCGTGTTCCCTTAGTTGCTTGTGTGCCAGGAGCCACGGTATCTCTTTCAAACAACCCGCACCTCTGGCAGGCATCGGCCCTTGCGGGCCCCACCAGTTGGTGGTGATATCTCTTTGAGGCGCGTGTGGAACACAACGTCCGTCGACCCGGGCTTGGTCCTTACCGGATAGCGAGTTACCCATTACTCGCCGTCTGCAAGCCCGCGCCTACGGTGGCCGGGAATCAGCCTGGGATTCCCGACGCCTAGGGCGTCTCCTGCGGAGGCTAGGACAGTGAGCGCGCATATACCTACTGCCTCTCCCTCACGTGCACCGCCTCCGTCTTCGCGAGCATTACTGCTTCGCAGAAGGAGGCGACGGCTACCCATGCACTCTCGCTCCGTACCATGGCCTTGACGTGGGCCAGTCGCGAGAGATCGCTGCTGCCGATCGCCTCCACGAGGAGGCATTGGATGATTTACGTGTAAATATTAGCGTAGGGGTTAATAATAAATTAATCTATTATTTTTGTAAATTCGGCTTCCCGTTGAAACAGACCCGCAGCAACACAGCCAGTTTGTTGGTGTTGAAACTGTGATAAGATGTCTATTGTCTACACTACAAAGTGTCTTTTTAGGGTTCCGTACCCGAAGGGACGGGAACGAACAACGGGTCCCCATTGCTAAGCCTCCGCCGTCCGTCCGTCTGTATGTCAGCGGGCTGTACCTATCTCATGATCCGTAATAGGTAGACAGTGCAAATTTGATGAGTATTTCTGTTGCCGCTAGGGTCTCCACAGGTACAAGAAAGGTGTTATTTTCTGAATTTTTTGCCCTACGTGTGGCGGTTTTTTTAATATTGACCTCAGTAAATTTAAACACATCCTGTAGCCAGTAAATATACCCAACGCAATGGTGAGAGATCACCAAATTGTGATGGGTAATCGGTCTCCAATTTATTGCAATGTTAATAAAGCAAAAATAAACAAAATAACCTAATAAGTATACGTAAGAGGAATCCGATAGCTGATCACATCAGCTGATGTGATCAGCTGTCGTGCGGTGTATATAAACAGCTGTTTACCAACTTGAAATTATGATTTTGGGTAACATTGGTTTCATTATTATTAAGTGGGTGCGTATAGGTATGTACACTAGGTACCAATATCCAAAGTGATACCCAGAGTGGGCAGTTTTGCCAAGTAATTAATAAAGACGTTGTAGTACTTAGAGTCTGTTTTCTTTTGAGACTTTTCGTAAAATTTGTATTGCGTTGTTAGGCATTTCTGCTATGCAAGGCTTTTTTTTTCCTGAAAAGTAAATTGGGTACCTGGATAGGACCTACCGTAATTTAATTTATCCGCCTAATTACAAATATCTATTTAACTAGGGTTTAATTAGGACAGTCGCCGCGGTTGTTGTGATGGGTCATTACGCTTTGTATAAATAAATCAATTAGCCCATTGAGAATTAATTAAGTAAGTAGGTAGGTACAATAATTAGACAGCAACCGCAGAGCGTGGGTCAACACAATTATCAGTGATTGCAACGGAGCAAATTGCTTGTAATGTTGCCTAGTTGTGATAACAGTAGACATTTAGTCTGGTATGATGTGATTATCCTTACTACTTACTTAGGCAGATGCCCCAAACTATAACTATGCCCCATAATGTTGAAGGGTTCAGTATCCATAAATGTTTACATGAAAAATTTATGGAAATTATTCTACCTGAAATTGCGCTATACTAGCCTCAACGCTGCGATTGGCGTGGCTACATCTAATGGGTCCAACTCATTCATCTAATAATTTAATCGCTATCACAACATAGGTATTATAAAACAAAGTCTGTCTGAACATCAAAAACGGAAAAACTACCGAACTGATTTTCATACGGTATTCACGGTTTCATATAAATTGGCTGAAATATGACGATGATTGTTGAATACGTCGGAAAAAATCCTTCCGACTTTACAAGCGTGCGCCGCGTAAACATTGGGGGGTGTATTCATAAACAATGATTAAAGTTAAGAGATGTTTAAACGTCAAAAACTAATCATTACTTAACTTTGGGCACGCCACGATTGCGGCGGTAAGTCCCCTCTTTGAAGAGTGGCTCGAGAGGCGCCACGGCGTCTCCGCCTTCCGCCTTACGCAGGTCCTCACCAGACACGGCTGTTTCGGGAGGTTCCTGTTTCGTATAAGGCGAGGAGGAAACGCCCGGGTGCTACCACTGCGAAGATCGCCCTGAGGACACGGTGGAGCATACGGTGGAGGTCTGCCCAGCTTGGGCGGAGCACCGCCGTGTCCTCGTGAAGGCGATTGGCGGCGGCGATCTTTCGCGTCCGACCCTGGTGCAGGCCATGGTACGGAGCGAGAGTGCAAGGGTAGCCGTCACCTCCTTCTGCGAAGCAGTCATGCTCGCGAAGAGGGAGGTGGCACACGTGAGGGAGAGGCAGTCTATGCGCCCTCACGACCTTAGTCGCCGCAGGAGACGCCCTGGCCGTCGGGAATCTTAGGCTGATTCCCGGCGACCGTAGGCGCGGGCATGCGGACGGCGAGTAATGAGTAGCTCGCTGTCCGGTAAGGACCAAGCCCGGGTCGACGACGCGTTGTGTCCCACGCGCGCCTCAAAGAGATACCTATCAGCACTAACTGATGGAGCCCGCAAAGGCCAATGCCTGCCAGGGGTGCGGGTTGTTCGAAAGAGATACCGCGGCCCCTGGCACACAGGCAACTGAGGGAACACGGATGGGTTTTAGTCAGTAAAAGTCTGACACGCCGTCCTTCTCCACCCAGAGCGGGAGAAGTTATTGGATGATTTCCCAGCCAAAAAAAATCATTACTTAACTTAAAGTAGCGTTTATAAATAAGGGGGTATATGTTTGGCACACATATAGCTTATAACCTGGTTAACACGAAGGGTACTTTATACCCCGGTAGTACGTTAGATATTTTTGTATAAGTATTATATTATTTTTCATTTATTTTACATAGTGATTACGGGCAAAGCCGAGGGCAAAAGCTAGTTAGTAATATAATATTTTGACTTTTACCATCGGTTCGAAAATAAGAAGAATTTAGGCAGAATCGTACCTTATGAGGTACTTACTTAAGTACGAAGTTTTAAGTGGATATATGTGAGTAAACTTGGGCATTGTATGAGCCTAAAACCCTTTTTTGCATTTTTTTCTCTTGCCTAAACAATGTGCATATTTTGCGTTGACCCTTTTAAAGGGGACGGGATATTAGATTTTATTTTTCATTCGCACGTAATTTTGTACGTAGGTATACCCTTGAACAAAGTTTACAAAAGGTCCTGAGACCGACCAAAGTAGTTAAGGTATTGGAGAAAATAAATGCGAACCATAAAATTTTGTGGTTCTATCGACACCTGGCGTGGTATTGAACTTTGATTTTGTTCCAACAAAGGCGTAGTTACAAAATGTAATAATAGTTATTTTTGTGAGGTATCTGATCGTATGATTGCATCTTGTACCTACGATTGTTTTTATGTTTAGTGTAGGTAGTTACGGGGAATTTTCATTTCAGTTTTTGATACAATTTTACTAGCTGTTACTGCTAAGTTTTGTCTACTAGGGATCATTGACAGTCGTGACCTGCGGTGCTATTCTGTAACCATCTCACCGGGTGAAGTGAGCGTGGAGTGAGCTGTCAGTGTCATCCCACTGATGCTAGAGATTGACCAAACATTAGTTTTACAATCATAATCTAGACGAGATTAAATCTCGATTATGATTTTATGCTAATTCTATCGATGATTTTATTACGATTTCAAAGCTAGTGTTTAAGTGCTTCATGCTTTATATTGCATTATACGCGCACTCGCGGCTCAGGTAATATAAGGACTAGTCTAGAAAAAAATAGACAGAAACAACATTGAGTTTCTGACTGAGTTTTTGTTTTGCTACTTTATTTGAAAAACCTCTCAAAATGTAATACATGATGCACACTTAAACACTAGCTTTGAAATCGTAATAAAATGATTAATAGAATTATCATGTTTAATCTCGATTATGATTGTAAATGTAATGCTTTGTCATCCCTAGCATCAGGGGGAATGACACTGACAGCTCACTCCACGCTTACTTCACCCGGTGAGATGGTTATAGAGAATAGCATAGCGGTAGTCAGAAGCTCGAAAGTCTGACAACCCCCCCCAGTGGGTTCCCGCATTGTCGTTGCGGGGGGGCTCAGTAGCCGTGGTCCGCTCCCACGGTGAAGCGAAGAGGAACCCCAAGGTGGGGCCGCTCGTCAGGGCTTTGGTCTCCAAGCCGACGACGTAGCGGCCAAAAAGTAGGTTGCGGTGAGGTGCACCGCAACTAAGGCGGGCCGCGATGTCGAATGGGAGGCATCGCGGCTGAGGGTTACAGGCTGCGGCGGAGGAGGAGTGCCGGTACTTTTGAGTAGCGCTCTTCCCTTCCGTGGCCTGGACGGGGCCGCCACCGTTTGATGGCGGACGCGGTGGGGCCGCAGGGGAAGAGGAGTGTCGGTATAGCGTTGGCCGCTCTCCCTATCCTCTGCGGCCGAGAAGTGGTAGGCGGTGGGGCCACTGCGCTGACCCGTCGCAGGGGGACCAAGGGTGCCAAGGGTGCCAGGGTAGTCTAGGGCCCTTGTGCTATTTGGTTCCTGGGGTGGTCACGGCGTGCCATGTGTCCTGGTGCGCCGGACTGGTGGGGTCCGCAAGGGCCGATGCCTGCCAGGAGTGCGGGTTGTTCGAAAGAGATACCGTCGCCCCTGGCACACAGGCAACTGAGGGAACACGGGTGGGTTTTAGTCAGTAAAAGTCTGACACGCCCTCCTGCTCCACCCAGAGCGGGAGAAGTCATTAGATGATTTCCCACCCTGAAAAAAAAAAAAAAAAAAAAATAAGTCTGACAACGAGTCTTACCAAGGGGTATCGTATTACTCAGTAGAGGTCTGATAGACAGCCGCTCCATGTAAAATATTTGGAAATTGAAAAATAAATAAATTGGAATTGTTGGAAAAAGGCTAGACATACTCTGATGATGATGTATTGTATACCAGGATGACTAGATGTCTTTCTTTTGGATCCTGATAACTTATAAGTAGCATCAACTATTAGCCTAGGCAATTAAGTATCTACCGCCCTAAGACTTCGTTCTGGACACATTCCGTGTAATAAGTTCTTATATCTAATGGCGAAATCAAAGACGACTAATTGTGATTTTTGGATTAATTCCGTTGATGATGTTTGTCCTCAATGAGGAATTTAGAAATAAATTATATTGTAGGATTAGAGAGATAGGTTACAGACGGTTATAGGATGCAGCTAGAGTACTTTACAAACTAGCTATGCTAAGGTTTTGTTAAATACGAGTAGAGATAAGTATGATTTTGTTAAGCCAATCAGGGCGGCATAATCACTTGTGTGACAAAGCCCTTTTCTCTTGAATAAGACTGGCTGTGACTGTGACGAGCATAAATTGGTGGCAGAGTCATCAATGCACAAACTGTAACCGTGAATTTAGCACATGATTCTAATGCTAAACCCCATTAAAAATTTATCCTACATAGAAAAATGTTATATTTTTTTAAATAACCGACGAAAAAGCAACGCAGGTGTGTTCAGTAAGTATTATGTACTGAATCAATGGTAATAGGTAGCGCGTCGGTTCTGACATGCCATGCCTGTATACGTTGATTCATCGCATAGACCAAAGTACCTACCTACTAGTACACTGTAGACTACACAGCTCAGTCTTCAGTGTCCATTCATCATTAAATTAGTGCTAGAACAGTGAATACTATTGGATGCTCATGGTCCATTAGTCCAGTACGTCTGCAGACCTGTAGTACCTATCTATTTTATGTCAAAACACCACCGCACACGGATATATACGCATTTATGCGTTCTAATTGCGTAGGTACCTATAGCTCACTCAAAATGACAATCCCTTTTATTTTTGTCAATTCTTCAATTTTCAAGGCAGTTGCTTTGGTGTCGAGCCGATCAATAACTTCGATAGTAAATACGGTTTACCTACGTGATATTGTCAAAATGATGGGGTCGCTTTCAAAAAAGCTAAGAGGGATGCGCTAAGATACCCTGCGCATAATTACTAGATTTCGTTGTCATTCTTTGGGATAGTATGAACTTAGAGGCGTTAGAGCCACATAATGCCCTGTGTAAGTGACGTATGAGAATTTGAATACGCGTTTCCCTCATAATGAAGATTTGAAGTTGACTAGAAATAAGGATCAAACAGCAAAAAGTTCAGGTCACGTCATTTTGACAAAAAAAAAAAACAGTGGCACTCCGGGAGTGCCGACAGAAGTGAAAACTTGAACAATTACCTGTTGTATTTTTTGAACAGTGTCGCGAGCTCAATTGTTTTTTCCCATGAAATGCCCAACGCGCCTAAAGAAGTTTTCACTTCAAATTCGTAGGTGCAGAGGTGTCGGTAACGGTAACGGTAACATTGTCGCGAGTTCAATGGTTTTTTGCCATCTCAAAAAATGCCAACGTGCATGTGTACCTATGTACATACATACACAATATAATATGTACATACTCATATACAGAGGTGTCGGTAACGGTAACGGTAACAGTCTCGCGAGTTCAATTGTTTTTTCCCATCTCCAAAAATGCCCAACGCGCCTAAAGAAGTGTTCACTTCAAAAAAGGACACTGCTGATCAGGGTTGGGCCACTAACAGGTTCACGAGGTAAGGTTAAAAAGAAGGTATCAAGTACCAACCCTACCCAAATGATTCCCTAAAAAACAAACTATTTTATTCTTTCTGCCTCTAACTGGTTTAGTTCTGAATCTGAAAGATCAAGGTCTGAATATCCCACTATATTACTTTTACTTTTAATATTAACCTGCACAAGAATAGTTTGATGTGACTTCCTGCTATAAAAATGCTCTGAAGTGCATTTTATGCTCATACAAATACGAACTGGTTTTTAATTAGGCAAGTTATCTTTGTTATTGTACCTACTTAAGTTTTGTTGAAGGTAGTTCTGCCTTAAAGAGCTTCATAATTTGTCATAATCTGTTGTTTGTCCTTTGCCAAATGGACCTCCCGAAGCGGGAGGCTCTTAGTATGAGCTTTATATCTCTACTCTACTATAGAATAGAAATAGCTTGTCTACATTTCTTGGTGAAAAACTGTCAAGTCTATACGGAAACGTCATTTTTGTCTACTCTTCCGACGACAAAACGCTTGTCTACGGTCCTTGTGCTGAGCCTGCTGAAAGAAAAGTATTGCTCATTATTGCAGCCTAAAATTAATATTGCAATACCACACGCCTCCAATATATGTATATACTCATATACAGAGGTGTCGCCACTTGCTACAATCCTTACCTACATACCTACTTCGAATAAGTAGGTACAGTGGGCTGCATCAATTGGGTACCCCAGTTGTATGAACATTTTAATACAACTGGGGTACCCAATTGATGCAGCCCACCGTACATAATTTTTTAAATTTCTAGAATTAACAGGCTTTGTATGTTGTACGCATAGATATGGAAGAGGGAGGTCTTCTCTTGCAGGTATTTCCACTCTAAAACGTATTTTTATTAAAACCTGTTGATTTTGAAAAATTTACATATAAAACTTATGAATAGTCTATACATCTATACAAACTACTGGTAGCCCAGTGGTTGAAATTCGACCATAATTAAAAATATTATCTTTCTGCCCTGCTCCTTTCTCCATATAAACTATAACTGTGCCAAATTACATAATTTTCGTAAAAACGGGTACAAAGTTTTTACTTCACGTATTGATGATGATGGGGACTCCCTTTTCCGCACTTAGACTCCTATTTAACCGTTGTGCGTGGGGGTTCTGGCTAACAAAGCCAGCCTAGCTCCGCCCAAAAGCACAGAAGCTTCCTGGGAGCTTCACAGGCTTTGCGGAGCGTCGACCTCATTGTTCCGAGGATTTATTCACATTAAGAAGCCACGGTCTCGCATTCCAGGATGACGTGGGCGGATGATTCCTCGGCGACAAGGCAGCCTCTGCAAAGCGGGCTTTCTGTGACGTATATTGTAAAGATGTTGTGTCACGAAATTGTGGGAAAGGCAGGGGGAGAAGTGGGTACGGGCCTAGCACTTTCATATCGGAGCCTCTCTTCGCAAGTTCATCTGCGGCATCATTGCTTATGGATCCACTATGCCCTTTGATCCACTGGAGGGTAATACCATTGGATGTCGATATATTCTCGAGGGCTACATATTATGGCACTCAAATATTAGTTTGTTGTTAGTTTATTTTTATTTTCTAAAGCTTTGAGCACTGATAGGCTATTGGATAGGAATTTAATGCCGTAGTTCCGGATACCTAAGCGCTTAACTGCTGTTGCGGCTTCTGTTAAGGCAACTCGCATTGAAAGATTGAACTGTGTGCCTAGCGATATGTAAAGTCATGGTAGTGTACGCCAGCACCTGAACCGTTTTTGAGCCGTCTGTGTAGATACGCACTTCATTGGCTCCTGACTGATCCCTTTCTTCCTCTACTATCTGTATGATATAGTTTTCGTTGAACATAGGTTGACTTGGTTTTCTATCACACGGGCCAGCGATGAGAGACTGGTAATCAATCGCCCGGTCCAGGATGTTTGCGTGTGTACTGGTAAGATTCTTGCCCCATATGCCCAGATGCATTAGCCTGATGGCAGCTAGCGCCGCCTCCTGCTGTATGTACAGGTCAAGGGGAATTCATTGTAAGGCTATCTCCATGGCTGCTGTTGGGGTGGTTCTCATGCAGCCAGTGGTGGCTGAACAGGCCAGTTGTTGGAATCGTTGTAGTCTGGTAATGATGGTCGAGAGTTCTGTCCTCGTCCACCAAACCAGAGCTCCATATGCCAACATTGGCCTGATCACCGCTTTGTATAGCCACAGAGTAATCTTCTGAGAAAGCCCCCATGTTTTTCCTAAAAAAAATTGCATTGATAAAGTGCAATTATGCTTTTATTAAGTTTGTAGTCAAGATGCTTGTTCCAGGGCAGTTTGCTATCAAAAACTTAAAAAAAATAACGAATTAATTCAGAATGGATTATTTCTTGACTAGGTACTTGATAGGGGAAGATTCTCATTTTATTAAAAATTCAATAAAATATTGGACAACCAATTTGCTTATAGAGGCCCTTTTTAACCGACTTAAAAAAAGGTGGAGGTTCTCAATTCGACTGTATTTTGTTTACCATTCAATATAATTATGAGCCGTCTCCTGAGGTCCTGACAGCCATTTTAAATGATAAAATTAAACACGGTTATCTTATTAGGTTATCGTACCATGTTTATATCCAACGCTTTATTTAATTAAAAGAGACTGAAAATAAAAAAAATAAAAAAAATATGTCGCCGGCATGTTAACTATACTTAGTCATAAAACTTGACTGAATGAGGTCATAGAGGGTTACTAACACCGTCACAGAATATTATATAAGTACATATACTAAGCAAAGGTAAGATTAATATCTTAACATTCATTTGTTTTTAAGGTCTGTCCACATTAATGGCCGCGGTCCCAAGGTTCGATAACTGGTGGGCCGCGCCACGAGTTGCTGCGCCTGTCGCGGTCCGTGCCGAGCGTTCACATGGCCCGTTAACTGACAGGCCGCGCCAGGGCATTAGTGCGTCTGTCGAGGCTTGTCGTGGCCCTTGCCACTCATTTCCATATTAACGCAACAACTACAGGCCGCGACGGGCCGCCACAGGCCTCATCGGGTGGGACAGTTTCCCGTGGCCTGTCAGCCTGGCCCTGTGTGGCGCGGCCCGTCAGTTAACGGGACGTGGGACCGTGGCATTAGGCGAATGTCGCGCAGGTTGCGGAACGAGACTCCTCCTCCTTGTTACGCAAGTTATTGCTCCTTATTGTGTAACTGGCGCGACTGAATATCTCGCCGCATCCCGCGCGGGATTTGCGTCAGTGTGGGCTGAGCTTTATAGTAAGAGTAGGTACTTTGAGTGACGTTATAGTATTACAGCGGTTGCTTGTTAGATTTTAAGATTATGCATATTAATGTCAGTTGGTACATAAATATAAAAGGTTTATGGTAATAGTTGCATACCCTACACCACGTCATGTTGTAATAAATTGTATTTTTAACCGACTTCAAAAAGGAGGAGGTTATCAATTCGTCGGGACCTTTTTTTTTATTTTTCTTTTTTTTTATTTATGTTCCCCGATTACTCGAAGATGGCTGGACCGATTTGGATTTTGTTTTTTTTTGTTTGATAGGGTATACTTCCCAGATGGTCCCATGATCATCAAGTCAGGATCTGATGATGGGATCCTGGAGAAATAGAAAGAACTCTTCAAATTTTATAGGCACACGAAGCGATTTAGGTATTTTTTGGAAGAGTACTTTCTCGTAGTGGTCTCATTTCAATTTGGTGAAGATCTGATGAAGAACTTTGGAGATAGGCAACGGAACTCCTCAATAAATGATAGCAAATGGACTGGGATTGCTGAAATCTCATGTCTGTCTATTGCTTACACCAGTTCATAACATAACATCACGCCGGTATGCTGTGAAGGGGTAAACACATGTGAACCACTAAAAAGTGAAAAATAAAAACTTTTTCCAAAAAAAAACAACCGACTTCAAAAAAAACACTACAAAGTGAAAAATAACTTTAATTTCGGAAGGCGGTGACAAAAAATTCAAATACAGCTCCAAAGACACCGACTTCCGAAATTAAAGTTATTTTTCACTTTGTAGTGTTTTTTTTTGAAGTCGGTTGTTTTTTTTTTGGAAAAAGTTTTTTTATAATTATTGTTTATTTAAGTCAACCGCAGAAAATCGATACTCCCTACGTTGACCCTACGGTTAAGTACTCAATCAAACATAGTGGAAATGCTACGGAGAAAATGATAGATTTGCTGTCTAAATCTGAAGAAAACAAATTCAAAGAAGGCAAAAGATCTTGGCACTGGGTAGTGTTTATACAGTAAGGTACCCTGAAATGTTTAGACATTCATAAGACTGAGAGTTATTCATCATCATGTAATAATTTAGCCATCGTCACTTTTTTCATCTAAATCTACCTATAGTTTAGTATTTTTCTGATAAACTCACAAATTTGAAGTAGCTAGGTATCTAAGAACAACTTAATTTATCAAACATAAAAAAGGGTTACGTAAGTAAAATGAAGACTTCAGTTGAGTGACATCCTTTTCAAAGACAAACGTTCACATCCGGGGCCCACTTCCTCAAGTTACGCTAAATTGAATTTAGATAATATCTCACTAAGTGCTCCTTTTAGTGTCGTTATGGCCCTGGAGTCATGGCCGGGCATCTCATAAATTTTCAAAGGTCGAAGCGCCACAGCCAGAGGCGTCGTTTTCTGCTTGGTGATGGGTCCTGCTAAGTGACACGGTCCTAACAAACGTATGGTTTTACAATTCACTATTGCAATGGTCACACTGACGCCTGGGCCCTATCTTCCATAGGACCTAGTTTCTATTTAAACATACTATATTATAAAATTGATGTTTTTGTCTGTCTGTCTGTCTGTCTGTCAGCGTTGTTCTTTTAAAACTGCGTAGCGGATTTTGATAGGGTTTTTACTGTAATTTAGAGATTTTTTCAGGAAAGTTTATGTTTTATTAGGTGGGTACACGATAAATTACACTAACATAGTAATAGAAATCTCGGTGATTTGTCAAGTCGTAAAATCCGTTTGAAACTGAGATTTTTTTTTATAAATAATTACATATTTTGTAAAACTGACTCTTTTTACGACAGGTGGTCGTAGAAATGTGTAAATTTTACAATTTTGTAGTTTTTTTGACATATTTTTTTTTAAATTTAATGTTATTTTATGTTTAATAAAGCATATTTTATTTAAAGCTTACAGAATTGCCAGATTAAAGTTTTCAATAAAGCTCGTAATTTTTGCCGATGGGAAATCCTATCGGGCACAACGCCTGTATTTTGAATACAGCGACGACGCGCAAACTGTATCCATGATTTCAGTAAATAATTAGACCTAGTGTAGAAATGTTTCGTTGGTTATAAAGAAAATCTGACGTTCCATAGAAAACTGCAAAACCTAGGTACGTGGTCAATATGTATAATACAACCTACGATAAATTATTCCGCCAGGTTTTTAGAAACATATACTCAATCCATTGTTACAGTTTGTGCGTCGATGTGTCACCTGTGCTATTTTGTAAAAATCTCAACGTGATAAAAAAAAAATTAGTATGGGTACCTAATCTTCAAATAACTTCTCCCGCTCTGAGTGGAGCAGGAGGGCGTGTCAGACTTTTACTGACTAAAACCCACCCGAGTTCCCTCAGTTGCCTGTGTGCCAGGGGCTACGGTATCTCTTACGAATAACTCGGGATTAGATTTTCACAGAATACATCGGCTTATTATTGCTAACTATATTAATCAGTCTGCCTATATTTATCTGAGTCACAACGGCCTTCAGCCTAGATCTAATACAGCAATAAAATGAGGACGAAATAATTCATTACTTTTATTTGTTTCTTTTTTAGTTATATGGTTACTATTTACATAAATCCTACTAATATTATAAATTTCAGAGTTTGTATGTTTAGATGTTTGGATATTTAGATGTTTGGTGGTGTTTGATGCAAAAACGGCTGAACGAATAGGGATCAATTTTGGCAAACAGATAGTTTATAACCTGGATTAACACATAGGATACTTTTTATCTCGGTATTACGTTGCCCTGGGATAATTTTTGACCTACACGCGGGTGAAGCCGTTGACAAAAACTAGTTCCTTATAAAAGATACACTAGTAGTAAAAATAAATGAAACGAACTGCGACAAACAATTCAGCATTTGGGTCAAGATTGAGACAGATAGAACCTTTGTTGGGAATCGTCGAAATTAAAGGAGAAAAGAAGAACCGTACCTACTGGAGAAGAATAAATTAATTCCTTCTCTAGTACCCTTTTAAACGATTTGAATTAAATTAAAACGTTTGTTGTTTTAAATATTAAATTCCAGCGATGTTTGTTTACGATTTTTCTTATAACATTGTGTCTTTGAAACATTTTGGTATCTGGGCATCGAAACAGTGGGGTTGAATAATTAATAGTCATTAGTAAAGCATAAAGGATAATTAAAAGCAGGACTGAAACAAAATTTATATTTGTAAATCCGATTTTTCATAAAATTTACGAACATACATACATAAATTTAGAATTAGGTACCTATGAAATAAAAAAATCCGGCTAAGTACGTGTACTACTTCGCACAAGAAGGGTTTCGTAGTTGGAATGAATATATCCCCAGGACAAACTTATTTTCACACTTTTGTAAAACAGAAACATACAATATTAAAGTGTTCTCTATAAAAAAGACCACGAAGTTACCTCTAATTTTCACGGATTTTTGTTATCAAATTGATTGGTTCACTGGTTAGTGTTACCGATGTGATAGCCATCGTAAGGCAACTAACCGATGTGACAGCCGTCGTAAGGCAAATAAGGAGAATACTTTAATAATCTCAATATCTATCGGTACAGACAATCAGTCTCGCAAGCTTGCAAAAGAACTATGATCATTCCACTAATAGGTACCTATTCTATTGAGCTGTTACCAGTATCGCGTACTAATAAATGGACCGCAATTCCGCAATATCCTTCTAAGTTCTCATAAAAGATTTTCCGCACAAAATATCACAACAATGTCAAAAGATACTCACTCGGATCATAACTCTTATGTGCAATCTGACCATCACAATACAGTAAAGTTTGGTACACAAGTAAAACACAAAAGGCGAAGTGCACACGACCGAGCACCATCTTGCTTGCACTAATAAACGCAAAGAAAAGTCCGTTGTTAGCACCAACTCTTTTTATACGCGGTTTATTTTCTCAAAAACGAAAACCGGATTCGAATCGCTGGAGCGAATTTAAGGTGAGTTTACATTGAGTTTCGCGTTTTCGACCCGCAGGTGTCGTCTCACTCGGTTATTTATGGTTTAAAATTTAATGTGCGAAACTTTTATGACACTTTTGTAGTGTTCATTCAAACACTTTGGGTGAAGAACTAAAATTAACTGCTCTCGGTAATTCTTGCGAGGTCTTAAGTTAAACCGGTAGGCAGCCTAAACAAAAACAAACTATTGTTTTTTTTATAAATAATTAGGTATGGTATTCTGCGGAAATTCATGAATACAATAGTTTAGATTTAAATCCAGTTGTTAGTATAAACAGATGAAAAATAAATGGCATACCTAGATGGTATGAGTAAGTCTTGTTTTTGTTTTGTTAATTCAAACAATAGAAATCTAATACACCGGTACTAGACACCTATGGTCGTTTTTATATAAATGATTTAAATTCCTATTAGATTGACTAAACGATGACAAAATATTATGATTTTAATATCAGCTAAGAAACAGAAAATTATTTATTTAATCGTACTTGAGTGGGTTGGCAACTTGTTTATGTCAAATTCGGAAGTCGGTGGCAAAAAATCGAAAATCCAAAACGAAAGAAACCGACTTAAGGGAATTCAATCAACTGAAGAACCTAAATATTATCCTACTGAGCCGTGAATTCATTTTTTGATTTAATTAAAACAGCGAAATTACCTTTCTTTTGGTAGTCATTCGATTCAACTAACATCATCGCTATTTTGAACCTTATCTGTTGGTGCGAAACGCTACACTTTGATGATAGTCAAATACCTACCTAAAAATATGCATTAATGACAATAACTTTCATATTTTATAGCAGCAGAGTCCTTGAAACAAAATAAGAAATACTTTTATGATCCTGTTTTTAAACTTGTCTACGCATCGAACAGTCATTTTATTTCCTTTGAAAGTCAATAAAACCGTTGGACCATAGACTTTTTATCAAAAAGACGAATTTAACTATTTCCTTAATTAGGTTTGTGGTTGGTTGATAAATGATCTGTGCAAATTTAATGATCTCTCTTTATGAAAAATCCTGAAAGATGAACAGACAACGGGACCCTTTGTTCAGTGGGTGGGATTCACGTTAAAACATTTACCGGGTATTTTTAGACCAGAATTTATGTAGGTAACTATGAACTCAAAAAAAAAATCTCAAAGCATTTATTTCAATTAAACCGTTTACAGGCACTTTTGAACTGTCAAAAAGTCGACCAGTTGGACAGTTGAAGCTAGTTGCCCATTCCAAAACGTAGATCTCTATGGAGAAGAACGGGCAAGAAACCTATAACGGAACATAACATCACGCCAATTCCCCCGAAGGGTTAAGCAGAGGTGTACCTTATAGTTCACCCACATTTCGCCTATTATGTTTTAAGTCTCATGTATTAATAGAAACCGAGCTAATAGCCACCGATCGGACACAAATCTAGACGCCGCGGGCTGTTTTCAGAAATTCATAAAAAAACCCAATGATAATCATTTTGCCCAAACCGCGAATCGAGCCCAAAACCTCATAGTCCGCATGCTCAGAAGTAGCGCTTGCTACCAGTAGACCAACGAGGCAGTAAAAGTAAAAAGAAAAGGTAATCTTTTTGGTTACATAGACGATCATGTAAAGAGCTTATTGTGACTATGTAAGAATAAAAACCTCAAAGCCGATTTTCTAACAGTTATTTTATTTTGCGAAAGTAATTCCATTTCCGTCATTTGGAATTACTATAAGCCGAAGGTATAAGCCTACGGCTTATAGTATCATGAATAGTTAAGACAGAACTTATTTTGGGTGAATTGATATCGTGTTTTTGATGTTTTTGTTTTATTCTGGCCATTACTATTAAAAGTCACTGTGGTATGGTATTAGTGAAAAATCGGTTGGAGTGTAGCCTTAGGGGCACTATGGAGCGAGGACTTAGAAAAATTTGGTTTTTTGGTCAGAGTGTCGTTGTACCTTACTTGAGGAAGTGCTTGCTTTGCAGTCCCTAACTATATGAATTGGTTTTTGGTTTTTATTAATTAAAGCGTCTTCTTTAATTTTATTTTAGCGGTGTGTACCTGCAAAGATATCCATAGGTTAGGTTAGGTTAGAACTGTGACCAACTACGCGCGAGCCGAGCGAGCGAAGCGAGCGGTGCGGCGGCAGCGGCCGGCAAATTTTTCTAAGTATTTTTTCATAGTGCCCCCAAGGCGACACTCTGACCCGACCGGCCCTGGTCCAGGCCATGGTACGGAGCGAGAGTGCATGGGAAGCCGTCACCTCCTTCTGCGAAGCAGTAAAGTCGCGAAGAGGGAGGCGGCGCACGTGAGTGAGAGGCAATATGCGTCCTCACGGCCCTAGTCGCCGCAGGAGACGCCCTGAGCGTCAGGAATCCCAGGCCGATTCCCGGCCACCGTAGGTGCGATTTCTCGGACAGCAAGTAATGGGTAGCTTGCTGTCCGGTAATGACCAAGCCCGGGCCCTTAGCGCGTTGTGTTCCACGCGCGCCTGAAAGAGATGCCAGCACCAACTGGTGGGGTCCACAAGGGCGGATGCCTGCCAGGGGCGCGGGTTGTTCGAAAGAGATAGCGGGCACACAGGCAACTGAAGGAGCACGGGTGGGATTTAGTCAGTAAAATACTGACATGCCCTCCCGCTCCGCCCAGAGCGGGAGAAGTTATATGATGATTTCCCACCCTTAAGAAAAAAAAAGGGTGCAGATGTCCGGATTTTTGGGACACTAGCAAACGGGACATGGTCTGTTTTATCATAATTTTACCTACAATAAGCCTGCCTCGTTGGTCTAGTGGTCGCGAGCGCTACTGCTGAGCATGAGGTCGTGGGTTCGATTCCCAGGTCAGGCAAGGTGTTATTGGGTTTTTCCAACGGGAGTTTTTCAGTAGCAGCCTGGAGTTTAGATTTGAGCTCGGGTAGACTCAAAAAAAAGGAAACACATGGACAAAAGGAAACAATTATAGGAGGCGAACCTACTGGCTCGCCTCCTATTACATGTGGGTGTAAGAGAAACCCTATTGCTATCCTTAAGCACTAAAGATAACAGCTGGTATAGAATCACTAAACATAGTTTCAGCTCAAAATAAAATACTCTAAGAATTGATACCAAATTTTCGGTTTCATATGTTTCCTAAATTCAAATCATAACAAACGTGTCACCGCACTACGTAGGTCAATAACTTTCCACGTTACACGCCAATATCACGATAAATCTCTTCTAAGCGATGTGTTTATTTCAATTTGAAAAGTTCGGTTTCTGGTATCAATGTATTAAAAATTCTCATAACTTCCGAACATGTAGAGATAGGATTAAAAAACCCTTCCAATATCGTTTGATATCATCCAAAGAAGCCGTCCTTGGTATGTTTATACCCTTTCCATTAGACGTTGTATAGGTTCTCTGGTCAACCCTTCGGAGAAACAAGATGCGTTGTTATGTTAGCTATATATGTATACCAGGCCACCACGTTCGTGAAGTTTGGCCAAATTTTATTTTACCTTGGATTTATGGCAGACCCGTGAAATATAATCTCAAATACGACCCAAAACAATGCAAAACACGATGCTATATCAAGAGATACGAATCAACAAACATAGAGGATGACATATTAGCATATTTTGTGCAGCGTTCCATTCATAAAATGCATTATTATGCATAGCATCGTCCTTTGTAAATAATGGCCTAAGTTTTGGCAACATTTTGTAGATTCCTACTATGTAGGTGGGGTCAAAAGATTCTGTTGAAAGCTTTCTTCAGTTTTGTCGCAGTGTTTATCAAGATCAATAAATGCACGAGGAGCAGTGGTGGACTAGTGGTAGCGACTCCGACTTACGACTTGTACATCGTGTAACAGTGTCTTCTGTATTTTCATTCCTCTAAGTACCTGGTACTTATTGACTGGCCTGCACTATCCTCCCATACCTATTATCACTGTAATTTGAAAACATTGTAAAAGCCAATTATTTTTAAAAGAGTAACCGTGGAGTTTCTTGCCGGCTCTTCTCCATAGGAAGCGACAAATTGGAACAGCGCACCTAGCTTCTGACGTTTCATAAGTGCCCACGCAGGCTTATGTGAAATAAAATATTTTGATTTTGAGTGGAGGAAAACATCGTGAGGCAACCTATCATGTCCTAGAACCAAAAAATTCGAAGCCATGTGACATCTACCAACCCGCACTGGGTCCACGCAGGGGCACGCATCACATTTGCATCCCTTCGTAAATTATCTTCTCGGTCTACAATGAGCAAAGCTAGGTCGCATATCGTTTCTTGACCAATTATAGCCTTTAATAACGAAGATATTAAGGCCCATAGTATCCTCATCTCCCGTTTGTATGCTAAAGCACGACTGCCGCCCGCGCCCGCGCAGGGCACCTCTGAGCCTTTATCTCAAAATGGGTATATTCCTTTGATTAATTTACAATTGTGCTTCGGCGATTCTGTGGTACCTTTGACTATCTATTATTCAGTGTATTTTTTTTCCAAATAACGAAGCCGTTTAGTAGGAGTATGGAATAGAAGCCAAAATATTGCGTGTTGGAAAATATTTTTTACAGCAAAAGTATTAACCATACCAACCATAAAAAGTACTTCGGGCAAAATGATCTATATGAATCTATAGCAAAATCATATATTTTTCAAATCTTCAAGACAAGCCGTTAATGAGCAGTAGGGTTCATAAAGTGACCGTGTTACGCTACCAAACGGGACGTAGGCCCTTAATTTCAACTTGCTAAAAAATCGCTTGCTATTCAAATTCTCTTAAAATTGCAAATGCTGCAATTTTAAATAGCAAGATAATTTGAATAGAAATAGGTACATTTGGAAATACGCTTTCATCCTCGTATTGCACAATATATTCAAGTAGGTCTTCAGATTTCTTAAGGGGGCGGCCCTTCGATAAGCGCCCAGGGCTTTTGCCCTGCCTGCCCCACCCTAGTTACGCCACTGGGCCCACGTGGTGGTTTACAGCCTCTTACAGAGAGGAGGCCTGTGTCCACCGAGACCGTTACCACTGGAACATCACAGCTGCAGTACGAGTTCAATTAACTCAAAAACTGACTCATTTCTAGGTACATCTGTCGGTTAATTTCCTACTCCAACTTTACAATTTTATTGCATTCTTTTAAATGTCAGGCCGTGTTTTAATGATGAAAAATAAAACATTTGCTCTTATGATTTCTAAATAAAAGTACCAAGTCCTTGGACAGGTTTTAAAACTGCATGATACTGGAATCTTGACTGTTTATCACATTTTAATGCGTTTAAAGCTAAAGTAAAATCCAACTATTGTTCTAAGGCATACTATTCTATCAACGACTATGATAAGAATTGTTGGTCGCTGTGATTAACTCAAGACAACGTTTGTGTTCTTTTACCAGAATTAGCTTACCTACTGACAGGTCATATGAGTTCCTTCATATCATTGTTTATTTTATTTGACTGTTTAAACCATTTTTCATTAATGATTTTTTTTTTCATTTATTGTTGAATGTTAATTACAAGTTCTTCCAACTTAACAGACAGCTGTGCTGCTGGGGAGTTTGTTCCGCCACTTCTTCTTCCCAGCTAAAGCACTAGGAAGTGGCGAAGGGTGGGCGTTTTTTGGGTCTGTCTTATGTAATTTTGACGTTCAAAAAGTGGCAAAAGTATGGCAAAATACATAAATTAATAAAAAAAATACTTATATTAAAAGTTACTAAAATGGATTCAGTAGTCAGTTAGGAACAAACTACTTTCAGGTCTTGCTTCTATTCTGTTACACCTCGTATATAAATTTAATAATTGAAGACTTTTCGCGCCCCCCTTCGATAGGCGCCCATTGCTCGTGCCCTACCTGCACCACCCTTGTTACACCTAAAGAAAAGAAAGAAAGAAAGAAAAATTGTTTATTCTGCACAAACAAAACGCACATTATAAAAATTAAATAAAATAAAAATTTAACATAAAATGCACCCATACAAAGTAGCCAAAAGCCCCGTATTCTCCGTCCTCTTCCGTCTAGTGATCACAAGTGCTACTGTTGAGCATGAGATCCTGGGGTCAATTCTCGAGTCGGGCAAAGTGTTGTTGGGTTTTACCATCAGGAATTTCTTAGGAGCAGCCCCCTTGCAGTTCCTAGCAGCAGGCTAACCCCCACATTACACGGGACTTAAACATAACTGGCATATTGTGTATAGGTACACCTCTGCCTAAGTCTTCCGGAAATACAGGCGTGATGTTATGTCATGTTTCTTGCACATATCAACCCCATTACTCAAGCTTGAGGGGGCTTACGGTGCAAATGGAGCGAGCAACCGGTTGTCAGCTTGAACAATTATTTCCACATTATACACAGTACACATTATTGTTGTGATTTTTCCTTTGTATAGGTTGTTGCTGATTTATTTAAATTCCCAAGTTTGTAGACTTCCTGTCACCTGAATGGTCGAGTAACGTGTGAATTTACTTTGATAATGAATCTGTATTTTTTATAAATGTATTTTTTGAAGACCATGCAATTTATTGAATTATTTTCAGTTTTTTACCTTTTGCCATAGCTTCCATTGTAGGTACTTAGTGCCAGATCGTTGTGACCAATACGTACTATTTACGGAGGCCTTTCATCAGTTTAGGTTTTCTTGCGGGCTGATCTGAAAATATGTAGTTATTTGTCTTTTCAGTAGTTTACTGATAACCTACCAAGCCATGATGATAGGAACAAAACCGTCCTTTATCATCAAGTTAGCTTTAATTTTAAACTTCATTCGTATACAATTTAATCCCCTCGGCCTGAATCATCAATATTTCGTTCATTTGTTACAGTATTAAATTAACGTGCCAAAGAAAACCAGGAAACCCATTAATTTTCTGATAGCAACGGTCGCAAAATTGTTGTACAATTTAAGCAATTTGCCAGTTGCGTAATAGGCTTACTGATTCACCAAAGTTCGTCGACTTCACCCAAAAGCTTATCACACACGCAAGAATTATTGTATACCTTTGTGTTCTTAGGTACACATAACGTAAATGGCTTTTTATTTAACTTTATTACTTGTATCAACATTACGTAGATAATGCTAAAGAAATATGAATATTGTAAAGGTTAATAATGCCTTAAATGGATTTCGTTACTTTGGCATTATGTTACCTTTTTACACGCTTTATATTAGTTTCACTTGTATGTTTGTTTGTTTGTATGTAACCGACTCCTTTGAGCGCGATTTTGACCCACTTTAAACGGTCAGATTTCATTGCAACTTTGTAAACTTGTCGAGGATCGATGACAATTCAATAATTTAAAAAAAAATGAGAAAAACACGTTTTTGTAGTTAGCAGAACTAAAAAATAGAAAAATAAATAATAGTTTGAAAAACTAAAAAACACGCTTTAAAAACCAAACTAATAAAGGAGAAAATAATTTAATTCAATTAAAAAGCGTGGGGTGCTTGACATTTTGATTATAAAAATACCTCAAAAAGCACCCCACGCTTTTTAATTGAATTAAATTATTTTCTTCTTTTTTAGTTTGGTTTTTAAAGCGTGTTTTTTAGTTTTTTAAACTATTATTTATTTTGTAAGGAATTGCCGTTTTGGCTGACTCATGATTTGCTGGTAGTAAAGCCAGGAAAATTAATAGTTTATCAAATTGCCTCATCATCTGCCTAGCCTTTTCCCAACTACGTTGGGGTCAGCTTTCAGTCTAACCGGATGCAGCTGAATATCAGTATTTTACATGGAGCGCCTGCTTATCTGACCTCCACAACCCAGTTACTGGGTAATTCGATAAGACTGGTAACTCGTGGACCCCTTGGTAAGACTGGTTGTCAGACTTTCGAAAAGTGCTGATTCTCAGCCTAATTTGAATAAATGACTTTTGATTTTGATTTTTTTTTTTTGGATTTTTCGGGCTTGTGAAGACCCGTAACGACTGTCAAAGATCCACGAATGATAGCCGGGACCAACAGCTTAACGTGCTTTCCGAGGCAAGGAGGGATCCTGGTATGTAAAGATGGTCACCCTTCCACGGACCAACCGCGGCAAGCGTAGTTTAACCTGATCGATTGACCCGTGCGGCTTACTTAGCCACAAGCTGCCAACCGGTTGAAATTGTTCGTATATTCAATCACTACTGTCATTCTTTGTCAGTTAATGCCAATTGACGTATAATGTCAATTTAATTCGAATTATTTAGGTGACTATTTACCTTAACTTTAATTTTTTTTTATAGGATTTAAATTTACGTTTTAGAGTTGCCTTCAAATTTGCCATTCAAGAAGGTAATTTTCCGTTCCGTTATGTATTCCGTTACTATTGTCAGATTTTAGGATTTGTTATCCTACAGCAATCATATATCAACCCGCGCACCGCTCCTCGGATACAATAAGCAATGTGAGAAGAAATTACCTGAATTAACACTAAGGGTACTTTTAATCCCGGTAGTATGTTCCCGTAGGATATTTGTCGACATCCACGCGGGCGAAGCCGCGGGCAAAAGCTAGTTTATAATAAAAGAATATTAAAAATTCTTTTATCGTGCATTGTCACGAGAACCAAATGTGTGTGCGCTAAATTTCAGCCCGTAGAAGTATGTGAAATATTGAATGCAAAATTCCAGGATATACAAGTGAAGTTAAATAAAAGCTTTTAATAAAAAAAAACGTTCTGTTTACGAATTATATTATGATTATAATAAAAAAAAACAGTTTGCCCTACTACATAGGAAGTACGCCTAACAGAAACATCAACTCGGGAACAATTTTTATATTAGTTCTCGCATTTCTTGTGAGTTTTTAAAACTAATTCACTTCAGTGTACACAGACAATCTTTGTTTAGGCACACAACTAACATTACCTTTAAAAGCATTTGCCGAAAAGGGTTTCTGTTTATTCTGTAGGTCCCCCTACAGTCGCAAGAAAAAAAAAGAATATCAAAAGAGTTTTGTTTTTATAACAAGGCAATAGCGAGAATTTTCTTTCGAGTTTGATTAAATTATAATTCCAATTTCCTTCTTAGTAAGAAATAAAAATGTCTTAAATTTTTCTTTGAGTATCTGCGCCTTCTGTGGTACTGAAATAGTGCCTTGTAGAATTGTTTTTTTTTTAAACTTTGAAGACGATTAATGAAGTTTGCGGCTTCACAAAGACTTCAGTATTGAGGTGGTGCTTGTCGCTAAAACCGTTAATTATTGGAAAATAAGCTTAGTTGGGAGTTGTATTATTTCTGATTCGTAAGCAACACTTGAAGAGCACCCCTGACCTATACCTACTGTTGGGCCATCACCCCAGTAGTAAAGGCCCCGAATTACGGTCTATACGTCATGGATTCAAACCTCGTCAGGCGGGATACTTTGTGTAATTTATTTTATCACCACTGAGGCCCTAGTGTGAGTTTCATTTAAGGTGAATGCGCAGTGATAGACCGCGAAATTCAAATTTTCTTACGTTTTTGCAATTTTCAGGTCAGTATCAGGTTGTATCCTGATCAAAATGTGATTAGCGAATATAACAGGTACGTGTTTACAGAATTTAGTCATTAGAATGTCTAATATATCTCTTATAAGTTAGATTTCTTCCACAAGCACTTTTCCATAAGAAATTTGTTCTTATGGAACAAATCTAACTTAGAAAGATGTATTATTGATTCTAATGATTATAAATCTGTAAATTTGTACATGTTATAGTCGCAAATCATATTTTGATCAAGTAAAAAGCTGACACTCACCTGAAAATGGCAAAAAACGTAACAAAATTTGAATTTCGCGCTCTACCACTGCGCATTCACCTTAACCATCCCGATCTAACGCATCGAGCGCGTTCGGCGCTCCGATTGGTCCTTCACCAAACCAGGGCCAATCGGAGCGCCGAACGCGCTCGATGCGTTAGATCAAGATGGTTAAAAGAAACTCACACTAGGGCCTCTGTTCTCAAAACGGTTCTCGGTGAATGAAAACACCGTGAGAAAACTGGCATGTCCTAGAACGAAAAATTCCGATACACGTGAATACTTACATAAAGTTCCGTTATGAGTAGGCATCATGTTGTAAGAGAAACTAGTTTTAATTTCATGAAATGTTTAACATATTCCGTGTTTTTTGATTTTTATGAGCTTTTTCGTCTATCTAAAAATTTAGTTAAAAGCCGTTGAAACACACTTTCATCAGTATCCAGACTATCGGTTGGTTCCATAGGTAGGTGGACCAGTTGACCTAGTACCACCCTAAGGTGACGTATGGTATACATAATAGTACAAGTACCTACAGAAGATTCACTCCGCGACATCATTTGAATAAATACGGCTGGCAGCCCACTGAATTAGCCCGACAAGTCGAGCCCGCCGCGTACTAATAGCTACATACTTACCTAACATTCGGTGTGCACCTGGCCTGCCTAAAGTTAAATTTTACTTACCTACATCTCAAAAAACGATCGTCTATTTGAATTTAAGTTTAAGTTACATAGTTTTTAACATAATGAAGTTTCAGCTTGATTATTTTAATCTTGTTAATTCTGTAAAAGCTCATTAGCAAACTCGCGTCTGCATTCACACCGTTAGTGACAAAACACTGCGTTCACTGTAATTGTAGAAGTTTTGTGATTTGTGAGTTTTACGAGAATAGAACTGTTTTAATTCAAGTCAGTCTTTTACTTCTGCCAAAGTTTATGAGCACTACGTATCCACCTTCTCATAGCAAGTTTGCTTTTATCAACATTATGCTATTTCGCAATTTCAGGCTGGACTACCTACTTCAATATTTTGTACCTGTATTATTTGTGAAACAACAAAGCCGACCGAAGAATTTAGTATAACGTAGTGTGTGGCTTTGTTCGGCTCGTGCCTTTCGGCAAAACTCGAGAATATGTAGGTGTTTTGTGATCCTAGCTTACCTACTGGAGTTCCGACCAGCTGGTCGTTAGAAACCTAGCTAGATCGATGTATCGCCCCCGAAACCCCATGCATACGAAATTTAATGAAAATCGTTGTAGCCGTTTCCAAGATTCAGATTATATATTCTAATATATAAGATTCTCATGTCACAGTGTTTGTAACAAAACTCCTCCGAAACGGCTTGACCGATTCTTATGAAATTTTGTTTGTATATCCAGTAAGTCTGAGAACAGGACGTAAACTATTTTACATATCCCTAAGTGATAAGGGTGGTGGTCTACCCAGAAATTTAAATTTTTTCGACAAACAAATTTATTTAAAATAATATAATATATCATTTGGCATTAAAAAATACATACAACTCAAAATTTTCACCCTTCTACCACCAACCCCTATTTTTTAATAGCGATATTAGTACTTTAATAATTTTCTATTCTCAGCGGTCGACATAATTGATCGGCACCCTAATTGCGTAACGCACGATCAATCATAATTTGAATCATTTTGAAACAGATTGCTAATCCATTGCTTCATATGTTCGAAAAATGTGTCTGCTCAACAACGTAAATAGCGCAATGAATATTGTTGAACTGTCAAAATGAAACAGATTATGATTGATCATGTATTACGCAATTAGGATGCAGTTATTCCCGCCAGGCGTCTACCGGTCACTTCTCACCCCATAAACAGCACAGAGTAGGAATGAGAACGAAAGACAGGACAACGTCTGTCGGGTTAGCTAGTACCTATATATACAACATGTAACTTAAATAACGCACAACCTCTGAAGGGGTTATTGTGCTCGTCATTATCCACAACTTTTGTTATGGGGCCAAACCTGAAATCGCGAAAACAAAAATCTGCGGTGCCATACACTTGTATTCACATAACTCGTCAAAATGTAGGGAACAGCTGATTTTTTTTTCGCGATTTCAGATTTATCCCATAGTAAAAGTTGTTGATAATGATGAGTACAATAACCCCTTCAGAGGTTATGCGTTATTTAAGTTACACCTTGTATACAAGAATTGCTCGTTCAATGGTATTAGAATATCTTTGAAGGCAACCTATGCACATTGCAGTCCAAAGCATCCCTTAATTTAAATTTGGAGCCTTGCATTTATCACTCCGTCACCTCCCCCTATTAATATATCAATGCTTGCAACACTACGAGTGTTAAGTAGATACTACAAAACCACGTACATAAAAATGCACTTTCAATTTCGAGATGTTCTCGTATGATTTCATATGATGTATGGTTTTGCAGATTGCACTAACGGAGTGTCAGGTAGAAACCGCTGTGAATATACGTATTTTGACAGTTATTGATAGATAGATACCTACCGACGCCATTTTGTGGCGTAGAATTCAGAGTAACATACTCCGAATTTGCAGAGAAACAGCTAAAACACGTGCCGTAGTTTCAGGATTGTTTGCGAAATTCAGGAGAACCGCTATACAGAGATTTTGCGAACTTTTAGTTCACCTGCTCGCCGTGGCCTCAGCTGCTAATCGGACGCAACAAGATCCAAAGCGGCCAGAATTTCAATTAATCTTCGTACTGAAATACTGCAAAGCAACGCAGTGGGAAGTTGAAGACAGCGGCGACAACGTGGTGTCAAGGTTTTCCACTTCGGTTAAGTACCGCGCGGCTTCTTATAACAATAGAAAAGTGTCTTATTAGCCGGTACTTGACAGAAATGAGAAAAAAATTTACTGGTGTGACATTCTTCCGGATTTTTAGTACTTACTATTACCGAACATTCGGTGCAGAAATGTCACAAGAGCTTATAAACTTTTCAAAAATGTGTTTATTAAGGTTTGTTATGGATTTAGCGACAGTTAACCAGCTGTGTTGGTACAGCAACAAGTAACATGACTTCGATTTAGGATTCCAATCAGATAGATAGATATAAAATATATAAATGTCCTCCAGATCTGGTAGCGTCGTGTGATGAGTCATCGAGCTCCCTAAAATAGGGTTGAGGTACTCGATGATCTCTTTCTTCAAAGGCCTTTCCAGGCAATGCCCTTCGTTATTAGTCTTACATAAAAACCTAATAATATTATGTTTGGACTTTAAAGAGAGCATGACCTCTGACTTTGTTTCGGGGATCAGTCAGCCGGGATGGCCGCGATCTAGCTTTGAAACATTGACCAACAAACTATTGACGTGTAAATGTGTCTTAGAACATCTACTTACTTATATAAACATTTCAGTGTGCTTTATTCTACCTACTTAGGTACACCAAATTTAAATCTTCAGGTCAGCAAAAATGAGTTTAATTGTGCTTTAAATTAACGCATACCAATAACATTATTTTGACACGCAATACACAGAGACTCATATACCAGACGTTCGTATCATAAAGTCATGATTTTCGTGTAGCTTTCATAGCGAATAATAATCCAACAGCTTCTACATCAGCAAATTTTCCTTATTTCATGATAGCAAAGAACAATTTCACCTGACATCCAGCTGACTGAGGAAAATTGTGTTTTCTAATATTTACCGAACATTAATCAAAGTAAAAGATTCCTTTGTTTATCGGTACAGTTACCTGAGACAGCGGGCGGGCTGTACTGTAATGTAATGGGCTTAGAACGTCGGAGAAATAAAATTTAAACGATAAATACGGAATTATCTAGAAGGTTTTTTGTACCATTTTTGTACGAAAACTGTTCTACAAAGAGAGATAAAGCCGTAAAACAAAAGATGAATTTGGCCGTTTGATCAAAGTCAAATTATAAACGGTTTCTTTTTTTCTGCCCATGGGTATCGTAAATGGCGTCTTAGTCACAAGGTTTATTTTGTGGCAGTTGCGATCACCAATTGGGATTTCAACTGGAAGATCCTCCCTCCTCATCCCTCAAACGCTGACCTCATCTAGTGTTTAAAATATTATTGACGTGTAAAAGTGTTTGTGCAAATGTACTTCATCGTCATCATCATCAGACTACAGCAGTCCACTGCTGGACATAGGCCTCTCTAATTTCACGCCATTCAGCTCGATTCTCGGCAACTCTCATCCAATTGCTACCAGTCACCCTGCGAAGATCGTCGCTCCACCTAGCCTGAGGGCGTCCTACCTTACGTTTGCCGATTCGCGGTCTCCACTCAAGAACACGTTTACTCCAACGATCCTCTGGTCTCCGGCTGTTGTGGTTAGCCCATTGCCACTTCAGCTTGATAATTCTGTGAGCTATGTCGACGACTTTGGTTCTCTGCCGGATCACCTCCTTTCGGATTCTATCCCTCAGAGATACTCCGAGGATTGCTCGTTCCATAGCTCGCTAAGCGACTTTGAAATTATGGACCAGCTGTACCGTGAGTGTCCACGATTCGGCTCTACGGGGCCGAAACGGTCGTAACAAACTTACTTACAGAAATAAAATAATTTATCAAAGACGTAGGCTTTTCCATGGTGATCAACTAAGATCTGACGGCTAGGTACGAGAACTAATAGGTTTAGGTTTAAATACTTTATTCTCAAAAAAGACAAAAAGAGCCACTTACATGAGAACACAAGATAACATATTGTAATAAGCTTATTAGGTAACGGTCACTGATACAATACAATAGTAATAACATTTATTTTGGGTTTATTTTGGTTGGGTTACACCTTCAGCGGTTTCATTCTCAACTTAACTATAACATTATTAGTGACTGGTTTCCAATATGTAATGTGATAGTTTTGATTTAAAACCACTGAAAGAGCTTACATTTTTTACGTAGGATGGTAAATTATTATAAAATTGTGCTCCTTCATAGGTGATATTCTTTTTAGCATAGTTCGTACGTGTCCTTGGCAGGACAAGTAAGCTGGGTCGTCGAAGACTGCGTTTACTGATTTGACATTTTTTGGTAAATGTTACATTGGTGTGAATAGTTCCATCCATTACTTTTCTAATTAAGATGCAGGTGTTATACATATAAAGTTGTTTGATATTCATCAGTTTTGTTGCTTTAAAAATTTCGTTCGTTGGTGTCAAGTACGGATAGCGAAACAGTGCCTTTATGATCCTGTTCTGCATTCTTTGCAGTTCCTGTAGCTTTGTTTTACCAGCGCTACCCCAGATTTCTATGAGATATATTAGATGTGATTTGACAAGTGAATTGTAAATGTTTAAACGCAGTTTTTTGGGTATACATTGACTTACATTGCGGAGTGAGCCAATAAGTGAGGAAATTTTACTTTTAATATAATCAATTTGCTTGTTCCATGTTAAACAATTTTCGATTCTAAGGCCAAGGTATTTTTCGTAGGTTTTTTGCTCTAATGGAATGTTGTCTATAGTTAACGGGTCATGCAGCGGATTTTTTTTATTTTTAGCTTTAAAGATAATGTAACATGTCTTTGAGATGTTTACAGTTAGCAAATTTTGTTGGAACCATTCAAACAGAGTTTTTAAATCCTCTTGGGCTCGTGAAATAGCGTCATGAATATTCGTTCCGAAATAAAACAAGCATGTGTCATCTGCGTATAAAGTTAAATGGCCATGTAGTCCTAGCTCTGCTATATTATTAATGTATATCAAAAATAATAACGGTCCCAATATGGATCCTTGCGGGACTCCATATGTGATAGGTAAAGCATCACTTTCGACATTATCTATCTTGACTACTTGGGATCTATTTGATAAGTAAGATTTGAACATTTCAAGTGCATCGCCTTTGATACCAACGTTTTCTAATTTTTCTAATAGCAGGTTGTGACTTACGGTATCAAAGGCTTTTTTTAAATCGATAAACACACCCAAAACAATATTTTTCTTATCTATATTATCTCTGATTTTTGTCATCAGATCAATACCGTTATAATATAATACCGTTTTACATACGGACCAAAAACTACCAAAAACATTCGCATAGGTACAACATACGCTAGTTTAATAAAATACCCTATTCTTTTCCATATCTGTTGGAAACCTTTGATCGCGCCAGATTTTATCACGCGATTCTAAATCGAAGGCAATAAACTCCAAGATATATATTTACCGAGTCATCAAACGAGAAAGGTGCATCTTATCTCAAAAATTTATGAGCCCACTTTATATAGATACTAGGTTTTTCCCCAGGCTTTGCTCGCTTAGACTCACATAACCACATAATCAGTCTATAAAGTTCCCACTGCTGGGTCACAGGCCTTCTCTCAATGAGAGGGAATTGGCCGAAATCCACCACACGTGCCCAATGCGAGTTCGTAGATGTCACATGTCTTCGAATTTTTGGTTCTAGGACGTGTCGGTTTCATCATGATGATTTCCATCACCGTTTTGAGAGCAGTGGTGTTGAAATAATTCACACAAAGTAAAGCGCCTGTCTAGGTCCGAACTTACGACCTTACTACTCGTAAATCGGGACGTTAACACTCGGCTACGACTGCGCGTAGACTCATCATCATCATAATCATTTCAGCTGAAAGACGTCCACTGCGGGTGGCCCCTCCCCCAGGCTCCTCCACTTCGACCGGTCTTGTGCTTCCCACATCCAGCGGGCTCCCGCGGCCTTCACAAGGTCATCGGTCCACCTTATGGGAGGCCTTCCCGCTCTACGTCTTCCGGTACGCGGTCGCCACTCCAGAACCTTTCGACCCCATCGGCGCGTAGACTCACCTGCTGAAAATTACGGGACGTGCACAGAATTTTTGTCATAAGTCATTTTAAAAGCAATGGCCAATGCAAGCGAATACGCGCTGTACTTTTTGGCACTTAATTTCAATATGTGTGTGTCGGAACTTGTCCATGTATCCATAAGAATCCTAATAAGTAAAATATTATAAATGTGATTTTTTTATGTTTGTTGGATGTTTGATACTCAATCACGCAAAAACGGCTGAACGAATTGGCACTAAGATAGTTTATAGACAACCTGGATTAACACTTATGAATACCTTTTTATGACATCCACGCCGCGGGAAAAAAGTAAGTAGTCTCATATACAAGGTGTAACAGAATAGACGCAAGACCTGAAAGTAGTTTGTTCCTAATTCACTACTGCATAGATTTCAGTAACTTTTAATGTAAGTATTTTTTTTTAATTATGTATTTGGCTATACCTACTACTGATTGAGCCAAAGGCAGTTCAATCTTATAACAGAAAAAATAAGACTCAATTTTAAATGCATAAAGTAATGCTTGGGTCGACACGTTTTTCTTAATAACATCAGTTAGCTTTAAAAAAATAGTTTTGGTCATCGTCTTATGCTTTTAACTCAATAGTCTAATTGGGGTGTATGAGGTCTTGCATTAATTATGTTACTCGTTGTATTGATATATTGTGTCAGTGTGCTGGTATGGACAAACTGTCCCTAGGGTATGGATTAAAACTACAACCATGTAAATCGGATAGTGGTTCTTCAAATTATAAATGGACTACAAGATAGATGGAGAGAGACATTTGTTTCATAATCTAAAATTTTATTTAAACGAATTATTAATTTGGTTACCAAAGTTACACAACGAAGAGTTCTAAGTCCAAACGGCTTGGTACGTGACGATGGGAAGAGACCAGACGGCATGACGTAATTGCCTTGGAAGGTGGGAAGACCTCTGGCGTGGGACGCAACATGTGTCGACACCCTTGCGCCATCCCATGTTCCTAGCACGGCGGGCTGTGCTGGCGCCGCTGCTGCTGTTGCTGAGACCCTCAAGCGGCGTAAATACTGTAACCTTATGGGTAACTACAGTTTTGAGCCGTTTGGGGTCGAAACGCTCGGGTCATGGGGCCCGAGTGCACGTCTCCTCTTTAAGGAAATTTCCCGCCGGCTGGTGGACACTTAACGTGACCAGAGGGCTGGGTCGTTCTGTGGCCAAAGAATTAGCATTGCCATTCAACGTGGCAATGCTGCCAGTCTTCTGGGCACGTTTCCTGATGACTAAGTGTCCTTGTGTTTTTTGTATTTAGTTTGTATATCGTAGTTTTAATTATTAAGTACTTTTTTTTGATACATTAAAGTATGTTTAATTATGTTTTGAGTTCCGTCACTGTATGCAAAAAAGTCCAAGAGAAAAATCTATCTCCATATTTAAGATTTATTGAAAAACTCTATCTATCTTGCTTGATATGCAGTTAGATATGGATGGTTAAGGCGAAACTTCATCAAGCTTCAAAGGTACTTCACGATCGATCGATTGTCTTTACGTAATGACCCCGATCTGTTACTAATTGCCACTTGCCCTGAAGGCAGGCTCGTGAGTTATAAAACAATTAGAAAATTACGGAGACTTGTTTTCCTCTAAACTAGAGAATGTTTACGCAATATTGATAGAAACTGAAGTACTTTTTCCTGGTAATGTTTGTCAGATGTATGCCATCGAATAAACCTATTCTTCAATTATTATGAGTATTCTTCTTGACCAGTATTAAACTCACCCTACTTAAAAGATAATGATTGAGAAGATTAGTGCTTAAATACAACTTTTATGAATACTTTGAAAAGTAGATGGAAAAATAGATAACAAAAATAATTTAGAAAAATAATAACAGGAAAATAAAGGTTTGCGTGTATTTCACGCAATACGTCAAAATACTTAGTCAAATACAGTATCGAAAACATTACTCTATATAGAACTGTTTATAACACTATGGTTGGCAATCCTGGTTGTAGGTACTTACAAATGTGTGCCAAAGTTATGTATGTCTACATAAATAAAGGGTTATCCAAATACTTGAACAAATAGATAAATCTACCATGTAGACTAATTTCAAGTTCAGACATGGTAAATATTTACTTATTAATGTTGAATAGTCCATCTTACTACCACTACTACATTATCATCTTCGTATTTGTTTCCAAATGTTAGTAGGTCCCATGTTTATTATGTAACTCGAATCGATAATAATTATATAATAGTAATTGGAATATAACCGTCTGCCCTTTGTTTTGTTGAACTTAGATCTTCGTAAGACACAGTGGAAATTTTGTGTCTATGATTGCATTTGAATCGTGGATTGTGAATTTGAGACTTAAGTTCGAAGCAGTAAGCAAGAAGATCCGATAGCACTATCTTCAACTCAAGACTAGGTTCGTCCATATCTGTAAGATTTGTGCAGCTGGATATTTATATGAAATGTACTGTAATATAATTTAATTACTTTGTTTTTTTTTTTGCAGTGCCTAACAGGGTGCATATTTGATCCGTATCATCTTATTTAAACTTCTGTACAATATTTTTGCAATAAACTTATTTAATTTAATTTTTTGTTAGGTTCCTGCGGCACATATTTAAAATATGCCTCCCATCTGCTTCAATTCTTACATACCTACTTCTTTTGCGTAAACTTTATTCCATACCATAAAAATAGGTACCTACGTATTTATCGCCTACTTACCTCAAAAAAAACAACCGACTTCCAAAAAAACACTACAAAGTGAAAAATAACTTTAATTTCGGAAGTCGGTGTCTTTGGATCTGTATTTTAATTTTTTGTCACCGCCTTCCGAAATTAAAGTTATTTTTCACTTTGTAGTGTTTTTTTGGAAGTCGGTTGTTTTTATTTGGAAAAAGTTTTTATTTTCACATTTTAGTGGTTCACATATGCTTACGCCTTCACAGCGAACTGGCGTGATGTTATGTTATGAAATGGTGTAAACAACAGACAGACATGAGATTTCAGCAATCCCAGTCCATTTGCTATCATTTATTGAGGAGTTCCGTTGCCCATCTCCGAAGTTCTTCATCAGATCTTCACCAAATTGAAATGGGACCACTCCGAGAAAGTACTCTTCCAAAAAATACCCAAATCGCTTCAAGTGTGCCTATAAAATTTTAAGAGTTCTCTCTAATTTTCCAGGATCCCATCATCAGATACTGACTTGAAGATCATGGGACCACCTGGGACGTACAACCTTTTAAACAAAAAAAAAATCCAAATCGGTCCAGCAATCTTCGTGTAATCGGGGAACATACATAAAAATAACGGTTCCGACGAATTGGGAACCTCCTCCTTTTTGAAGTCGGTTAAAAATACTAGGCAGCCAGAATCAAAGCTCATCAGTCTATAGCTGTGCAGTGCTGGACATAGGCGTTTCCAATTGCTGGCCATTACCTTAAGGCCCATAGTATCCTCATCTCCCGTTTGTATGCTAAAGCACGACTGCCGCCCGCGCCCGCGCAGGGCACCTCTGAGCCTTTATCTCAAAATGGGGATATTCCTTTGATTAATTTACAATTGTGCTTCGGCGATTCTGTAGTACCTCTAACTATCTATTTTTCGGTGTATTTTTTTTTCCAAATAACGAAGCCGTTTAGTAGGAGTATGGAATAGAAGCCAAAATATTGCGTGTTGGAAAATATTTTTTACAGCAAAAGTATAAGCCATACAAAAAAAGTACTTCGGGCAAAATGATCTATATGAATCTATAGCAAAATCATATATTTTTCAAATCTGTGAGACAGGCCATTAATGAGCAGTACGGTTCATATAGTGATCGTGTTACGCTACCTAACTGGATCCTCGTCTACTCTCACTTCGGCTACTTCCAGCCAACCTTTGATGATCGTCATTCAACCTAACCTGAGAGATTTTATTCTAAATCTATACCTAATTTCATAATTCAATGAGGTCAATAGTTACCTTCTGACGACACCTGTCACCTGAAATTAGTTTTTAATATGTATGTGGAATAAATGGGCTCGTCTCAAAGTGGACCCTTTTTCCTTTTAGAAAAAAGGGCCTCACTAAAGCCTTCTGTAAGAGTTTAAAGGTCACGTCACATCAATAGAGTATCGTACCTTTGACTGTAATGTTGCCTATTTACCGAATTGGGAAATATTGAAATCGTGATTCTGTGAATGAATGTAAAGAAAGAAAAACGTACCTACTACATAATTATGTAGGTTCTACATCAAACATAAACCCCCATATTTATAAAAGTTGCTTAAAGCTAAGAGATTTTTAAACGTCAAAAATTTACGTCAAAAACAAACGCTAATCACTACTTAACTTTAAGCAAGGTTTTTAGCTTGCATAAAAAGTTTTCGAAATGAAAACTTCTTTAGGCGCACTTTGCGCTCTTTTTAAACAGCGAACGAAACTGAACCATCACAATCAGCGGGGTCATTGTGAAACACACTAACAGTAGGAATGGTTTACATTTTGCTAGTTCAACAACAGCCTCGTTAGTCTAGTGGTCGCAAGCGCTACTGCTGAGCATTAAGACCTGGGTTCGATTCCCAGGTCGAGCAAAGTATTATTGGATTTCTATCTTGCATTTCTCAGTAGCAACCCGAAGTCTGGATTTGTGCGCCCTTTTAACGGCTATAGGCTTGCTCGCTGTTACATGGGACTTAAACATAACTGGTGAAATGTCGGTGTTCTATAGGTACTTACACCTAAATATTCCGGGTAAACAAAGCGTGATGTTATTTGTTAAGTAACAAAATTCATTGCATTATTTACGTTGTCGAGCAAACAAATTTTTCGAACATATGAAGCATTGGATTAGCTTAATGTCCCTTTAGAGATTCAGATTGTGATTGATAGTGTGTTGTGGAATTAGGGTGCTGGTCGGTATCGCTGAATCGGGTAGGTACCTACTCTCGGCTTCAGTCGGTCGGTGATGCAGAATCACGTATTTTACTCGGCGCTGAATCGTGTACACTCAGGTCCAGTCGTAAGTTTTCATTAATATTGTGTGTGTGAAAAATAAAGAGTACTCACCCTCTTTATTTTTCACACATACAATACTAGCTTACACCCTCTGTTTTGCAAAGGCAAAGTTTAGAATGCAGTAACGTAAGTGTACTTTTTACACACTGGATCCTTTCAAATCTGCTTAATAAAGTCTCGTTAAAATGCAAGCCCGCATTTTCATGCTAATAAATATTTACATGAGAAGCTGTTCAGAATATCAAAAGCTTCATAGAATTCCCACATTGTTCTAGAAGTTTCAAGAACAATGTACGAATTCTATATAGGTAGCTTTTACATACCTAGCCTTTTTATTTTACATACCTTTTTATTATATTTATTTAATGTCCTACCTAACCTATTTTCTTAATGTCCCTCGGGAATCATCGTATTTCCGAACACAAACGAGCTTTCCTCCTTATTCATTTTTTTTATTTATATTAAATGCCTCACACTAGGAATTTCTCATGTATTGTGGGTGCGTTTACAAACATTTAAACTCACACACAAACAGCCAGACCCGGAACAACTACTTGTAGGTCACACAAATATTTGTTCCAAGCGGGAATCGAACCCGCGACACGGAGCGCAGCAGTCAATTTCTTAACCACTGCGCCAACCGTGCTTTCAATTACATTAAATTAAAGGAATATTAACAACTCTATATACTTCCAAGTCGATTGAGAGCGTCCGGTCTGCACCAAGTGCAAAGGCCAACTGATAGAAATCCGACGACTGACGAAACACGAAGTTTGCTGAGGGATATTAAGAAAACAGTCTGATAAACTTTATGTAAAAAGGCAAGTAGGTAGGTCTAGGTACTATCATATTATTATTCTAAGTTTATAGTCTTTAATATTATTCTACTTCTTTTCATACAAAAAAAAGAACAATTTAGGCATGATTATCATATGAACGCAATGGCGAATTGTTCACGGTTGATGGCAATAGGTTCACCCCCTATTAAATGGGACTTAAACATAACTATACTCCATTTGAAATAAGATTAGACATTTAAACAGACCTTTTTTACAATCAGTCCAACCGTTTCTGACTTCTATGCCGTTGGTATAAGGATGGCATTAAAAGCAAAAAAGTAGTTGCCATACCAACTGTTTACTGCAGCTGCCATTTGTCATGCCACCAACGCAATAGAAGTCAAAACCGGTTGATCGGACTGTAAAAATGGTTTAGTTAAATGTCTAATCTTATTTCAAATGGAGTATAGCAAAATGTGGGTGTACTATAAGTACACCTCTGCCTAAACCCTTCGGAGTAAACAGCCGTGTTGTTATGATTATGTATGTTATACCATAGTATCAGTTAAAATAATCTATTTGATGGATCTGTTTGTGGGAAGCACAAGACCAGTCGAAGTAGAGGAGCCTGAGGGAGGCCTATGTCCAGCAGTGGACGTCTTTTTTTATGGGTGGGAAATCATCAAATAACTTCTCCCGCTCTGGGTGGAGCAGGAGGGCGTGTCAGATTTTTACTGACTAAAACCCACCCGTGCTCCCTCAGTTGCCCGTGTGCCAGGGGTCACGGTATCTCTTTCGAATAACCCGCACCCCTGGCAGGCATCGGCCCTTGCGGACCCCACCAGTTGGTGCTGACATCTCTTTGAGGCGCGCGTAGAACACAACGCGCCGTCGACTCGGGCTTGGTCCTTACCGGACAGCGAGCTACCCATTACTCGCCGTCCGCAAGCCCGCGCCTACAGTGGCCGGGAATCAGCCTGGGGTGGACGTCTTTCGGCTGAAATGATGATGATGATTCATTTATTTATTTATTGGCTCATAAAAAAGAAGTGTTACAATATTGAGGTGTGACACTGGATCCCGCATTAGGCTACCCTGTGTCGCAGGATCCAATCTCTTTCGACAGATTATATGAAATTATGAAAGATATGTATACAAAGGCAACGGTTTAAATAATTAAGTAATTAAACTAAGACTAAATAATTCACTAAAACTAATACTTAAGAGGTAACCAAAATGACGTGTGCATGTGATGAGTGGTAGTGTATATGTGAAGAGTGTGTGTATGAATCCTGTGATGGCGTCGTGAACATCATAAGGAAAAGGACATAATTAAATCCACTAGTAGGTAGGTAGTGTTGTATAATATTTAAATTAGTTTATTATATGTCGTTGAAAAAGTCAGACTTAGGGAAGATTTTCGCTACAGCTCTGATGTTGTGAATGACAGTGACGTAGGCAGCCTCCACTATTTGGCACAGCGTCTTTTTCCTCAATGAAACCTTGTTGGTCTCATAATCTGGCTTCATGTCTCTTGCGTCTGAGTCTGTAGGCAAACAAGATGAAATGTATTAAATTAAATAGATGACATAATTGACAGTAATTTTGTGGGTTTTATAAATTAAAGAGATAAAGTAGTAAAGTGTTATAAAGGTTAAAAAATGGCATTGTGAATGTAAGAAGTAGAGACTAACAGCCAGTTGCAGAAACGAACTTTAACTTTTAAAGCCGTTACTTAATACTAATCTTCCGTTAACTTGTTGCAGACATCAATATTAGACTCGATTTTAATGTTTCTTTATTGAAGAGTCGGACGAGGCAATCTATCACAGTTTATGTTGCACAAACCAAGCACTATTAGTAAAGTTTTTTTGTGCAACATCATTTTTATGAAAATCAGTAGCGTTAATGATCCAGTATGTAATGTGGCATTAATGTTTGTCTTTGTACAGCTGGGTGATAGTAACACTGATGTGTTCAGAGGTATTTAGAGGTATTCTAAAACAAAACATAAAAAAAAACATCCGGCTTCTGGAATGACACTACAAAGTGAAAACTAACTTCCGAAATTAAACTTATTTTTCATTTTTGTTGTGTTTTTCCGGAAATCGGTAGTTTTTTTTTAAGTTATTATTTTTTTTACTTTTTAGTTATAGTATCTACACAGCAATTCGAAATTTCATCATCCTTGGGGTCAAAACAATGCATATTTATGCGATTGCAGCAATCACGGTTGATTTGCTGTAATTTTTTGAAGAGTTTCGTTGTCTGTCTCCGAAACTCATCATCAGATCTATACGAAATTTATCATCATCATCATCATCATTTCAGCCGAAGGACGTCCACTGCTGGACATAGGCCTCCCCCAAGCTCCGCCACTTCGACCGGTTCTGTGCTTCCCGCATCCAGCGGACTCCTGCGGCCCTCACAAGGTCATCGGTCCACCTTGTGGGAGGCCTTCCAACTTTACGTCTTCCGGTGCGCGGTCGCCCCTCCAGAACTTTTCGACCCCATCGGCCATCTGTTCTGCGTGCAATGTGCCCTGCCCACTGCCACTTAAGTTTGGCAATTCTTCGGGCTATGTCGGTTACCTTGGTTCTCCTGCGGATCTCCTCATTCCTGATTCGATCACGTAGGGAAACTCCAAGCATAGCACTCTCCTCTCAAATTTATATTTCGAACTAATAAGAATTTTGAAAATCCGTCTATATATGACGGAGTTGTGCCCGAACACAAAAAAAACATGTCAAATTGATAACCTCCTTCTTTTTGAAGTCGGTTAAAAAACAATCGAAACCTAAAGTCGAAAAGTTTTTAATTAAGGAAGATGGAGTTAGAAAGAGTATTTCTTGGCTACTGGGTCGATAATGACTAAGAAGTAGCTGACCAATGATCTGAATGCGATTGGCACAAAGAAGGTTGAGAAGTCCGGACTCAGTTTTCCTTATTGCGTAGATTTATGCTTCCTTGAACTCACAACAGGTTTGAAACTCCTTGATATGTAGAAAATACAAGTATAGGTACATGATGGAAAGTTGAAACGGCCCCTGGAGGGGAAGTACCCTTAACATTGATGTCACCAATTTTTGCTCGAAGGAAACATTTCTTTTTTCCACAGTAAGTAATTCTGCATTTAAACATTTCCTTACGTCAAATAGCTATTGAAAATAAATCTAATTCTTCCTTCAACTTTCCAATCTGATGTTCGTACCTACTTGGACTAACCTAAAAAAAATATCATGTTTTTTTTGTCTACGTACCGTTGTTCAGAGCATTTTGTAGAACATCACTGATGTTTACGACTGGTTCTCCAATAATTTCGCAAGTGTTGGTTTCCGGACCCACTTCGAAGTATTCTTCATTATTTTTTTTTGTCAGACTGTAGCCGTATTGTGAACTTCCCACAGCAGCTGTTGAAAAGGTAAAGGTTGATTTTATAATATTATAAAAGATAAATTTTATTAGAACACCGTAGTGCATACGATCGCTCGTTGATGAGGCAATGGTTTAGCCATTTCTTTTAAAACGAAACAAATTATGATGAATCGTGAGTTATGCAATTAGGGTGCGAGAGTGCCGATAGAAGTGAAATCTTGAACAATTATGTGTGTATTTTTTTAGTCGTCAGATTAAATAACGTTCGACGTTCAACGTTGTTCGTTCGTACGTTCATGTTGTCAGTGGTGTCATTAAGTGTCGCGAGTTCAATTGTTTTTTCCCATCTTAAAAAATGCCCAACATGCCTAAAAAAAATTTACTTCAAAAACGCATTATTTTGTTCTATTAAAACGCTTCTGCATAAACTTGGACTACTACTGGCGCAACTGACGTTCTGTATCCTAATTGCGTAACGCACTATTAAGCACAATTTGAATCATTTTGAAGGATGTTTTTGATGCTGATCCACTGCTTCATACGTTCGAAAAATTCGTCAGTTCAACAACGTAAAACCCCAATGAATATTTTTGAACTGTCAAAATTAAATCCATTTCACTGTTAGTGTGAGACGCAAATCTCCGCAGTTATTTCATGTACTAAGGAAATACGAGTAGTATTATTGGTAACTTTTTCAGCCGGTATAAAACGAATTATTAGAACTGAAGCTCGATCTTGATTGTTGAATGTACCAGGCAAAAGGTGCAGTAGGCCGCACGAAGTGGGTGACAGTGGTAATACTTGGATCTTGCGCTGGCCTAGCGTCATACGGAGTTTCAAAAAAAAATTAGAGGCCAGCTTATACTGGTTTTGTTACCACTGTCGTAAAATATTATGTCGTTAAGTAAGTAACGTAGAGCTCTTCGGACACTTTTGCACGTCAACGTTTTGCTGGTCAATATTTTAAAACTAGATGGCGCTGGTATTTCCTAGCTAACTGATCCCTGAGAAGAAATTCCGAAATAAACTCAGAAGTCTCTTTTAAAGCCTTGTTCTATCTTTGGCTACTCTTTGATTTAGTTTCTAGTATTTTTCTTGATTTTAAACTCAAATTCATGTAACATATACTTCTGCAAAAATATAACATTATTCCACTTACTTGTAGAGGCTGTGTAAACCCCATTAAACACTTTGTTCTTCTTAGTAAATGTGATTTTAAGATCACCAGCGATATTCAAAACAGCTTTCGTTTTTAATACTACCGACTTCTTGTCCGTATCCATTCTGCAAATAAATTACCTATATAAAGAAAGGTTATCAATGAGATAACATGGTAGAAACAGGCAATTAGTGCTATCAATAAAATTGATTTAATGTTGCATCTTTGCTTCTTGTTTTTGTTTGATAAAGCTCGCAGTATATTTGTTTGATTTGTGGACTTGATGATAATGCTGTTATTTTAAGATTTTATATCAGTATTTTGGCACAGATCGGCTTAGTTAATTTGTATTATCATCATTATTTAGAAGTAAAATAAAATACTGCTATTCAGCTGCATTCGGTTAGGCTGAAAGCCGACCCCAACATAGTTGGGTAAATGCGAGGCAGATGACGTTGATGATGATTTAGTGTCTTTGACATGTCCGGGGTCCCAGACTTTTGGAAGGCATACGAGGGGCTGAAGCTAGTGCATGGGAAGCCGTCACCTCCTTCTGCGAAGCAGTAAAGCTCGCGAAGGAGGAGGCGGAGAGCGTAAGGGAGAGGCAAGGATTGCGCCCTCGCACCCCTAGCAACTGCTGGAGATACTCTCGGCGTTGGTAGGCACAGGCTTGCGGATGACGAGCAATGGGTAGCTCGCCGTCCGGTAAGGACCAGGCCCGGGTCGATGGCGCGCTGTGTTCCTCGCGCGCCTCACAGAGACGTCAGCAAAATTGAAGGGGTGCGCTAGGGCCGATGCCTGCCAGGGTCGCGTATTTGTTTAAAAGAGTTACCGTGGCCCTGGCACAGGCAACTGAAGGAACACGGGTGGGTTGTAGTCAGTAAAAGTCTGACACGCCTTCCTGCTCCGCCTAGAGTGGGAGAAGTTATTTGATGATTTCCCATCCAAAAAAATAGGGCTGAAGCTAATTCGCAGAGACGCTTTTAGTAAAATGAGACACCAACCGACGATTTTATCTGACAGCATAATGCCGACGATAAAGACTATATCAGGATATGTATAGCGATTCAGGTGGTATTGGGCTCTGTTATTCCGACATCACATACGAATGGAATGGGTGCTAATAAAACCTGCTAAAGTACCTACGTATCTTCTAAAACATGGATTGTTTTTATCAGTTTTGAGTTTGCAAATACTAAGAAAATTAAAAACTTGAATATCAGGACGAAAACCTTACACTGCATTTGGGTAATACGGTCCCGAATGTTTCCTCATATTTCAAAGATGGGATTAAGATGTTTCTGACCTCAGATATCTCCACTTTTTAAGTAATTTAAATCAATAAGGTTTCTTATCTGGAAGAATTTACTGGTTTCTTTCACATAACGAATGCACATTTGACTTTAAACCAGTTTAATATTTATTTTTGTGTTATAATTCTTCACACTAAAAGTCGTAAGTCCAAAGGATTTGATAATGAAAAGGGTGTTATTTACTCCAGCAACACATAATTCTACAATATTTAAATGAGAGCTTCTGGCTTCATTAAGGTTGTCACAATATTAAACCCATTTTTTAGGGTGCCGTGCCTCAAAAAAAAAAAAAAAACGCAATCCATATAGAATCACTTCGTTTTCCGTTCGTCTATCCATCTGTCAAGACCATATTTTTCAGAAACTCGTGGCATACGTAAGTAGGTCTACGGTCCCTTGAAGCTCTAAGAAAATCAAGCTTCTAAGTCAACGCAATAAAAAATATGGCAATTTATGTCGTTTATTTTGCTCAGTCGCAAGTGAATCAAAACGTACAGAGTACATACATCCCGTTGACCTAGAATCATGAAATTTGGTAAGAAGCAGATCTCACGGTACAAGTAACGAAAAAGTCCGAAAGTTGTTCATTTGTAGTTTTATCACTTAAAAAAACACGTTTGAAAAACCAAACTAAAAAAGGAGAAAATAATTTAATTCAATTAAAAAGCGTGGGGTGCTTTTTGAGGTATTTTTATAATCACTTAATGTCAAGCACCCCACGCTTTTAATTGAATTAAATTATTTTCTCCTTTTTTAGTTTGGGTTTTCAAACGTGTTTTTTAGTTTTTTAAACTATTATTTATTGTCTATTTTTTAGTTCTGCTAACTACAAAAACGTTTTTTTTTCCTTTTTTTTCATTTTTCTCATTTTTTTTTAAATTATTGAATAGCCATCGGTCCTCGATAAGTTTACAAAGTTTCAATGAAATCTGACCGTTTAAAGTGGGTCAAAATCGCGCTCAAAGGAGTCGGTTACAAACAAACAAACAAACATACAAGTGAAGCTAATATAAAGCGTGTAAAAAGATTTTTTTCCGATCAAAAACTGTAATTGGAATTGGAACTGTATTTAACTGTGATGGATATCCATGTATGGGAGAACATGTTTTGAACATTTTGAGCACCAGTTTGTTCTTGGGATAAATTAATTCCAACTACGGAACAATTCATTGTTAATGGTCCAACACTCAATGTGGCCGTTTATTTGACGGTTTCATTTTAACATTCCACAGAGAAGTACAGTATGAGCAGTTTCATTCAGAGTTGGTATTGCTTGTCGAAAACGATAAACAGAACAGTGAAAATAATCAAGTAAACGTAATAATATTCCATTTTTTTAACACGCTTTTATTAGCTTCACCTGTTTTTTTATATATGTTTGTAAGCATGTTTGTTTGTAACCGACTCCTTTGGACTTGATTTTGACCCACTTCAAACGGTCAAATTTCATTTAAACTTTGTAGACTAATCGAGGACCGATGACAATTCAATAATTTTATAATTTTTTTCCATAATGTTAAAAAAATACGTAAAAAAGACACGCTTTTGTAGTCAGCTGAGCTAAAAAATACAGAATAAATAATAGATAATAAAATCTAAAAAAACACGCTTTATAAACCTAACTAAAAAGCAGAAAATAATTTCAAAAAAGCGTGGGGTGCTTGATATTAATTGATTATAAAGATACCTCAAAAGGCAACCCACGCTTTTTTTAAATTATTTTCTGCGTTTTTAGTTTGGTTTTTAAGGTGTGTTTTTTAGATTTTTTTATCTAAAGCAGTTAATAACGAAATACTTATGTAAAGGCTATCGCAGACAGGTGCGAAGCAACTCTAGTAGAATAATTTATATGAAAATTTCATATAAATTGTTCTTCACCGTCCCGTGGCGCTTGTCTCCGGGAGCCTTAATGTAGTTGGAGCGCCAGCGCTCAAATAATAATTAATGAACCTACCTACTAACTTAGTTCTGCATTATTCTGATAAATTTGATCTTTTACATGGCCTTGCTCTTTATTATTGTGCAAAACTAAATAATTATCTTCAACCCCCTCCAAGAACACAGAAAAAGTTAAGTATGTATTAACATTATTTTAAGTAAAGGCGAAAATAACTTACTGGAAGTCAGAAATCTGTTGGTTCTTCAGTCCGGTGACATTGATGTTCTTGAACTCAAAGGCCAGTCCCATAGTTGGGTCGACAACGACGGTTAATTCGGGGATGATCAAGGGGTCCAAAGGTTTGATATCAGAGCCTGGCATGCCATTGCACGTCTTCTCCAGAAAGTCCTCCGTAGCCTTGCTCAAGCATTTGATGTCATTTTTGCTGCATGGGTCGAATAGCTTTCCTGTAAAGAAATATATGGTGGATATTCAAAAGGTAGGTTGATTGTCGATCTCATTAGTGGTAACTTTAAAATGGACAACGACTACTTCACGTTAAGGTCTTTTATAAGAACATCAAAACTTACATATCGAAAGGAGGTGAATGATATACCACATTCCTGCCTAAATGTAATATTTCTTAATTTGTCGATTACTATTTATATAAAAAAAAAGACTCTACTTTTAACATGCACAGATAAGTATCAAAAAACGATTAACCAGTTCCGGGTTGATTAAAAATCTTAAACTAACAATAATGTTTTGTCAATGCAAAGGAATATAAAGCCAAACAGAACAAATTAACTATTGACGGTGATCATAGCAATTCTAGCAATAATAATATAGGAAATAATATACCTCCTTCCGAAAGGACACAACACGCGAACGTGAGCACCAAGAAGCTCCTATATACAGCCATATTGCAGGAGTACTGACTTGACGATGAATAATTAAGAACTGGCCAGTGACCACGACTTATCACCACACTTTCATTTGTTTATATAAGCTGATATAAATAATAATTGAAGTGACTAACAATTTTGATAACAAAGGTCACACTTATCAGACACAGTTATGACACTAGCAGTCCGCCCGCGACTTCATCTGCGTGTATTTCGAAGATACTGCAGCCCATATGTATTACTCGTTGATATTGTAGGTTTCTTTAAGTGACAGAATTTTATAAAATTTAATTCAGGTGGGTATCTAAGTTAAATAGGTATTTAATTTAAAGCTTCCCTGTATACAATGTTTGAGGTTGTTTTATTTTCCGGTAGCAAAATAATCTGGGTTTCTGTTGATCCAACTCGTGATAAACCAACATAATATAACTGCCCATGGGTGAAACATTATTTTCGTAGGTCATTGCCAACCAAAGAGAATGTTTGTCCCTGGGACTTGTTAATAGTCAGGGCAAATGATTTTTAAACGGGAATCTGAAGTCGCTTGAACGATATAGGCAGCTCCGTGGGAATTATTGGAAGCCTCGGGACCTGCGCTAGCTAGTCAGCTCCTGGTCCGATAAGAATGGTCAGTGCAAGTTGTCTTTTAAATAATTTATTAGTAGCCTTGTGCCATTGCACTGGTTAGGTTGGCTTAAATTTATTAAAATCGTGATAGGCTTTCCGATTTTCAATAGCAGTTCGTGAGGGGGCAGCCCGGAAGGATTAAGGGAGTTTAAAAATTCTTGCGGATAGTGGACTGCATCTTCGATATTACACAGTGTATCAATGGACTTGTAGATTTTGACTTGGCCGGGGACTTTTTGTAAAATTAAATTATTGATTTCATTGACTGTATCATTCTTAGGTGAGAAGATAGTCCTTGAACAAAGCCAATAAATGTCTCTATTTAGTACATATTACGATATGCACGGGTATTTGTCATGAAGCGTCTGCCTATGTAACCTCCACAGGCCAGTTACAGGGTAATACGATACCCCTTACAATTGGTTGTCAGACATTCAGGCTTCTGATTACCTCAATAAATAAATAGATAAATCACACAAGTTTGGTCAAATCTGGGAGAAGCATTGCTTTCCCATGTTACCTATACATACCTACGATAGTTAACCAGATGCATTTGAAAGCGCTCTCAACAATCGACATTTACGATTTTGCGAGTGCGTTTCGACTTTGTGAAATTGTGTTATTATAGCTAGCAAAATAATTTATAATAATAATAATAATAATAATTTATTTATTTCAAAAAGTGTGGTACAGTCTGTTACAATAAAATTATTTTTAAAATTTAGGGTTAAGTAGAATAGAAATAAAGTAACATAATTGAATCAGGCGTCCTAGCTAGGTTACATAGTAACCTGTATTAAGGTTCGCCAGCCCAGGTTCCCACAGGGGTACAAACATTTTAATAGACTGCTTAGAACTATAAGGTACAAACGTATTTAACTTATACTAAACTAAAAGTGTTAGTACGTGTGTATGTTTTGTGATGTAGGTGTGGTGTGCGTGTGTTTTGTATTGTAGGTGTAGTGTGTGTGTGTTTTGTAATGTAGCTGTGTATGTCTGTGTTCTGTGTTATAGGTGTGGTGTATGTGTAAACTGAAGTGAAAGGGGTTGAGTTTAGATATGGAGTATTAGAGAAGTCATTAAGATTGTGAAGTGAGCAGATATTCAGTGTCGTCGTAGTTTAAAGTGGTTAAAAAGTCAGTTATCTGTTTTTTACACATTTCGTAAGAGGATTGATGTAAAGGTATAGTTTTGTTAATTCTGTTGTATAAAAACGGGCCAAGGTAGTAAAAGAAACGTTTAGTAAAAGCAAAGCGTGTGAAGGGAACTTTGCAAATTTCGTTCTTTCGCCTAAGTGAGGATTGAGTTAGTGTAAAAGGAGTTTGTGTGTGTTGTTGTAATAAATTGTTGAGAATGAATGTTTGCCGTACCGTAAGAACTTTGCATTTTTTGTACAGATCAAAGGTGGGGAAGAGCATTGGTCGGAAAGTAGCAACCTTCAGAATGGCTCTCTGAGCCACTTCCAGAGGTTTGAGTGTAGTTTTCGCAGCTCCACCCCATATACTAATGCAGTACGAAATCACTGATTGACACATGGCAAGATACACGGTGCGTATCACATAAGTATTGGCAATGTGTCTGAGTGTTTTAAAAATATATATGAGTTTACGAACTCGAGCTGTAAGATGAGTGATATGGGCTTTGAAGTTAAGGTGTTTGTCTAGGATGATACCCAGGTATTTAGTCGTGTCCGTAGAGAAAATTGTAGGACAGTTGCAAATAGCCAAATTGGCTTGGCAGGTGTGAGCTTTCAGAGTAATGGGTGTCAAAGGTTGCGTAGTGGGGTTTAGAGAGAATGTTATGAGTTTTGTTTTATTCGTGTTTAGCGTGAGTGAGTGAGAGATAAGCCATCCATATATCAAGTCAAATCCAGTTTGAGCAGTTGCTTTCAGTTTAGCCCAGGATTCATCATAAAAGGTAATTGCAGTATCGTCGGCAAAAGCGACAATGTTACCAGAGCTCAGGTGCATGTTGCACAGGTCGTTTATGAACACCAAGAACAAAGTAGGGCCTAAGACACTACCTTGAGGCACTCCGAACGAAATAGGCAGCTCTTCACTAAGGCAACCGTCAATTTTAACTACCTGCCTACGGTCTGAAAGATATGAATGGAAGAGTTGGAGTTGAATACCACGTACGCCGAGACATTCTAGTTTAGTTAGAAGACAGGGAATAGGAACGGTGTCAAATGCCTTTGCAAGGTCTATGAACACTGTGAGGCATTTTTTGCGTTGATTTAGTTTATCAACGATTGCATTTATCAGTGTCAAGGCTGCATCAGAAGTTGATCTTTTCTTCCTGAACCCAAATTGGTTGGCTGACAATAAATTATTGCTTTCAAGGTATGAGGTTAGTCTATTATTAATGAGTCGTTCTAAGATTTTGGACATGGCAGGTAGCACCGCAATAGGGCGGTAATTATTGACAGATGTTCGGTCCCCCCCTTTAAAAATGGGATGAATAATGGCCTTTTTGAAAGAAGATGGAAAAGTACCCGAGACGAGGCATAGGTTGAAAATATGACAAAGTACGGGTGCGAGGATTGCAGAGTACCTTTTTATCATGGTTGTAGAAATGCCATCAAAGCCCACTGCAGCATTGGGCTTTAGAGAACCAATAATAGTAGCAATCTCATCCGGATTTGTTTCCAAGAGAACGAAAGAACTCAAACTATTTGAGTTATGGAGCTGGGAATTAGGAGGGCAGCCAACCATTACATTCTGAACACGATCAGCGAGATCTTTACCTATATTTACAAAAAATGAATTAACATCGTTAAGAGACTGAGAAGGGGTTTCTGAGGAGGAAAGTAACTCCGTGGGAGGGTGAGTAATTTTAGCTGTGTTTGTAACACGCTTGACTGTATCCCACAACATCTTTGTGTTACGACCAGCTTTGGAAATTTCATTTGAATCGAACTGTCTTTTAACTTTTTTAAGAATTTTGTTGCAGAAATTTCTGTATCTAGTATAGGTAGCTTTAAGGATTTCATTATCAGAAGACTGTTTGTATTTTTTGTGTAAAATGTCTCTGTTCCTCATGCATCGGAGGAGTACTGGAGTAATCCATGGTTTCAGGATTCTCTTACGTTTAGCTGTAGGTTTCAGGGTTGAGTGATTATTAATCTCCTGCGATAGAGTTTGGATCAGACAGTCAGTAGCAGCGTTTGGATCATCCATGGAATAAATATGCGTGAATTCCAGATTTTGCATAGAGTTGTCAAGTGAGGCGAAGTCGGTCTTTATGATTGAGGTGTTAGAAAAATTACGGGGTAGCTTCAAATTTAAACAAAGGAGGGTAGAAAAGTGATCAGTAATTGTGGAATCAAAAATGTAGGTAGAAGAGGGTAATTTAGTTTTAAGGATTGTGTGGTCAAGGCAATTATTACCTCTTGTGGGTAGGTGATGGGCTGGTAAAAACCCATGATAAGAAAGACAGTTAAGGTATTCGTGCGACAAATGGTTCATAGTTGATGTTGTGCTATCTATGTTAATGTTTATATTTATATCACCTGTTATAACTACAGTTTGAAAAGTGGTCAAGGACGATAGTATTTCGTTTAAGGATTTGAGAAAGATTTCAATACTCTCGTTAGAGGGGGATCTATATTAGACGCAAGTTCGATGATTAACCCAGAAGCAGAGTCATGAAATTCAGGTTCGTGTACTTTGAATGCCAGATTCGAATTGATGTACACGACTACTCCGTCACTCTGATTACGGTGTTTAGTAGTGTGAATCGAAGAATAACCCTGGAGCTGGGGTAGGGTGGTATTACATAGACAAGGAAGCCAACATTCTGTTAGAACAGCTACATCACACTCAAGAGAAAGACGAGAAAGTAGTGATTCAAAATCATTAAAGTTTCGATTAATTGATCTGATATTTTGAGAGATAACTTTTAGATAACTATCCGGGGAATTTAAGGTAGATACACAGTCTTCTGGTGTGCACTGATATACTTTAGATACAGAATAATCGTCTAGGTTGTCACTTAACAATTTTATGTGATCGAATGTTCAGGTTTAGTTAAAAAAGATTTGGGGGACAGTTCGTAGAGTGATTCTTGGTTTTCAGGTAAAAGAAGCATTAAAGGATTACAGTAAGGCGTGATGTGTATAAAATGAATCTGGATTGTAGTGGTGAGTGATAGGATATTGTTTGAGTTGTTGTGTGTATGTATTAGTATGTGTGAACTGAAGTGTAGAGTAAAGTGTTTGTTTATTCTAATGAAAAAATTAACATGCATAATAAATTTTGCTGTTCTTAAGTAATAAGTTACACAGATTATAAATTTACTTAATCTACATAAAAGTTCAATACAAGAAAGAAAAATGAATGTAAGTAAGGCTACTGAAGATAGTCATACTTCGGGTAATTTGGACAACAGCTGTTGCAATTGAGCTTCATTTTTAATTACAATGTATGGTGATTCCTTAACCCTTTTAATTAGAATACGGCCATTTGAAATCCAACAATAATCGTATTTATGCGCTTTAGCAAAGTTTCTGGCCAAGTAAAACAATTTTCTAGACTGTGCTGTCAGCTGCTCTGCTATGTAGATAGGTACTGCTTTTGTTGTGAACCCTAGGTTGCCTGAATTGAGCTTTTGATTAGGGTATTCCTTGTTGTAGCTTTTCACAGAGTCTAGAAATCTGTTTTTGGTAAGAGTGTTAGTAAATTCTATGAGGAAAGCAGAGGAATTATTTTGTTTGTCAATCCTATACCTAGAAATGTCTCTAATGTCTGACTTAACATTAATGCCGAGGACATTAGATAGTACAGAAACGTTGTCGTATAGATCCTGTTTAGACTCTTTTTGACGTAGTGGGACATTTCTAATTTCAACGCACGTTTTAATCAAGTTTCGCTCTAGAGTGTCGATCTTCTCCTCAAGAGCCGATAAATGGGTGCACATATCAGCGCGTTCTTTCTCAAGACCTGTTATCTTGGACTCCAAGGAATACATTTGGTCTGATAGGCCGTTTAGAGAGCTCGCCAAAGCAAAATTTGAGGTCTCGATCTTTGTGAAATGCAGCTTGAGGTCCATTATATGAGATTCAAGGGTTTCAAGCCGGGTGTTTTGCGATGACATAAATTGCTTCATCATTTCTCTCAATTCAGTTCTAAAATCTATTTTTTCGACTGATTTTTCAGCACTCGAAGACCTGAAGCGTTTAGCTCTGTGCGTAACATATGATGAACTCAGATCGCAAATTAGCTCATCTTCACAGAGTTTGCTTATGTCAGCTTCGGAACGCGACAGGTTGATGTTGGTTTTTGACGTAGGTGGCGAGCGCAACATTTTAGTACCAGGTTAACATAAACTAGTGGAGATTATGTGAATACAGAGTTGTATTACAATTATTATAATACAAAATATCACTCAAGTTCCTTGTTCGTAGGTATGATCAATGCATGTATGTTGGTACGTGGCCCAAAAAAGATATTGCTGAGTGAATAGTAATTTGCACTAGGAAAACATAAAATAGCAGGATATTGCGATAGTACTGTGGACAGTACCGTATTGTTCAAGACAGTTGTTAGGTCGTCGTGTCGTCGTCGTCGCATAGATACTTGCAGGTTTCCAAATTAAAACGCTATGGAAGTCACCATCACACGCTTCGAGTACCAGGAGATCAAAATCGGTAGGAGGTGCTTACTTGCGTCTTGTGCTCGTAGACTCCAGCAGGGGGCGGGGGCTCGCTGTGGACGACCGAGATAGCACGATGTCCAGGTATGAGCGCAGCGCGCGCGGCGTTGGTCGGTGTCTCTGACGTTGCAGACCAGGGCGGAGCAATGGTAGTCTGACGCATGGACTAGCTTACTCGTTATCGTATATCGCCAGCGGTTGGAAGCGTATTGAGTAACTCCTCTTAATTTATGCACTCCTATTTTTTTGAAAAGTTTATTTTTAGCAAAATGTAATTTAAATATTAAATTAAATTGAAAATAAAGCCACTAGCACGTCTACTCGTGTACGAGGTCCGAAGGGAAGGGGGTAATACAACGGAACGATTTCTTTATTAATGTGACAGATAGTTCATCAGATTTTGATTCAGATTCAGAATAGAGCCTATTATTAGGTGACTATAAATAATATGATTTTAACATTTGAATAAAGAGTTTCGCATCTATGAGTCACTTGTTTTTTTTTTGTTTACCTTTATTTAACTACTTAAACCTATGGAGTATAAGACAAATATTTGCCTGAAATAATAAGATCCCTGTCTATGTAGCAGTTACTCAGAACTATCCTTGGCGCCCTCACGTTAGCACTATAACTCATCTCTCCGTGAGCCTCGTTTAGTAGGGCGATCACGGGAGCCAGTACAGCACCGTTCCAACATGATTAACTTGTTCAATTGCTATCCTGATAGTAGCGTAAGTATTTGAAAGTTTTTCTTGTCGGTGGAAATAAGGACCTTTTATTTTACGGATTCGGTACTAGTTGAAGGATTTGCAACCAGTTGCACAAAGACAAACATTAATGCAACGTTACATAATGGATCATTAACGCTAATGATTTAATTATTTTAATGATGTTGCACAAAACAACTTTTAGGCGCTAATGGTGCTTGCTTTGTCCAACAAACACTATGACAGATTGTCTCGTTTGACACTTCATTGTTTAAATTAAAGAACCATTAAAATCGAGTCTAATGTTGCTTTCCGCAACAAGTTAATTAGTATTTAAAAACGGCTTGTTAAAGTTCGTTTTTGCAACTGGCTGTTAGGGTCCCAGGTTAGGCTATTGCAATTTTCCATAATTTGTCCAGCAGAGAATTTTAGGTGAAAAATGCTACGGGTCTGTGTCTGTGCGTCATTGCATTCGAGGCGGGACAGGCGAGGACGAAATTGTAACAAATACTATAAGAATTGTATGTACTTTAAGTGTGATCCACAATAAACGAAATATATACAAATGGAGCCTAGAGTCTGTGACGCGTATCAAACGACATTTTTCAATACACTTGCTAAGGAGAAATAAGTATTTCGTAAACATTATATTTTGTAACAAATTACAACAGATGTCAGATGGACTCGCGAATTAGTTAGGTAATCTACTCAAGACCGAGAGGATTGTCTTTTTAATCAAATTTGATCAGTAGCAAATTTTCTATCTAGTTTTTAATTAACACAACCAATGGCCTACACGTCATACAATGATGCCTAAAATTCCCTACCCTTTCAATAATTTTATCTTCTTATAGATATAGAAATTGTCGAGCTGGGAATCTACGAGAATATGAATAGGTACAGAATGCATTCTATACCTATCCATATACAATATACGTAGATTCTCCAGTGCAATGTTTGCTGAAGTGTAACTTAAACAAAGTGACGGCGCGCGGCGTCTCTGTGAAGATATAAGAAAATCACCTAATCAGATTTTGTACTAGAATAGGCTAGAATTAATTTGATCAAAATAAAATCTAAGGACTTGCGCCGTTTCTTAAGAATGGAGTTTGTTTCTAATATTAAAATTGTGTGCTTTTACTTGAGATATTGAGTGCCATTAACCTAGATCGAAAGCTTTGTTAGTGGAAAGGGTGCAACGTTCACTCGAGTGTATTTTCATTTTTGTTCGTTCATTTTCGTTGACCGGACACCGAGAAAAATACATAGGAATTAATGTTCATCTACTCCTTTCATTTTTCGATCGTTTGGTAGGCGAGTGATAGATGGATACTGAATTATTGATCGAAGTACTGAATGCCAAAATCGTTGGATCGGTTTACTAACGAATTCATTTTTCACTTTTAGTTCATTTTTTGATCAGGCTTTTCACTTCAAATGAAAGATACGAATGAAAAAAAAGTAACAAAAAGGGAAGCGTTTGTCATATCATAAGACACTACAGAATCTTGTATCATAGTTTTGTCTTTATTTATATCTCTATTAAGGCCCATAATATCCTCATCTCCCGTTTGTATGCTAAAGCACGACTGCCGCCCGCGCCCGCGCAGGGCACCTCTGAGCCTTTATCTCAAAATGGGGATATTCCTCTGATTAATTTACAATTGTGCTTCGGCGATTCTGTGGTACCTCTAACTATCTATTTTTCAGTGTATTTTTTTTTCCAAATAACGAAGCCGTTTAGTAGGAGTATGGAATAGAAGCCAAAATATTGCGTGTTGGAAAATATTTTTTACAGCAAAAGTATTAACCATACAAAAAAAGTATTTCGGGCAAAATGATCTATATGAATCTATAGCAAAATCATATATTTTTCAAATCTTCAAGACAAGCCGTTAAAGAGCAGTACGGTTCATAAAGTGATACGCTACCAAACGGGACGTAGCCCTTAATCAATCTTCTCTCTCCCAAACCTACATTTTGTGCGATTTAATCAAAATACGTAGAACTTGATAAGCTCAATCATGCCATTTCCTCCAGATATAGAAGGCAATTCCTAGAACTATCAGGCCCGATGTCAGCTGAAGCGTGACTAACACGAAGAGGCGTTTCTGAGAACACATGGAAACTATCTGTGACATGGTAACACTGGTTGAGTCGTAATAAAGTTAGCTTTGCGAACTTGTCAAAGGGATTTAGATATGTAAGGCTCTAAAGCGTTGCATAAAATGAACTGATTGCCTTGCTATGATGAATGATAGGTAGGTTTATGCAATTCGTTCAGTCAGCTACATAATTCTATCGATTCCATTAAACTAATTAAATATTTCTACTTGGTTTGGTAATTTATCTACAGCCAAAACGAAATAAATGTCATTTATGATTTTTTACCAGTTAGAACGAAAGCAATCGATCGCAGTTGTCACATTATGTTGTCGCGTACGCGTGTGCTCCACGTGCTCCGCGTAGAAATAAAAGTTTTCAAACTTCAATAGTTTAGTAAGAATCATTCAAAAATCACACTCACACTCACCACTCACACACACCACACACCACCACTCACACACTCACCACTCACCACTCATCACTTTTGCATGAATTTTATTGGTAGGTATCTAATAAGTGACATACCTATACTAAAATTCTGGTGTAATAGGCTATAAGCCATAATACAAAACTGAAATGAGCTTTTTAAATCATTGCATTCAGAAGATATAGGTATCTCGTTTGTTAAGTACAGGTAAAACATATTAAATGCAGTCCCCTTTCGATCTAAATTTATTTATTTACAGTTTTTACGTATAGTAAATATTATATAAGAATATATCTTAAAAGAAGGGTAATTTAATGCAACATTTTGCTTTAACAGTTTTTAAATTAATGTGTTTGAAATAGATTTAATTAAAACATGAACTTTGAAATTTCATTAACTCGAAATGACACAGACTGCACTTATTACTTTTTACCCGTAAGCAGACGATTTATTAGTTTTTTGATACCGAGCACGTAAACGAAATTCTTATAGTATTTTTTTTAACACCTTATATAGATATGTTACCGCATGATTGTGGACACCGTTAGTTTATATCTATCTCGCAAGATTATAAACTGTCGATAAATTGTGAACTGCACCATACTGCTTACTGACCGAATAGGTTAGGTTAGGTTAGAATTGCGCGCGAGCCGAGCGAGCGCTACTTCCAAGTTAGTGGCAGTTACTTGACTATTTAGTAATAGCGCAAGTTACTATCCGTCTTGATGCCAGTTCACAATGTGACGGTTTCACTTCGACAGATTTATAATCTACCGAAAAATAATGCGTTAAATTGTAAGCAGTATATTGCGGTTCACAATATTTCGACAGTTCACAATCTCGCGAGATAGATTATTATCTAACGGTATTTACAATTTTACGGTGACATATACACATTGACATAGATGAATTTTATTTAAACAAGGACATGAATATTTACTTAGTACGTGCACTGATTGGACAAGTCCACTCAATCTGTGTGGTTCTTTCCTGAAAAGACCATTTCAGACACCAATCCACATAATCTGACCAAGATTATGATAATGATTATTTAGATTATTTCTGGACTTTCTTTCTTCTCAGAGTAGTCACATAGGAAACGCCGACCTCATCTAGTTTTAAAAATATGATTTACGTGTAAAAGTGTTTGTACAAACTTACTTACAGAAGTACAATCATTTATCATTTATTACATGCGTAGAGCGAGCGAAGCGAGCCCCTATTAGAAGAAAACCGAGTTTAGCGAGCCTACTTTAACTATAAGCGAACAATGCGTGCACACTGAAAATATTGAACGACATCTACTGCGCTTCGCTCACTCGTGGCGAAGCTAGGCTTACTTCTCACACAAAAAGTTTAGTTACGGTACAACTTCCAACATTCCATCAAGAATACAAAGAAATAGGTAATACAAAAGCTGTCAAACCGCAATATTTATTCCTCAGATAGAAGTTATTGTACTACTGAAAAATCTGCCCTTAGTGAAATTGACCCTTCTTTTCCAAATAAAATCTATCCTATAGCCGAATCTAATCTCTATTTCTAACCTATCCAAATATCCATGATATCACACCATTACATAATGGTGGCTAAGTTATTATTTTTCTACATTAGCGTTATGGAATGGATTTGGTTGATTGATGTGGTCAGTTTGATGTGGTTTGTCAGAACGACCTGATTTGTCATAAATTTAGGCTAACATTATGATTTCGGTCCGGTTTAGAGATAAGCTGTGCAATATCAATACCCATTGTTACATTTTGTAGATTTTAATTGAAAATCTATACTATATATATACTTATCCATAGTACCTACTAGACTCACATACACTAGTTATATTTAGGTATCATGTTATAGGGGGCTGCTACTGACAAATTCCTAATGGAAAAACCGCAATAACACTTTCATTGACCTGGAAATCGAAACCAGGATCTCATGCTTAGCAGTAGCGCTTATGACCACTACTTGCCGGTTCCTATACCTAAACAAAAGCGGATCGTTTTGCTTAACAATGATAGCATTTTTTATTGCCAAACTGGACATTTAAAAGATTCGTAACCTTATTTGAACAGTGATAACTATACTGCCATATGGGATGGTCTACTCTGCAAAATTTTGAGGTCGTTGCTTCATTATTCGTAAAGATACAAGTCTTAACTTTTACTGATAACAGTCCATAAATTATAGGAATCGGTCATAAACTAACGATGCAGTCGACCGACCGATATAAAGATTCTTAATTTACCAATCAAAATTTAACAGCTTCGCCATTGTTGAGTAAAATATATCGTTTTGTGTAGCGGCCTAATATTAGGTATAAATGTGAAAATTTGTATGTTTGGATATTTAGATGTTTGTTACGCTAAAACGGCCGAATAGATTTAAATGCAATTTGCCACGCAGATAGTTAATAACCTGGATTAATATTTAGGATACTTTTTATATCGGTAGTACGTGCCCGGGAGAGGTCGCGAACTGATGAAAAAAATGAAAATGAAATGATTGAAATGAAATGATTGATTGAAAAAAAATAATAATTGATTTCTGATTTTTTAAACCACTATGGTAGTTTCGGTTTCATTACTCTGTGGCCAAGCCATACAAGCAAAAAAACAATATGACGCATTTAATACTCATGGAGTAACAAATAATAGAAACCCTATGACAAACCTGTCAATCTTAATACCTTTAGTAGCCGTTAAGTCCTCCATAGAAGCTGCCTTGGTTTTAGCAACAGGTCTGCTGATGGGGGTCTCCTGATTGGCATACGCATGAAGACAGGACAGGATCCTGACCAGGTTGGGACTGGGAGCGCACCACTTGGCTGTGAACTTGTTCACTGCTGGGCCTGAGAACAGCTGCTTCTTCGGATGAGCTGGTTGGACGCGACTGTGGCAGGAAATTGGTTAAACCGAACTAAACGCGGGCGAAGCCGCCGGCAAAAGGTAGTCAGCCTATAATGTTCCCACTGCTGGGACACAGTCCTCCTCTTGGTGAGAGGGAGCGGGCCGTAATCCACCACGCGGGCCCAATGCGGGTTGGTAGATGTCACTAGTAAAGCGCCTGTCTGGGTTCGAACCAACGACCTACAATTCTACCGTCCTTTAACTAGAAAGGCGTTAACCCTCACTTGGTCAATCTTTACTTTTTAATAGAATCTAAGAGAGTTCAAGTTTTTCTATCTTTCTGTCTATCAAATATTTTCACGATGCTGCAAGTGCAATCGTTCCCAAAATATGAAAAGTTTGTAGGCCGTTAACTGGAAAGGATTCTTTTGGATAAACAGAAAGAAATATCATTTGATGTGTCCTTCAATCAGTAACTTAAGTATCACAGTTTTTAAGAAATAACGAATCGCGCGTAAGTTTTACTATTTTCTCGGAAACAAGTTTTTAGCTCAAGGGCTTTCTAGTTAAAGGACGGCAGAATTCGTAAGTTGTGGCCGTTACCACTAGGCCACCACTGCTCTAAAGAAAAAGTAATTAATTTTAAATTAAGCTGAATATTCTTCTCATGTTTAATAAACCCAATGCATTTATGATTGATTTAAGTAACTGAAACGGGAATAATTTTTTTTTTACATTATAGTTTCACGAAATTGCTTATTTCGAGAAAATTGCTTGAAAATATGTCCGAATATCCACGAAGACAATTTACTGTAATATTTGAACATATCTTAGGTATACTTAAGTAAGAAATCGTATAAACTTTGGATGAATACCTTCCCTTGAATGAGAATGATCCTACTGTTAATAATATCAATGTGAAACTTTGCACATACGGATGTCTAGACGTAAAACCAAAAGTGACGTATGAATGCGACGATCGTGTATTCGTGCGATTGATTATTCTGATTAGATTGCAGGCGAGCACTTGCGCTGAAGCAATAGAGCTGGTTTGCTGGAAGCGCTGTTACTGGACTGACTTAACAGCAAGCCAATGATCTTAAAACTCGGTGAAGAATTGGCGCGAACAGTGACTTTACATGCCTTCATTCTCCAAATGTGCAGCTCACCTACATTTTGCTAGAATGTATTCGTTGTAAACATACAATAGGTAGGGTAACAAGGGGTGAATACCTAAAGGACCTACTTCATATAACCGGACAGAAAATCTAGACTCCCAAGCTACTGAGAAATTCCAGACATAAAAATCGAATTACACCCCGACCTGTCGATAATAATATTCATAAGTCAACCCGAAATCTCATTTTCGTTACACAAGACGCTCAAATTTTTCAGAATACACCCGTCTAACTGTAGAAGTTTGTTCATCCCGAAAGCTAAGCTTGTCGCGATAAGTAAAAGCTTTCAAGTCATGAACCAAGGCATCCTACGCGTATTCGCTATGTCAATACCCAATATGACTTCGAGACAGAATTCAGTGAACTAAGAAATATACTTCCTTTGGTATAACTAAGTATTCACATAACTATTCAATTACCTATGTCAATGATTATTCAATGCTGTTACGTATTCTGATACATATTTCTAAATGTGATTATTCTGTATTGAAATTAAACGACTGCCTTTGTTTCAGCTTAAGCTCTAGTTTGCGACCCATATTCGAACGAGCACGACAATCGAACTCCAAACCACATGCTCCCGAGTTCGATTCCGAGCATGTGGTCAGTCGATGACTTTGGATATGTATTTTAATTTTCATGTCAGCAGTCACCGACTTCCGAAATTAAAGTTATTTTTCACTTTGTAGTGTTTTTTTGGAAGTCGGTTTTTTTTTGGAAAAAGTTTTTTTTTTTCACTTTTCAGTTAAAGTACCTAACCCACACCAATTCGAAATGTCATCATCCTTGGGGTGAAAAAATGTGCGATAGCAGCAGTCGCGGTTGATTTGCTGTCATTTTTTGAAGAGTTCCGGTGTCTGTCTCTGAAGCGCATCATCAGATCTATATAAAATTTAAAGGGGCCTACATGGAAAGTACCAGCTTTCAAATAAAAAAAGAATCATCAAAATTGGTTCACCCAGTCGAAAGTTCTGAGCCAAAAAACATTTAAAAAAATACAGTCGAATTGAGAACAAAAAAAAATATAAAAAAAAATGCCTGTATCATCATCATTCTTCTGCCCTTATGCCAATTTATTTGAAAAGAGGCCTCTATTTCAATAAAATTCCATATCAGTATTCAAAGGAGTCAAATATCCGAGGCATTAACTGGGTTTCCGTATAAATAACTCCGGACAGAAGTTGCGCTATTCAGGGGGTGTTCATAAATCCATGCGGTTCCTGTGCCAGCCACGAGCCATATTTTCTGCTATAAACTGCTTTGCAGATAGTTACGTTTTATGTTGCGGTTACTGTGGTGTCTTTATCAGTGGTGACATTACTATATAGCAATATTTTGTAGGCTGTAAAGTTTATTTGTTTCGTCTATATCTATACTATACTACATATTATAACTGAAAGTCGCTTTTTGATGTTGTTCTTTTAAGCCGCGTTAGTAAAGAATTTTGGTGCGGTAAAAAAACCATAACTAAGGGCTGATTTTTCAATAGTCAGATAACTTTAATCTGAAGAATAAATCTGACAGTTTGGCATATTTTCTATACAAAATCTGTCAAACCAATTCACGGAGTCTTAAAAAATTCAGTACTCTCGTGAGAAAGTATTAAAAAAAATCTTTACTCCTATATCCGAAAGTATTCAAGTGAAGACATTCAATGACCTTTAAAGTCGGTTAAGAATGGAGAAGTTAATTCCAGTTTCTTCCCGTGGGTGTCGCAAAAAAAGGACTAATGGCCTGTCGGTTAAGGTAACAACATTAATTTTATGTAGGTAACTGATACGGTTTCAAAACAATTTGCGAATGTAGTTTCCCCAGTAGGGGCATTTTAAATGGTTTGCTTTTGCAAGCGACTTCGTCCGGAGGTCGAAAATTATACCACGGGAACGTGCAACCGGGATAAAATGTATCATGTATGATAATCCAGGTTATGACCTACCCAAACATCCAAACATACAAACTTTCACATTTATATTATTAGTAGGATATATCTATGCTTTGACTAGTAGAGATAAAGCTTTATAGTTTCTACCAAATAAACCCATTCATTGTAATGAAGGAACAGCCAGGGAAAATAATTTCTGTTTGGAATAAAACAAAGAGAGAAAGTAAAAAATATAGATTTCACTTTTATTAAAAATATAGAAAAAACCAATGGCCGTTCACTCGGTAATTTTTACAAAGTCATTAAGACAAACGTGTGTTGCCACACGTCATAACACCTTTTTAGTGCACGTTAATGTTGCACACATAAATATAATTAAAATTAACAAAATGATTGAATTTGATTCTAAATTATTATAGATTATTGCAACTAATTACATTAATCTATAATCATTCAGAATATCAAATATTTATGTTCACATTGTATTGAACAATTTCCTTTAAAATTGATACACTATCAATTTATAGCGTTATAGCCATTTCATAAAACTAAATCAAATGACCAATGTGAAAGAATTATCTACAGTTTAAGTTGGTTGTCAATCTCATTTTTTTTTTAATCCTTCACTTTTTATGGCATTACACCACGGCAATTCAGTTCATCCGTCGTCCTAAAATAGCCCAGCGCCTTTTTATTATAATTAATCACGTATACGATCTAGGAATACAAACTAGACTAGTTCAAAAACTGTCTGAACAGGAACTGAACCAGTTTCCCGTTTCCGAACTCGTATACATTTTGATACCATGCACGTATATTTTGTTTTTTGTTTTCAATGTCATTTCAATTTTATTTAAAATTTTGCCCATTGTTCCTTTCAGGTTTTTTCTCTACGACCTATATTTCAGAACCTAGAAACACTGGCTTGAAAAAAAAACACTGTGTATAACATGGACTTAGCATAAAGCATACCTGTTCAAATTCACTTCCACAAAACCAATCACGTGAAGAACGACGGAGCACAGATAAAAACGATAAATAAACAATTTATGATACAGGATAATAGTACAGTAGCATGACGAACGAGCTAGCACTTTTGCCAATGCGCTAAGGCGGCAACGGGGTCGCCTATAAAGATGAATTCCTAAGATCATCTATCTCTGAACTATTTCGAGCGTTTTGCTTCCCTTGCGAAGATTTTGGGACGCGAAAATAACGGACGATGTCGTCCAGAACAAATGTTTCTATATCATGTCAACATTTAAGTACGAATAAGACAAGGGTAGAGTAAAGTAACACACTCAGAAATGTATTAAAATCATTCGGGCATTTCAAACACAACATTGGTAGTGATTCTGTTGTAAACCAACTAAAAATTACTCAGGCTATGGCTATCTTTTTTCTTCTAATGAAAAATAATAGTTTAAAAAACTAAAAACACGCTTTAAAACCAAACTAAAAAGAAGAAAATAATTTAATTCATATAATAAATAATAGTTTAAAAAACTAAAAACACGCTTTAAAAACCAAACTAAAATGAAGAAAATAATTTAATTCAATTAAAAAGCGTGGGGTGCTTTTTGAAGTATTTTTATTATCAATTAATGTCAAGCACCTCACGCTTTTTAATTGAATTAAATTATTTTCTTCTTTTTAGTTTGGTTTTTAAAGCGTGTTTTTAGTTTTTTAAACTATTATTTATTTTCAATTTTTTAGTTCTGCTAACTACAAAAACATGTTTTTTTATATATTTTTTTCCTTTTTTATTAAATTATTGAATTGTCATCGGTCCTCGATAAGTTTACAAAGTTTCAATGAAATCTGACTGTTTAGGGTGGGTCAAAATCGCGCTCTAAGGAGTCGGTTACATACAAACAAACAAACAAACATACAAGTGAAGCTAATAAAAAAAATATCCACGGAGAGTTACATACTGACATACTGACATACAAGTGAAGCTAATATAAAGCGTGTAAAAAAGAAAGAGACGGAACTAAATAAGAGCTATCAAATTTAGTTGAACTAAAACTGTATATAATATCATCATGCTTTTTGCACGCATCATTCAAAATTACGCCAAATTCAAGACAATCGGAAGTAATGTAGTTCTGACACTTCTAAGGTGTCACGTGTCTTTTAGCAATACTCATAATTTAGTTTAGGTAGTAAACAAAAGAATCGTCACCATTGATTAACCCATCGCCATACTGTTAGATGGTCAACGTCATTAACATAAATATACTTCAGGTATATAAAGTGCAGGTGCTTATAAAACATGGTTTTCGTAATTTTTATACTAAAGTTTAAAAGCTATCAGGCTCTTAAAATCTGCAAAGCGTCTAGGCTACAGTTTTCTAATTTTAGATGTACATAGGCCAGCACATTAAGGTACCCCCATCTGTCAAATTTCTTTAATAGTTTTTCAACTTTTTTACAAAAGAATGAGGTTCATGTTCAATTGGGAAAATTTGACAGTTTGGGATAACTTGATGTGCTGGCGTCTGTCTGTACATACTTACAAATTATTGTGGCAAATTGTCTCAACTCAGCATACAGTCATTTGAACTTCCACAGGCGCATTCATTTCCGTAGCTTATCACATTCATACTTCAAAGTTTTCATATCATGTGCCACTGTGCCAGTATTTCTTTTGTATCCAACAATCCAACTTTGTTTTTGCTGTCTACAATACTGGACGTATGTATAAATAATTTAATTCATGAAGGAAGAGTCCACTTCTAGGATATATATCACTTTGTCACTTGGTATGTTGAAAACGTGTTCTGACCTTTAGTGATTCTTTGCTAGTTCTTACTTTACGTCAAAAGATAGTTAAGATTAAGGATTTATCTGCGACGTTAAGTAATTTGTTTGACGTTTTTATTGGTCGTTACTTTAAAAGGGCAGACTATGTATTGAGAACTTGCTTTGCCACGATTTTAAGCTTGATAACGTTATAAGAAAATGCGATCAAAGGTGTACTTACTTATGCACAATAACGATTAAAGGAGTACTTTATATCGCAACAAAAAGAAGGTCACAAAATTGCAGTTTGAAGTGATAATTTAATTTAATTTTAGCGTTTTTCTTATCAGCTGTTCATTCCTCTTTGCGAAGCGATGGTCGTCACACTAGGCATAGGCAGGCAGGTGCATATTGTTTTTTTTTTCATAATTTTTACAGGTGCTATTTAGACCTACTTACTTTCTAACTTGTTTTTCCCAGCTCTGAAAAACAACGTTATAAGGCGGACTGGCTGACCCAATATGTACATAGTAGGTACCTACTTATTTTTTGTTAATATGTCCTTATATGTACTTAAGTTTATTTGCTATAGAAGGTATTTAACTATTTAGCCTGTTTTTGTTACGGCCGAAAAAGACATATTCTGATGTATAAATAACTTAATAGCTCTATTTTAGTGTTAACTACGGCTTGGGAAGTCTCGACAGTCTCGTCTCGGAATTCGAGACCATCCACAATCAAAGTCCCGGGGCTTTGAGAATTCTCAGAGTAAAATTAGAATGGAGTTAATTTAAAAAAGAAAGAAAATGAACACAAAAAAAGAACAAGTTGGGGAAAATATGCGTCACATCCACGCAAAACGGCCATAGCTCAGCATAATGCGACGACCCTATACGAAACAGAGCGAAACGGAACGAAACGTGAAACGATGGTTTTCAGATGCTGGGCAATCAATTTTTGTAATAATGCTACATAACAGGACATGACGAAACACTCTCGCATTCAACAGATGTCGATTTTAATGTGTTTAAAACTCTGTAAAGTAGGTAGTTCAAAACTATCTGTAGGTATGTTTTCTGGAGCGTTGTGTACTGTATGTTGAGCTACTGGTATGTAGTTCGGCGTCCATCTTTATTTGCTTAGCCTTTTCCCAACATGTTGGGGTCGGCTTCCAGTCTAACCGGATGCAGCTAAATAGCAATATTTTACATGGAGCGACTGCCTATTTGACTTCCACAACCCAGTTACTAGGAAATACGATACCCCTTGGTAAGACCCGTAACGACTGTCAAAGATCTACAAATGACAAAATCAAAATCAAAAGTCATTTATTCAAACTAGGCTGAGAGTCAGCTCTTTTTGAACGTCAAAATAAAATTACATAAGACAGTCCCCCCAAAAACGCCCGCCCTTCACCACTTCCTAGTGCTTTAGCTGGGAAGAAGAAGTAGCGGAACAAACTCCCCAGCAGCACAGCTGTCTGTTAAGTTAGAAGAACTTGATTCTATACAATAATAGGTAATAAAAATTACGAAACACAAAAAAAGACATAAAATTTGCCATATGTCAGCTAGCACACGCCAATATACCATCAAAAATGTAAAACTAAAAACAATAGAAAATTAAAATAAAACGTAAACAGAACTTCCAATCTAAATAAAAGCCTCTAGGCATAACGGGCATGCCCGCTTATATATGCAATTCTGCATTATGCAAATACATATAGCTATAAGTAACTTAAAGTAACAAAAGTTAAACTAGGACCTCTGGACTAAAATTAATAAAAACTTAATACAATTAACAATAACAAAACCATGGTCAGCAAGACGACCAGTCACCACGAGCAGCACCCGTTCACGAGCATAACGCAAAGATCAGCCGAGACCAACGGGTTATCGTGATCTTGGTATATTAAGATCACCCATCCACGAACCAACTGCGGCAAGCGTAGCTTATCCTGATCGTTCGATCCGCGACCCAAACCCTCGTGTTCATTCCAAATATTTAAATGGCGAAATCTTCAATTGCTTCGTATTTGAGTCACCAAGATACAGACTGCCGAGCTTATTGGTACGCTATTTAATCTGTCTAATAGAATTTTATTGAACTCATACTTGCATGATAACGGAACTTAGAACTATTTGTAATTTAAATTAATTAATTTGAATTAGAATTATAACTTTTGACTTCCTCATTGGTCTACTGGTCGCAAGCGCGACTACTGACCATAAGATCCTGGGTTCGTTTCCCAGATCGGACTAAACCTTATTGGGTTTTCCATCACTGATTCCTCAGCACGTTCGTGCCCGGCCGGTTGATAGAAATAGGCTCGCTACCCCCTATTACATGGGATTTTAATATAACTGGTGAAATGTGGGTATACTGTAGGTACACCTTTGCCTTACCCTTCGAGGATTAAAGGCGTGATGTTATGTTATGTGTTGAAACGATAATATTCCAAAACAGCGCAACCCTATTTCAGTAAAAGTTGCGTTTTGCGTCAAGTACTCAGGTATTAAAGTATGGTATAGCCAGCTTAGGGTTGAGCGCAGTGCGACAGTCAACCGCAGCAATTAAAACCAGCTTCTGTTACATTTGACTGCAGTGCTGTTATCCTAATCGCTTTAATTAGCTCGTTATTAATTGGTGACGGATTAAATTGTCGTTTGTGTTATTAATAATTTGTGTTTTCGTCAGTGACAGATAACCTACTTATTGTCTTGTTGAAATGCTCAAAGCGCTGGAGGAGAAGAGCCTGTGGTTAGATTTGGCATCGTATTTTACATCGAGCGCCTGCCTGTCTGACCTCCTTAACCCAGTTACTGGGTACCTAATACGATATCCCTTAGTACCTAAGTCTGGTTGAGTCTTTATGGGCAATGTAATAGGAAGCAAGATATTGCCATCAAGGGCACAAATCAGAATCCATGCTACTACTGTGAAATTCCAGATAGAAAAATCCAAAGACACTTTACCCGACCTGGGAATTGAACCCAGGACCACATGCTCAGAAATAGCGCTAGCGACCACTGAGGCAGTCCATTACCTATTTACTACACTAACAGTAAACAACCTAATAACCTAATGCAGTTAATAAGGTCATATATTTGAAATTATATATATATACACTACAGACTAACATACGTAAGTTTTCACAATATTTATCTCCCTCTCAATTACATACACATACCACATACCTACATAGGTACTTTGACAGGCCACAATCATCATAGTTGCATTTATTAGTAAATAATTATCTTAATAATAATATATTGTGCTTGTCTTACAACTACTGATATAATAATGTTCAATAATAGGCGAAGACGCTGGCGAACACAAGTTAAATCTTACATTGGGTGCCAGATTTCATCGAAAGCACTCTTTCCCTTATTTGCGACGATGCATAGTGTTTATGTAAGTGTTTTTTTGTACAGATGTCAGCACATCAAGCTACCCCAATCTGTCAAATTTCTTTGATGGATTTTCAACTTTATAACGTAGGGGTAAGGTTCATGTTCAATTGGGAAAATTTGACAGTTTGGGGTAGGTTGATGTGCTGGCGTCTGTACAACGGAAGGTAATTTATTTTTGATTTTTGAATGAAGTAATTAGGTACCTATTATAGGTGCGAATGCATACAGTCTCTGTCTGGCATTGTATTGCTTGTTGATTTTAAGTAGGCGTTTGTCATGATGTAACTTAAAATAATGGACTATTATAATGTCAAACTTGTGTACTATAATAAATGATGTAGAAATTCTGAATAATTTATTTTAGTACACAGGCTTAGTAGACAGTAGAATTTCCTATAATTACAATGTATTTGAGATTTGCCTATTTGCTTAAGTGTTCACATGGACTCTAAGGGCGTGGGTGCTGTTCTGAGTAGACTTGAGCTTTCTAATTAATTGAAGTAGGTACCTACCTAAGTACTTAGGTTTATTATATCTGGGGGCCAAATTAGGTACCTAGGTAAGTACTCAAAATATCAATATCATGCATTGCTTATTCAAGATGGAGGCTTTCGTTAACAAAGAAAAACAGCTCGTGCTCAAAAGGCGGAAAAGCCCAGAAAATATTAAATAACAGGTTCAGTAAGCTTTCCAAGTTTCACATAATTAATTAAACTCCTTTACCACTTTCTCACCCCAGATTGAAGATTCCAAACACTCAAATATGTCAAGTGTTTGAATCACCCTTTTAAGTGATATTCGTTGAGCCACTTACGGCTTCTCCCCTCTCGGTAAAACCGCAGAATTTGCGACATTTCACAACACATTTATAACACTTTAAATGTCGTCACAATACTGTTTTATACAGATAATAAATAAGTACGGGACTCCTCATCAGGGGTATGTAGGTACGTTTTGTACTGTGTGTAAAGTAAATATGTGCTTGAGTGGGCTAAAATAATTTGTTTAAACTCTTACATTAACTAACTTCAATCGATTGGTCAATCGTCGAATCCGACTCCGCTGAGCAGCGTTCGGGAAGCTACGCAATCTCTTCTCGTCCCACATACCGCAGTGTCTCAAGACGAATGTCTTCGACCAGTGTGTGTTGCAAGTAATGACCTATGGTACTGAAAAGTGGTCGCTCATAAGAGGCCTCATAAGAAGGCTGAATGTCATTGAAAGGGCAATGGAGAGGGCTATGCTTGGAGTTTCCCTACGCGATCGAATCAGAAATGAAGAGATTTGTAAGTGAACCTAGGTAACCGACATAGCCCTAAGAATTGCCAAATTTTAGTAGCAGTGGGCATGGCACATTGCTCGCAGAACAGATGGCCAATGGGGCCGAAACGTTCTGGAGTGGCGACCGCGTACTGGAAGTCGTATTGGTGGAAGGCCTCCCGAAAGATGAACCGACGTCCTTATGAAGGCCCCAGGAATCTGCTGAATTCGAGAAGCACAGAACCAGTGCCGGTGCTTGCGGGAGACCTATGTCCAGGAATTAAAGTTAGTAATGTCATCATCATTTCAGCAGAAAGACGTCCTTTCGGCTGAAATGATGAATACATTACTAATTTTACAGATCTTAGATCTAATACTATTTAAAACTAAATAATATATTATTTCCATTATGAATCTACTTAGTAGGTAAGTACTTATATGTGGAGGTGTATTGGAAGTTATGGGTATCATTGGAAGTAGGTGCTTGCTTCTGTCTGCTTGGAATGTTTCTCAACAAAGACACGCTGACGCAGATAAGCTGTTCCTTGTCTCCAGGCACACTTGTGCATACATGAGCTGCCTTTTATCCGATCTAGTTAGGTACAATATAGTTTCTAAATAAGATAGTTGAGTGCCCGGTATACATTATTTGCAACACAACATGTAAGCAACATAACATGCAATGCAACATTTTCCACACATTTTAATGTGTTCGCGAGTGCACTACGCGCCCACTGTGCGCACGTTCACATTGTACTCGTGTTGCATTGCATGTTGCGTTGCAAATAATCTGTACCCAGCTCAAAATTTCATTTTGCACAGCACAAGTTCATCTCCCACTTCAATCCCCAAAAGACTAAAGTCGTGAAGTTCAACAACCTTGGCTAGTAGACGAAGTCTGCAGAAATCAGTGGGGGGAGCTCTTGCTTAATAAATATTTATTATAATGGAAATCTACGACTTGCAATTAGTTTACCTTGGAATATAACCATTAATTATCTAATTAGTCTCAGAATATTATGCTCTATTAGAACCTGCCATGTGATTAGAGGTCAGCATCTTCAATTAGAATGATCTTGATGCGGAAGGAGAGCGAGGGGGTTGGAATAACTTTCTATTTGGCAGTTATACAACATTCATTTACGTTGTTGAGCAGCCGAATTTTTCGAACTTTATGAAGCAATAGATTAGCAAAATCTTTCATTCAGATGGTGATTGATATTGCGTTACGCATTTAGGGTGCTGAAAGAGGAACTGCACGTTGTTCTCCCAGCCTATCGCAGCGTTTGCTGATTGATTTTAAAATAAGTGTGTAAAATCATTATTTTGCCAAAATTCTGTGAGAACTGATTCTTTTCTGGGAAGATGATATGGTTTATCTAGAAACGCACATACCACCATACAGGACCGAATGCCAAGCGAAAAAACTTAAGAGGGTGGGAAATCATCAAATAACTTCTCCCACTTTGGGTGGAGCAGACCACTTTGGGTGGTCAATGCCTGTCATTTGATATTGAAGCAACATTCTTTCCTGGGTTGGTCCGTGGATGGGTGGCCATCTTTAAATACAAAGACTCCTCAGTGCCTCGGAAAGCACGTTAACTCGTTGGTCCTGGCTGTCATTAGTGAACCTTCGACAGGCAATACGGGTCGTCAGAAACCCGAAAGTCTGACAACCAATCTTACCACAGGGTATCGTATTACCTAGTGACTGGGTAATGGAGGTCAGATAGGCAGTCGCTCTATGTAAAATACTAGCTGCATGCTGTTAGACTGGAAGTCCACCCCAAAATAGTTAGGAATAGGCTAGGCAGATTGATTGATTCATTCATTGCATTATTCACGACTAGCTGTGGCCGCGGCTTCGCTCACATCACTTACCAAATCAATGGAAACTTAAAGTTAACAAATACAGGTTGAAATTGAAAACATGCAACAAACCGAAATGGGAGATTGTACTCATCATTATGAACAACTTTTACTAAGGGACCAAAGATGCAATCGCGAAAAAAAAAACAGCTGTTCCCTACATTTATGTTCGCATAACTTGTCAAAGTGTAGGGAACAGCTGTTTTTTTTTGCGCTTGCGTCTTTGGTCCCTTAGTAAAAGTTGTTCATAATGATGAGTACAATCTCCCATTTCGGTTTGTCGCATGTTTTCAATTTCAACCTGTATATTGACAAAGAAAAACAAATCGTACTATTCACGATGCAGAGTAGACGATTTTTTCAAATATATTAAGCAGTGGCCGGCTATTACAAAAACAGACTTCTCTTGACTTGACCTTTAAACTACCAAGGGGTATCAATCACTGAACAAAAATACAAAAGCATAATACAGCATAACTAAAACATCAATAAAATGGCGCTGGCGACCATCCAGACCTAATAACGACATATTCAAACCTTCCATTGCAAAAGATTAATGTTTTCTTCAGTCTCTTACACAGAACTCTGTTGAATCATGGCTCATGGCTCGTGCCTCTGGGCTCGTGGCTCATAGCTAATGTTTTCTCGGATTAAGAAAATCGTTTTCTAATATTCACCTATTTCTGGTCGGAATATGGATGGAAGTTGTGCAGTTTGTTCGGTAAGTGGCTGTTTCAATAGTTTGGTCGTATCGTAATACACTATAGGGTAGATATTTCTGAGTTAATAGTTGTAATTGATAGATAACGGGAGAGGAATGTGGATTGGTTTTATGTGAAAATAATATTGAGATAGTTGAAGATACTTACTTTAATTAAATATTTCTAATAAGCGATTACTCTAGATTTATTACGCTGAAGACAAATAAATTGTGCACAAATCTTACGGGGCAAACGCAAGGGTACCCTGCGAAATTCAATTAGATACTTCAATTTTCAGGTCAGGCTGTTTGTTGAACACAATATGATTCGCGAAAAAAGAACCGCAAAAATATGTCTACGGAATCATAATCAATAAAATCTATACGCAAGTTCATATATACAATCCCATTGAATGACTATTTCTTGAAACATTATATGCACTGAACGTAAAAAGAATTGAATTGCTCGGGCTACTTTACCGCATCCTCCATAAACAACTTAAGTTTCGATACTTTTGGAGGATTTTGTTATTGAATTGCGTATATATTATAGTGTTAAGCCCGACAAAAAGCGAGTGTCCCTTTTCCGAGGTTGTCAAAACTTGAATACCAATACAAAGTACGTCGGACTAGAGAGCGGAATGTCGTGACTTACAAATTCGATCATACCCAGCCCCCTAATTGCGTAATGCACTTTCAATCACAATTCGAGAGTTTTGAAGGATATTGCTGATTAGTAATATCCTTCAAAACTCTCGAATTGTGATTTTTCGACGAATTTTTCAAACCTACGAAGCGATTGATTAATCGCTTCGTAGGTTTGAAAAATTCGTCTGCTGAACAACGTAAATAATGCCATGAACGTTGCCGTTGGTAAACTGTCAAAAGTAAGCTCACTAAGTCATAATACAAAACAAGGTTTTTATTCGATCGAGCCGGTTTTTTTTTTAATAAAAACCTAACAGAAGTCGAAACACAGTTCTTTTTACAAAACTGACAACTTAGTCCGACGCTGTATGGTTGAGCTGGATGGTGCTGATCCACGCGTCATGTTCGTAAACGGGAGCCGTCGCGTCGGTTAAGACTGCAGTGATCTCCAACTTCCATATGGGCTTTTTTAAGTCTTATATTTAGAATTGTTTTTTAATTTTTTTTTACATTATTCTTACACATGGAAGCTAAAAGAATAACGTACCAAAGATTTTGTGAAATTTTGATTTAAATGTATTCTTTTAAATCAAGATATACGGACAAGAAACTCCTAGGACACCTCCTTGGAGTCTCGCCCGTCTTTCTCCATCTATGAATCCTAGATCTCTAAATCTAGGTGTTTGTATGGGCGACTAGCTTCAACTTTCCGACTAACTAATCGACTTTTTGACAGTTCAAAAGTGCCAGTAAATGGTATAATTGAAATAAATGCTTTGAGTTTGAGTTGTCATTTTTTTAAGAACTTTACGCACATAAAATAAAGCTGGAAAAGCAAAAATTAGCTCAGAGCTTTAGGCTAGAATTACAGTTAGATTGCGTTTTGTAATAGAACGGATTGAAATCACTTGTATGTGTGTTACGCAATGACTCCGAATTCGTTGCACTAGTTCAGTTGAAGGGTTAAGTGTGACATACCATTTCGTAAAACTTTGTTAAAGTACTTAACTTAACTAAGACCTAAATTAACTTACCTACGTGTAAGAAAGTGGACTGATATGTTATAGATGGAAGAAGATATTTTGTAAACTTTATCTTGAACATTTCAGGTAGTAGGTACGTACATCACGTAAGATCTCGTTGCGAATACGTTGATGCTCACAAAATACAGAGGAGATAGTTAAAGTTTCGCTAACGATCGCGCTTTGTAGGTAAGCAAATGACACACGGTAAGTTTACAACTTACAAGTATCTAACTGTTGTTTAACAAGGTAAGTACTTGAAGCTTCGGAAATGAAATATAAAATAATGTAGTTACTGTTCCTTGCTGCTTTGCTTCAAACTTACCTACGATGCGAATCAAATAAAAATCGGAATGAACCTTGCGCCATCATGACAAAACGATGCTTCGATTGATGATTTCCTCTTTGATTGGTGCAACTGAGCTAAGAACTTTGTTTAAAAGCTCTAAGCCTGATTCATATAGGTCTGTTTTTTAGCGATAGCCACTCTAAAATTCAAATAGGTTTTCTGTTTAAAGTTATATTTTTAACACGCTTTTAATTGGCTTAACCTGTATCTATCCATGTATGTAACGGAATATATGAAGGCAATTTTCACCCACTTTAAAATTGTGGTGTTTGATGTAAATCTGTCAATAATGATAAATATTTTAATGGCAGATATTGTTCAGTGTCATTATGAAAATAAAGTATTTTTTGTGTTGAGGCGTGTTTTTTTTTGTATTATTTGTTACTCTTCTTCTACATAATACCTATATTCTCTTGTTGGCACAGCTCTTTATACAGAGGGTCAGTTCATTGAGGTCCTTTTCAATGCAACCTTCACGTTCTCCTTTATTTGTCCGATGCAAGATGCAGCTATTTCATATATTTTATAATACTCAATATAAAGTCTCATGTCTTCAGGCTCGTATTTGCTTTACTTTGTTTTTATCCGTTTAACAGTCGGCAATGGCCTCCTTCAACCTTCTACGTTCCTGTCTCTCCTTCTAGCCACTCTACCCCATGTATTTCCAGCGACCTGTCTGCTTTCCCATCTTTTACGTAGTCTCCGTGGTCTACTTCTTTTTCTTTGACCGGGTTTTGGGTAACAATGAGTAACTATTTTCCTCCATTTTTCCTTCTCTTTTTATGTCCAATTATCGGATCGCAGAGAACGTCATAAACCACATAAATTAAGCACTCACATATTATGAAAATTTTTCAGGAAATGCCTTAATTTTTATTCCACATCTAGATTAACATGAGAAGAGCTGCTTACATTATTAGTTAGTTCGTTAACTCATCCACTCACTAAACTTCTCGTTTTAGCGAGTTGCTCCATAATAATATTACTTCAGGAGAACCGGACTTTGAATACACATAGTTGCCTCAATTTTGAAGTAGCGTTATCGTTGGCTTCAATTTAAATGAATCGTTGTATACAAAGTTATTAAGAACTCTTTGGTTTCGTGCTTCAGAGATTTCAGCTTCTAAATATTAATAACGTTTACTTTTGGGGGATCGTGTATTTGGATCTATGTATTGATTTCTTAGACTATACTTCTTTAGACATTCCTATAATTACCGACATCCTTGTATTTCATTGTCACGAAGGTATATAGCTCCATATAGGAATCAAGTTCTATTCCAGCTCTCTTCTTTTTCTCCAAAATCCACTGCGATGTCACAAAGTTGTACGATTAACGATTCTGTTATTGTCCTAGACCTCATTTCTATACTTAGGTTATTCGAACTTCTTTATCTTCCACCATTATCATTACCAACTTTTTCTAATATGTCACTTGGCAGTTCCAATCTTACAATATGAATAGTTTCGCATGCTCCCAAACAGTTGAAGTGTAGTAGTAAGTACAAAATTCATCTGGCATACATCCAAATATGTAATATAAGTAAACAATGGTTTTATGTTGTTCAGTAGAAACATAAAATACTTCATAAGGGAGACAATTTGCTTTACCAACCATTTACCGAGATGAACTATAAAATAGCTAAGACTGATTGTAGTCCGCAAAATAGTCAAAGAATATAGGCAGACATCTACATTTTGTTATCTTGGGTTCATATATACTGTCCATGGTTTTACTCTGGCTGAAGTCTACCTGCTGAACTGTTTAGTCCCTCTTGTCCTGGACAGCTGCAATCAAATGGAAGATATGAATGAACGACAGATGATGAGATACGAATGATGACTTAAAATATAAAACACTATATAAGACTAAGTGTGATTTTCACTAGTTTATTGAACGCGACCAGCGCGTCTGTCAGTGTTATCATTGTTGTAGAATATTCATAAACATATATACAGCTCTTGAAGGTGGTATAAATTTGCCATAAATAGACCATTTAACTCTTTTAGTCACGCTTTTACATTAGAAATATTTTGAACATTTTTAGTTCAGTTTTTGTTCTAGAATAGTATATTTTAATCTATGGTATTTTGTAGATTATCTATGTGAAGGATGTCTATGGCATTCTAGCAGTGATCATGTAAGTTGATTCCGTTGAGCTAATTTAATAAACATTAATTAAATATTGAATCTTTTAATATAAAACATGGCGCAGCCGTAAAACAAAGTATTGCAAATATTATTCTTTACGATTCAAGAAGTATAAGTAATTATGGAGAATTGTGTGAAAGTTTTGCCAAATTTTGACATGCGGGCGAGTAATGCCGGCGATGAGTGGCCATTGTGGAAACAATGTTTTCACGATTATTTAATTGGTATTGGTCAAGATGAAGCCGCAGACCATGTAAAAGTAGCTCTGATGAGGAACATGATGGGGTTGGAGTCCGCCAGAATACTTGCAACTCTTCCGGTGTCTAGTGAGAAGACGGTAAAATATGAAAATTTAGTAGACGCTATTAGCAAATATGTCCGACCTAGAGTGAACGAAGTTTTTGAACGTTTTAAGTTTAATGAGAGGAAACAGCAGCAGGACGAAAAGTTCGATAATTTTTTAACTGATTGTAAAAGATTAATCAGTACTTGCAACTACAATAGCACAACAGAAACCATTGAGGATCAACTTTTGAGAGACAAAATAATTCATGGCACATCTGACAAAAACTTGCAAGAACATTTACTCAGACAAGAAAGTTTGACTCTGAACAAAGCTGCAGATTTGTGCAGAAGTGCAGAACAAAGTAAAGAACAGGTGAAAATAATGAATACAGCCAGTGGTTATGAAATTGACAGAGTCAAAACAAAAAATCATAATAAAAATGCAAATTACAATGAAGAGAAGAAGTTTAATTGCAATCGATGTCAAACGATGCATGGTCCGAGACAATGTCCAGCTTATGGGAAAAAGTGTAGTAAATGCGGAACTTTAAATCATTTTGCAGTATCATGCAAAGTTAGAAGAGTGCATAATATTCAGGACCATAACGGAGATTCTTCGCCAGAGTCAACATTATTCTGCGGAATGGTCAATAATGGTCAGTGGACTGAGAACATAATTATTGAAAATGTCAATGTAAAGTGTCGTCTGGATACTGGAGCGGATGTTAGTGTTATGCCATGGAAAGTTTTTAAAAATCTTAATACTAAATTGCAGGTAACTCCGGTTCAAACTGAATTAGAAGGATTCCAAGGGACTAAAATTAAACCCATAGGTATGGTTAATTTACAATGTAAGTATAAAAATAGTGAATGTTGTGAAAACTTTATGCTTGTAGAAAGCCAGAACATGCTATTAGGTTTGCCCGGTTGTATTAAATTGAATTTATTAAAAAGGGTACAAAAAGTGTCAGTAGTAAATAATGATGATGAACAAAAGTCTAAGTTTGTATCTAAAAATTTGGAAGTTTTTAATGGTCATGGTAGATTTCCCAATAAATGTAATATTCCTACAATTCCTCATGAACCTATCTGTAATCCACCCGTTAAGGTTCCCTTAGCTTTGTCTGAACCCTTGAAGTGTGAGTTAGACAGGTTAGTTAAGCGAGGTGCTATAAAGAGAGTTGAGGAAATTGATTCTGAAGCTTGTATTAATAGAATTGTGATTATTGAAAAACAAAATAAGAAGTTAAGATTGTGTTTAGACCCTACAGATTTAAATAGGCATATTATAAGAAAACCAAAACATATGGCTACTGTTGATGAAGTAGCTTCTAAGTTAAGAGATATGGAAGTATTTTCAGTTTTTGATCTGTCAGAAGGATTCCATCATTGCCCACTTACAGAGGAGGCTTCATGGAAATGTTGCTTCGCTACACCGTTTGGAGTGTATAGATATTTAGTTCTTCCCTATGGCGTAACCAATGCACCTGAAGTTTTCCAAGATCAGATGGAATTTTACTTTGGTTCTATACCTAATGTATTATGTTGGTTCGATGATATCGTAGTCATGGGAAAAAATGAGTTTGAACATGATAAATCTGTAGAGGAATTGTTAAAAAGAGCAAAAGAGATAGGAGCAGTTTTTAACAAAGATAAAATCCAGTACAAGCAAAGAGAAGTTAAGTATATTGGTCAAATATTCAGCAAAGAAGGTATGAGAGTAGATGGTGATAGAGTAGAGTCTTTATTACAGTTATTAAAATCACCCAGTTCTAAGGAAGAATTACAAAGATTAATTGGATCTTTCAATTATGTAAGGAGATATGTACCTGAGATGGCAGAATTAATGTCACCCTTGTGTAAACTTTTAAAAAAAGATGTAGAGTTTCAGTGGTTGCCACATCACGAAAAAATATTAAGAAATTTAAAGTGTATAATTTCTCAGGCACCAGCATTGAGCCCATTTTGTACCGATAAAGAAATAATTTTGCAGTGTGATGCTTCTAAAAATGGTATTGGATGCTGTATGTTTCAAAAAGATGATAAAAATATTTTAAGATTAGTTGCCTGTGTTTCTAGAACTATGAATAGTGCTGAAATTAATTATAGTCAAACTGAGAAAGAGCTATTAGCCATTTATTATGGTACACAAAAATTTCATAAGTATGTATATGGTTGTAATTCAGTAAGTGTCCAAACTGACCATAAGCCTTTGTTACCAATTATGTCAAAACAGATTAGTAAGATTGGTTCACCTAGATTAAGACGTTTAAGGTTAAAATTACTAAAATACAGTTTAAATCTTGTATATGTTCCTGGGAAATTGATACATTTTGCTGATATGCTATCAAGGAATAGTAGAAATTTAATTGAGAAAGATGTTGAGATGCTAGAAATGGTACATTCAGTTTCAGTACATTTACCTATGAGTTCAGAAAGGAAAATTCAATTTCGATTAGCAACTAGTAAAGACAGCATCTTGACAGAGATTACTAAGTATTACTTTAGTGGATGGCCTGATGAATCTAGGGTTTCCCCGGAATGTAAACCATATTATAAACTTAAAGAGGATATTTACGTCGAGGCAGGATTAGTGTTTGTTGGTTCTAAAATAATTGTGCCAGAATCCTTGAAATCTTATGTGCTAAATTTAATTCACCAAGGACACCCTGGGGTAAATAAAAGTATTAATAGAGCTAGACAGCTATTTTATTGGACCGGGATGTCTCAGAATATTAAAAATTTAATTGTTAAATGTAGAACATGTGAAAAATTTAGACCTAAAAATTATTATGAGCCTATGTTATGTCATAAGATACCTAAGCAGAGATTTAGTAAAGTAGGGACAGATATATTAGAGTTTGCTGGTAAGCCATATTTAGTGATAGTTGATTACCTGTCACATTGGCTTGAAATAATCCCTTTGTTAGATAAGAGCTCTAAGGCCATAATTAATGCAATGCAGGAAGTATTTACGAGATTTGGTTACCCAGAGACTGTAGTTGCTGATAATAATCCGTTCTTGTCATATGAGTGTAAACAGTATTATAGATCTAAAGAGATACAAATTGTAACTAGTAGTCCACATTACCATAGAAGTAATGGGTTAGCGGAGAAGTCTGTTCATATTGCTAAGACTTTGTTAAAGAAATCTCATGATGAAAACATTGATTATAGAGATTCCATTTTACATTATAATAACACACCTTTAGCTGGCTTGCAGGTTTCACCATCACAAATTTTACATAGTAGACGCTTAAGAACTAATTTACCTACTAGCAGTATAGCTTTAGAACCAAAGATAGAAAAGAATATTGATATTTTGTTGAATATGAGAAAGTCTGTGACTAAAAACTTTCATGATAGGAAAGCTAGAAGAAGGGAACAAAGTTTTGAGATAGGGGAACAAATAGTATATAAAACTGATAAACAGAAAATTTGGGAAAAGGGAATAGTATTAAATAAAGCCAAAGAACCTAGATCTTACATAGTAAGCGGTAGCTCTAAACCAGTAAGACGAAATACTTATCACATGAAAAGGTCTCAAACGAATGTAAGTTATGCTCCTAGAGATAATAAAATGTTTATAGATGTAAGCGATAATGATTGTCATTTAAGTTCCAACTGTTCACAAAGTGTTTCACCTGATGTGAAAAAAAATGATAGTTTTAATAATATGACTAATAATAGTTCAAGTTTGTATCAGTCTAGATCTGGCAGAATTATTAAGCCTAGACAGATTTTAGATTTGGAATGAGTGACCAATAATGTTGGTTATACTGAATTATGTTTGATATTGTTGATTGGGTTTGTAACAGGTATATTCAATGCCTAAGGGGGAGGTGTTCTAGAATAGTATATTTTAATCTATGGTATTTTGTAGATTATCTATGTGAAGGATGTCTATGGCATTCTAGCAGTGATCATGTAAGTTGATTCCGTTGAGCTAATTTAATAAACATTAATTAAATATTGAATCTTTTAATATAAAACAGTTTTAGCATCATTTACAACTAAAATATCACAGAAAGTAGGAAAAAAATCTAGACATTAAGGCTTTTAAGGAATGAGGTGGTTAGTGACACTAACCACCATGACTATTGATACAAAGAAAACTATGATGAATTTCGTATATTATTTATTAATATTTTATGTTATAATGAACTTTTCCACAGGCAAAACTAACGTAAAAATTACTTTTTATGAAAATCTGAAAAACATGTTTTTCCTTTGCGTAAGCAAAAGGGCACTTTAGATGTATTGCACTGCCATACAGTACGGACTGTAGATATTTTAGTGCTACATTTGCACCATCTTCTCGAAGTGCTTCTCTCAGGTAGATGGGGACTGCATTCTAGACGAATTTCCTGTGGGACTGTAGACTTGTGACGTTTTATAAATGCAGGTCCTGGAGAAGAGACCGCGGAACTACGGTTGCTGTTTAGAAATTCGGGCCTCTGTTTGTCTCTGACAAATTCTGGCGCCAGTAGACCCTGGTATCCGCTTCGTCTGAATTGTTTTACGCGTCAATTTTTTTTTTAATAACTTACGAATAATTTCAGTACAGGGGAATTGTTGATGGACAGTGTTAATGCCGACATTGCATCTACTTAGCCGTTCTCATTATGAAACAGGGACACTGATCCAAAAACGTTAATGACTTCGTTTATGGAAATTTTATTGCAAATTGCATACATGTATCAGATATTTTCTAATTAAAGCTTGACCCAAAGCCGTTGTTCGGAATCGCCAGTAGGTACAATTTGTGGAATATGTTTGTGGTTGTTAAACGAAATTGGGTCATCTGGTAATCCTTTTATGATTTTCGGAATTATGGTCTTCCGTGATTATAATCCGGTAAGTAGAAAGATATTTCACATGAAAAATTGAGGTCTATACTAATTATAAAGCTGAAGAGATTCTTTGTTTGTTTTAACGCGTTAATCTCGAATGTTGATTTGAGGAAGACTATATGACATCACGCTACGACTCTTAGGAGCCGATCAAAAAGAAGAAAGATCAGAAAGAACGCAAAAATGAAGTAAAAGCACGGGAGGGTGATACCTACGGGGAAACAAGAAATTTCACACGGGCTTTCAATAATCAAGTAGCAGTGGTGGCCAAGTGGTAACGGCCGTAACTTACGAGTAACTGTAGATCGTAGGTTCAAACCCAGATAAGCACATAATTTTGTGTGTTTATGTCATAACCATTTTTTTTTTGAGGATGGGAAATCATCAAACAATTTCTCCCGCTCTAAGTGGAACAGGTGTCAGACATTTACTGACTAAAACCCACTCGTGTTTCCTCAGTTGCCTGTATGCCAGAGGCCACGGTATCTCTTTCGAACAACCCGCATACTCTAAAAACGGTGAAGGAAAACATCGTGAGGAAACCGGCATGTCCTAGAACCAAAAAAATTTTCGTTGACATGTGTCATCTACCGGTCTGCGTGGTGGATTACGGCCGACTCCCTCTTACCGAAAGGAGGAGCATTAGGAACATTATAGGCTGATTATGGGGTGTTGATTAAGGATCACATTATGTTAGGTTAGGCATCATCATTACTTAAACCATTACCGAAGGTTTTTTGTCCACTACCGAAATGGGGTCATATTAAGCCCTGAAAGCGGGGAATTTTGTTTGCAAAAGCATGCTTTGCCTACGGTAAGCGAATGTTGGCTTCCGTGTGGTGCCGTACGTAAAAATAATAGAACCATCCCATTTCTTCCCGCGGGTGTCGTAGAAGGTGACTAAGGAACTTACTAGAGAATGGACAGCAGCGTTCTCTATGCATTTTACCACCATACTGCGATCGCCAACCCGCCTGCCAAGCGTGGCGATTATGGCAAAACCCCCTTAAAAATGAAGTGAAGGACCTTGAGGGAGGCCTATGTCCAAATGTTGGCAGTGGACGTCTTTCGGCTGAAATGATGATGATGATGAATCGAATGTTGGTGATCAGCACCCTAATTACGCAACACACTATCAATCAGCTAGTCCATTGCTTCTTAAGATCGAAAAATGTATCCGCTCAACAATGTAAATAAAGCATTGAATGTTGTTGAACTGAAAGCCATTCCTTTTGTTAGTGTATCATGCAACTACCCCGCCGAGGGTAACGGTTCAGTTTCGTTCACTGTTCAGTGGCCCTAGTGTAAGTTTCATTTAACCATCTCGATCAAACGCATCGAGCGCATTCGGCGCTCCTATTGGTCCGTCACCAATCCAGGGCCAATCGGAACGCCAAACGCGTTCGATGCATTTGATTGAAACTCACACTAGGGCCACAGAAAGAGCGCAAAGTGAACATAAAGAAGTTTTCACTTCTAAAACTTTTTATGAAAGCTAAACATTCTGTGTTTGATGTAGAACCTATGTACTAGGCACGTTTTTCTTTTCTTTAATTCTTTACATTCATTCACAGAATCACGATTTCAATATTTCCCAATTCGGTAAATAGGCAACATTTACAGTCAAAGATACGATACTCTATTGATGTGACGTGACCTTTAAACTCCTACAGAAGGTTTTAGTGAGGCCCCTTTTTCTAAAAGGAAACAGGTCCACTTTGCCCTTATTTATTCCATATACATATAAAAACTAATTTCAGGAGACAGGTGTCATCAAAAGGTAACTGCTGACCGCATAGAATGATGGGTCTTACTAATATCGAGTAGGTAGGTACCTAAGCCAGGAATAGACCCTATTTCCTATCCTACTATCCGACTTCGTTATAAATGTGAAAGTTCGCGGGTGAAGCCACTGGCAAAAGCTAGGTTAGAATCAATTCTTTCAGATTAGGTTGATTGACGCTCATCGCTGAGTGGCTGGCCTGTTAGTAGCCGCATAAGCGAGTAAGCGAGGATTAATTAGTAGAAAAGTGAATGTTCTTGTTGCTTTTTCATTAACCCTACGGTCGCGAAGGTTGATATGTTATTCTTGGTCGAGACATACATATTATCTACCACAATATTATTATACCTGTACCGTATGTTGCGGGTATGATATTTGTATGGTGGTGGGTAGATTGATAACTTGTTCAATAAAACAGTGTGTCCAGGGTATATATGTTCTGTGAGTGTGTCGCTAAGCCTTGCCTTTCATTGACGCTGCATTGGCGACGAGGATGGGGTTTTTAATAATTGGTGTCTTCATTAGGCGTGCAGTATCGACATTACCAACTAATATCTACTGTTATTAAAAAACTTTTTCCAAAAAAAAAAACAACCGACTTCCAAAAAAACACTACAAAGTGAAAAATAACTTTAATTTCGGAAGTCGGTGTCTTTGGAGCTGTATTTGAATTTTTTGTCACCACCTTCCAAAATTAAAGTTATTTTTCACTTTGTAGTGTTTTTTGGAAGTCGGTTGTTTTTTTTTTTGGAAAAAGTTTTTATTTTTCACTTTTTAGTGGTTCACATGTGCTTACCCCTTCACAGCATACCGGCATGATGTTATGTTATGAACTGGTGTAAGCAATAGACAGAGATGAGATTTCAGCAATCCCAGTGCATTTGCTATCATTTATTGAGGAGTTCCGTTGCCTATCTCCAAAGTTCTTCATCAAATCTTCACCAAATTGAAATGAGACCACGACAAGAAAGTACTCTTCCAAAAAATACCTAAATCGCTTTGTGTGCCTATAAAATTTGAAGAGTTCTCTCTATTTCTCCAGGATCCCATCATCAGATTCTGACTTGATGATCATGGGACCACCTGGGAAGTATACCCTTTCAAACAAAAAAAAACAAAATCCAAATCGGTCCAGCCATCTTCGAGTAATCGGGGAACATCCATAAAAAAAAAAAGGTTCCGACGAATTGATAACCTCCTCCTTTTTGAAGTCGGTTAAAAATGCTAATCGGAAAATTAGAACCGTTCATTAAAAGTTCAAAACAACTCAAAAGATTTCGTAATTTTTACAAGCAACGTCGCGTCGTCAAATTTAATCCAGGTGAACCTCCTTAAGTTACTTCTTAATATAAAATCCTAACAACTTAAGTGGTTACGTAATACACACTTGAACCCACATATTTTCAAATTGTATTTGCATAAAACGAGTTTACCGAGACATGTCGAGAGCTCATTATAAGTCGGAACTCAACTTTTATCCTGCGAGCCCGTAACGGAACCAGGCAGGATTATAGATTACATACGTAAAGTACACCTTAACTAAGATGACCGAAACCGGCACTCTAACAAGTGAGAAAAGATCATGTGTCTTTGAAAATAAAGTTTGATTTTCAATGAAGGTTTTTTAATCTGGGAAACCACGAAAGGCTGTCAGCAACTATGAAGGGTACGTCGTATAGATACTCCTTGTTGATGTGTTCCGGTAGTTGAGTAGGAGTCGGCTGCCATTTTACAGTGGTGTCGGGTTACAACTAGATAACCTTCAGGTAAGTATAGTGTGTGCCTTTTTAACATACGCCTGTCTTCGTGTTATTTTGTGGCGTTGGTGTACTTATATGTTTGAGGTGTGTATTCCTCAAATGTTTTGTTTTAGTTTCGGTGTCTTTAAAATTATTGAGCCTGGAGATGTTGTTAAAATAGGCAACATTATCATTATCTGCCTAGTCTTTGTTCAACTATGTCGGGATTGACTTCCAGTCAAACCTGGTGCAGCTAAATACCAGAATATAACATGGAGTGACTGTATAACTAACCTCCACAACCAAATTACTGGGTATTATTGGGTAACATCTAACATCCCATTTATTCTCATGGGTGACGTAGAAGGCGACTATGGGATTTACCAGAGAATGGGCAGCAGCGTTCTCTATGCATTTTACCACCATACTACGATCGCAATCTCGCCTGCCAAGCGTGGCGATTATGGCAATACATGAAAAAAGAAGATGCACAAAACCTGTTAATATGGCGGGGCTTGGGGGAGGCTTATGTCCAGCAGTAGACGTCTTTCAACTGACATGATGATAATGATGATCTAACATGAAACCCTTTGAGTAATAAATGATTTTATTTCTGTAAGTAGGTTTGTAGAAACACTTTTACACGTCAATCATATTTTTAAACTAGATGAGGTCGGCGTTTTCTATCTGACTAGGTACTCTAAGAAGAAAGGCCGAAACAAACTCAGAGGTCACAGTCTCTTTTAAAGTCCAGACTTATCGTTGGTCACATCATGTGAAGACCATGTAGATAGGTGTCTGAAATGTTCTTTTGAGGAAAGAACAACACAGAAAGAACCGCACCCGTTGCTAAGGCTAGTTGTCACACTTTTGGGCTTTTTGTTATACCCGTAACGACGGCCAAAGTTCGATATGTAATGGATGGTCAACTATGCATGAACCGACATCACGGACCCCCTCATAATAATCAGCCTATAATGTTCCTACTGCTGGGATACAAGCCTCCTCTCGGTGAGAAAGATTGGGCCGTAATCTACCACGCGGGCTCAGTGCGATATTTACACAAAGTAAAGCGCCTGGATTCGAACTTACGATCAACAACTCTGTAAGTGGCCTTTACCACTGGGCAATGCAATGCAATGCAATGCAATGCATGCAATGCAATGCAATGTATTAAATGCGAAGAACTGCTCAAAGGTATTAAAAAGATACTTTTTAGATCGAAGTGCGTTATAATAGGATATATAAGTACCTATATAGATCTAATTACAAAATTGCTTCCTAGATTATTATTATGTAGTGGCACCGAGTTGCCGTGTCTGGCCATACCGCTGTTAAACCCGCGATGGTTTGTGTGGTATGTTGTACCAAATAAATGTTTTTTTTCTTTTTGTATTTGATTAATAAAAAAAAAAATAAAAAAAAAACCACTGCTCTCCCAACATCTCTACAGTAGGTACCTAATAAGCACAAAACAGAACGTTAATGCTCGTCCTTTTGGCTAAACCCCTCAATCCTACTAATTAACTACATCGATATGGTATGATAAGCAATCTAAATACAGTCAGCCCAGAATTTGGCTACGAGCTTGGCACTTTCAGCTCCTCCTTTTCGTCCATCAACTCCTGCAGCGTGCAGACAGCTGCAGGCTGAACATGACGCTTTCTATTTCTACTCTACTGTAGAATAGAAATCGCTTGTCTACATTTCTCGGTAAAAAACTGTCAACTGTCTATACGGAAACGACCTTTTTGTCTACTCTTCCGACGACAAAAAGCTTGTCTACGGGTCTCGTGCTAAGCCTGCAGGACACGCTATGCCCCATTGTTTGTGGGTCAGCACCACATTTCCAATCTCCACCTTAGCAGGTTCTCGTTACTTCGGCCTACCTGAGTCCTGAGTACATTTAAAGACTTCCAGTGAAGCCAAGGATACTCATGACCAGGTGCAATATTTGTACTGTCCCGAACATTTTGCTCGGATCGAATTATTTATAACAAAACGTTTAATCCTAAATCCAAGAGGATCAGTGGATCAGCACTCAGCTAATACCACTCAATTGTTGAGCGGTAAAATACCGTCTTTTTTATTAAGTCAATTTTGTAATCTTCCGTCTCGAATGCTGGAAGTTTGTAGACTTCTTTCTTCTGATTAAATTCGTTGCGGACTCTTTGAGAAATTAACTTTTTGTTTGCGTCTTTGAAGTTACTCACGGCTATTTCCTGGCATATAGTGTTTAAAAAGGTACTTCTGTTATCTTTACATCTAATTATTGTTGTTGTAATTTTCTGAAGTGACATTTTTTATGAGGCTTACAGGAACAATTAACTTAACAGACCTTGAAGCCTGTAATCCTTGAAGGGTTAGGCAGAGATTTACAGACGCCAGCGTATCAAGCTACTCCAATCTGTCAAATTTCTTTGATAGATTTTTAACTTTATTACAATATTATAAGGTTCATGGTTCATGTTCAATTGGGAAAATTTGACACTTTGGGATAGCTTGACCTGCTGGCGTCTGTACCAATAGTACACCCACATTTCGTCAGTTATGTTTTAGCCCCATCTAATGGGGGACAAGTCTATTGCCATCAACTGGACAGAAATCCACACTCTGGCTTCTGAGAAATTCCAGATGGAAAAACCCGACCTGGGAATCGAATCCAGGACCTCATGCACAGCAATTAGTGCTTGCGACCACCAGACCAACGAAGAAGACAGGAAGAATCTTTAGAGAAAAACAGTTTTAGGGTGTAAATTGACACATAAAGCTTTAGAAAGAGATTGTAACAAAGAGACGTATGTGTGACAGAGACGACGATCTACCAAGCCAAGCATAATCCTTAGAATCCTTACTAATATTATAAACGCGAATGTTTAGATGTATGGATGTTTGCTACTCTTTCACGCAAAAACGGCCGAACGGATTTGGATGAAATTTGGCACACAGATAGATTATAATCTAGATTAATATATAGGATACTTTTTATTTCCGGTGGTACGTTCCCGCGGGATAAATTCCGACTTCCACGCGGACGAAGCCGCGGGCGGAAGCTAGTCAGCTTATAATTTTCCCAATGCTGGGACACAGGCCTCGTCTTTTCGAGAGGAAGTGGGCTATATCTTGGAATTTTCCGTTCTAGGACATGCCGGTTTCCTCACGATGGTTTCCATCACCGTTTTGAGAGCAGTGGTGAAGAAATTATTTACACAAAGTAAATTGCCTGTCTTGGTTTGAACCCAAGACTTACAACTCGTAAGTCGAGGCGGTTACCACTGGGCCATAACAACTACCAAGCCAAACTCTTCTAAAAATAGATGTGCCATATTTACGACCATTGCCATTTCAGCTCAATTATTCTCAGAAGGAAGACGTTTACGAGAACGGGCTTCAGTTAATAAAGTGGACCAATTAAAATGCTAATGACGCGTAATGATTTCTTATCGTTCCAATTTGGGACAGGCCTTGTCCAGAGAAGCTGTTTTGCTCCAGTAGGTACCTATTACTCGTACTTTCGAGTTTATTGTAAAATTAATAATTTATTTTGAGTAATTTCATCTGGTTCTTAAGAGGGGACGAGGCCTGGGAGGAATTTGAAAAATAGGTATTTGAAGAAACTATTGCCGTCGCGCTGTCAGTAAGTCTGCCCCCGTAGTGTGTGATAGGGACAGCTGCAGCTCAGAACGAAATTCACATTTTTTTTACGAAATCGACGTTTCGTATTCCCCTTTTTTCTTCTCGAAAACTGAGCCGATTCACTTATTTTATACATTAATAGTTTAAGAAAGAGTATGTTTAGGTTCCTATCATTTTTTTTTTTATGTTAAAAACTTTTCTAATTTGTCTGGTAGTCCTCTAATCACGGCGGTAAAAATAGGATATTTTTGTAATTTTTAGAGGCTCATATTTTCTTTAATAATTAGTTGCTGAACAAAGAAAATGACAGGGACGTGTTTACGGCAGACCTTGATTTTATGATTGCTCTAGAGTTATTATTCAGGAAGAAAAAAGGGGAATACATTTTTATAGAGAATCGCACGCTCTGTGCCCTCTAAACGTTGACTTCCTTCATGTAACAAAATAAAATGCCTTGAAAAAAAAATGAACAACCTCATCATAATCTGCCTAGCCTTCTCTGAACTATATCGAGGCCGGCTTCCAGCTTAACCGAATGCAGCTGGATACCAGTATTTTACATAGAGCGACTGCCCATCTGACCTCCACACCCCAGTTACCGGGTAATTTGATACCCCTTGGCAAGACTGTTTGTCAGACTTTCGGGCTTCTGACAACCCGCAATGACTGTCGAAGATCCACGAATGATAGCCGGGACCAACGGCTTAACATACTCTCTGAGGAACGGAGGGTCTTAGAGTAAGTATACAAAGATGGTCACCTATCCACACACCAACCGCGGCAAGCATAGCCTAACCTGATCGATCGACCCGTCCGTTCGGTTGTCATTATTTAGCCACAAGAATTGAAATACCTTTTATATCCTATTAGTTACCTAGGTACCAATGTACCTATCCGTTAATTTGAACCGTAATATTAGGTCTTTACCTATGAAATTGCCGTTTTGCAGTACTGGCCATTTCAAATCAAAATAATTTTTGTTTGGGTAAGAATTCTAATTTCAAATTAATTTTATTTAAAAAACATGGATTTTTTTTTCCAAAAGTAGTCATTTGTTTATTGATTAGTGTTACATTTTCATCGCATTTCAATCTTTTTCGTCATCATGGATACGTTAAAAATTCGAGTAATTATGGAATATGAGTACCGTCGTGGCAGCAACGCGGCACAAGCGGCACGCAACATCAACGACGTTTACGGAGCTAATACTACAAACCAACGCACCACCTGTTATTGGTTTGCTCGCTTCCGTTCTGGAAATTTCGACTTGAAAAATGAACCTCGCGGTCGTCCGAAGACTTTGGTCGACAATGACGAATTAAAGGCGATTGTGGAAGCCGATGATTCACAATCTACGGCTGAATTAGCAGCAGCTTTCGACGTTAGCGTCAAAACAATATTGGTCCATTTGCGTCAAATTGGCAAGGTAAAAAAGCTTGACAAATGGGTGCCCCACGAACTCAATGATCGTCAGCGCGAAGTACGCGTCGAGACGTGCCTTGCACTGCTCAACAGACACACAAATGAAGGAATTTTGAACCGCATTGTTACCTGCGATGAAAAATGGATTCTGTTTGATAACCGCAAGCGCTCAGCAAGTTGGTTGGATCCTGGTTCAGCACCTAAACAATGCCCTAAACGAAAACTTACCCCTAGAAAAGTGATGGTCACTGTTTGGTGGTCTAGCGCCGGTGTGATTCATCACAGCTTCTTACCAAACGGGGTGAGCATTACTGCAGATGTGTACTGTGAAGAACTGAACACAATGATGGAGAAGCTGGCACATCTCCAACCAGCATTGGTCAATCGCTCGTCTCCGCTGCTCCTGCACGACAACGCGCGACCTCATACTGCACAGCAGACGGTCTCCAAGTTGCAAGAACTGGGGTTGGAAGCTCTCCGTCATCCGCCCTACTCACCAGACCTTGCGCCTACAGACTACTACTTTTTCCAGAATTTGGATAACTTCTTGGCGGGAAAAAAAATCAATACCCGAGAGGCAGTACAAAATGCCTTTGAAGAATTTGTTGCCTCCCGTCCAGCTGATTTCTTTAAGAAGGGCATCAATAAACTGCTACTGCGATGGCAAAGATGCATTGATTGCATGGGTGATTACTTCGATTAATACAAATAAAAAATACATGAAAAAAATTCGTTTAAATTTTTTCATACAAAACGGCAATTTCATAGGTAAAGACCTATTATTTTCATAATAACGACAAAAACACTTCGGTCCCAAATTACCTTCTAGGTACCTACCCCATAGTTAAAATCGATGATGCCCATGAGTATCGTTATAGGTGACAAAGAGATTAAATACAAGAGGGATGGCCAATTCCGACCACCTGTGGGCTAATAAGAACACACTGTGATTACAAACCGAATGAAAAGGTATGTGTAATACCATGGCAATCAGTCACCCCAACCTTTGTTGAGGTTTACCCTAACGCCCATTTCCTTCAGAGGGCGTCCATGTCAGAGGGAACGTATATTTTCCTCCTAATATGAGAAAAGCGATAAATTATCTGGGTCAAACATAGGTCAAAGAGAGTAATAATGAATGATTAACACGACATCATGAAGTAAATTGCTTCCTTCTTCACTAACTTATCTATGAAAGAAATAAAAGTAATTTTTCGTCAAATAAAATATTCATAAAGGCGAAATTATGGTGCACATTTTCCGCAAAAAAAAAACAAAATCAAAAGGAATGCTCTTTCAGCTCTTTGACACAAACCCAGGGTTGGGGATTAAGGTAAATGTCGTCAAAATATTGCAAGAATGATATGTGAAAACTGAATTACGTCATTTACGTCGCGCCGAGGCCTTTTTGTGTGGGAAGTGTTTTTTCAGGGTGTCTGTAATGTAAGTGTTGTGTGTATCTTTATGAAGACGGATATAGGTCATAGGTAAGATAGTTTATATTATTCGTATGTTTTGATTGTTTTATAGACTCATGGCTAAAGATGCAAAACGGATTTTCAACGTTTTAGGCCATTTGGATTTAATCCGCCTTTTTGGTTTAAAATGACTTTTAACGTTTTTTTTTTAATAGAATGCAAAGAGCCTACACACGAAGTGTTCTAGACAACACCTACTTTGATTTAGGATATATCAAAGGCAATTCAATTAATGAAAAATTAATCATTATAGAAATATGCAGTGGCTGAGTTAAAACCTAATCAGGCTTTTTTTATTGATACAGAGCTACAGCATATTCTTTAAATGCATATTTTAATAAATACGCATAAAAAGATTGGTTTCACTTTTCAGACGGTCTAATCCTATAAAATTTGTAAAACAATGATTGTTTATGACTTCACATAATATTAATAAAAATGGTAAATCATTTCAATTTGCCTTTTTAACGTAGTTTTAATGTAGGTAATACGTAATCATTGGAACGCCCACGTGGTCGTGATTTTAAACTGTTAAATTTAAAATAGCTTTTAAAAAACGGACTTTGGTTTTTAACACACACATTGTGGCAGAACCTTCTAATCCTTTCTAGAACATGATTTTAATAACTGACAACTGACATTTATTTTTATTTATTTATTTATTCGTAGATATTCGTAGATATATTGTCTTAACAAGTTCGTTTATTTGTATCATTAAACCAGAGATGGTTTGTATTGATACTCACATTCACTAGTTCGATAACATTGCTTAATCACTAATGTGTTGATTCACTATTATGTAAACAATGTAGGTACATTCAAAATAATTTGTACGTAAAAACTACGATAGCCGTAAACATCTATTAGTAAGTACCCTACCTACGTGAGTCACATGCAATGTTTATGAAGAACGATTCCAGTCAATCTCAAAATTCCTATACAGGTTGCTTTTAATTTTTGTTTAGGATTTTTTTTATTTTATTTTTTTTATTATTTATTAGACTAAGTTATGTGTTAGTTATAAATGTTATAATAATATTTTTTGTATTTTTGCTTATAATTTTTCATGTTTATTTCGGTTTTAATAGACTTTGGTATTTCATTCATTATGGTGGGAATTAAAAAATTTACTGTTCGCCTGCCATAATAATTTCTAACTTGAGGTACTGTTAATTTATTTTGGGTTATACTTCTTGTGATTATTTTATGTGTAACAGGTATTTGAGTGCTTTTGTTATTAAATTGCTCAATTAGTAGGGCCATTTTGAGTCTGGTCTGTACTGGCAAAATTTTACAATATTTAAATAGTTCGATAACGTTATCTTTATATTTATGTTTTATTTTTCTGGGTACGATGAGTTTTAGTAGTCTTACTTGTAGATTGGAAATTTTTTCAGTATATGTTTTAAATGTTCGCCCGTAGCTCGTAAGTCCGTATGTTAAAATTGATTCTGCTAATGCAATGTACATGTTGAGAAGCAATTTGAATGGAACTTTAGGTTTTAAAATGTAGAACTTTGCCAGTATAGCCCGCAACTTGTCACAGACTGAGTCCACGTGAAAAGTCCAGCTAAAGCGATTGTCCACGACTAATCCAAGATAGGTGTGGTGCGTTACTTGATCAATTGCCTCACATCGACATGTGCCTGACATAGTGGAGTGAAGACAATTGTGACCGTGTGCGATTATCTTAAAAGAAGTAATCTGCTTTAGGTGACTAGAGTGGACATGAACGATTTTGGTTTTACTTGCGTTGAGAACCAGGCCAGCATCATGTGCCCATTTGGATACTTGAGTAAAATCTTCCTGTAACCATTGAGCTGCTACTTTTACGTCTCTGTGGGAAGCTACAAGACACGTGTCATCTGCATATTGATAAACAGAACAGTGATTGACCACATGTTCCATGTCGTTAACATATGTCAGATAGTGTAGGGGTCCAAGTACTGAACCTTGGGCTGTTCCTTCGGTGACTTCAATGGCGTCACTGACTTCATTGCATATTTTGACATTGTATTTACGATTATTAAGGTAGTCCTCACACCATTTAAGTATTGGTCCTCGAACTCCAGAATTATTTAATTTTGTCAGCAGAGTGTCATGTCTAAGCGTATCGAACGCCTTGCTGAAGTCGATAAATAGTAAAATTACATTATTTTTATCATTGAGAGATTCATTGACCTCATCCGTGAACTTAGATAACAGCTGTGAGGTGGACTTATTGGGTTGAAAACCGTATTGTGTGCTGGACAACACGTCATTTTTAGCGTAGAAGTCTTGAATCTGATTACAGATATACTTTTCTACTATTTTGTCGATAACGGGTAGAACAGTGATCGGTCTATAGTTTTCATAGTTGGCCAGACTTCCTTTTTTATGTATTGGGCGCACTATACCAGTTTTTAGTACGTCCGGGTACTTTCCTTGTTTGACACTAGAATTAATCAATTTGGCAATAACGCCTGTCATCTTGTCACAGATAGATTTTATATCAATACACCTAATGTTATCAACTCCAGGGGCTTTATTTGTATGAAGGTTTCTAATTAGCTTACTGACACTGTTATTTGTAGCTTTCCTGAAGCACAATGATGTGTTAAGGGGAAACGTATAATCAGATTCGTCCAGCAAACGACGATTACACTGGGGCAAGATCTTCTTAACACTCTTTCTAAATTCTGTCGCAAAATTATCAGCTATTGATTTTATTTCTATATTATTATTTTTGAAGGCACTCAGGATGGCTTCATCCACCGACTTTTTATTGCGACCCGACAACTTATTTAGAATTTGCCATAGCTTTCTAGGATTCGTTTTATAATTATTTATTTCTTCTAAAAAATGTTTATTTCTCGATTTTTCGATGATTTTATGAGTTCTATTTCTTACCTTATTATATTCCAATCGCAGTATTTTATTCGTTGAATCATTTTTCCATTTCAAAAATAGTTGATCCTTTTTTTTACACATCTTATTTATTTTACTATTTATCCAAGGCTGTATGTTTCTTTTACTATTTTTATTAATTTTTCTGATATATTTTGATTCTTCGTAGCATTTATGAAATTGGCTTTGTATATAATCGTAAATTGTGTTTGGACACTCTATGCCATCTATTTCACTCCATGTTAAGTTTTTAAGTAAAGTTTTAATTTTAACATTATCAATTTGTTGTATCGTTTTTATATCAGCCTGTATTCGTGTTGGGTCAGATCCTACGCACGACAATATTAACATGCGGTGATCGGCCATTACAGTTCCTAGTGCGGCCGAGTACAGATCTAACGAGCGCGTTCTTACAAATATGTGATCTATACAGCTACGTGTAGTGTTTTTTCCGCGTATTTCAATTCTTGTGTAATCAGTTATCGCGCTCGTTAAACCACACTCGGACATGCTACTTACGTAATATTCTCTAATGTTGTCGTATGTCTTTAGGTCTATGTTAATGTCTCCCAACAAATAAGTGTCGTATGATTTAATATAGGAATCGGATAAGATACCGCTTATTTCTTTTACGAATAGATGTTTACTTTCGCTTGGTGGTCTATAAATTGCACAGATATATGCGTGGTAGTTGTGAGGTGTAGTGATTTGACCAATAATACATTCACAGTGTAACATACCTAGGTAGATACACTCATACACCTAACTGATCAAGTAGCCCGCATGATTTCACACCATTAACATCTACACATTAGTGCCTATTTAAAAAAAAAGAACTTACTACGTTAAGAACTTCGTTTTAAACACCTTAATGACGTAGTTTACGCAAAAGAGTGTCATGGTGCACGCAATCAAAGGCTTTGGAGAGATCACAGAAAACTCCAATAGCATTTTGCGAGTTTTCCCACGTTACAACCCATCTATAATCGAGACGTACCTAATTTAGTTTGACAGTTTCGAAATCGCTGGACGCAGTAGGTAGACATAATGCTCTGTTGTCATGCTTATAAAGCATTTTGTCTGTTTTTTTTTACGAAGTAGAATTCTAGATTTCATACTATTAAAATAAACTCGTTTTTTATGAGCATGAAATCTAGAATTCTATTAGATATCTAATGTAGCATTATTCTGATAAGCGATCGCGAATCGATTCTCGTTACTATTCGAAAAATATCCTCCTTAGAAACTAAACAACTGTATTATTTCGATTTATACTTTTGATGAAACCATTTAGTGAAGCCGGCTTCGTTTAATCTACAGCCGCAATGATTCCTAATAATTCAATATCGCGCACGTTACAAATCTTAATAAGCCCAATCATGCGAAAGCACGACAAAAGGCAATTTAAATCTCATTTCAACAAAATGTCCGACAATCGCCGCAGCGGAAATTAAAGTAGGTATGAATCCCAGATATTATTCATAAGAATAATTAGTATTTGGATGAGTTTGGATAAAAGAGAAATTTGCATTGTTAATACCTACAGAAAAAAAAAATGCTAATAATCAGCCACCATTCGACAGCAATGACAGTTTCATTTCAAGTTTTAAAATCCAATTTCATTAGTTTCTCGTTTGCAAAATAACAATCTTGAACAAATTTAATATTGCAAGAATTATTCATTTCCATTGTTCTTCTTGTTTTTACCGTGTCGATAGCAAATTAATATAGCTAACACGAAAATATGTATGTTAATGTATGTAGTTTTTTAGGTTTGGCCCACAATTCAGCAACTCGAAAACCGTTCGCATCGTGGCAAAAACACATTATTTTATTTTCAAGTCTGATATTGATAATACTAATTCATTCTGATTCTTCTTCTTTTCGTGTCGATGGTACTCTGCCTCGTTTTTTTTAAATAGTTTGAGCTCAGTCAGTGGCATTGTTTAGGTAATCCGAGGTGCAGGTTGTTCACCTGCACCTCGGCACTTACGTCACTCTAGCAAGTCGCATGGTCCTATAAGAAGATTTTGATTGATAACGTGTAACGCAATTCTGTTTTAAGGCTGATAATTAACCTCAACCTTTTCTAAGGTCCATGGTATCGTAAGAACTCCTTTGTGAACGCTCTCTATATTTTTCAGTGTAATATCCACGTAATATCTATACTACATCTACACTAATATTATAAAGAGGAAAACTTTGTTTGTTTGTTTGTTTGTTTGTTTGATTGTAATGAATAGGCTCAAAAACTGCTGGACCGATTTTAAAAATTCTTTCACCATTCGAAAGCTACATTATCCACGAGTAACATAGGCTAAATTTTATTTTGGAAAAAAATAGGGTTCCGTAAGATATTTGGGGTTTTCGGACACAAGGTGTAAAAAATCAACCAGAAAAGTTACTTATTTTGAGTACGCTGCCTAAACTATAAAAGATAGAACCATAAAATGTTCTAATTAATTGTAGATCTTATAAATATCTACAAAAAAGTCCGCGACACACTATACCTATCTATGTCGAGTGAGGCACAACAACCATTTTTTTATTTATTTATCGTGAATTTTTTTTGGACTATATTTAAACGCATTTATTTTACTCATGCTATAATCCTTATCAAAATAAATTATTTCATCACTAAGTACAGTTTATGTAGATAATATTTGGTCGTTGAATGATTAAAATTGGACGTTTGGTTTTAAAGTTATGGCGAAATTAAAATAATACGATTTCTGCTGCACGGCCCGTTGCGAAGTGGGCGTCACCAAGACGGGGTGCGCGTGCGGGAGGGGAGTCTATGCAGCCTGCGGATAATGACTGCGTCGTCGATGTCTGTGAATTGACCTGGGAATCATTTTGCTGACCGTGTCTTTCCTGGGTAGGCTTTTTGCAGCGGTAACCGACATCCACGCGGGCGGAGCCGCGGGCGACCGCTAGTAATATAATAAAATTGTAACAGGCCGATGTCTGTACATTAAAGATATTGAAGAAAAAATAGTATGGGGGGTCTTTATTAGAGCAACAGAAGCCAAAACAACGGTTTTTAGAATTTTTGTCTGTCTGTATGTTTGTTACCGCATCACGCAAAAACCACTGCATGGAATTGAATGCAGTTTTCAATGATGTATTCCGAGAGGTCTAACTTAAAAAATAGGCTATATATTATCAAAAAAAATGATTATCTACTTGATTCTAAAGTCCACGCGTATGAAGTCGCGGGCAAAAGCTAGTACTTTATAAAAAAGTACTCTGTGTATATTCCAAATAACAGTTGAGAAGTGACTTGATACAAGAGATTTTGTTGTGCCTTTGTTGGAAACACTGGTTTTTTTTTGGTTTTATCTTCATCAAAATAACGTGAATAGTAGATATCAATACCTAGTTGCTAGGAACAAGCAAATTAACGTTGCATTCCAATTTTTTCCGTATAAAGAGCACGATGAGTTGTTATCCGATGAAAAAAGATAATTTGACTGATTTGACGCAAGATATTATAAGCCCAGGTTGTCAACCGGAGCAATTTGAACAACAGTTTAACCAAGACTTCAAGCAGGACTTCAAACAAGACTTCAAACAAGATTTTGAACACGACTTTAAACGAAACTTTAGAAAGGATTTTTGACAGTGATGATTTAATTCAGATTGTAGTTATTGCAATGTAATATTTAATTTACACAATGTAGATAATTTGGTGGTAGGTATTTAATTACAAAGATAAATCCCTTTGTGGTCGATAATTGTGTATACTAAAAGCATTGGCGTTTTTTATGGCATTTATCATTATGACCAACATGACATGTACTACGAGTAATTCACAAAAAAATCCCAGGGCAGCTGCTTGGTACCTACCATAAGGTTGGCATCTCCGCTCGTGGGAGCAACATGTTGCTAAGAAAAATGCAACAGGCGTTTAAGTCACTTGAATTAAAAATGGGTATCATTTAAGCTATCACCAATTTAATTAGTTTTGTGTTTCTTAAATAATAGGGTTTGTCCTCAAAATAGTAGATCTGTCACCAAAATGTAGTCACCAAACAATGCAAAATCAGTTCCACAATAAATCACCTAAAATCCTGAGATATAAGGTCTAGTACCAAATAAATGTTTTTGTATGTATTATAATAGGTGTGTATTTAATGCGGCAACTAAGTAAAATGAATATAGGTTTAAAAAAAATAGAGTGGGTACCATATATAATGGGTTGGCAGCTAATAAGGAGTATCGTAATAAGTAATAGGTAGCATATTAATATTTATATCAGTAATAAGCTCCGTTTTAATTTAAACTAGCATCAAGTTTTTCTTTTGGGAACAGAATTAATATCTAAGCGGAAACTTAATGGCGAAAATAAAATAGAAAATGGGCATTCATAAATAATATATTATTATTGTATTATTAGGGCAGGTTTAGATTTTCTATATAATCTAGTCGTTTCTGGCACTCGCCGGCCGCTACCGCGGCACCGCTCGCTTCGCTCGCTCGGCTCGTGCGTAGGAAGTCACAGTTTTAACCTAACCTAACCTAACCATAAAAAAAAAATAACGTACTCTAACTAGACTGGTAATATATTATCTTTGCCACCCTACTAACATTATTAGTCGCCAAGTCATTATTTATAGCTCCTCGCCTAATATTTTATTTGACTGGTATAAATAAAATTTTTAGCAGAGTAGTAAATAAAACAATTAAAGTCAAAATAATCAATATTTGATCATTTTTTCATTAAAATTATAAATTGATGTATTAAATTGGTAACGAATACTATTAATTTAATATCTGAACGAAATAAAATGTTACTACTGTATTGGTGACAAAATATCAAATAAAAAGGAGTCGCAGTCAGGGATCGATAATCGATTTATTTGGTGACAGATCTACCATTCTGAGCACAGAGCTATTATTTAAGTAACAAAACTGTTATTATAAGAACGAAGTTTATATTCATGTAATGCAATATAATTTTATTGGTTATCGATCTCTTATTTTACACATATATTAACATTAATTTGATAATTCATACCTGGGAACAATTTTTGTTTATCTGAGAACGAAAATATTTCGTGGCGATAGATCTATTTATTAGGTGATACAACTTGATGACAAATATAAATTTTGGTGATAGAAAATATAGTTCCCATTAAAAATTATTATGGCCAAATAATAAAGGGAACTATATTTTCTATCACCAAAATTTATATTTGTCATCAAGTTGTATCACCTAATAAATAGATCTATCGCCACGAAATATTTTCGTTCTCAGATAAACAAAAATTGTTCCCAGGTATGAATTATCAAATTAATGTTAATATATGTGTAAAATAAGAGATCGATAACCAATAAAATTATATTGCATTACATGAATATAAACTTCGTTCTTATAATAACAGTTTTGTTACTTAAATAATAGCTCTGTGCTCAGAATGGTAGATCTGTCACCAAATAAATCGATTATCGATCCCTGACTGCGACTCCTTTCTGGCGACACCGGTCTCGCGAAATCCACACGCTTTTGTTTTACTACGGAATCGTACGATCCCGTGTTCAATTCGCGTCAACTGAGCACGCTTTTGTGATCAAGCAACGTTAAAAGAAGTTTTACAAAACAGTGTGTAATAATGTTAGTAGGGTGGCAAAGATAATATATCACCAGTCTAGTTAGAGTAGGTTATTTTTTTTTAATGGTTAGGTTAGGTTAGGTTAAAACTGTGACTTCTTACGCACGAGCCGAGCGAGCGAAGCGAGCGGTGCCGCGGCAGCGGCCGGCGAGTGCCAGAAACGACTAGATTATATAGAAAATCTAAACCTGCCCTAATAATACAATAATAATATATTATTTATGAATGCCCATTTTCTATTTTATTTTCGCCATTAAGTTTCCGCTTAGATATTAATTCTGTTCCCAAAAGAAAAATATTTTTTTATTTGAACTTAATGCAATTTTCTAGTAACATAATATGATTTATTGGTGATCTCTTTAAATTAGTTTGCTAAATCTAAATCTCAGGATTTTAGGTGATTTATTGTGGAACTGATTTTGCATTGTTTGGTGACTACATTTTGGTGACAGATCTACTATTTTGAGGACAAACCCTATTATTTAAGAAACACAAAACTAATTAAATTGGTGATAGCTTAAATGATACCCAATAATAAAAATGATATCAATCAATGATGATTCATTTTAATGCCATTTTGGTGCCACCATTCCTCATCATTGACGAGTAGAAGTGGGACAGTGGTAACGGCCCCCACTTGCGAGTTTTAGGTCGTGGGTTCGAACTCGAGACAGGCGATTTCCTTTATGTAAATAACTTCATCACCACTGGTCTCAAAACAGCGAAGGAAAACATTGTGAGGAAATCAGCACAGGACGTGCTGGTGTGCGGGCATGCTGCGTGGTTTTTCGGGTATAAGTAGGACATACCTACCCGAAAAATTCGAAGACATGTGACAACTACCAACTTAGAATAGGTATAATTTTAACCTACGTGGATAATAGCCCACTTCCTCTCGAATAGAGAAGACCCAGTATTGGGAATATTAGAGGCTTTTTAACGAAATGAATGTGAGGATCGAAAACGCTTTCATAGTTCAAAATAAAGAGTAACGTTGCTAGTTAAATAATGCATCTATTCTACTTATTTTTCTATCTACGCCATGTTGGTTATGCGTTGTTACTTTGTGTAAACTAATGTAGTTAATAAATAAGTAAACAAGTGAATGTCTAGTTTATAATTAACAAGATTTTGAATGGATAGAAAGTGATATTACTGGCGTGCGGTGCCTCTGTGCACAAATACTTCTAAAACTGCGCCGAACTAAGTATTTGTACCAGTGCAGCAGTGCCGTTTACACAAAGCTGACGTCACGATGTCACGTGATAAAAAGTCACCGTAAGGAGCGTTTTGGCGGTAAATTCGAAACAACAAAAAATAAATTTTATAGCACGGGCTTTCTATGGACATAGTAAGTACGAGGTTGTTGCTAGTGTTGTTACGCAGTGCCAAACCACGCGTGCCCCCTCGCCGCGCCGCTAGCGCAGGCAAAGGAAAAAGAGAGAACCCCGATCGTGACGACAACGGAGGTAACACAGCGATCCTCCTCGACTCTCAGTCGCGATGCCTATGTTATTGTAAAATTGTAACTTAAATGTTTGTGTGTTTCTTTTGTTCAGCCACACATTTATTTGTAGACCAATAAATGATTGAAGTTAAAGAAGTGACTTTAAAATTTGTTTTTATTTTTCTGTTAAATATATCGCCCCAATCTTCAAATTAAAATAGTTTTTATTAAATTGGAAAATACCCTATTGGAATAGGAAACTAGCGGCTGCTGGCGTCAGTACCTATTATAAGTAAGTATTTAATTTTCTTATATTTTGAGTAGGTAGGTACCACCACAAAAAGGGAACCGTAAAACCTGGCAACTTTGCCCTAAAAATCAGTTTTTTTTTTGCATCAATTGAGTTATTTTGAAAAGCGTTAGTGTATGTCATATAATTTTTTACCACACAATAGTATATGGTCATGTCTCGACATTTATTACCAAAAATATCCAGAAAAATGCATGTGTGTTTGGAAAAATAAAGTTTTATGTACCTACTGGGCAAAAAAATCATAGGCTTCTGGCAACTTTACCAACTTTGAATATTTCCGTTATTATGTAGCGTATCATTATTTTAAAAATGTCAGAATATGAATACAGGTCAATGTAGCTTTGTACAAAAATATGAGTTTAATAAACATATTTTGTGTCCTTCAAAATTGTGTGGGCCAAGTCAAACCGCCACCTAGAACATTTTTCTTAAAATAATGATCAATGTCCAGGGCTGTCACCATTGGTAAATGCAACATCTAATGAATGAAAAAGCCATTTTACTGGGAAATATTTTTATTGGCTTTAGTACCGACAGCTATTTAACAACATTACTGTATTTTTTTTATATTATAAAGTTAAGTAAAGTAAAAATAGGAACAAAAATAAAACCTACCTAAAGGAATAAAAGACATAATTATTGAAATCAGAGAACACATAAACTTAGGTTTACAGTCTAGGTTTATTTGCGACTAGTGTAGTCGCAAGTAAACCAAACTCGCTTCTATTATAAGTACCAACATTAATAAATACCGATCCCGCATAGCGGAGCCAACGTAAAATATAATTTTTGATGTAATATTGCGTGTTTAACGAGCTTCGTTATAAGGGGGATTTATGTATGGGCTTACATAATCAGCCTATATTTCCATTGCTGGGCCACTGGCCTCCTCTCTTCGAGATGGATCACACGAATGCGGACCCAGTGTGGGTTGCTAGATATCACATGTCTTCGAATATTTGGATATATAACTACCAAAGTGTCAATAGCAAAAAAAAAAACAGTTATACAAAAATACTACATCACTAACAATTAGCACGCGACGTAAGTAATACGTGTGTAAATAATTATTATTATAGGTAATTAGTTAAGACGATATCAATCAGTCTTCCCTTATTGTATACCTATTATAACTACTAAAATCTACTTCGAACATTACTTGGCCCCTTCTTGTAATGATTGGTTGTGGTAAGACGACAACAACGTCATCTACGTGATGCATTTCAGAAACAAATTCAACAGGTGGATACGTAAAGGTTAATCTTTTGCCATTTGCAGTATTTTTTACTTTTCTCTTGCTATTGTTGACAGTAGCGGCGTTAGGGTAGGGCGCGGTTGGGCGACCGCCCAGGGCGCCGGATACGAAAGGGCGCCGCAGGCGCCCTTTTCCTCACTCTTTGACCGAGGGCTACTTACCCTAATACCACAGTTTGCTTAGCAAAAGTTTACTTTCCAAAAATTTCCTTAAATTTTTCGTCATATGTCGGTCAACTTCGGGTTTTCCCGTTATTTACGACAATTTGTATACAACTTGCTATACAGTCTGACGTAAATTTACTACCCCAATTAGAACGCAAATTCACTTCAAAAGTTGATTAAAAAAACTTGTCAATTTTCCGGCAAAGTACATCAACTTATTGTTCATTTGACTCGAAAAATTGTAAAGTATTTTTTTACCGTCAAATTGTAGATATTTTTATTTATCAATTTGTTTACAAAATTTATTCATCAATTTTATTTATGATTTGTAAAAAAAAATTGTTACTAAATTATCTTCTGTAGTGGTAACAATGAACATTTCCAATATTTTTCTAGCAAAAAAAGTTACCTCTAAATTGAGGAAAAATTAACCGCAAATTTTTCTTTCCAACTTTTGCTGTCTAATTGTCGGCAAATTCGGGCAGTAAATTTCAGGTAATTTCAATTGTCAAATTACTGTCAATTTTAAACTAAAGTGGCTTTTAGATTTCTTAGAAGAATATAGAAATACAAACTTTAAAAGCGCCATTTTAACTGCAAAGGAAATGGCTGAAGAACTTAAATTGAACCTATGTTTTAGAGCCACAACAAGAATTCGATTTATTAAGTATCAAGCTGGTGAAACTGCCCGCGATGAGCACATTATAAGTTCTCCACAAAAAATAAAATAAAATTGTGGTTCAATTTTTCAACTGTCTTTTGGACACTACATTAATTTCAGTCAATGAAAGATTTGATCAGTTAAATGAGTACCTACTCGGAATCATTGCCTTTTTTGTACGCACGGCTACACATCAAGCTATACATTTCTAGTTTACGCTGATCTCGCACTGTACGGAAATCCTATACAATGCGAGATCAGCGTATACTGGAAATGTATAGCTTGATGTGTAGCCGTGTGTACAATATAAAACAGATTCCAGAAAAAGCCGATCTTGCCAAACTCTGTGGTGATCTCCAATTGAAATTGTAGACTAGAAGTCAGATATAGATGGTTGTATGTGAACTCGTAAGTCTGAAATCTTTTTTGCCTGATCGGAATGTGGTTATACTCCTGTTTTTGTTTAAAATTTTATCAAAGATCGCAACTTACAAGAACTGTATCCAAATGTATGGATAGCATTGCGAATATTATTGACTATACCTGTAACGGTTGCTAGTAGGGAGAGGAGTTTTTTCTAAGCTTAAGCTGATAAAAACATATCTGCGATCGACAATATCTCAATCTAGATTGAAAAACTTGGTAGGTAACTTTGTCAGTCGAAAATGAAATTGCTAAAAACATTGACTTTGTTAACCTATATTATAAGAGTTGGATGATAGAAAGGTTAGAAAAGTAAAATTTTATTAGTTTTTGTTTTAAAATAAATGGTTATTTCTTTTAATGAATAGTTGTTTCACTATCCTTTGCCTTTTTTCCGTATGGGTTTAAATTGTAGTTAGGGGGCGCCGCCGCAGAAATCTCGCCCAGGGCGCTGGTAGGGCTAAAACCGGCACTGATTGTTGATCGAAGCTTTTCTCACAAATTTTACTGAAGGAATATTATACTTGTAATAGATAAAACGCGTCCAACAAAGTGCTTGATACTTGCGTAGCAAATTTCGCTATGAGCCTAGTGAGTGAAATCTATATAAATAAAAAGAAAAGTCCTGACTGACTGACTGATTCATCAACGCCCAGCCCAAACCCTTGGACCTAATTTTGCACAGAGGTTCCCTTTATCATGTAGACAAGGAATAACGAGGATAAAAGGATTTTTTGAAATTCAACCCCTAAGTAAGTTAATAGGGGATGAAAGTTCCGCGCGGGCTAAGCCGCTGGCAAAAGCTAGTACTCAATATCACTGATCACAATTAGAATATCTGGCTCCAAGTTTTCTTTTTCTGCCTGACCTCTCAAGCATGTTGTTATATAGTCGCCGTATGCCGAATTGTTTTTCGGCTTGTCTACTAGAAAAAAAAAATTGTTTTACCATGTCTACAGCTAAGTCCAACATTTCCACAGAGTAGTTATTATAATTTCTGGATCCTAATTTCCTTCTATTTCTCTTTCTGCTTGTTGTACAAGCATTCGATTTGTCACTATTGTTCATCCTTTATGCAAGAAAATATATCTAAAACAGAGTTATAACATGCGGCATTAAACTATAATATGCCAACAATGCACATAATCGAAGAGTACACATACTCTTCGATTCTGCGTTGTAGTTGATAGATGGCAAATTATGTACTATCAAATAGCAGCCACCACAATATACCCATAGTACATTACTATTCCCAATTAAAAACTTTTCTGAGCACAACAACAAATAAATTAAAATATTATAAGTGACAACCCTACGGGAAAAAAAATGGTGGGCAATGTCGTCAACATGTCATGTATACAATGCACCAAAAACATGCATCAAGATAAATATTACGATTTATGAGAGGTTTTGCATTAAATTTAAGTCTATATCATCAATTTCAAACATATTAACGGTGGCAAAAAAAATACTTACCTGGTGTAACTGCAACTACCACATAAATAATAAACTACTTAGTAGAAATATGTCGCGTTGCATTTACATAGTTTTGGGCTGGGGTTCAGTGGGGCTTAGACGCTGATGGTAATAAACGATTCTGTAACATTTCTAAGGTAGCATTATTTAGCTTTTTTATCAGTAACTATAAATAATGTGCAGCCGTAGAGAGAGCCTTTTCTCTGTTTTCAGTCGTCAAGACCGAGCTCTGTAGGTAATCTTTGGCCATGATATAGAGTATAATTCGCAGTCATTAAAACAGTAATCTTGCGTTAACTTCACACCGTCCAAAACAATCATAGATAAATTTAAAAATAGTATTTACATAAACAAAGGTAACTGTGCAGTCGATGTAGAGAAAATAAATAAAAATATCTCTTTGTTTTATTTGTAAAGTAAGAAAAAACTGAGGGAATTAATTTAGGGTATTTTTTTTAAATTAATAGAAATTCTGGGGTAAATTGCGACTAAGCCTGGGGTAAAGTTAAACCCAAGCTTGGCAACACTGGGACGGACCGATCACCGAGACACCGACCGCGGACCGCGGACTGGCGCGGACCAGTGTTGCCAACCCGTACGATAATTATGGGGGCGTAGGATAATTTGGCTAATGGTACGATGTACGATAACGAATGTCTAATGTACGATAATTTTGTGCTTTGGCTCTACATACTCTTCTGTAGTTGACAGAAAAAATAAACGCTAAAATATCATCAAAATTTGAATGGCAAATGTGAAGAATCATGTGAAGGTTCGACAAGTAAATGTCTCTCTCTCTTTCCCTTACATTAATTAGCGCCCAATTATGAAAATATTCTGCTGTTGCCATCCGCAATAAGCACATAGTACCTAATAAACAAAACCGTCAATTGGCGTTTAGGTGAAAAACTTAAGCGATGTTTCTGTATTTAAGACTTTATTTAATTCTACGGTGAAAAACATTAAAAAAATATTAAGTAAACACTACGACAAAACACGGTTACGGTTTGATCTTTTTTCGCTGAAACCTGCCACATACTCCTCCTTTGAATCTAATCTTGTCATTTTTTATCAATTGAAATGAATTTATTAGGATTTTTTTGTGATTTTGCTTTTGCACGATAATTTTGCCCGGAATACGATAACTTTCAGATCGGTACTCGATAATTTAAACTTTTGGAGTTGGCAACACTGGCGCGGACCGAGTGAGCCTCAGTTACTCGGGACGTATAAGCGGGGGCTTGCGCGTCCTCGGTGGTTTTTTTTACGGTCAGAGTTCGCTGGTTTCTTGGTTGTCACAAAAAGGATCTATTTAAAAATGGTGCATGCAACTTGTGCAGCCCTTCATTGCCTCTCATCTTCGCATGCAGACAAGGATTTAAAATTCCATCAGTTTCCTCACGACGCAGAAAGGTAAGATCTTGTCAGATTTTGTTTTGATGGACCTAGGCTACGTTCTAAGTTACGATAATATCGATTTGAGCGTGCTCACATCCGTTCCGAAATGGCGTGAGCGCGATAACTTTGTCCCGTGAATTGTCATAGATGACCTCATGACATGCGCCATCTTGCGACAACGCCGACCATGTATTATTATCACCGTGAGTGCTATCAAAAATGACAGTTGTGCTGTTTTGTTTTAAATCGTATCTTATCTATAAATTCTTTAGCTAACTTAGATCGTAGTGCTTCTGGCTAGAGTCGCCACCTAACCAAATACGAAAACGAAATTTGTGGCGTATACAAGTATTATTCGGTGTAAATAGATTTTATCATTGAGTTAGCACTGTTAGCGCGTTCACGAGCGTTCCGTATTGTTGACAAAAATGACAGTTCTTAGCTGGCATAATCGTGATATCTATCTCGGAACAGTCGGAACGCAAATTATAGATGTGAGCGCTCTCAGACACAGGCGACACAGCGCTATTTTTCTAGCTCGGAATGAGGCCCTAGTTACGTTTTTGTCACAGTTGTAGTACAAACAAAATTGTTAAAAAAACGTAATAGAACCACAACCAAATCACAACTTTTAAGCGTTTTCTCATTCTATGGTTGAACAACGGTCCAGCTGCGGTTACGTTTTAGTTACGCCAACGATCGATTGAAACAATGTCAAAACCTATTCTACTAACAAAATCGAACATGAGCGTGACGTTTACTCGTATTCTACTATTATTTTGACACTCACTATAATCGAAACAAAGCTAAACTTTAGTGTTCATCTGTCAAAATTAGCGGTTGAACATAGGTTGGTAAATTGCAACTTAAATGCATCGATTTAGGATTGCTTGCTAAAAACATGATCATTTTATATGGATTTCGGAGGAAGAAATGTTGCGTCAAGTGTACCTATGCAATAATGCTTTTGACCTTACGCGTTGTCAGGTTGTAATGACATACCGATTCTGCTAAAAGTCTCCTTGTAAAAGCTTCAGTTGAGGAGATCAGTCCTGACATGCCCGTCGATATTCGTACTCATATCACACTGGTGCTATAGATACCCCAACAATCCATGAAGAGCAAGTGCTGCAATCTGCACCATACAACATGTAGTCACATAATATTTTACAGTTTTTATGTTGTAGCTTATTTACTATTATTCTTATTCAATATAGTGTGCAACGGTTCATGTAATTAAAAACCACATAATGGTGCCGATTCTGTTGGCACAAAATTCTCTAAACTAAACTAAAAATCACCAAAATTTTGTTTATTCCTGTCAAACGACGATTTCCCATTCTGAAATTGACTAAAGTGACACAACTTAACTATAATTTAGTTTGACAGCACTAAGATTGCATTGAATTATTAATTTAGTGAAGATGGTAATTTTGCTATTCTGAGTTTGTAGTTTTTCACCAAAAATTTTGACTATATTAATTTTTCTAACGAAATCTGACTATTTTTAATTGCGATTAAAAACGTGTGGAATAAGCTGACACTCACCTGAAAATTGCAAAAAACGTAACAAAATTTGAATTTCGCGCTCTACCACTGCGCATTCACCTTAATGAACTTTTTACAGTGTTTGTCACATTATAAGTAGGTACGTTTTGAACAAAGTTGAACGATGATTTATTTTTCTTGTATTTTTTTTATTTCATCGGTTTTCGATTTCGATACCCAACACGGGTAAAGTATTGCCCGCTTATTTAATTTAATCCTGTAGGTATATGAAAATACGAACACGTTTTAATATAAGTAATGTAGTTATGTGCCGACTAGTCGGCCATATTTGTAGTCGGCGACTAGTCGGCTAAATCCACCGACTAGTCGGCCCATTTTTTTACTCGTATTAATATGCTTTAAAAGACTGATTGAAATGAAATTGAAATCTTTACTGCTATAACTTTTATTATAGAATCAGTTTTACAGTTTACTTTCAGTGTAATCAGGAAATTAGGATAATAAGGAATAGGAACCCTTCGTTTGGGCCATTCATTAATTGGACTTAGATCCAGAAATTAAATACCGAAAGTAAAATTAGGTAATTAATACTTCTAACAAAAAAAAAGAAACTATAGCAAACAATTGGCAATCAAATCAAAATATTTTAATTCACATTAAGGTCCGTATTACAGAAGAAAACTCAAGCATTGATCTCTGTTTAAAACTAGTTTTGAGCCTGGTTTTAATTTTAGAACGTTCCTCAAGCACAGATTCACTGATCATAGTTTAGCTGAGTTTGGCTTTATTTTAGATCGTTACTCAGTTCGTGAATCGAACCCAAGCATTGATTGGATCTGTAATCACCCAAGTGTGGTCGAGACCGCGCTTGAGCATAGATTTTTATATATTATGTCAGTTTCTGTTTCGTTATCGAGTTTTTAAATATTGTGATGACCTACCATTGCAGTCAGAGTCTATGCTGTCACGAACTTCTACAAAGAGAGCTGGAGATATCTCGGCTATGTTAGGATTTAAGTCAGCGAGACAGATCTAGTTCCTATTCCTACATTGCGTAGGTCTGTGACTTCACAGGCCACCGGTACTTAGGAGCGAATACCTATCTCGTTTTCTCGTTTTGGCGGCGGTTTCAAATTTTGGATAAGTTGAAAAGGTACGTAAAATGGACCCCATTACACATTGCACATGGGAGGCTTAAAAGGTACGTCAAATGTGTAAAATGTACGCTAACGGCAACGCTGCTGATCATGTATTTTAGTAGCGGTGCATTATTGACATTGACATACTAACCTTTTAAATAGCATACCTATTTACGGACTTAGTTAAGAGTCTTTTAAGCTAAACATTTTTGCATACAAAATGACCATAAGATACTTCAATAAATGGGGCATTTCATTGTACTGATTCTACTATTCGAGACCGGAAAAAATAACGCTAATTTCCTAAATAATTGGGTACTTAAAGTATATTTTATTATTTCTGATCCAGTGAAGAGACAGAACAAACTTGGTAATTTTTTTAAATCGTAAACGAAAACAGGCTGATGCATAGACAGTAGACATCTCTGCTTGAGGCTCGATTTGAGTCTCGATTTAACTGAGTATAGATTAATTACCGTTCTGGAATAAGAACGATGCTCAAGTATTGATTCTATACTTAAACTGTGATCGACTGATTGCAGATCAAACTGTACTTGAGGAACGTTCTGTAATACGGACCTTAGACCTGCATGGGCACTTATGAAATCACAGAAGTTAGGTACACGGTTCCAATTTGTCGCTTCCTATCCTATGGAGAAGAGCCGGCAAGAAATTCCAAGATTACTCTTTTAAAAATAATTGGCTTTTACAATGTTTTCAAATTACCGTGATAATAGGTATGGGAGGACAGTGCAGGCCTGTCAATAAGTACCAGGTAGAGGTAGCTACATAAAGGAATGAAAATAAAGAATAGAAATTCGTCTACAAATCTACAGTCTGTAAGGCCGGCTTATTCCCAAACTGCTCCATTCTTTTGTTCTAAAAAGATAAGAATCTCATACATTCATTCCCAATTTGCTCCAAGGAATTATTATTATTTAAAAATACTTATTATTATTATTATTATTTCTTTATTATCGGACAACAATGATCCAGCGTGTTAGTAAACAATATTATAACTTATTACTAGTGTTAGTTTATAAATGTATTACATAGTAGTGTGAAAAGGACAACCCCCAAATTAATGTTTAGTGATTGTCCTTCTCACAAAAGTTTTAATGAATGGAGAGTCAATACTCTCAGCCATAGTTTTTAAAATGCTGTTGCCACTCGCCCGCAACCTTGACAACAGCGACGCGGTTTTCTTGCGAATGACGGCGTGAAAGCCGTCAGTTCGATTTTGCGCGAACATCGCAGACGCGCTGCACCACCGTGGCAGTCCCAACAGCATCCTAAAAATATGATTATACTGTATGCGTAGGTCATCCAGCGTTCTTATGGTATAGTTAACCCAAAGATTCCCCGTGTAAAAACATTGGCAATATGCTTTAAAAAGTGTTATCTTTACTTGATTGCTACACCGAGCGAATCTTCGGGCCAACATGTTACCTCGGACCGCCAGAGCCCTACGCTCCCTCTCAATATCAACATTGTCCTTAAGGTCGTCAGTGAGAAAATGCCCTAGATATTTGAATTTAGTCACTCTTTTGATGTTCAAGCCATTTAGGGTAATTTCAGGTTTAGTATCCAAGCATTGACCGCCGGCCCCAAAGACAATGTATTCGCACTTTTTAATATTATAAAGAAGTCCGTGTGAGGCAGCATACGCCTCACAGACCCTCAGCATTTCGTTTACGGCACCGGCAGTCGGCGCCAGCAACGCCATGTCATCAGCGTAGCTGATACTATTTATTTTCACACCATGGACGCTACATCCAACCCGCATATTGCTAAGGTCCACGATTAGACCATCTATATACGTACTGAATAGCCTAGGAGATGTCAGACCACCCTGCCTCACACCGCATTCTAATCTGTAAGTCTCAGAGAGTGTATTGGACCATCTTACAACATTTTCCTGGTTCCCATACCCATACTGTAGGATCCTGAGGACTCCTGTCGGCACACCCCTATCCTCGAGCTCTCTCCAGAGTACATCATAATTTACCAGATCGAACGCTCTGGAGAGATCCAGAAAACAGGCGTATACCGGCGTTTTACGATCATTGTAATACTGGACGGTATGCTTGAGACTTACTATGGCGCTTTCCGTTGACAGCCCAGGTTGAAACCCGAACTGTGAGTCATGCACGGAAAGACATTCCTTTAAGCTAGAATCAATCATACCGTCCAGTAATTTTGCCATTGTGGTTGCGAGAGATATAGGTCGATAGTTTGCCTTATCTGATATGTCACCAGTCCTGTTCTTAATTATGGGAACCACCAGTGTTTTCATTAGTTCTGCCGGCAAGTAAGAGTGACTCAGGCACATGGTATAAAACACCGACAGAACCCTTGGCAGATGAACCCCAGCAAATTTAAAATGCTCAATACTGAGCCCGTCATGTCCGGGAGATTTGCCTCTGCTCATATTTGAAATTACAGCTGCAACTTGTCTGGCTGAAAAGTACACTAATGGCTTCACTCCCTGAATTTCAGGCCCAGCATTGATCACATCAACTGAGGGACCTAAAGGAGATTGCACTGTAAAATGTTCCCTGAACATATTTGCAATCTCCCCCGGGTCAGCCCTCCCGCCAACATTCACAGATAGGCCAGGCTTAATATCAAGCTTACTCGTGGACTTCCAGAACTTAGCGAAATTATTTGTTGCTCTTGCTTTTGCTATCATATCCATCTTTATTTGCTCCTGGTTTTTTTGGCACCATTTTAGCCGAGCTTTGAAGATGTTACGGGCCACTCGCATTTGATCGAAAATAACTCCAGAGACTGGCCGATTGTGTAAAATCCACATTTCGAATTTAAGCCTGGCCTCCCGGTGTGCATCTCTTACATGGTAATTCCACCCGCACAATGTCTTGTGGTTCCTACTACTTACCACAGTCCCTACCTTTTCATATGTTTGCTCGGCAGCATTACATAATGCATATGATATTTTATTAAATAACTCATCTAAAATAGCTTTGTGCTCGCTTAGATTACAAAAACTACGACCACACTCTTGAAACTCTGGAGGGAAATCAATTTCACGCAGCTTATTGTGACATAGCTCACGGTATCTGTCAATTTGCGAGTTATTTCGTTCCCCCCAAATAACTTTATTACAAGGAGTCGGAATTGTTACCCGCTTAGGTCTTACTATATTTAAGTCGCACTCAATGCAAAGTGGTAGATGGTCTGACGTATAAACGTCCTCTTTTATAGTAACCTTGTTCACTGCAGCCCAGGCCGACAGAGAGACTATGCAGTGATCAAGCCACCTCCTACATCCATGTGCCTCACTTATAAAAGTATAGCTATTGGAATTTAGTCCCAGCTTTTCAACATCAGCACAAATATACGATTGATCTGCACAAAAACTAGCAAGTTCTCTAAAAAATAATTCGTTCGGATGTGCATTAAAATCACCCAGTATAAACAAACTCTCGACCCCACCGCTCGCAACTACTGCACTGACTTCACCTAACACTTCCGCAAACATAGGCAAGTTATCGGGCGAATTAGTCGGCATATACACAAGCTACAATAATCGAGCGCCCGCCAATGCTAGCTTTGACGGCCGTCAAGCGACTGCTGTTACATTTCAACACAGTGACTGTATCAAAAACACCCTTCCTCCACAGAATGGCTACTCCCCCATAAGGCCTTCCAGTCAGTAATCCGGCAGTAGTATCAACGGCTGACTTACCCGTATATTCAAATTCATCTGATATGGTACTTAAAACAGGAATATCATGAGGTAGAAGCCATGTTTCTTGGAGGCACACAATATCGCACATATTACATAACCTTCTAACACTATCCATCGACCGTTTAACAGACTTACAGTTAAAAGTAATGATCTTACAATGTTTGTTATTATTTTGGTTCATAAGAAAGGTTTTATCAAGCTATAACTTGTTCCTGTTTATTTCGGTACGTAAACCGCACAAAACGCCTAAATGTAATGCCGTCTGGCCACAACCCGTCATTTAAAAACAATTCTAATTTGTTCTTAGAAACAAATAACTTAAAGGCATTGTATTTTCTAGACGTTTTCATATTTATCATTTTTAACGACACAATCTCATTCGTTTTTTCCTTAATATAACTTATGATATCGAGCTCACTAGTTTCAACACTAACATTTGATATAAATAGAGGTATTTTTACATCCGCCGCCTTAAACTTGCCATCCGGGGACGTAATTGCACGACCTCTTTGACCAATCAATTTATATTGTTTTGACGCTTTTCGTTGCACTAGCGTCCACTCTGTATTATTCTCCCTTCCCGCTGTCTCACTTCTTAACTCGGACTCCGGCATAGTCATACCCTTCGCAACCAATTGCGGACATGTTGGCACGTTCGAGTTAAACGTAGCACGATGTATCGCTGCTGTGGTTACTGGCGAACTGTCGACGAAGGGTGGGGATTCTTCTAACGCCAGCGCCGCCCACGTCGTCGCCTCGCTGGTTCGAAACCGAGGTGGCCGCCTCGTCCTCCACGCGCCTGCCATATTGCCTCTCGCTCATTACCATACATCCGCGATGTCCTTCAGCCGGCGCAATATCGTTCTCGCTCGCACTGTCCGAAACCCGCATCGCCGCTTGCGCCTCCACGTGTCCACGTTTACCTGTCGCTTCTTTTAGTTTCTGCGAGAAAGAGATAGGATGCTCCTCGCCAATTATTGCTATCGGAGAATGACTTGCCGGTTTTGTGCGGTCGTTCACCTCATCAGCTGTTTGTGTCATAGATACAGGCACATAATTAAGACCCGACGGTCCACTATCAGAGGGGCTATTTTGTAAACATGCTCCTCGTCTTTTATTCACATACTTGCTTGATGGCCAATTATCTCGCATAGATGCGTGCTTCATGTTCTCAATGTCTTGGTTAAGCACGTCAAATTTTTCTGTTGTCACAAATTTCTCCTCCAGTACGCTGAGTTGATTTTGTAGTCTCAATATATCTTTCAGGAGCCTCGTCACATCCACGTGATCAAAGGTTACTGGGGGAAGTTTAGGTAGTTCCTTTGCTACGAATATTGGAATCAACTCTTCGTCCGTGGTAGTCATAAGTCTGATGATGTCATCAAGATCTCGTGACATCTTCTTTTTCCCGTCTTTTCGTCTGAGTGGCATCTTCTTCGCATTTGGAAGCGATTCGAATATCAAAGACTTGGCTTTCACGATGTCGTCAGCCGTAAAAGACGTAGTACAAAGTTGATGTATGCTTTGTTCATCCATAAAGCCCAGAACATTTCGTAAAAACGCTAAAAGTTCGTTAATGACAATATTACAATTAACACACTTCACCGTATTAGAGGTCATTGTCCTCCGCGTGAGTCACCGACCGGTTAAAGCAGTAACGCGTCTGATCGTTGTCGTACGCGCACGCAAACTGATTTATTATATTGTTCCCATTCTGCTCCATAGGTATCTGAAATTATTCTCAAAGTGCTCCACCGATTATTCGTTATCAATTCTCAAACTGCTCCATCTACGTAATTACCTACAAAATACACATTTCAGTACAGTCAGTCTCAAAAATTCTTAAAGAAAGATTAAAGTTTAGCATTTTGTTATAACGTCAATCCATATTTAAAATTATAGGCTTTTTACGATAATCCCTAGTTCGCAAACAATTTGTAGATTGTGAGATTAAAGTCTATTTTCGAATCACAATATATTTTTGTGCGTCATCAATCGGATAAACTCGACACTTTTAACATTCAACTTCGTTTGCACGCCTAGAGCTAACAATAGGGTATTACACCCATTTTTGAAAAGTGTCCTTATTAGATTCTAAAATGCTACTAAACCACTTAAAAAACATAACATTTTTATTTAATCGACTAGCATTTAAATTTTACATTTTCATGTTTCGCGCGTAATTTGACGAAAACGCTGGACGCAATGGACGCCATATTGGCCTGTGGGTATGACGTCAGTTTGCTGTGTAAACAAATGTGCTGATATTTTGTATGATAATTGTTTTTAATTTTAAAGAATAGTTATTATTCTACTTATCGTTGGTTTGCTGTTCCTGAATGTAAGATATTAATTCAATAAAAATAACATCGGTTACGAAAAAATAAAATTACAAAGTGGGTCAGTTGATTAGATACAGCGGTATGACGTGGCGGCTACTATTTCACAGTGTTCAAAAACAGATAAATATTAATGAAATCTTTGAATAGAATTTTAATATTTATTTTGTTATTTCATGAACTAAAACTAACATTTTCCGACTGCTTTTTGCCTAAGAAATCTCATTAATATACTTTTTGATTTTTTCTCATATAGAGTAAACTACCCACCCTATTGTGTATGAGTGAGATAGTACGATAGTGGCGACATTAGTTATACTCAAACCGGTTAAGGGTGCTGATTAGTGTTTGTAATCTATGTTTTCGTAAAATAGAAGCCGGTAAATAGAGCCGGTTAATGGTTCTGGTTAAAAGTGTTTGTAGTTCCTATAGTTATATATTTTTAGCAATGAGCCAAATAAGATAATTATTATGTGTGGTCAAAGTTAAGTGATCAGTTGCTTTCATCACGGAACTAAATAAGAACAGAAAAGCTTTTGAGCCTGACTGTACATCAGCTACCCTTTTATAGTAATACGGTAGATATTTAAATGAGCTTTTTGATTAAAATGCGGTGGAGCACTTTGGGAACATTTTAATATTGTCATGGAGCAGAATGAAACCTTATTAAAAATATTATATTTTTCATGGAGCACTTTGGGAACTCTTTTTGGAGCAGTTTGGGAATAAGCCGTAAGGCCTACAACATTCTCTCATTCACAATTATTATGTAAAAGAATCTACATACTTAAATAAAATGAACCTTGACATGATTTCCATGAAAATCACCAATACAAAGTCGAAAATAGAATTGATGTATAATGTCAAATAGGTAATGACGAGAATATGTCAGATAACAATATTGTAAAAAATAAAAAGAGTAAAAATTTACATTGTGATTTGGGAGCAGTTAATAGACTTTCACATAGTTATTGATTTGGGAGCAGTTAATAGATTTTCACATAGCTATGCTGTTAATGAGGTACCAGGGAAGCTACATGTGCAGAAGGAATTAATGCCAAACTTCCGTCTTCAACGTAGTCTTTTCTCTTATAATATCCTTTTTTGATAAGGACACGTTTGATGTGAGTTTTAAACTTTCCATCGCTAAGTTCCGTAACCGACTTTGGCAACTTGTTATAGAAGTGGGTACTGTTTATTAGAAATGACTTGCTGGTTCTAGTTAATCTAAAATTTGGAATCACAATTTCGTTTTTATTACTTGTATTTAGATTACGCAAATCGCATCTATTTTTGAAAAGACCTAAGTTTTTGCGAACATACAAGATATTTTCTAGGATATACAGAGAAGGCAGAGTTAGTATATCAATTTCGTTGAATTTGTTTCTAAGAGACTCGCAAGGCCCCCATTGTATAGATTGCCAGATTGACCTCTTTTGAAAAAGAAAATTGAATCAACGTCAGCTACCGATCCCCACAGCAGAACGCCATAAGACATAATACTGTGAAAATAAGCAAAGTATACTATAGGTACTAACCTTGTACCCCAATAAGTAGGTTTGCCATTTTGAACATAGCCGATGTCACCCGAACTCAACCGAAATCAATGATCGGCTTGGCCGACTAGTGTGCCATTTTGCAGCCGACTAGTCGGCCAGTCGGCCCATCTCTAATATAGTGTTATCAATTATCACGGACAGAAAAAAGCGTCTACATAATACTTCAATACATTTTTCTTCCCTGTGTTATCGTGATGCCGTTATGTAGACGTAGACGTTAACGATAATATCGTCACGTGAGAAATTATGAAATTTTAAAATCGCACATTGGCTGTTGATAAATTGTTCAACCAATCGCAATAGTTTTAAGGCGCTTGACAGTGTGTCACATTAATTTTGCGTTAACTTTCGTACTCACGACGATTTAACAAGCTATGCATTTCCAGTGTAAGCTGACTTTTCGTTATACGAAAAGCCTCTACAATGCAGTAAGGTCAGGTAAAACTGGGAATGTTAGGCTTGATAATATATCGTGAGTAGGTACGAGGAACTGTGTGGTTTTTGCGTATAAAACCAACAGTAGAATTGGGTATTTTCCAATTTAATAAAAACTATTTTAATTTGAAGACGATACATTTAACAGAGAAATAAAAATAAATTTATTTATGTCCATTTCCTCAATTAAAAACGATTAAAATCAAAGATATTTTTCGTTGTTTCGAATTTACCGCCAAAACGCTCCTTACGATGACTTTTTTACACGCTTTATAATAGGTCTTTACCTATGAAATTGCCGTTTTGTATGAAAAAATTTAAACGAATTTTTTTCATGTATTTTTTATTTGTATTAATCGAAGTAATCACCCATGCAATCAATGCATCTTTGCCATCGCAGTGGCAGTTTATTGATGCCCTTCTTAAAGAAATCAGCTGGACGGGAGGCAACAAATTCTTCAAAGGCATTTTGTACTGCCTCTCGGGTATTGAATTTTTTTCCCGCCAAGAAGTTATCCAAATTCTGGAAAAAGTAGTAGTCTGTAGGCGCAAGGTCTGGTGAGTAGGGCGGATGACGGAGAGCTTCCAACCCCAGTTCTTGCAACTTGGAGACCGTCTGCTGTGCAGTATGAGGTCGCGCGTTGTCGTGCAGGAGCAGCGGAGACGAGCGATTGACCAATGCTGGTTGGAGATGTGCCAGCTTCTCCATCATTGTGTTCAGTTCTTCACAGTACACATCTGCAGTAATGCTCACCCCGTTTGGTAAGAAGCTGTGATGAATCACACCGGCGCTAGACCACCAAACAGTGACCATCACTTTTCTAGGGGTAAGTTTTCGTTTAGGGCATTGTTTAGGTGCTGAACCAGGATCCAACCAACTTGCTGAGCGCTTGCGGTTATCAAACAGAATCCATTTTTCATCGCAGGTAACAATGCGGTTCAAAATTCCTTCATTTGTGTGTCTGTTGAGCAGTGCAAGGCACGTCTCGACGCGTACTTCGCGCTGACGATCATTGAGTTCGTGGGGCACCCATTTGTCAAGCTTTTGTACCTTGCCAATTTGACGCAAATGGACCAATATTGTTTTGACGCTAACGTCGAAAGCTGCTGCTAATTCAGCCGTAGATTGTGTATCATCAGCTTCCACAATCGCCTTTAATTCGTCATTGTCGACCAAAGTCTTCGGACGACCGCGAGGTTCATTTTTCAGGTCGAAATTTCCAGAACGGAAGCGAGCAAACCAATAACAGGTGGTGCGTTGGTTTGTAGTGTTAGCTCCGTAAACGTCGTTGATGTTGCGTGCCGCTTGTGCCGCGTTGCTGCCACGACGGTACTCATATTCCATAATTACTCGAATTTTTAACGTATCCAAGATGACGAAAAAGATTGAAATGCGATGAAAATGTAACACTAATCAATAAACAAATGACTACTTTTGGAAAAAAAATCCATGTTTTTAAAATAAAATTAATTTGAAATTAGAATTCTTACCCAAACAAAAATTATTTTGATTTGAAATGGCCAGTACTGCAAAACGGCAATTTCATAGGTAAAGACCTAATTCACTTGTATGTTTGTATGTAACCGATTCCTTAGAGCGCGATTTTGACCCACTTTAAACGGTCAGATTTCATTGAAACTTTGTAAACTTATCGAGGACCGATGACAATTCAATAATAAAAAAATAATAATTAGAAAATTAAAAAAAAGCACGTTTTTGTAGTTAGCAGAACTAAAAAATATAAAATAACTATTAGTTTAAAAAACTAAAAAACACACTTTAAAAACTAAACTAAAAAAGGAGAAAATAATTTAATTCAATTAAAAAGCGTGGACACGTTATAAAAAAGTTAGGACTAAAATTATAGATAGGACAGCATATCATAATATTCAACCATCTTTTTCTTTTGCAGGCGCAATATCTGGATAACCGCTTGTAAAAGAACCGATGTGATCGATAGAGACTGGGATTTTTTCAAGCATAAATATCTGTGCAGCATGCATTTCCAGAAATGTATGTACAGTAAAAATAATCATCTAAAAAAAAATGCAATCCCATCACTTCACTTATCAGAAAAACCTATCCTACACGATTCCTCCACACAAACTGTAGAATCCATAAAATACGTCAATCAACAATCTGAAAATGATGTATCAATATTATATGTTATACCGAACGTAGAAAAGAGTTCTACAACAAGTTATACACAAACTGAAGACTCCTCACTATACGATATTAAGCACGTTAACATAAAAAAAGAAGTAATAACGCATACAAAGATTGAACAAGATGTAGAAATGAAAACAGAAACTGATGATGATGATGAAAATAGTGACATGGGAGCATTTGAAGAAGATGAAGATATTAAAATAGAAATAGTTGAAAATGAAATATTACCTTTACTGCAGTCTATGCACACTCTACAATCCGTGGATCACGAAAAACTGAAAGATGGTGGAACACTTCCCACCCAGGGTAAACACCTCTTACAAGAAATGGATCAGGTTTTAACAGTACCTGTCGTAAACAGAACTAGTACTAACCCTATAAATACCACTACGATGCCAATCCTGAAAAGAGAAATGGATGAATCAATTCAAACTGATAGGGTAATTGTTTTGAGTAAGAATGACGATGGAAGTGTAGGGTCGATAAATCCAGAAGAATGCGAATGCAATAGAAATCTTTATATTGACATGACCCGTCTGGAATTCTATGCAGCTTGCAGTAAATTTTTGTCTGCAGACTTTGCACTTTCTGTTAAAATACGAATGGATTTAGATGACATAGCCAGTGGTAGAGTGAAAGCGGGAGCGGGTCTTTGTGTTGAATTGAATACTGCGGGATCGGAGGGAGTGGTCGCACCTGATGTCGTCATTGCTGGCACAGAAACGGCTGCTGATAGTGCTGAAGCTGACTTGGACACTGATGGGCGCGTTGCAGCAAGTGCAGCAGCTAGTTCGGCTAGTTATGCTTACAGGTAATTTGCTCCCCTCGCGTGTTTATGATGCACACGTGTGCATCATGTTATTTCAATGCCCCAACTGTTTATGATACACCATGTGCATCATGTAAAATACATTTGAATTCCCGCTGTTTTTTGATTGGAGCGTTTGGTTTTCTAATAGAAACGCAATACCAACCTCATGCCAATAATACTGGCTTCATTATTGGATATTTAGAAGCTGTTTGCGAACGGAACGAAAACTTAAAAAAAAATAAAAAAAGACGCGCGCATTGTGCTTGAGTGACATCAAACTTCGGCAATAAACTGACAGGCGATGAATTCCAAGAAACAGTAAGTATTTTATTGAGATTTTTTTTTATTTTTTTTATTTATTACAGAAAGCTTACAGACTAATAACAAAACTAAAAATCATTTGTAGGCAAGAAAATTTGCTAAATTACAAGCTTCCACATATATACATCTAGTTACAAGTACTACGTTGACTATGTTAGTTACAGCGATTTACAAATCAAAAGAACAAAAAAATAAAAATAAAATAATAAGACTTAATTAATTAATTAGTCGAGTCGTGCAACATCAAATATGAACAACCACAAAACATTACAGTTTATACTCCTAATTTTTCATGACTATCCTCAAAATATTCCTTATTCAGAATCTTTCTAATACTGTGTGCGTTGGTGCAAAATAGATTGATCTCCAGGTGCGATGGTAAGCTATTGAACGCTTTTACACTACGAATGAAAAAGGCGTTGCGTCTGTAATTGGTCGATGCGCATGGTGCCTGCATCAGAGGACGTGTGCGTAGGTTAATTTGATTACTTCGAAGAATTATTTTGCTGAGTAGTTCCGGACAATCAATCGAGCCATTTGCTATGCCTACCAAAAAACATATGTCACTAATATTACGTCTTACGTTCAACGGTAAGAAATGGTATTGCTTGCAACGGTGACCATAGTCCACTGAGAATCGTTTTGCCTTAAAATCCAAGTAACGCAAAAATTTCTTCTGAACGGATTCAATACGAGATTTATAAATCTCGTATTGAGGGTTCCAAACTTGGGAAACGTACTCGAGATGGCTGCGCACAAAAGAACAGTAGAGGACTTTTACTGGTTTTAGAGACCGAAAGCTAGAGCAAGTTCTAGTAATAAAGCCCAGGGCCTTGAAAGCTTTCTTGGCAATGGTTTCTATATGATCGTCAAAAAGTAATTTGCTGTCGTGTACTACACCAAGATCCCTGATACTGCTTGTCCTACTTATGTATGTACCATCTAGTGTATATCCTGAACCGATAACATTTTTGCGGCGCGTGTATACCACGTGAAAACATTTGGATACATTAAGTTCTAACTTATTCGTTTTGCAGTATGAAAAGAATTTGTCCAGGTCTGATTGAAGTAGCTCGGTATCAGATAATGTACGTACAGATTTAAGAACCTTCATATCATCTGCATATAATAAAATATTAGAATAAGCAAAGCAGTTCTTTATGTCCGATATAAGTATTGTAAACAATAATGGCCCTAAGATGGAACCTTGGGGCACTCCAGATGGGACTGTTTTCCAACCGGACGTGTATCCACGAAGGACCACAGCCTGCGTTCGGTTATCTATATGATGAAAACCAACGAAACAGGTCACCGTGTATTCCTGCAGCTAATAGCTTCTGAAGAAGCACACGGTGATCTATTCGGTCGAAACACTTGCTGTAGTCTGTGTAGATAACATCGACCTGGCATTGCTTATCCATCCCTGTGGTTATTAATTCTTTGGACAATACCAAATTGGAAGCAGTTGACCGTTTTCTGAGGAAACCATGTTGTTCGTCGCCAAAACAGCGCTGCATGGCCGAATAAACTTCTGTATGCACCACTCGCTCCAGAACTTTAGCGAAAAGACATAGCTTAGATATGGGGCGGTAATTTTCTATCCTCGATTTATCCCCTTTTTTTAAAAATAGGTGTGATGAATGCCGATTTCCATCTCTTCGGAACAACACCCTCTCTCAACGACCGTTCAAATAGCAAGCAGACTGGCTCCATAAGACTTTTTGCGCAATTGATTATGAAAATAGGGGGTATCAAATCCGGCCACCAGATTTAGTTAAGTCCAGACCTGTGAGTAGCTTGAGTACCATGTCAGGGCACACTCTAACGGCACTCAGGTATACTGAGCTGGAAGAATTAGTGTCTAAATTAGCATCTAGCTCATCTGAGTCCGAGTCTGGTTCTTGGAAAGTTGAATGAAAGTAAGATGAGAATAGCTCAGTGATACCCTCGCCTGTGTCTGCGGACAGGTCCATATAGTGCAGTACGTTAGGCATTGAATCACCACTTCTTTTACTTTTCACATAAGACCAGAACGACTTTGGGTTTTTGGAGATTGAGGATTCTATTTTTTCCATATATGCATCAAAACAAACCGCCTCTATTTGCTTAACTCGGTTTCTTAAGATAGAAAAAGAATGATAATCTGATAAATTGCCGTAATTTTTGTATTTATTATGGTACTTCTGTTTTTCTTTTAATATTTTAATTAAAGCACTGGTATACCAGGGGGGGTGTGTCGATTTTTTTAGTGGTTTAACGGGGATGTGCAAGTCCCTTAGCTCGTATAGTTTTTGGTAGAAATGGCCAAGAGCTTGGTCTAAGGATCCAGCTGACAACAATGTATTCCACTCGATAAGATCTAGCGCAGAAATAATTGCAGGTAATCACCTTTATAAAATATATATTTTACACTAGGTTTTTCAATATATTTATGGACTTCAACGAAATTTGCGTTAATAATTAGTGGTTTGTGGTGTACATCGACAGGCACCGCCAAGGGGTCAGCACACTCATTCACCTTAACTTCACCATTTGAGAAAACAAGATCCAATAACCTACCGTTGTCATTACGCTCACTATTATACTGGGATAGGTTACTCGCATTAATTGTATCAAAGAAATCCAAAATACAACGAATAGATACTTTCTCAGGGCATAATTCCGGGCTGTCATCCGAATGTTGCCATTCCACATCGCCACCAAAGTTAAAATCACCAGTTACGATAAATGTATCTAACGGGTGGGCGGCTACTAAATGGTTAAGTTTATGGTGGAATTTCTGTAATTGAGCCACATATGAATTACCAACATTTTCCTTGCACAAATACAGGCCGCAGATATTAATATTATAACTTACCGCTGGTCTAGACCTCTTCAGAACGATGGATACCCATATATCCTCAGCGGAGGTACGCCAGTCACACCTTTCCACAACGGTCAGATCACTTCTTACCGCGATCAACACTCCACCGCCCCGTGTTTGTGCCATACGACAGTAATCCCGGTCCCGTCTCCACACAAGATACCGATCGTCAAACAACTCACTATTACTAATATTGTCCACTAACCATGTTTCCGTTAGTATAATAACATCGTATGAATTCATGCACACATTACGATATAACGCGTTTGTTTTCGAGCGCAGCCCTCGTACGTTCTGATAATATATATTAAGCATTTTTAAGGTTAACTATAACACCATGGGCACCCAGATATGGATAATTATTTCGAAGGGAATTTAATAGATTACTTGTTATAATCGAGTACAGAAAGCACCAACAGTAATAAAGTATGGTGGAGGTAGAACACAAAAAAAGGTAGGAATATTTTAAGCACAGTACCTAATGCACAGTATCTAAAAACACGCAACTTCGAAACAGTCGCAATAAATAGAACAAACGAGACGATACGGGTTCGATTAGTCATAACTGAAGACGCAAAGTAATTAAGATTGCACTTTAGTACAACGGAGCTAAGGACTACATTGGCATAGCGGCGGAAATAAACATGACAATGATATTTAGATGTAAACTTACACCGCTCTAATGAGCGACACAGTAACTGATGGAATATGCCAGTAGCACTCAACTGCGCACGGTTCCCAATCTTTCGTTCACGGTTTGACACTGCACAACTCGAATTGGACACTTTGTTTGAATAAGATCTAAAATATGGAAATTGACGTGAGTTTATTTTATTTTTACAAGATCTTTCTCGGATTTTAACACTATTGTAGGAGACGTATCGTCCTTCTTTGCGTGTATTTTGGCATGTTTGATCCAGACGTAGCGAAAACCCACTTCTGCGGCTGTTTTTTTAGTTTTCGACAACAAAGCCTTATTCTGTAATGACAGGTGGTCATTAATATAAACCCGTTGGTTTCCTGTAAGGCCAAATTGCCCTGCAGATAGAGGAGCAGTCTTGACAAGTAGCCTCGCTGCAGCAATAAAGTCCTACTTCACGTAACGGTTGCAGAAACTTACTATGATCGGTTTCGGATTATCTTTCTCACGGGTTGGTACTCTCGTTATAAAGTTGATCTGGGCCTTACACGGGATAATCAATTTTAGTGCCAATTTTGCTCATGATTTCGAACAGGTTCTCATTATTATTCTGCGGTAATCCCTTTATTTCGACGTTGTTCATGCGCGCCCACTGCTCTTTAGAGTTGTTTTCTTCCTCCAGCTTGTCTAAGCGATTATGAAGGATGTCCACCTGCTCCTGAACTTTTTCGACGTGCTTGAGGCGTGCTTCCATATCTTTGATCTTCCCGTTAAACTCCTTAAGCTCCTTGTTTGTTTCACTAATTGATAACTTTAGATGAGCAAACTCAGTTCGTAGCACAGTTATCTCGTCCTTTAAAAATTCTAAGGGTGCTAGTTTCTCAGCAAGTGCTCTTATTTCCACGAGGATAACCGACTCCGATTCCGGCCTTGGCGACACTGGGGGTTGATTAGTGGCATTTATTTTACATTTGCTGCAACGCCACGTTAGCTTTCTGTCACCTAGCTTCCGATATCCGGTTTCCGTTATTCCTGCACAGTGGAAGTGTAGTTCATGATTACACACTGTGCAGTGAGCTCCATCGGATATTGGTTCTTCACAGGCGCCACAATAGTTCGTATTCATGACTAATACGGTCTCGATAAGGTTTCTGGATTCACAAAAATGTTTGAGAAACGCTGGAATTACAGTCAACGCGGTAAATGTGGGTAACGAAAGTGACCGTACGGCACAACACCCACGGTTGAACTGATACATAGAATTATAGATAAATTACTGTAGAATGTGTGTGAAGTGTTATTCATTAGAAATCGATGAAATATTTGACCGATCGCATTGAAATTATGAGGAAGCATCGGCCACTCGCCGAAGATTGCGTCATATTTTTCGTCGATTATTGTGTAGATATCTTGATTTTTGAGTAGAAACAATTAGTTTTAGATAATATATATCGTTTATTATTATTTACAAATTAGATTTAGTGATTAGTTTCACATTTGTCATCATTCATACCTATTATTGACAAAGCTAACAAATATTTCGAAGGAAGTCGCCATGTTTGGTTGGCACACGAACGAAATAGTGTTGTCCATGCGAAATAGTGGTGGTAAAATGCATAGAGAATGCTGCTGCCCATTCTCCAGTAAGACCCTTAGTCGCCTTCTACGACACCCGCGGAAGAAATGGGATGGTGCTATTCTTTTACGTCCTAATGTAATTTATTTTCTATTTTTATGTAACTATTGTATGCCCTAAGGGCGGGACGTAGCTGTTCACAACTAATTATTTAAGAGCTGTATTATGTATCTACCTATGATCCACAATAAAGAGATTGAATTGAATTGGTTTGTGTGAGTCGATGTTCGATATATTTTTTTGTTGATTACAAAATGCGTTAGAAAGTCATGGGTTGTTATTTTTTAAAATATTACTTTTCTTTTATTGAACATAAACTTACTTGCTTTGTTGAGTAGTGGTGGTGAAAGGCGAAATAGGGTTTTTTTTTCGTTGTGTTCATTGTTTTGACATTTGCATTTATTTTTGTTTCTAGAAGACTAGCAAGGCTCCGATCGGCCAGCACTGACCGATCGGATGCAGAGAACGAGACGCGACCGTCGTCTCGCGCTTACGATCGGAGCGCGGTGGCACGGCGCGACCGTATAGTAGAGCTTGCTACTCCAGGGTAAATGTTGTTTTAATAACTGTTCGCAAGGCTCTGCCCGACTTTAACCCCTGGGGTTAATACAAGTTGTCTGTACTTTATATGTAAAAAAAATATTGAACATAATCTTACTTGCTTTGTTGGGTAATGGTGGTGAGAGGGGGATAGAAGGAGGGGTATGTTTTTCGTTCCGTTCATTGTTTTGAGTTTTGTATTTAATTTTTGTTTTTAGAAGACTGGTAAGGCTCCGATCGGTCAGTACGGACCGATCGGATGCCGAAAGCGAGTCGCGGCCGTCGTCCCGTGCCTCCGATCGAAGCGCAGTGGCGCGGTCGAAGCTTCTATTTGATCTCGCCGCACGGATGCCACCCTCGGACCCGGTGGTGAAGAGCCCTCCACGGTAAATATCGTCTTAGTAACTATACGCAATGAAGCTTTGCAGAAATCTTAGTACTTTGTCTGCAATTTATCTTATTTTCACAGATTGTGCGGGCTCCCTGTGTTCATCACACCGAGGGGGTCTATCCGACCGACTGGGGCGTCAATTCAAATTGAAAAGACCCCCAGCCGTACCATGCGGCGAGTTCAAAGTGAGCAAGAGGAGCCACTCTTGTAAGTATTTAAATTTTATATTACAGGTTCTTTTGTATAAGAGGCGGTGGTGATGGTGTTACTTCAATTGCTTTTCTTCTTTCACAGTCAAAGTGTCTACGAAAGGGTGGAAGCGATGGACATGTCGGATGAGGAAGCTGAGCAGGTGTTGGAGCACGACCCGCGGCATGTGCATCGCTGGCTGAAGACGTGTGATCAAGGGGTTTCCCTCTTAGTACCTCCACCGACTAGTGCCACCTCAGCGGTAGCATCTTTCGATGTTTCCCCTGTAAACGCTGACATTGACATCGGTCCCGAAGTTGAACCGCGCCCCTCAACTTCTGGAGTGACGTCGAAGTCTAGGCTGGTGCCTAGAAGATTGGTTGGCTATGGCAGTGATTTTGATAGTGAGTATGATGATGAGTTTGATGGCAAAATCACTGATATAGTCGGTAATGGGAGGGGAATTCCCAGTGATGATGAGTTAGACGAACCCACGCAAAATGTAATCAACGATATTGAGCAAGGAATGGACAACGCAGTCGATGATCTTTTTGGTATTTCGACAGAGTTTACTTGGGAGGGAAGTTACGAATCGTTCAGGGGAAAACCTGAAGAGTTTTCAGGCCCTGCTCCTGGACCGATTCGTGACTACGATTCGGGGTATGATGCTTTTGTCGATATCTGGGACAAAAGTATCATAGACCGAATTGTCCTGGAAACGAATCGTTATGCCAAAGAGACCACCGACGCGTTGAAGGAAAAAGGGGTATTAAAAACAAACTCTCGTATTCATCAGTGGACCGAGACTGATGGAGACGAGATTTTGCTTCTTTTCGGGATATTCATGTTGATGGCTATAGATTCCCGGACATCACTGCATGAATATTGGAAAGGTGGACATCTCGCTATGGCGAACTTCAGGTCCATACTTTCCTATAATCGGTACATTTTGCTGAACAAGTTCCTTCACTTTGTTCCAAATGCTGGAACTGGTTCAGTAAATACAGTGATGTCCGCGAAGCTGAAAAAAATTGAACCCATCATTGAGCATCTCCAAGGGAAATTTAGTACCCTATACAATCTGGGGCGCGACATATCTATCGACGAGTCATTGACCTTATTCAAGGGCCGCTTGTCCTGGATACAAGCAATAAGGTCAAAGGCTGCGCGGTTTGGAATTAAATCATACGAGTTATGCGAATCCAGCAATGGCTATATGAGTAAATTCCAGATCTATACAGGTAAGTCCGACACATTCGGTAATACGGATGCGTCTCTTGGTGCTGATTTAGGGGATAAAACTACTAAGGTCGTCCTTAACCTCCTGCAAGGTCTTGACCGTCGGGGTCATAACGTAACGATGGATAATTTTTATAATTCTCCATCGTTAGCGCGATACCTAAAGAGTCAAGGCTTTGACTGTTTGGGGACACTTCGAGTAACTCGCCGTAATGTGCCTGCTGACATCGCGAAAGTGTCGGAAAACGTGCCAAAGGGGACTATAATAGCTCGCCATAGTGGTGATGTTTCTCTCGTGTCATGGAAAGACACCAAGGTGGTGACTATTATATCTACCTATCACAATGCCGACACTTACGTTGGATTGAAGGCCGGGAAGACATTAGTCAAGCCCGTGTGTGTGAGGGACTACAATAAAACAATGGGAGGGATTGATCTCAAGGATCAAAAACTCTCAATGTACTTATTGGAAAGAAAGAGAGGTGTAAAATGGTATATAAAATTGTTTAAAAGGTTGCTGAATGTAAGTATTCATAATGCTTTTGTGATGTATGTGAAGTCTTTGCAACGTCGTAACTTACCAGCGTTGAGTCATCGTGACTTTCGTTACCAGCTCGCAGAAGCCATTATTTCAAAGCACCGCCCCTCTGGAGTAGAGGCTCTTGCTGGCCCGGTACCGAAACTAACGAGACTAAGACGAGATATTTTACACCGTCCAAGACTTTTGAAAGGAAGGACTAATAGAAGGAGATGTGTGATGTGTTATAGAAGGAGCAAAGAGCAAAAATCAATTAATTCATTTTGTATGACTTGTGACGTTTACCTTTGCTTGGAGGAAGACTGTTGGGATAAGTGGCATACCTCAACAGAGGATCTGGAATCCAAACAAAGGAACCGTGGGCGAAAAAGGAAACTAAATGAATAGTTGTTTTTTGTTTGAATGTTGATGTGATGTGAGAGAGTGTAGAAGACGATGTATGACTGTGACATTACGGCACCCACTATATCAACACTGAGCGCTCAATATTTTTCTTTCCATCTCATGGGTTCGGCTAGCATTTTTACACTTATCGACTCCAGCACTTTTAGGTTTAAAGAATTTAGGTTTTTAAAACTGTATTACTTATGTAAAGTAAATATCTGTCAGTTTTTGGTACCCATAATCAACTGTATAACTGTAAGTTTCATGTAATTTTACTTTCCTGATAAACCAGGACCCATTTTTATTGATATTGCCTTTATATTTTTGTTGGTTTTGTTTATTTCAAAAATGCTCTCTCGAAACAATTCTTTCTTCACTCCAGACAAAAACTAAGCATTAGTTCGACTCCAGCGCACTACCTACGACTAAAACTGTATTGTGGGGCATTTGTTTCCTAAGATGTCTAAGTGTAAGTTTTATGTAATTTTACTTTACTAATAAAGCAGTGCCCATTTGTATTATTATTGCCTTTTATACTTTTGTTATTGTAAATAAATGTATTTTGAAACATGACTTCACGAGTTTTGTTTATTTCAAAAATGCTCTCTCGAAACAATCCTTTATTCTTCACTCCACAATAGCATACTTGTTGGTTCGATCCCATTAAGTAAAACCAATACAAAATTAGTTGTGACTCCAGCAACAATATCTAATAAAATAAATAAAGTAGATATCAATCAACTGTGGAGGCCATTTTGTAAAAAAATCATACATCTGCATTCTAATTAGATTACAACAAGTATTATTAATTCCAATTGGCTACTTTTTCCTAGTTTATTGTACTAAAGTCGTCATAAATTACATACAATTTTATATTTATTAATACCTGTGATTAATACATACAATTATTATGCGTACGTTACGACATCGAACTATCGATGTTTATTTTTGAAATCGGTGCAGGCAGCCCTAGGCGGGTACCGGATGTTGACAGTTGCAATGATAGCTATAGCTTGCTACATATGAGTAATCTGTGGGCGGATTCGCGAATTCCATGATAGCGTAATTATTTTATAGTAAAGTAAATATTGTGTTTACAAGTGAAAAATGTATGTGAATGTATGTGGAAATAAATGTGTTATAGTGGGAAAAAATGGTGTAAGTGTATGTGCGCAGATTTCGAAAACCCTTTGAAAGTTGGTAAGTTGCATGCATAACCTAAAATTTTCTTCTTACACAATATTTTTAAAGAAAAATAGAAACTACAAAATATACACGTAATATGATAGCTAGTATATTTAATAACAAAGCTAACTATGTACACCGGTTTGCATAATTCGTTGTTATAGACCGACAATAACGGTTTCCGTAAAACAATAAATTTCATTGTTTATTTATCTAAAATTAACGACAGGGACGTCCGATTAGCGGGGGGCCCGAAGATGCGAAAGGTTAATATCAACAACCCGAATGAAGGGTGTTATTACACTGTCATGAGTATTCACGCAGGATCAACTCGCATGCGTGACATAATTTATTATATAATGTCACATTTAAATAAGTAGGTAACCGACTTATCAACCGATTGACAAAACATACCTATTAGGTTGTCAATGATATGCATACAAATATGATCACATTTTGACGTGACAACGCAAGGGCCGATGCCTGCCTGGGGTGCTGGTTGTTCGAAAGAGATACCGCGGCCCCTGGCACACAGGCAACTGAGGGAACACGGGTGGGTTTTAGTCAGTAAAAGTCTGACACGCCCTCCCGCTCCACCCAGAGCGGGAGAAGTTATTTGATGACTTCCCACCCAAAAAAAAAAAACGTCTTATAATTCGATGAAGTCGGCTGCACGCACGAAAAAAACATGACTCATGCGGCGTTACCTCACTCTGAGGCGTTCCATTTAAGGCTTGAAGTGCAAGCGAGAGCGCGGAACGAGCGACAAAGAGGCACAATCGGCCTCCGCGTTCGGCAGCGTTCGACATCTGTCTCTCTCCTACTTGAGTGAGCGATGCGTCCGCGTGGACAGCTGCTATACAATAATACATTTACATGTTTTCGTCAAGTATGAAGTGCAGTGAAAAGTGAATGTGGTGTCAATTGTTTATAGCAACGATAATTGCGGCCATAAAGGTAATTATTCTTTCGATATTAAAGGCATGTATTTAATGCGGCAACTAAGTAAAATGAATATAGGTTTAAAAAAAAAATAGAGTGGGTACCATATATAATGGGTTGGCAGCTAATAAGGAGTATCGTAATAAGTAATAGGTAGCATATTAATATATCAGTAATAAGCTCCGTTTTAATTTAAACTAGCATTAAGTTTTTCTTTTGGGAACAGAATTAATATCTAAGCGGAAACTTAATGGCGAAAATAAAATAGAAAATGGGCATTCATAAATAATATATTATTATTGTATTATTAGGGCAGGTTTAGATTTTCTATATAATCTAGTCGTTTCTGGCACTCGCCGGCCGCTGCCGCGGCACCGCTCGCTTCGCTCGCTCGGCTCGTGCATAGGAAGTCACAGTTTTAACCTAACCTAACCTAACCATAAAAAAAATAATAATAACCTACTCTAACTAGACTGGTAATATATTATCTTTGCCACCCTATTAACATTATTAGTCGCCAAGTCATTATTTATAGCTCCTCGCCTAATATTTTATTTGACTGGTATAGTTTATTTGCTACCTAAACGCAGCTGCTAGTTTTTAGTTTTTATAACACCTTTAATTTTGAACTTTACATAATATAATAGTCGCGAAAATATTTAATCGCTGGCAAGTTATTTTATTTGTTGCAAACATTTAGTCGACTTTTAAGTTATTAGTCACTCGGAAAATAATAAGCTGATATTAAATATATGTTCAGATATATTGTCGAATATTCGTGCTTTCATCATTAAAATAAATAGCATCGGTCCGCTAGTGCAGCGATTGTAGGTTATGCTATAATTGACAAAACTATAACAATAAGTTAACAGAACTATTTCACGATGAGTAAAAAATTAATGGCTTTACTATTCGATCGAAATAATTATCGAGCGTAGCTATGATTTCAAAAAATTTAAACATAAATGTTAAATCTTCCACATATCATATTAACGTGTCTGAAATGACAGGTTTGGACCAGCCAGCCGTCAAAGGAAACAATTTTCTCCTATATCAAACACATTGAGGCGGGCTTTTTAAAAGCTAGAGTTGCAAAATTTTTAATGATGTTTCCAAATTTTAAATTTAAGATTTATGAACAATAATTTAATCAAAGTTTATTCTTATAATAAATTATTCAAAATTATTACTTATTTACAACAAATTACAATTAAATTTGCAAAAATAATGGGGATTGTCTAAAATTTTTAACCATTCTATTTTATTTTAGTTTTCGAAAATATAGAGCATGTTGAAAAACTAATTTGAATATTTTGATGATGGGCTCAATAGTTATTTCTTAATTTAATATTTATTCATTTAAAATTTTTGAGATAAATGACGTCATCAGTGGCACTAAAGATCGTTGCCTTTGCCTCACCAGTACATAATTAGAAATTTAAATCTGTCAACACAACGTCATCCATCTCATTTGTTAAAGTGTCAGTAGACGTCATACATAATCGGGTTGTTCCCATTGGTTCACGAGTGTATTGTTCTCGAAAAAAATAAAATGAACACTTGTCTTCCCAACGGGTCCACGATCTTTTAAAATATAAAATATTTTATTTCCCTACTGGTCCATGAGAATGTTTGGTACAGTCAACAATAATCGGGTTGTTCCCATTGGTTCCCGAGTATATTGTTCTCGAAAAAAATAAAATGAACACTTGTCTTCCCAACGGGTCCACGATCTTTTAAAATATAAAATATTTTATTTCCCTACTGGTCCATGAGAATGTTTGGTACAGTCAACAATAAACGCTTCGCTAAGGGATGATTTGTTGGATTTGCCTCCGCCCCGAATAGTAGAATAATTATTAAACATGAAAAAAATCACGAGGTCAGCTTTTTAAACGCTTTATGCCTCCCAAGTACCAGGTTGTCATAACTTGGTAGGAGCATACCTAACATAGTGGTATCAGCTAGAAAACGCTTTACGCCGTCAAAGTACCAGGTGATCATACCACGGAAGGAGCACACCTAACATAGATGTGTCAGCTAGAAACCGCTTTATGCCTTTGAAGTACTAGGTTGGTATAAATCGCTAGGAGCACACTTTACATGGTAGTGTCAGCTAGTATTTATTTATTTAAATTTCTCGCATATAAAACAAAGGTACAAACGCGGACTTAATGCCTTAGGCATTCTCTACCAGTCAACCATGGGTGTTGAAGAGATTAGGTGGCAGGTGCTTTGATTGAGAGGAACAATGATAAAAAAACCTATAAGAATACAAAAAAATACTGGTTGATTGATTGTCTTTTTACGAGAAATTGTTTTTACTGACTGTACTTTGGATACATCCGGTGGACCCGTTGGGAATTCATTGAGAAGCATTTGAAACATTATAATTTTTTCATGGACCCGGTGAGAAAACAAGAACAATAGAATCGTCAACCTTTGGGAACAACCCGAAATAAGGGAACCAAAAGTTCTAATGTAAGTAATGCATACAGCATAAAATAATGATAGTGTAATGAGATTTATACGAGATCATGAGGTAAGTCGCAGGAATAATAATTGTAAAAACTTTATAAATATGTAAATTCATATGTTTATACATATTTTTGACATTTATATTAATTTGACACTTGGCAGACCATAGAAAATACTTGTCACTTACTTTTTATTTTTTGCGGCAACGATACAAAACTGTACGGCCAAAGCTGACGTAATTTGAAGGGCAAACAAGGTTAATCGTATTTTATCAAATATATCAATAAAATATAAATATTTTTCATGATTAATTAGTCCGCAATGATCAGTAACACTATTCCTCGAAATGGTTTTTCAATTACAACATATTAAAAAATATGAACAATGCCCATTAAGTAACTAATTGAACAACAACTTTTATTCAGTTTATTTGCTGAAAGAAATAATGTCAATACAAAATGTATTATTATAAAATAATAAAATCAAAAATAAAATTTTAACAGTCTAGTAGAAATTTAAACAATTTTTATTCAAGTATTTTGTAAATTTAAAATGATTTTCTGAACGAAGAATTTTATGAAAAAAAATTCTAAATTGTTTCGAACGACGATTCATTTTGCAGAACCGCGTACAATCGCACCATGGATAAACAACCTGACGAACCAGAGGATGTCACGAATGAGCCACTACCTTCGATGAGTGAACCCATGGAGGTTCAAGATGCTGTAGCATCTACTTTAGCAACGCCATTCGCGCAGCCAATAATCGCTGCTTCAAACACGAAAGCACAAAAACAACGTGAGCACAGACAGCGTATCGCAGCATCTAGAACTCCTGCTCAGGCGGCTGCTGCGAGAAAATCAAAAAACGAAAGACAACGCAACAACAGATTACGCCAAGCTGCTAACTTGGCTATTGCCAGTGGTTCTCCAGAAGCGACAACTACATCTTCATCTCGTTCAGGGGAAGAGTCGAACAATGTCCAAACTAGAAGTCAACGACAACACGCGCAACAACAATCTACCACCACTGCAGATCAACCTGATGAGCGTGTCAATCTCACAAATGAGCCACTCTTTCCGGCAATTCCTGTTCCCATGGAGGTCCAAGAAGCTGTTGCATCAACCTCTGCGACGCCATTTGCAGAACCAATAACTGCTGCTCCAAAAACAAGGGCACAAATACAACGTGAGTACAGACAGCGGATTGCTGCATCCAAAACTCCTGCACAGGCAGCAGCTGCAAGAGAAGTACGTAATGTAAGAGATCGAAACAACAGATTACGCCAAGCTGCTAACTTGGCTATTGCCAGTGGTTCTCCAGAAGCGACAACTACATCCTCATCTCGTTCAGGGCAAAGGTTGAACACCGTCCATATTGATATTCAACAACAATTTATCGACCAACAACGTCAAACTTTAGCAACAGCACCAGCAGAAACTAGGGTATGTCTTTATCGATATTGATACCGATACATCTACTATATCTATATCTATCTATCTATATCTATTCTATACATATAATAAATCTGTAGACGAACTGTTTCTGTAAATTCAAAATATTTCGAAAAAAAATAGATGGGGTGGTAAAGGATAAGCAACATATGGCATTTTAATCCTTTTCGAAATTTTTGTCTGTTTGTCGGGTGTCGATATGTCGGTGTTTCTGAATTTCTGTTTAGATGTGTGAATAGATCAAGTATCACGTCAAAAGAACGAAACTAATATGGTTAACTTTTATATTCAAATATTATTCATAACTCTGAGTATATTTTAGTCTTTGTTTCATCGCAATCCCTTCGCTCAATCAAAAGATATGATCAATTGAAAGTGTTGAAGAAGAATTTAATTACGTAATGTTGAAACACGTAACGACATCTATTGGCGCGAAACGGTAGTAACGAATACAATATGTAAAAATTATGTTAATAATAACACGTCATTCTCAAGGTTACTGTGTCTGCGTTATTTCAAAAACTGATTACTAAAATCGCTTTCCGTCGGTGGTTGATTCCCACGAATCAAAAAAAAATCGGTTGTCTGTAAAGTCGGTTTACCGACGATAGTTGAACGTAACAACGTCATAAGAAAATACTGATGGAATCGTTGCATTTTTCAAAAGAAAATTTAAATTTTATTTGTTTGATAGATATTTTGTATGGATATACAGAAGGAGGTAAATGGAAATCACAATTGAATTGATCAAGTTACATTTATTTGTACGCATAAATATAATTATGTCAATATTTTTGTTTTTTACAATGTACATAGTTTTTACAAGTATGAATGTGCGTTGAGCAATTGTTTTACAACTTTTAAACATGTGTGATATTTAACTTCTTACAATTTGTGTTATTCTGTTGAGAAAAGGACGATGATAGGAAAAGTAGGAAATGAAAGGGAGTGTTTCGAGTGTAATGTCTCTTGAAAAAGTCAAATCGATGGTGGTGCCTCTTAGTGTTGTTGACTTATTAACGTCTGACGCACAATCGAGATTGAACATGTCTTTCATGAATTTGATAAATGTTTCGTAATTTTTCACGTTTGTGTTGAAGTCGCCACAAAGAAGAATTGGTACACCGGTATCAACTTCCATGATGGGATGTACATACTGGCTGTTGTAAACATACGGAAATAGTGCTTGATGCAGCAGAACACTGATGTTAGAGATACTTGCTCCAGGATGAATACATACAGAACCGCTTACAATCGCACCATGGAAAAACAACCTGACGAACCAGAGGATGTCACGAATGAGCCACTACCTTCGATGAGTGAACCCATGGAGGTTCAAGATGCTGTAGCATCTACTTTAGCAACGCCATTCGCGCAGCCAATAATCGCTGCTTCAAACACGAAAGCACAAAAACAACGTGAGTACAGACAGCGTATCGCAGCATCTAGAACTCCTGCTCAGGCGGCTGCTGCGAGAAAATCAAAAAACGAAAGACAACGCAACAACAGATTACGCCAAGCTGCTAACTTAGCTATTGCCAGTGGTTCTCCAGAAGCGACAACTACATCCTCATCTCGTTCAGGGCAAAGGTTAAACACCGTCTATATTGATACTCAACGACAATTTACCGACCAACATCGTCAAACTTTAGCAACAGAACCAGCAGAAACTACTGTACAACCAAGTACTTCTTCAGATCAAATTGAAGTTCAAGCACAATCTACTTGGAACACTAAATGGGCATCATCAATCATGACATTCAAATCTAGTTTTTTGGACAACGATTTTGGCTACACTTGCTCGGTTTGCGACAGACTTTGGTTTAGAAACGACCTTAAACCTATGACTGCAGCACAGCTGAAGGTAGTTTCGGATTGGTTTATCAAAGAAAATCGACAACTGAGCAGAGAAGAATAAAAACTGGTTTGCAAAACTTGCAAAATGTCACTGAACAAACAATCGATGCCACCGCTAGCAAAAGTTAATGGATTCTCATAATATCCTGACCCACAACCAGGCCTACCACCGTTAGATCCCATCAGTGAACGATTGATTTTGCCTCGTCTACCATTTATGCAAGTGCGTCGTCTGCGCCATGATTTCTCTTATGGAATCGTAGGACACCCACAACCAGGCCTACCACCGTTAGATCCCATCAGTGAACGATTGATTTCGCCTCGTCTACCATTTATGCAAGTGCGTCGTCTGCGCCATGATTTCTCTTATGGAATCGTAGGACAAGTGATAAACGTACCAGTCGACGTACAAGAAATGGTAAAATGTTTGCTGCGACAATTGGATGAGGACGACATTATTAATGTAAACATTAAAAGAAACCTTGCCCACAAATCTGTTTACATTAGCGGATACATGTCCAAAAGTACAGTTACTTCGTGGTTAACTGTTCTGCAGAACTCTCCATTATATCGTTTGTACGAAATCAAAGTGGACTTGTCGAGAATGAATCTTGCTTTGCCTGACCTCGATGACGTAGAGGATGACCCGTCAAACCGTATAGAAAATATCTCCGCAGAACAGAACCCTAAATCTGAGATTCTCGCTTCAAGACAACGTCCCGTGATGTGGAACCAAGAAGATTGTCTCAATATCGCACCAGGACACCGGGCAACTCCCCTTAACATCATTTACGACCGTCATGCAGAAGAGTTGTCATTTCCATCGATATACTATGGAAATCCACGTCGATTCCACATGGGAGTTTCAGTGACACCTTACATGATGGCAACCAGTGAAATACGACGAAGCGATAGTCTCGGAGCCACGCCTCAAAAAATCTTGTACGTAGCAATGAAAATTTTGCGGCTACGTATGGTGGATGGAATTTACAGCACGTTTCGCAACGTTTCAGTCACAGAAAATGTTACACGACGTATGTTAAAAGACCCAGAATTTCTGAAAGAATAATATGTCTTACAAAACCTCGCATTCATGAAGACAGTGCCAAACTCCGTCCAATACTGGGCTTCTCGCAAACGAGATCTCTTTGCCATGATTCGTCAACTTGGTAAACCAACCATCTTTCTCACTATAAGTGCAAACGAAATACGATGGATGAAATTGCTTACTTATACTTCTCAGACTGAGCAATAAATATCTAAATCAGCAGGAGAACTCAACACTTCCGAGCGCTGTACTTTAGTTAGCGACGATCCTGTGACGTGCTGCATTTACTTCTACAAGCTCGTCGGTTCCTTGATGAAAATGCTGGAATCCAAACAGTCCTATAATCCATTCAGAGAGTATTTTGTTAGAGATTACTTCATTCGTATTGAGTTCCAGCATCGAGGAAGCCCCCACGCACACATTTTATTGTGGTTAAACAACGACCCACATGAAACCCCGTCAGAAAATATGTCAAAAACCATTGAGCTCGTAGATAAAATGACTACGGTAGCCCGGAAGGATGTACCTAACAATTCCATCTACGCCAACCAGATACACAAACATACTTTCACATGCACGAAGCGAGGTGAGACAATTTGTAGGTTCGGAATTTCGCTCGCATGTTTTGCCGTACTGACTGCACGAATGCTCGCTTGGTAACATGTTAGGTGCATTTTGCCCCGTGACGCCGGTCAGTATCCACCTTCACAGCGTGATCTTTCTTCATCGTGATAACGCCGCGGTCCCAAGGGCCGTTAACTGACAGGTGGCGCCAGGTGTTACTGCACTGCTACCTGTCGAGGCCCATCGCAGTACGTTTCGAGCATTCCCACTGCTGTGGTTTTATTCAGTGGTCAGCATTTGATAAACAAAGGCCACCGGAGACCTCATCGGCATCGTATGTTCCCACGGCCTATCGGCCTGGCTTGGCGCGGTCTGGCCTGTGAGAAAGCGGGCCGTGGGAACATGGAATAACGCTTCAGCACACTCAACCAGACGCGCAGGCGATTTATTGAGTATCTACGGCAGGTGCACATATATTATAAAATGAGCCTCGACCAGGCGCTTTGATTTATATTAAATTTATCCTCAAAAATCTGAGTGAAACTTCGTCGCATCAACATTAAAGACCCTGAAGACGCAGTGACTGCATTCGAAAGCTGTGGTAGGTTCCTACCAGGCTAGATCGGAAGATTCTTTCTTTTTAATGGAGGAGTGGTACCTACACCATCTGAGCGACACAATATTGTTTTCCGACATGCACGCGAACGAAGTCGCGGGCACAGCTAGTTAGCAATAAATACCTTTACCCGTGGCTGCGTCATCTTTGCGATTTACGCCATCCACCCCTGTCCCGTCTAGTTTTATACCAGGAGTCGATTTTTCTCTGAATCAGATGCTTAGCTTCCCTGACTCACGTGATCGGACTCTTCTCCACTTGAGTTGAAAATTACGTCATCTTCTTCAGCCGTGTCGAATATTACTAATATCATCATCGCACAGACGGCTCCCTATTTTGAAACTAAAATAATGTAAAAAATATTATATTTAAACACAAAAATAACATACATTTTCAAAAACACAAAAAAAATACTTACATAGAAACGTCACGTCTTATGCCTGATCGGGTCTGTGAGACCCGCGCGAACTATACGGACGTCCTACCACCACGGGAGCGCGCTCCGGACTGAGGTAGCGGGTGACGGGTGTCTAGCAATTCATAACGGCCAGCTACTAAGTGCAGATAGGCGCGAAATTGGAATTTGAAGGAAACACAACGGTTTATGTGCAAAGGTGGGTCTGACAGACCCTACCAGGCATACCGAAGGTTAAATATTTTTGATGCATGTTTTTTCAATAAGCTTTATTTTGGATCTTTGATGATTAATTGATTATCCAACTTCGAAAAAGGAGGAGGTGATTAAAGGAATTTTTTTTGATGAAAGTTTTTTTCTTTTCTTTATGATTATAAAAGTAGGTAATGGCTTGTGGCTTGTCTTATCTAAGTAATAACAGCCGCACGGGTCTATCGATCAGGTTAAGCTAAGCTATGCTAAGCTACGCTTGCCGCGGTTGGTCCATGGATGTGTGACCATCTTTGATGATGATTCTGTATGATTATACGACTGTGATTAACGTAGTTTTGTTGTTGCTTTTTTCGGCGAATGAAAATATTGTACAACGGAAACTGAACTTTATGTCATTCAACATAAGGTTCAGTTTCCGCGGTACATTATCTTGATTCTTGATGATAACTGTAATATTAATAACGGTACGGATAATATTTTACATTTATTTTGGTGCGTGTTTTTATTTTACTTTGTTCTACATGTAATTTCCAATTCATGTGATTTCGGATAAATAACTTAATGGCTAAAATTTTTAATATGTACTTAAAATATTGTACAGCGGTAACTGGACCTTATATTTAGACTTAGAACGTTCAGTTTCCGCTATACAAAATTTTATGCCTTATTACAGTTCTCCGGACTAGTCCGTCTGTCCGTGCGTTCGTATGTCACAGAGTCGTCGCATAATTACGGAACTGAGTTTTTTACTAACTACGACTTGGACGTTTTGCTGTTTTTTTTTTGCATGTGTGGATTGTCTGGAATTTGCACTGATTGTTGGCTTTTTACTTTGAAGTAACCAAGAGACAAATCGCGGTCGGGCTGGCACCCGTGGATCCAGGACCCAGGGTGGGAGACTAGCCACAAGTCCGGAGGTCACAAACAGGTGTGTGCTATCAATATATTTTTTGAAAACCCTGCGTACTTTGAGTTTATAACTAGCCATTTACACGTTTTGTTTGTTTTTTCATGTTTGTAGCGAAGCGACAACCCGTGGTCGGGCTAGCTCTTGGGAGTCACGGAACCGGGGTGCGTCTAGGGGGAAGCGCAGTACCCCAGGGGTGAGAGGAAACCCAAGGCCGGACGTAGACAGGTGTTTATCTTTAACACCATCTTATTGTCAAATTATGCGATGTGTCTTCAGTTATTAACGTAACCGTTTTTTTTTTGTAGTCTACTCTCAGGTTTCAGCAACGACGATCATACTGTGAGTGGGCTGTCGTTTGGGGTGTCTCTGGAGGTACCATTGCACCCCAAGCGGTCCCGCGTCTGTCCCTCACCTCCTCGATGCCCACCACCACCAGAGTCGACCCCGGTAGCGTCGACCCCGGTAGCGTCAACCTCGGCGCAGTGGGGATACCCCGAGGAACGGAGTTGTACCCGGGAATCTTCCCCAGTATCGCTACCGGTGGAGTGTGTGTAAGTGAGGAACAATCGAACTAATTAACGCTAAGTAACCAATTTAACTAATGCTCTAACGTAAAATGTTGTTTCAGTTCGGCCGATGTAATTCTGGCTCCGGCGCCTACAGTTCCGTCCCCTACAGCGTAAGTACAGTTGCTATTTATGTTTTTGGTTAATACAAAACACGGTGTGCTGAACATTTTTTTTTAAATTACAGGTACGTAACTTGTGGTGGCAGTGGCGTTCAGGATACTCCTCGGAGGATCCTGAAATCCAAACGTCGCCGGACGCTGCGGGACGAGGACATTGATTCTGTGCTGAACTATGGTAAGTTTATACTGTATTGGATTTTCTCCGCATCGAAAACACCGCTCTTAAAGATGAATGGTATGTCACTATTTATTTTGTATCCTGTAGGAAGTGAAGAGGAGGATAGCGATGACGACGTGGATGGAGAAGACGACGACGGTTTGTCGGTGTATGTACCCAGAGCGCGACGAATGTTCTTCGAGGAAGACGAAATTGACATCAACGAAGTCGTTGCTTCTGAGGTACAAACACCACAGCCTGAAGCCGAGTCTTCACCACCATCGCCACCGCTTTCCACGCCGTTCGCCAGCCCGCTGGAGCCTACAGATATGTTTAAGTTTGACTGGAGGCCATTTCCGAATCCTCCAGTTGCTCCGACTGAGAGGAGAGAAGTGTTCTCCGAGACCAATTGTGGACCCACAGCTCCTTTACTCACTCCGTATGATGCATTTATTGCCATATGGAGCCGAGATTTTATGGAGTACATAGCTACTGAAACCAATCAGTACGCCCAAGAGCTAGTGGAGAAGCAGTTCCAGGAAGGCTCCCTTGGTCCAGCTAGCCGTATAACTCATTGGCGTGACACTGATGCCGATGAGTTATACGTCTATTTCGGGCTGATTCTGGCGATAGGCATCTGTGTCAAGTCAGACCTGTCCGAATACTGGACCAAGGAAGACCTCCTGTCGACACCGTTTTTTTCGAAAATCATGGGACATCACCGTTTTCTCCTCCTTTCTCGTTGCCTCCATTTTAACCGAAATACAGATTTATCCTTACTGTCTCGATCCCAAGCCAAACTACACAAAATAGCTCCTGTAATTCAACATCTTAACTCCCGATTCCAGAGTCTTTACCGACTCGGTCGCAATATTGCGGTCGACGAATCCCTCACCCAGTGGAATGGGGTGCTTAACTTCAAGCAATTTATAAAAAATAAAGTCGCAGCGGCTGGCATTAAGACGTATGAGGTGTGTGAGGCCCAGACGGGGTATTTATGGAAGTTTAAGGTGCATACTGGGCGAGAGGAAGAAACTGAGCAAGAGGTGACGCCTGTTTCTGGTGTGATACCGACCCTTGTGCTCGACCTCTTAAAGGGGCTCGAGTACAAGGGGCGCACAGTGTGGATGGACAACTATTACAACAGCCCTGCTCTTGCACGGGTTTTGAAAACTTTAGGGTTCGATTGTGTAGGTACATTGAGGACCAACCGCCAAAATGTACCTGCACAATTGGCGACCCTTAAGAAGTCGCAAATGGTGGTCGGTGAGATTTCTGGTTGCACCAGCGGGGACGTCGACATCTTGGTGTGGCGAGATCAGAACCGTGTGGCAATGATTTCGACATACCATGGTGCCGCCATTCAACGCTTGCACCAGAAAACGAAGCCGATCGCCGTTCACGACTATAACGTGTGCATGGGCGGGGTTGACAAAAAGGACCAAATGCTGAGTATGTATCCGATAGAACGGAAACGTACTCAGGTTTGGTACAAGAAATTTTTTCGCCGACTTTTGAATGTGAGCGTTCTAAATGCTTTTATTTTACATAGAAGCAGCGTCATGCCAGGCAGACAAACTGCTATCACGGAGCACCGTGAATTTCGCAAGACTCTGATTCGTCAGATTCTTGCGAATCACAAAGTCCGTACAAGAATACCACTCCCCGGGGCAACAAAGACCTTTAATGCTCGAAGGGGGCTCCAGGTGCAAAATGTTCCCGTATTGCCTCGAGAAACGTTAAACCACTTCCCGAGGGAATACGGGTACATACCGGGTAGGCGAAAGGAAAGGATAAGGCACGCTTGTGTAGTTTGCCACAAGCGTATGTCTACGTTCTGCCCTGCCTGTGACGTGGCTTTGTGTCTTGGTTGTACTATTACTTTCCACCAATAAATAAGCCCGGCTTATGTATCGGTGGAAAGGCATAGTACAATCATTATTTGCGGTGATAAGTGATATGTCGTTGTCTTGTTCTGATTAGTAACGCTCCGTTCAAAAGTCGTTGGAAAAACGTAGTAGTTGTTAATCCACGCGGGCGTGTATGTAACGCATGCGCTTATGATAGAATGTGTGAATGAAACTCACCATCGTTGCGGCTACTGGATGTATTATGGACGGTAGGATACAAGGTTATGGGTGAGGGACGAATATATCGGTACAAACTCAATCCATCCTTTCCTCATTCCTTTTGCGGAAAAAGCACGTTTCTCCACTGGTTTTGCGGCGTAACGTCAGGGAAATTAATTGTTAATCATTTTTTTAAATCCTTTATTGTAAAGAACTCGATTCTTAATAATTCATTAAAATCTAGTCTAGACCAATTAGCGATTTTAATCTAACTTAATTTTATACATGATGATTATTTTAAAACTTGAATAGTGTCCTTTGTACTTTACATAAGTCCGTTCCACATTCTTAGATCAAATTGACTGCCTATTTGATCAAATCACAACTCTCATTGTTCAGTTGTATGAAATGTCTAAAACACGGTAAATTGACGTAGGATGTCAATTTGCATAACAATTAATTTCCCCGACTGTACCTCCTGACTGTTTCAGTAGTATTTTTTATGCTTAATTTTGAATTGTCCATTTTTTGTCCGGACATGACCGGCTTTCTCGGCCCCTGTTTTCATTAATTAATTTTAAAAGAAAGTAGATTGACGTGTAAAATTGGCTGCACAAACTTACTTTCATAAATAAAATCATTTGTCTTTTTCTATAAAAAAGTCCAGATTTTGTCAATATGTCCGGGTATATAACAGGATTATTCAAAATGGTATTTTTTTACACTTTCGAAATATAAATATAGATTTAGTATGAAAATAAATAAAAAGTCATAAAATGTAAAAGTCGCCATCCGAGTATCTATTCTTAGTTAGCCCTTGTACTATCTTGTCACATGAAATTGTATGAAGAAATTATTGATATTTATCTTTCGTCATCTTATTATTAGAAACAATTTACCTCTTATGTAATAAGGTAATTTAATGTAGTTTCTGGAATAGGTTTCACATTTGCAATCGATTAAACAATTCATAAGATAAAACCCGTTTTTCTAAAGCACTGTTCTTTTGTTGTTGTAAACAATAGACTTTTTGATGGGTTTTATTTACGACTTTCGTTCATTGTCAACACTTAAGTATTTTGTTATAGTTAGCAACAGTCTTGAACTTATTAAATACACACACTTTGTCAAACTGCGGCATGTATACGACTGCAAAAAAAAGATGAATGAGTGTCGAAGTTGTGTAATAATTTTTAGTGGCCACTTGAGTCGCGTTAAGAATATCGTATTTTTTTAATGATTTGGCTGCCTAATGTAATATTTTTATTATGTAATCGTTATTTTAGTGTAATAGTGACTAGGTACTATTAAATGATTTTATTATTAAAATGTGTATTTTATTTACATTTCTGGGGCCTTGAATGATAAAAATGGGAAAAAAATAACAACACTCGTTTTTCATTTGAAACTTAATAATTTTATTGTAAACCCAATTACACATAAGTCATACTCTGAATAGAAAAAAATACTGTACAAATTCCGAATCAGTTACAGTTTTATAGGAGTTTCATAGTAAAATAACGAGAAATCGGGGTTTAAACGCAAGGGTACCTAAAAGGGGCGTGGCCTAATCTAGGCCATTTGCAAACATTCCAGATCGTTCATTTGACAGCCTGTCAGTATAAGGGATATACATCTAAGGGCCTGTGCACACCACATTTTTTAAACGCACCGTTGACGCGCGCTTTAGAAACGTGCGTAGACGGCGCAGTTTTGTCCTACAGAGGGTCTACAGGCTGCGTATCGCGTTTGTATCGCTACAAACGCGCGTCACCGGCGCGTTTAAAAAACGGTGTACACAGGCCCTAAGCATTGAAACCACGGATATCTATGATTGAAACGCGCCACTTTCCGTGCCGCCGCCCGTGCCGCGCTGCCACTTGCCCGCTTTGTGTCCGCAGCCTTAGAATAAGACATCCGCGGATTTCCAGTGACGTACCTACTGGAGTTTTTAGTGGGATCACGTTGGAAAATGTCGCACGAATTTTCATTTTCATGAAATTTTGTGAAATAGCGAAATAAAGACTCGTTACCCGTGGTGGGTCCACCCATTACCGGGTCCACGGGGAACGAGCCGAATTAAATTGTATAATTTTAGTAGTGAATTTTGACGGCACGGTTGGCGCAGTGGTTAAGCTATTGACTGCTGCGCTGCGTGTCGCGGGTTCGATTCCCGCATGGAACAAATATTTGTATGACCTACAAGTACTTGTTCCGGATCTGGCTGTTTGTGTATGTAATGTTAAATGTTTGTAAACGCACCCACAATACAGGAGAAATTCCTATAGCGGGGCAATGTTTAAAATAATAATAATATTCTATTTAGTTACGTGTGAGTGCACAAGTGTAGTGAAGGTGAAAATAAGTGACTAACGTGGACTTTTCGTGTTCCCCCAAAAACTCCTAAGGTTGTTGTAAAGTTACTACCGCTTTACAATAACTTGATTTGACTAACCAAAGACGACTATGACTGTTTTGTAACTTATTGCCCGATATCGGGCCATTTCCTTGATAAAAAGAAAAATTACTTGACACTGGCTAAATGCACAAACCGTGCGAAGCCAAAACCCAAAAAAAAGGTTTTTTTTTTAATTAGTGTTTATATCCGACTTAAAAAAAGAAGGCGATTAATTCAACACGTATCTATGTACTGTATTATTATTGGAGCTGAAATTTTTAAGCTGTATGTATGTTACTCACGCCTTTCTCCGAAACTATTAATCAGATTGTGACCATTTTTTTATTGGCTTACGTGAGAATAGTGGAAGTTTCTTAAAACTTTTTTTTTTTTTTTTTGCAAACAAGATGTCCTTACACGCTTGGATCGCGACGCGGTAGGGGTGTGCGTGTACGAGGAGGACAAGGGAGAGGGGCTGGTCTGCCTCCGGTGGCAATGGAGGAAGTGCTGGAGGATGTGGCAGCAGTTGCCGATCGCGGTGGTCCTAGCCGGCGTGGCAGAGGGCGCGCAGGTCGCGCCAACGCCCAACACGAGCGCCCAGGGCCAAGCAAAGTTGATGAGTAAGATTTAATGCTTATTTAACATTGACGTATTAGAAATAGACACTTCATACACGAATATTATAGCACTCAAAACAGCGTAAACTAGGCGGTACGACGGTAAAACGACTTTTGCACAATAAACTGAGAAAAATTGACATAATCAACCTATAACGTTCCCACTGCTGGGACACAGGCCTCCACTGTAAGAGGGAGTGGGCCGTAATCCACTACGCGGGCCCTGTGCGGGTTGGTACATGTCACATGTCTTCGAATTTTGGTTCTAGGACATGCCGGTTTCCTCACGTTATTTTCCTTCACTGTTTTGAGAGCAGTGGTGTTTATTTATTTATTTATTTATTCAGGGACAATAAACAGCTACAATATGTGTTGAAACAAAGAAAAAAAAATATACAAAATATTAACAATATTGCAGCCCACTACATTATCCGCATATTAATAAGAGAAAATTCATGATGATAATGAGTGCCACTAGACAGGTAGTATATAATTTAAAACATCACAATAATAAAAATAAAAAAAATATTAATTACATCATGCAAAATTGAGATTCCAAATGATTGATTGCTTGGAAAACAGTAATAATTAACACTAATAAAATACACACACACTAACAAAAATAAAAGTCTAGACTAGTTTACATTCCTAATAACATTATTGGCTAATAAGAAGATTAACAACATTCCATTTAAATTTGGATTTTGAGCATACAAAAATATCAATATTAACAAAATTACAATTATAAGATTCAACCATTCGACGTATAGGGCAGCGCAAACCAGAATTAGTTCGACATGTATTGACAGCAAATAGGGTACCTGCACGGATACTACGTACATTAACAGTGCGTGGAACTACATAACATAGCTTGCTCGTGAGATCGATACAGTCAAAATCACCATGAACAATACCATACAGTACAGAAGCCTCTAGATACTTACGTCTAGATATTAGGTTGACCTGCCTATATTTATCGAGCAATTGTGAGTATGACAAATACGTTTTGTGGCATCTGTAATGCATGGCTCGCAGAAACTTTCGCTGAACTTTTTCAATCTCGTCTATGTATTTCTGGTAAAACGGGTTCCAGATAGGAACGGCATATTCTAATTGTGACCGCACAAGAGCCTTATACAGGTAAAGGTATGTAGAGACCCGCTTGAACTCGGTGGCCGATCTCATAACGAAACCATACATCTTAAATGCTTTATTTACAATATTTTCTACATGTTGGTTGAGGGATAGCTTATCATCAATTAACACACCAAGGTCTCTCACAGTAGATACATTACTGAGTGTTGTGTCGTGCAATGAGTACTTAAAGTTAATAACTCTTTTATTCTTAGTGAAATTGATGCAATTGCACTTGGAGAGACTAAGGTGTAGCTTATTATTTAGACAGTAGTCAGTGAGACTGTCCAGATCTTGTTGAAACAGTTGACAATCCTCAACAGTCTGTATAGACCTATAAGCTTTTAAATCATCAGCATATACAAGAAAATTAGTATTTTTAAAACATTTGCTTATGTCATTGATATACATATAGAATAAACAATAGCGGTCCCAAGATTGAGCCTTGTGGAACACCCGAGGTTACATGCACTGCATAAGACTGATGACCATTCACGACAACCTTTTGTGTTCTATTTTTAATATAGGATGAGAACCAGCGAAGCAAATTTCCTCGTATACCATTATACGCAATCTTATTTAGTAGAATTTCATGGTCGACCTTGTCAAAAGCTGTTTTGAAGTCTGTGTAAACAGCGTCAACTTGTAACCGCCTGTCCATATTTTCAAAAAGATAGTTGGAAAAAATTAATAAATTAGAAACAGTCGACCGTCGCTGAACAAACCCATGTTGCTCTGGGATGATGACGCTATGTAAGATTGGATAGATTTCATTGTGTACGAGTCTCTCAAAAAGTTTTGACAAGGTCGACAGTATCGAGATAGGCCGGTATTGCTCTACGTCATGTTTAGAGCCATTCTTGTGTACAGGCGTGATGTTCGCCTGTTTCCATTCATCCGGGAAAACACCTTCGCTTAAACATTTATTGTAAATAATAAAGAGTGGCTTACAGATACTGCTAGCGGCGGCCTTAAAGAACATAGCAGGGTACCCGTCGGGGCCAGCTCCCTTAGATGGATCTAGTAATTTTAGCTCTACAAGTATTTTACCTTCTTCAATATGCAGGTTATCGATCAAGCTAACATTCGCATCACAGTGTGTAGGCGGGGTCCAGGCGGACAATGAGGGTGAACTCGGTTCAAACACAGACTGAAAAAAGTCTGAAAACATATTACAAATCTCTTCAGGGGCACTTGACTTAGTGTTTTGATAGTGCATATTAGATGGAATACCAGATTTATTTTTGCGATTTGAAATATAAGTCCAAAAGTACTTAATGTTTGTGGTAAGTTTATCTTCAACTGATTTAATATAGTTAGAGTAGCAGGTCTTACAGGCTTCTTTGAAGGTTACTCTGTATTCCGAGAACTCATTGTAGTCTTTGATGTTCTTAAATTTTTTCCATTTGACCCAGAGACGCTGTTTTCTCTTGTAAATTTTTATTAATTGTGCTGAGAACCAAACTGGAAAATCAAGTGTCCGAGACTTAACACGCGGCACATTGCGTTCAATAATGCCACCGAGAACATCATAAAAGCATTGCACGGCCTCTTGCGATGGAAGGCGCTCCAGCAGGTTAACCCATTCAACCTCACTGATTAGTTTATTAATCACCTCATAGTTAGCTTTGCGAAAGTCATGTTTACTCAACGTTTTCCTTTTCCCCCCCAGTGGGTTCCCGCATTGTCGTTGCGGGGGGGCTCAGTAGCCGTGGTCCGCTCCCACGGTGAAGCGAAGAGGAACCCCAAGGTGGGGCCGCTCGTCAGGGCTTTTGTCTCCAAGCCGACGACGTAGCGGCCAGAATGTAGGTTGCGGTGAGGTGCACCGCAACTGAGGCGGGCCGCGGTGTCGAATGGGAGGCATCGCGGCTGAGGATTACAGGCTGCGGAAGAGGAGGAGTGCCGGTACTTCTGAGTAGCGCTCTTCCCTTCCGTGGCCTGGACGGGGCCGCCACCGTTTGATGGCGGACGCGGTGGGGCCGCAGGGGAAGAGGAGTGTCGGTATAGCGTTGGCCGCTCTCCCTATCCCCTGCGGCCGAAAAGTGGTAGGCGGCGGGGCCACTGTGCTGACCCGTCGCAGGGGGACCAAGGGCGCCAGACACGGGTTCGTCTGGGGCCCTTTTGTTACTTGGTTCCTGGGGTGGTCACGGCGTGCCACGTGTCCTGGTGCGCCGAACTGGTGGGGTCCGCAAGGGCCGATGCCTGCCAGGGTTGCGGGTTGTTCGAAAGAGATACCGCGGCCCCTGGCACACAGGCAACTGAGGGAACACGGGTGGGTTTTAGTCAGTAAAAGTCTGACACGCCCTCCTGCTCCACCCAGAGCAGGAGAAGTTATTTGATGATTTCCCACCGTCAAAAAAAAAAAAAAACGTTTTCCTTTTAAGAGCTCGTGTGGAGACACGTATGGAGGCTGTAGCAACAAACGGAGGATGATGTGTGTCTATAGGTAGTAGTGAGTCTAATGGAGGGCTTGTAGTAATAGTGGCGTTCGAAACAAACAAATCTAAGATTTTCCCATTACCATTAGGTATATTATTAAATTGGTATGCATTCAGGGTAGACATGAGCTGTGCCAATTGAGAACATACAGGGGAAGTTCCAGACCATGACATACCAGTAAGCTGATGTGACCCAATAGACTGACCAGCATTCCATGTAATCACAGGAAGATTGTAGTCTCCAACAATAGATATATTTTCGACATATGGCTCATTTAACATGTCCTGTAGTGTATCAAAGTGAGACGTATATATATCGGTAGTAGCCCAAGGAGGCATGTACACAGCACTTACTACATGCATTTTAGAGCTATTATCCTTACTCGGAATACCAACCGTAAGATGCTCAATGCTCGTCGGTCGACCCGGAGTGTCAAGCAAACATGACCGGAGTCCACGCAACACCGCGACCAGAACCCCACCACCATCACGTTTACAAGTTGTGTCGCGATCTCGATCACAGCGGTACACAACGTATCGAGGATCCACAAACTCACAGCTAGCAATATCGGGTATAAGCCACGTCTCGGTCAATATGATTATGTCATATGAAAACGACAGAATACTCATATACAAGGTATTTAATTTGGTTCTCACCCCTCTGCAATTTTGGTAGTAAATAGTTATGTCGTCATTATCCATTAAACAAAGTCACTAACATAAATGTGTATAAGGCAGCTGGTATTGTGCACATAGGGTCCAGTCGTAATTCAAAATGATAGCAGGTTGTGAACATATTTACAAATAGATATACCATGTCGTACTCACACCGGAAGATCAGCATAATGTCAGAAAAATACAATATAAAGGAATGTAAAAAATAGTACATTTTGGAATAACACTGAATAGCAATTAAAATCATTAATAAATCGTTGGAAAATGATAAAATTAAAACAATTAAAGAAACATGCAACACAAAACAATTATAATGATAAATCAGCTCAAGCAATGAATACACGAACCCATGCAGATAATATTTCGTAGTTATAACGGGGAAGACGATAAAGAGGAAGCAGTTATTCAGATGTCTTCTTTTTAATTTTACTGAGATCATTGTCTCCACGTATAGCAAACGCGGTTGCACCATCACGCTCGCGTACCAGTATGGTACCATTTCTGATCCATACGTATTTATGATTATGGCTGTTTGCAACTTCTCGAGTTCTACGAAACAACTGCTTTCTCTTTAAGGTTAGGTGCTCATTAATATAAATAGATGTGGACATACCCGAGACACCAATTTGATCAGTCTTCAACGAGTTAGCCTTACGGTACGCGCTGAGCAAATTGTCTCTCTGTAGGCGAGAGGTGAACTTTAAAATAATATTCTTTGGTCTTGTGCTTTGTTGATGAGCGTGAGGCACTCTATGTACAGCGACAACGTCATTGAGTAAAATTGGAGATTTAAGGACGTTCCCTATGGCCTCAATGATGGAAGGTAAGTTTTCATTACGCCTATCAGGCAGGTTACATATCTCGACATTACATTGTCGAGCCTGCTGCTCAAGAACGTCAATCTTAGTTTCAAGGCTACAAATCGTTGACTCAAACTCAGCTGACGATGTGTTACAGCTCAAATCATCAACACGCTTTTTGAGGATGTCGTGCTCTGCTATCTGGTTCTGGGAGCTGGTTTGCAGGTCATTAATGTCATCACGAAGGGTGGACACTTCTTGTTTCAAGAGGGTTTGCTCTGTACGCAACACTTGCAAATCTTTCTGGATGCAAGTCAAGGTGGACCTGATGTCGTCACGTATTTGGAGCATATCCTTGTTCATATCAACTCGCCATTGGCTAAGAGTTGCTTGTAGGTTTATTGTGAATGCCTCAAAGTCTGTGGAGTTTGAAGGGTGCGACGACCTATCAGTGATCAGTGTCCTATTAACGCCAAGACTGGTGGACGAACTCAGTTGACTATGATCTAAATTATCACAGGACATATCCATGGTGTGGTCATCAGCTAGAAGCTCAGTGTAGCTGCGTACGGGAGTGTTTATGTTCGACCTGGCCCGCCGTGTTACGTTTGAACATGAAGGACACTTCCAAGCATCCTTGTATTCGTCTTTTAGACCTACAAACTGGCTCAAAGTCAAACTCAAACACTCGTAGTGGTATTTTCCACCACACACCGAGCACTGAAGAATATTATGTTGTATATTATTATATGTATTGTTGAAATCATTTACACAAAGTAAAGCGCATTTCTGGGTTCGTATCTACGACTCGTAAGTCGCTTCCGTTGCCACTGGGCCATCACTGCACCCGGGAAAAATTTGCCTAGCCTGATTTCAATTAAGAATCTGTAATACATTTCAAAGCTAAACTGGACTTATTTATCCTAATAATATTATAAATATGAAAGTTTGTTACTCAATCACGCAACAACGGCTCAACGGATTTGTATGAAATTTGGCACACAGATAGCTTATAACCTGGATTAACACAGGACCATTACCATTTATGCCGTAATACGTTCCCGTGGGATAATTTTCGAACTCCACGCGGGCGAAACTGCGGGCAAAAGTTAGTTCATAAATAAATAATAGCGCTGGTAGACGATGCGATGCGACGGGTTGGGTCGGGAGAACAAGAATTTCACGCGAACGGAGTCGTGGGCAGAAGATAGTTATAGATATACTTACACCACATGAAAAAAAAACGCGTATTATTAACATACCATCTCGCCTGTATTCTCCACAGGCCAGGCCAGATAGAGTATGAGTACTTAAGGGGAATCTAGTCGCGGGCTCGAACTCACTCGTGGGCCTGGCTAAAAAGCACGCTGTCTCTCCAGGCATCGTGTCCAACAAAGTTAGTATCAGTGATGAGCAGTTACACGCTAGTCTACACGCACAACGTTATTGAGTGAGATGCGTGATCATTTATTAAAACAGGCGCGTAAAAAATTACGAAAAGTCCTTCGGAAGATCAGGTTTTATGCAGGTTTTCACTGCATAAATCAATTGCCAAAAAAAATTATTGATCGATATTTGATCTTTGTCGGTACCGACTTGATTTTGGAGATTTTACACTTCTTTTATTACTTAAACACGCCCAAAGTTAGGTAAGATTAGCAAGAAAAACTAATCTTTGTTAGCTCCTATCTTTTTATTTTAGTATTCTGTTTCCGCACAGACAATAATAATAATGAAAACAAACCATACCATGTTTAATTTTTGATTTACATTGTCAAACAGTGGAGTAATACACTCCCGAAGTTTGTATGGAAAAAATGTCGACTAGATCCACCTTAAAGTCCCATCTAATAAGGGGCGAGCCTAATGCTACAAATCCAGGCTCCGGACTGCTACTGAGCAATTCCTGATAGATAACCCGATAACACTTGCTCGGCCTGGGAATCAATTCTACAACCACTAAACCAACGACGCAGTATCGCAGTGTCTCATTTCTAGCGCTACAAGGTTACTGTGGCCCGAAGTCAAAGTTGGAAGTAACTCCGCCATCTTGTTTTTTTGAATAGAGAGTGACATTTCACAAAAATCTCACAAACGTTTACCAACAGCCCGTCAACGTCAAAGCGGCAAAATATCCTTGTAACAATAAACTTCTTTTTTTTTCTTTTAGCACCCCTTTCACAGAGCTTGGCATGAATCGGAACCCGGAGGGTCCCATATGTATCACCAGCTCGATAGAGCTGACGAATGCCCCTCAAGTGTCCGTTAGATCCAAGCAGGAGCTGGATCAGTGTATACGGTAAAGGTACGCGTCCATTGGCCCGCGCCGGACGCACCGCACGCACGGCCCGCAATGGATTGAACGGATTTGCCGATGGCATGCGTCCACTGTATCCGGATTTTTTGTTTAGTTTCGAGTTTTTTCTTATCGTTGAGTTACAATAAACCTTAGAGTAAGTATATATTTAATCATAGTTAATAATCAACCGCCCCGTCTAAAAGGCTAAAAAGTTTGTGCCAAGATGGCCGACTGACAGCACCCTTCTTATTTGATTATATAACTAGAAATTTTAAAATAAATTTATTCAACTTACTCAGCTCAAGTAAAACAAAACTTCACGTGCGGCAGTGGGCGATGCCAGCGGCGAACTGATTTGTGTGACGTCACCGGCACGCAACGCATTTTTTGTTCATATATATCTTTCGATGCGGGCAGCGTGGATAGTGGACGCATCGCTATGTAAAATCATACAAAGTAAACTAAAATACGTTGCGTGCCGTGAGTGCGATGCGTCCGGCGCGGGTCAATGGACGCATACCTTTAGTGTTTTTTTAGGCATGCGTTTAAATTAACTTCAAATCATTCTGCAGCGTGGATAGTGGACGCATCGCTATGTAAAATCATACAAAGCAAACTAAAATACGTTGCGTGCCGTGAGTGCGATGCATCCGGCGCGGGTCAATGGACGCATACCTTTAGTGTTTTCTTAGGCATGCGTTTAAATTAACTTCAAATCATTCTCATTTACTAACCCAACAAATGTTATCAAACACTCTAATGTATTAATTTCGCCTCTTTTTGTAAATACAAGTAATTCCTATTGAGGGGCCCATGCAGTAACTGTGGCCACCTTGGATGTAGCGGTCGCTGGATATTTCCAATGTTGCCGGATGACCTTACCTAATCCATTTGGCTGGGGGTTTCCTAGCTTAGTTACTGCAGTGCTTGTCGCGTGGTTGGCCACAGGATGTCATGGATGACACACACGTGTGTTGTCATGGATGCAGGATGACTGCACAGAGTACGACGTTCGTACTAAGCTCCAAGGTATTGTCGCTCGGAAAGGCCCTTTGTTTGTCTAATCATAAAAATATTTTTGCAGTGCCGGGCCATTGGAGCATGCAGCTACGTACGACCTAGACAAGGAGGACAGAGATGAGACTAAGACTGATCACTGTGATCTTGTAAGGAAAGTGGTGAGTGTGTCACTGCCGGGATCTCTTCAAAGCATACCCCGTTCATGCAAAACGCCAGTCCCAAAGGTACCATCTGGTGTTACTATAAAGAAAAGAAGAAAGAGAAAAAGAATTTTAGTACAAAAGGTAACCGAAGGTAGCGAACTTGATTCTGATCTTGACGTCTATCTGGATCTGGACGAAATCACTTCCTCCGTGGGCATGGGTAGAAATATCCCGGACGACGATGACTTGGATGAGTCTGTTAGTAAAATCGTTAATTCGACAGAGAGAGTAATGGATGATGCCATCGATCAACTGATTGGCGTGCGTAATAATTTCAACTGGCGCGCTGATTTTGATACATTCCAGAGTGTTCCCGAAGATTTTACTGGTCCTAGCCCAGGGCCTATTGAAGACTACGATACGCCCTATGATGCCTTCACTGCTATTTGGAGTAATGACATCGTTGAGAGAATAGTCATTGAAACCAATAGGTATGCCAAACAGGTGATAGATGAGAAAAAGAAAGCAGGAACATTGAAACCGTCATCTCATCTTCGCCGTTGGACTGACACTGACAGAGATGAGGTTTACATGTTTTTTGCATTACATATTCTTCTGGGGTTAGAACAACGGACCACACGAAGGGAAATCTGGAAGTCTTATGGCTATTTCCAGAAGCCTACATTCCGATTGACGTATAGACGCTTCTTATTACTGAACAATTTCTTTCACTTTGAGGACAATTCTGGTACAAGTCAAGATTTGCTTCAAAGTAAAGGGATTGCGCTCACAGCAAAGTTGCGCAAAATAAATCCAATTGTTGAACATTTGAATCACAAGTTTTCTAACTTGTATAATTTGCATGTCGATGTAGCTATAGATGAGTATTTGACCAAGGGTCGCCTGTCGTGGATTCAAGCAATTAGGTCGGAGACCGCCTGGGATGGTATCAAGTCCTATGAACTTTGGGATTCGAGTACTGGATATTTATACAAGTTCGAGATCTATACAGGGAAGAACAATAAACAAGGTCATTTTGCGTCTCTCAGTGAGGCACTGGCTGAAAAGAGTACGCAAATCGTGATGGACTTGCTCACAGGCTTAGAGACTCGAGGTCACTGCATAGCGATGGACAATTTTTATAATTCTCCAGCTTTAGCGCGGCATCTTAAGTCTCTAGGCTTCGATTGTTTGGGAACTTTGCGCTCAAATCGCAAAAATGTACCATTGGAGATCAAGAATGTTCCGAAGAATATGGCGAAACAGACCACCATAGCTCGCCATTGTGGTGACGTTTCATGTATTGCATGGAAAGACACAAAAAAAGTGACTATGATCTCCACCTACCACACCAGCGCATCGTGCATAGGTCGTAAAGCTGGTCGGGACCTTCTGCAGCCCGTTGTTATAAGGGATTACAACAATATAATGAAAGGGGTTAATCTGAAGAATCAAAACCTCGCAATGTATTTTTTTGAACAAATGAGAGTAAGGAGAGGTCTGAAATGGTATTTGAAAATCTTCATAAGGTTGCTTAATGTTAGTGTGCGCAACGCTTACATTCTCCTGTCAGGTTCCCTGTCTCGTCGACGTATACCTCTTCTTACAGAGTGTGCTTTCCGAGAAGAGCTCGCCAACTCTCTCGCGGCGAAGCGTCTCCCGTCACCAGAAAGAATTATTGAACTTCCTGAAATAACTCCTGTCATTCCTGAAAGAATTATTATCAAAGACAAGTACACCCGGCTAAGGAAGGACATCGTTCACATTCCTAAATACCACACCGTCGACGCTGACCGGTGGCGTTGTTACATTTGCCACCGTAGAGGCATCCAAAAAATGGTATATTCTTCATGCGTCACCTGTAATGAGTTTATATGCTTCGAAGGTTGTTGGTCAGATTGGCACTCTCTCATAGAACTCCCCGAAGTAAAAAAAAAAGTTAGTTGTCGGAAAAGGAAGATTTCTGAATAATAAGTATCTTTATCGTTTGAAAATGTCTATGTACCTACCTACTTAGATTGTTTTTGTATTTGAGTTTCGTTTTTCTCAAATATTCTTGTTGTTTTAATGTAAATATATTTTATAATGTTTGTGATATCCTTGTTTTAATTCCTCAACTTTCAAATCAAATAAAAATATTTTATTTCACATAAAGCTACACATTACTACGGTTGCCGGTGTAGAAATATTTAAATAAAGTACAATTCCCATTAAAAAAGCTTAAAGTAAATTAATTTGAAATGACAATGGGTACCAATTTTTTTTTATTGGTACAATGTCAATACAATTAATTAGAACAATACCAAAATATTTATGAATGAAATGTCAAATGCCTTAAAATTATAAAGTCAATCCACACGCACTGAGTAGGTACCTACTGATAACATGTCAAAATTTATAATTAAAAATCGTCAACTGAATAAAAACAGTTGTCTAAAAGCCAGGCAAATTTTGTTTTTAACCGACTTCAAAAAGGAGGAGGTTATCAATTCGTCGGAACCTTTTTTTTTTTATGTATTTTCCCCGATTACTCGAAGATGGCTGGACCGATTTGGATTTTGTTTTTTTTTGTTTGAAAGGGCATACCTCCCAGGTGGTCCCATGATCATCAAGTCAGGATCTGATGATGGGATCCTGGAGAAATAGAGAGAACTCTTCAAATTTTATAGGCACACAAAGCGATTTAGATATTTTTTGGGAGAGTACTTTCTCGTAGAGGTCTCATTTCAATTTGGTGAAGATTTGATGAAGATCTTTGGAGATAGGCAACGGAACTCCTCAATAAATGATAGCAAATGGACTGGGATTGCTGAAATCTCATCTCTGTCTATTGCTTACACCAGTTCATAACATAACATCACGCCAGTATGCTGTGAAGGGGTAAGCACATGCGAACCACTAAAAAGTGAAAAATAAAAACTTTTTCCAAGAAAAAAACAACCGACTTCCAAAAAAACACTACAAAGTGAAAAATAACTTTAATTTCGGAAGGCGGTGACAAAAAATTCAAATACAGCTCCAAAGACACCGACTTTGTAGTGTTTTTTTGGAAGTCGGTTGTTTTTTTTTTTGGACAAGTTTTCTTGGATTTATTAGTAGGCAGCACTCTGATGCGTGAAGGTTAATTGGTGAAAAAAATTTGATTGCCATGCAATTGGAATTTGAAATTTGTTTGTAATGGGTACCTACGTACAACTCCCGATCCCGGTTATCATACCTATATGAAAGAAGAATAATGAATCATAGGCATTACCCATAGAGTTGGTCGCATAAGCAAATCTTGTTTAAATATTTTTTTGTACCTAACTACTTTGATCTGTAGAAGTTTGTCCAGGTAGGTATTTCAAAACAAAAATAACTCTCAATCTCAAAAATCAAATATTTTATTGCACTCATGTGGTAAGTAAAATCAGCCTAGAAAATGTTCCCACTACTGGGACACGGGTCACACACGCCTCCTTTCGGTAAGAGGGAGGGGTGGGATGAACACTAAGGGCACAGCAATTACAAAGTATTATAATTATTTTATGATTAAAAAAAGAGCTACAAGTAGTTAGTAGTAGTAAGTGTATTTGTTTTTTTTGAGTCTGGGAAATCATGAAATAACTTCTCCCGCTCTGGGTGGAGCAGGAGGGCTTGTCAGACTTTTACTGACTAAAACCCACCCGTGTTCCCTCAGTTGCCTGTGTACCAGGGGCCACGGTATCTCTTTCGAACAACCCGCACCCCTGGCAGGCATCAGCCCTTTTGGACCCCACCAGTTCGGCGCACCAGGACACATGGCTGGCCGTGACCACCCCAGGATCCAAGTACCCTTCAGTTGGTGCTGACATCACTTTGAGGCGCGCGTCGAACTCAACGCGCCGTCGACCCAGGCTTGGTTGTTACCGGACAGCGAGCTACCCATTAGGTACTCGCCGTCCGCAAGCCCGCGCTTACGGTGGCCGGTAATCAGCCTGGAATTTCCGACGTCCAGGGCGTCTCTTGCGGCGACTAAGGCCGTGAGGACGCATTATACTGCCTAGTAGTAAGGGTTAGGCAGTGGTGTACCGTGTACCCATAGTAGCTACACCCACTTTCACTATTTACCTATGTTTAAGTCCCATGTAACAGGGGTGAGCCTATTGACATCAACCGGACACAAATCCAGACTACGGGCTGCAGAATTAAAAACCCAACAATACTTTGGCCGACCCGGCGATTCGAACCCAGCACCCTAATTGCGTAAGTCACGATTCATCTTAAATTGTTTCGTTCTGAAACAGATGGCTAAACCATTGCTTCATTATGTTCGAAAAATGTGTCTGCTCAACCACGTAAATAATGCAATGAATATTGTTGAACTGTCAAAATGAACCTGATTATGATTAATCGCGTTTTACGCAATTAGGGAGCTGGGGGCCGATTCTACTAACAAATTTGTTAAAAAAACGCAATAGAACCGCAACCGAATCACCACTTTTAAGCGTTTTCGCATTCTACTAAAATGAACAACGGTCCAGCTGCGACACAGCTGCGGTTACGTTTTAGTTACGCCAACGATCGATTGAAACAATGTCAAAACCTATTCTACTAACAAAATCGAACATGAGCGTGACGTTTACTATAGGACAAAGTTAATGATAAAATTATGATCATTATGTCTTTTAATTATAGAAAATACTTTTAGTGCCACATATTCGTGTTTAGTAACATTTTTAGATTCAACTTTTTTCTTTGTGGTATTAATAAAACATATTATTTTGGCATGTTGGTAACGCGGGTTACCCGCTGTGTTCCCGCTACAGTTCAGTTGCAATTCGTTTTAAGTTTAGTTTCAATTTTGCTTATAAAATAGTAGAATGACTTTTTATGTAACTATCGAACGGCGATCGAAATCGAACTGTTGTGGAAACACAATTTAACGTGTAACGTTGCAAATTAGTAGAATCGGCCCCCTGGACCTCAAGCTCAACAATATAGCGCTTTCGACCACAAGATCAACAGGGTACTAGTAAAACCAGCGACCTGGGGCCCAAGTCTGCTATTTTTATAAATTCGTCATTCCAACACTATCCCATTGTTATTCATTTGTCATTAAGTTCGTACTATGCCAAATTCATAATGGTCGATCATTGGTCGGTCAATGGTGTCGTAAGTAATAGAATTGTGTTATAAAATGGCATTTTCGTATTGCCATTATTATAAAACTCGCTATTAGAAATGATTTTCGAAACACTACTAAGTACTAAATTTCAACCTTTATTCATGCCAGATTTTATTTACATACATATATATTTTTACATATTATTTATTAGTGTTTTATGCAATCTAAAGTAATAGGAAGTTCGTAAATTAAGTCAGTCATTCATTTGTCATTATGTACGAGATTACAAATAAATGCTATTTCTTTCAATGGAGTGTCAGTGGCTGACCATTGGAAAGTCATAATGACGCCATTTTATTAGTAGACTACCAAACTTGTCAATAACAACAATTATGAAATCAATGATAGACCATTCTGACACTATTGTAATAGCAGACTTGAGGTCCAGTAATATGGTCGCTGAGTAAAACAAAAATAAGTACCATTTATTATAGCGTTAGGAAAAAGAGGCTCGTAGAAGCAGGAGTGCAAAGCACTTTATTTCAAAGTTATGTTATAACTTTTTTTGATAGATGTTAAGACAGTACTAAATACTGAGCTATACGAAATAAAATTAATTTTATTTTAAATATCGCTTTATTTATAATAACATCTTTACCACACATTACAAACTTACAATAAAACCAAAGAATGAAACAAACAATCAAATTATGAGTTGAAGAAGAAGAAATTTCAACAGCGTAGGTATTGTGTTGTAAGTTATTTAAATTAAAATTTTGCATAAAAAAATATCTTTTATTTCCTTTAGTCTTAGTTAAATTTTTATCATAATAGGGTATTACACTCAGTTTTGAAAAGTGTCTTAGCTAATTAGATTCTAGAGTGCCAATAAACCACAAAAAACACGACATTTTTATTTAATTGATTAGTGCCATAAAAATGCATTTAAATTTTACATTTTCAATTTTCGCGCGTAATTTGACAAAAACGCTGGACGCAGTAGACGCCATATTGCTCTGTGGGTATGACGTCAGTTTGCTAAAAACAAATGCGCTTATATTTTGTATGACAATTGTTTATAATTAAAAAAAATGAGTTATTTTACTACCTACCTACTTAGCGTTGGTTTGCTGTTCCTGAATGCAAAATATTATTTAAATAAAAATTACTTTTGTTACGAAAATAATAAAAGTAACTAGGTACTTACAAAGTTGCTCAGTTGACATGCCGTATGACGAAATAACATTTCGACTACTATTTCTGTTTTTTCTCCGTGTATTTCATGGTGTTCAAACACAGATTTAAAAAACTGAAATCTTTAAATTGCATTTAAAAATTTATTTTGTTGTTTCATGAACTAAAACTAACATTTTCCGACTGCATTTTGCCTAAGCTATCTCAATAATATATTTTTTGATTTTTTCTCGTATAGAGTAAAATAGGTACCCTATTTGATTGTTTGTTTCATTCATTGGTTTTATTTAGTCACTAAACGTTCTCCGTATTGTTCACTCCTGCTTCTTTTAGGCATTGACACTTTAATTTTAAATTGGAATGAAATAGGTAATTATATAAGCCACATAATATTAAAAGAGAAATAGTTAAAATAATTACAATAAAGTATGACAGCTGGTATATAAATAGATTTTAATAAATTTGGCAGTAGGTAGGTATAGGTACGTTAAGATTTTTTTTTAACTTCTGTCGAATACTATAAATGGAGTACTTATTTATCTAGTACTTACTTACTTACTCAATATGAAATTATCACGTCATTACTTACTTGTTTTTATTTATATCGGTAAGTAGGTAAGTAAGTAGGTACAATACCTACAATAAGTAATACATTTTTCATTCTTATCATACCAAGATATCTTATTTCGAGATAAATCTTTAGTATAAAATGTAGAGACAACGATTGTACCTACCTACCTATATTTCTATACCTACACCGACAAATTTTAATGGTGGTTTTCCTGCAGCGAAATGGTTTTGTCTTGGTAATACGATCGTTTTCTATAGATACAAATAACATATTAGAAACAAAAAATGGCAGATTAACCATTGTGAAAAATCACCACGTGCGAGAGTTTATTTTGCTCTTCCCTTTATCGGCGGCGGCGGCGGCGGGTGCGATTCGAGTAGTACCTAGGACCTACATACCTACAAGTTATTATTGATTCTCACGTTTTCGATTTAATGAATATTTTTATATTATTTTAAGACAAAAACATCTTCATTTTTTTACTATTACTATATGCTTCGAAAGTACTCCTTAAAGCAAGTTGTTCTACTGCGGGAAAACGACCATTTAAATTTCTCGTTTATTTGGTCACTTTTTTAATATTTAAGTATTTACTTATTTAACATAAATCGAAAATCTAAGATAGCGGACTACCTAGCGGTGATTAAGTAATTAAGACTAGTAAGTACAGACGCCAGCACTTCAAGCTACCCCTATCTGAGCATATGGTTTATGTTCAATTGGGAAAATTTGACAGATTGGGGTAGCTTGGTGTGCTGGCGTCTGTACATACCTAATCATCATCATCATTTCAGCCGAAAGACGTCCACTGCTGGAAATAGGCCTTCCCCAAAAAGGGGGTTTGGCCATAATCGCCACGCTTGGCAGGCGGGTTGGCGATCGCAGTATGGTGGTAAAATGCATAGAGAACGCTGCTGCCCATTCTCTAGTAAGTCTTTTAGTCGCCTTCTACGACACCCACGGGAAGAAATGGGATGGTTCTATTCTCTTACGTCCGGCACCACACGGAACCCAGTAGGTACAACAAAGCATAACTAGGTTCACAGACTCTAAATATACATAAACTCGAAAAACATTAAGTTCCTACTCTCCTGGAGCAGGCAGGTAAAAATCAGTCGATGGGTGACGTAAATTCGGCACAGTCGCTCACTGTACGAATCTCGGTGTACGAACGCGCGTGAGTTTCGAAATAAATAATAACATTACAAAATGAATGGTTCGGAATGTCGACGACAGACGTGCGCAGTCAGCGTCCTAGAAAAATGTACTGTGAATTGATAGAAATAATGTGCAATTCAGCGTGGCACGTGACATAATCGCCTGGACGATCGTCCCTTCTCTCTCTTACACGCGCGCACGAATACACCTCGTACCGTCCGCGTGATAACAAAAAGAGCGAGGTGGTGTAGCGCGCGTGTGTGTTAGAGGGAGCTAGAAATAGAGCAATATGAATCACTCTGAATGAAAAGCAGTGTCACTTGGGACGTGACATCAGGGCTACGCATGTTCGTTTTATTTCTTAATTTCGTTAAATTGTTTACTAGTAATGGCGAATTTAACTTGTATTGCACTCAATTGTACGTCGTCTTCAAGAAACAATCAGGATTTGAAGTTTCATCACATTCCCTGTGATGAAGAAAGGTAAGAATTATCTTTTAGAGGTTAACCTTGTATTTATATTTTTCATTCAGTTTGCAACTTTGATTCTAGCGTTCTTGAAGCCAATGATTTGATTTGATTCATGGCAATGCTTCGAGCAAGATATTCAGTCACGTTATCGGAGTTGTTTTTTTATTGGATTAGGTTAAATGCAATTGGTCGATTGCAGAGGTGGCGACCGCTGTGATTGCTCAGTAACAGAATGATACAGGACGTTTAGATAAGATTTAAAACTTTCCAAAAAAAAAAAAACAACCGACTTCCGAAAAAAACACTAAAAAGTGAAAAATTACTTTAATTTCGGAAGTCGGTGACTTTGGATTTGTATTTGAGTTTAATGTCACCGCCTTCCGAAATTAAAGTAATTTTTCACTTTTTAGTGTTTTTTTCGGAAGTCGGTTGTTTTTTTTTTTTTGGAAAGTTTTAAATCTTATCTAAACGTCCTGTATCATTCTGTTACTGAGCAATCACAGCGGTCGCCACCTCTGCAATCGACCAATTGCATTTAACCTAATCCAATAAAAAAAAACAACTCCGATAACGTGACTGAATATCTTGCTCGAAGAAAAAGTTTTTATTTTTCACTTTTTAGTTATATTACCTATCCCACACCAATTCGAAATTTCATCATCCTTAGTCATAACAATGCATAATTATGCGATCGCAGCAATCGCGGTTGATTTGCTGTTATTTTTTGAAGAGTTCATTTGTCTGTCTCCGAAACGCATCATCAGATCTATATGAAATTGAAATGGGACCACACGAGAAACACCAGCTTTCAAATAAAAAAATGATCAAAACGGACGGTTCACCCAGTCGAAAGTTCTGAGCCAACAAACATTAAAAAAACACAGTCGAATTGAGAACCTCCTCTTTTTTTGAAGTCGTTTAATAATTAATTGCACGCCGGATAGTGTCATTATCAGTGATAGGAATAGGTAGTGCCTATTTGCCTAAACTTCGAAGAACAGAGACAAGAAACGGAGACTTCCTTAGGACTAAATTTTTTCCGAGACATCTGTCCCGAAATTTCGTGACAGCACATAAATACATTTAAAAAAAATGTTATTTGGAATAAGTAATTCGTCTATATTTACCTAAAGTTTGCGACTAGATATATCATAATAAAATAATAACATACACAGTCGTTACAACCATAAAATTTTCTGATTTTTTTTTTCTATTGTTTTTGTATCCCATGGGAACTATACTTTTTTTTAATAGGAAGTAGCATATGTGCTATTCCACACCTTAATCTATATCACTACCAAAATCAGCATTTTCAGTGGAATTGAGTAATGGACATCCATACAAACTATCACATTTATAGACAAACTTTAGATAAATATAGACGAATTACTTATTCCAAATAACACATTTTTTTAAATGTATTTAAGTGCTGTCTCGAAATTTCGAGACAGATGTGCCGGAAATAATTTAGTCCTAAGGAAGTCTCCGTTTCTTGTCTCTGTTCTTCGAAGTTTAGGCTAATAGGCACTACCTATTCCTATCACTGGTCATTATGAAAACTCGATAGTACCTACCTACAGACGCCAGCACATCAAGCTAGCCCAAACTGTAAAATTTTCCCAATTGAACATGAACCATAAGCTTATGTTATAAGGATGAAAATCTATCAAAGAAATTTGACAGATTGGGGTAACTTGATGTGCTGGCGTCTGCTACGCTAAAGTAGCCCGCTAAATGATGACTTTTTTTTTGCAATTTGCCGTTCTGCTGGTTGCTGTAGGTACCTACTTAGATACCTACTTCTAATTGCCCCGTTGGTCTAGCGGTCGGCAAGCGCGACTGCTGAGCGTGGGTTCGATATATGAGTATGACGAACGTACGTACTTTGGGTTCTAGGCCATTGTTGACGACTGATAATGAATCATAACGGATGTTCCAATGTAAAATAAATCCCATAAAAAAATCATATCTATCTAAGTATTTAATTCAAATTTTAGTATTTGGTACCTTCGTGTACTTAAAAGCATGCTTCGCGTATTGATTGATTTGTAAAACTATGAAAAGAAACAATCATTCTAGACGAATGAAAAAGCATAAAACAGCGCCTGATATTTTCTTGTTAGCTTAGCAACATGATCAATGTTGCTAACAGGAAACTGTCAGGTGCTCTTTTAAACGTCCTGAAAAGTGAAACCAAGAACTGCAACCTAATTGCATAACTCACGATCAATCATAATTTGTTTAATTTTGACAGTTCAACAATATCCATTGCGTTATTAACGTTGCTGAGCAGACACATTCTTCGAACATACGAGCAACGGATTAGCAATCTGTTTCAAAATGATTCAGATTATGATTAGCTAATTTTGCGTTTCGCAATTAGGGTGCTGGGCCCTAATTCGCTATGACCACTTAACGATTCCTTACTTCGAAACCACGTCAATTCCATAGATCACACACGATATCTGCTAATATCGTATTCTCTATGACACAATTGAATATTGCTGAATAATTGTATTAAATTAATTATTATTGACATTAATCTGGACTTAACTATAATTTATAATATAAAAGAAAATAATAATAATCTTTAATGCATGCTAAATTAGGATGATAAGGGCAGGCGAATGCAATGCTTGTAAAAGGCTGCTAAGCCATAAGTATTAACATCAGATAACACCAACACTGTACACTTAGTTCGCAATAAACGTTTTGACTTTGACAATGAACGGAACCGCGCGAAATGAACGCAAAGTTGGCCTGGTTTGGACTGTCAAAATTCCACACTTGAGAACCGTACGGAATCGTTTTAGTTTGTGTAAAATTCAGCAAATCTTATATTGAAATATGTAAGAAACTATTGTTTTTCGTAATTCTCGTAAATACCTGCATACACAAGGGACATTGTAGCTTTATAACGTATACGCTATTTGTTCGCGACGATGCGTCTCCAAATAGTGTTCAACGTTTTTTCTGACAGTAAATTATCTTTAGTGATAGTTAAACCAATAAACAGTGGTGAATAAGTGCTTAGTATATAAAACCGTAAGTACCACCCCTACAAACCTCATTTAAGTGGGATATATAGCCTTAATTTATACCCCTTTATATTATATAAACGCTGCTTAAAGTTAAGTAATGATTAGCGACTGTTTAACCATACATTTTTGACGTTAATACATCTCTTAACTTTAATCAATGTGTATGAATAAACTCCTCCAGGTAACCTTTAGGTTACCTGGAGGAGTTTATTCGGTTCTGTTCTAACCGAGAACTAGCCCTGGACCTAACTTTTATTAATCTAAATCTAAGATAAAGCCCACTTTATTGAGTTTGTATGTCGTGTTGCTTTAAATAGTAATTCTTAACAGGTATGTTTTTGCCAACCCTCTTTTCAGGGCGCGTCCCGTCCCGAAAATCCACAGACATAATAAACAGTTTCTAGTGAAAATCATAGTTGTAAAGTTTTAAATATCAGATTGTTTTAGGTCTATGGACCAGCCTGACATATCCATAATTAGATTTGAAATCAATTCAGTAGTTTTCGAGGAAATTAACTTATAAAGTAATTTTTATTTAAAAATATCATAATTTTTCAGTTTTCCTCGAAATATTCTTTCATTATGGAAAGATATAGCTAAGATAGATAGATGTCTCAGGAGATGGGGGATTTCATGGGGACTACAATGTTATGTAACATGCTTTATGTATTTCAATAAATTGATGTGTTATAAACGTAATTCTGATGTAACTGTGATAAAATATAGATCAAAAAATAAAACTTTAAAACAGGAAGCAATTAGCGGTTCTCGTTAAGGTAAAGATTGTTGGTAAGTAAGCAACCATGTAATTTCGTACTTTTTTTTAGTCATTAGTCATCGGCAAGTTTCTAATTTAAATCTTTATATAGGTACCTATAAATATGGTCCAATTAGTGTTCCGAAATTGCTTCCTGAAGACTTGTAAGAAACTTGTGTTATTAATCTGGTAAATTACCCCTAGTCAGAGGTTATCTATAATACCCCTTCCTAGTCAGAAGTCGGGAAACTGTTTCTATGGGAAATGTCAAAAACGGTAGGTACATCTGGTGACGTCATGAAGAATGGAAGATAGTAGCCGTCTTGAAGATACCTGAAATCTATAGGTGCAGGACGTCAGCGCCGCGTGGACTGGGAGACCTACACAGCACATTCATACCCAAAACTTTCTTCACATCTTCCTCATTCCTCCGTATCACATGCCCATACCATGACAACCGATTTCCACACAACTTTTCAGCTATCAGTGCCGTTTTTAGAGTTTCTTATAAGTAATCATTTACCAATATAGTGACGCTGTCCTTAGAAGTATTGCATATGTCACGGAAAAGCTCGCCACCTCCTTTAAAGCAAATTAATTCATGACAATGAAGGAAGGAATCTTAAAAACTTATAAGTTTATCGTTACACTATATTTTAATAACTATGAGTGGTTATTTGGTCCGTGTGGGATGGGTACCTACTCTCAAGCGTCATTGTTCCAGCCACTGCGCCGATATTGCGATATTTTATTTATGTATTTATCTCAAATTTTCTTTTGCAGGCGGAAAGAATGGATTAAAGCTTGTAAAAGAACAGATTTAATGAATAAACCACCAAATTTCTTCAAAAACAAATATGTGTGCGGCTTACATTTTTTTAATTATATGTACAAGAACAAATACCTGCAACGATTTGCTACCCCTTCATTACAATTACCTACTTCTAGGGATTCTTGCACACAGACATGGGAATCTATAAACATTTTAGGGCCTACCCCAGATTTAAGTGAATTACCTGCAATATCTGATCTTAAAAAGGTAGAAATTAGAACATCCCATGCACAGACTGAAGAATTTATTCTCTGTGCTAAACAGAATCTAAAAGTTAAGAAAGAAAACGACGTTACTTTTACAGGAGTTAAAGAGCATAATATGCAATGTGAAGAACTAGAAATTGAATCTGAAAGCCAAATAAGAGAAGATATAACAGAACTGACAACAGGCGAAGTTATACAAATTTCAACAGATAATGAACACGAGTCAGAGACCGGGACATCCGAAATGTCCATTGATAAGCTCATACAAATAAACGAAGAGCTTGAAAACCAAATAGGAGAAGAACTAAAAATACCAATTAGAAACGCAACTCAACCTAAAACCGAAAGGTTTCATAAAGAAGTTCAAACTGATAATGTAGATGTCTTTAAAATACCCAAAAATAATAAATGTTTTGAGCAATGTTTACGATGTGGCAAAAATGCGAGTATGCTAGTGCCAAGGAAAGTAAAACCGAAACACCTGATCACACTTAAAGACTTTGAAGCTGCTTGTGAACGGTTCCTAACTCCCGAATTTTGCAAAACTGTTAAAGATCAGATTCAAATAGAACAACAGCTTAAACGGCAGGTTAATAAAAAAAATACATAAGAAAAAACCCCATTGCATGTTAAGAAACTTAATAATTTTTAAAGCCTAAACATAATTATTCTATTGATTGTAGACTTAAATACCTAGTAGCTAATTAGTGTTAAATTTTAAGTACTTAGAGAAAAGTGTTTTTTTAGTGTTAAGAGTGGGTAATGTTTTATTTTTTTATTAAAAAAATAAAATATCTTAAAACTTACTATATTTTATTTATTTTACCATTTATGCACACACATATAAACAGGCAGAGATTATTTCATTTTGTAACTTTTGAAAAGCCTAAAGTGCAGCTCCTCGGCGCACAGTGGGCTGAAACGGGCCGGTAAAGGACTTGGCATTTAAAAAAAAAAAGTTTCTTTTTCTGAAATTTTAAATATTGTGTTGGATTTATCTATCGATTATAAGTAATTATTTCTACGAGGGTCGTTCAGATAGCTTAGTATTTTCGGAGTTATAAATATCCAAAGTAATTTTTGTATGAAGCAAAAGAAAAAAATGTGAAAATCTCGAAATTCTCAAATTTTCTCAAAGAATTGACTCTACGTATGCATAGTACGTATATTTGTCCTATTTTAGCGCCTATTCTCGGGTTGCGATTTTCTGCGATTTGGTCGCAATTTCAAATTTTGTTCTCTATTCCACACCACCATAGAGGTTAAGAACTAGGCGCGTTTTTTTTTTATGTAGTGGTCTCCCCTTTAGGCCTAATCCACTAAGGACTAATAAAATAAATAAGTAAAAATCACAATCACTACTGGCCACTGCACTGTTTTAATTTAATCACTGTCAAGGGTATCCACATTAACGAATGCAAAATTTTCGTATTCGTCATCATCAAATGTTTCCGCTTGTTCAATTACTAATAAACTTTGTGCTTCTACTGACAAAGTTTTATGTTTTCTGCGAAGTTTGTGACGTTTCGCTGAGATGAGTGGATCAGAGCTGGTCAATAAATTATTTAAAATGTCTTCATTTGTAGTTTTTCTACTGCATTTCCTGGAATGGTGTTGGCGGTACCTACGAAAGTCTTTATTTCTAGCTTCAGCAGCTTCTTCAGATAGCTGTCCAATTGGTATTAGACCAAAACTTTCAATAATAGCTGCACCATGCATAAGAACTTTATGAACACTTGAAGGCATATAATACCCCCCCCCAGTGGGTTCCCGCATTGTCGTTGCGGGGGGGCTCAGTAGCCGTGGTCCGCTCCCACGGTGAAGCGAAGAGGAACCCAAAGGTGGGGCCGCTCGTCAGGGCTTTGGTCTCCAAGCCGACGACGTAGCGGCCAAAAAGTAGGTTGCGGTGAGGTGCACCGCAACTGAGGCGGGCCGCGATGTCGAATGGGTGGCATCGCGGCTGAGGGTTACAGGCTGCGGCGGAGGAGGAGTGCCGGTACTTTTGAGTAGCGCTCTTCCCTTCCGTGGCCTGGACGGGGCCGCCACCGTTTGATGGCGGACGCGGTGGGGCCGCAGGGGAAGAGGAGTGTCGGTATAGCGTTGGCCGCTCTCCCTATCCCCTGCGGCCGAGAAGTGGTAGGCGGCGGGGCCACTGCGCTGACCCGTCGCAGGGGGCCAAGGGAGCCAAGGGTGCCAGGGTAGTCTGGGGCCCTTGTGCTACTTGGTTCCTGGGGTGGTCGCGGCGTGCCATGTGTCCTGGTGCGCCGGACTGGTGGGGTCCGCAAGGGCCGATGCCTGCCAGGGGTGCGGGTTGTTCGAAAGAGATACCGTCGCCCCTGGCACACAGGCAACTGAGGGATCACGGGTGGGTTTTAGTCAGTAAAAGTCTGACACGCCCTCCTGCTCCACCCAGAGCGGGAGAAGTCATTTGATGATTTCCCACCCTGAAAAAAAAAAAAAAAAAAAAAAAAAAAAAAAAAAAAAAAAAAAAAAAAACATATAATACCAGCTATATAATTCCAAATACAGTTGCATGGTCACTTGAGCATATTCGTGAAATTTCGCTATGTCAATGTGGTAACCTGATGAAATTGACTCTAAAATGATTGCAAATCGCCTTATTAATTCTTCACTAACACCAGTTATCTCAGCAGTCATGTTTGGATTTGCAAAAAATCTTCTAGCAGTATTTCCGTCATTCGTGGAGCCGTGCCCTTGTTTAACAACATCAATCAGAAGTCCCATTCTATTTTTAAAAGCGTCTTGTATGTCTTTCTTTCTTCTTTCCATGATGCACTTGTTGTCTCCCTTTACTGTCCATGTCTGTATCGTTAATCTGTAGGCTATATGCAGAATGCATTCCATCATTCGTATCCAGGTATGCAATGATGACAATCCGTATTTACACTCTTATCCCTTGATTCCCGGAAATAAGTCTCAAAACAAATTACGTCATACCTACCTATGGTGGTGGAAAATGTCGAACATTGTTTTTGTTTTAAGAACTAAGTAGGTATTGAGGTTTTCAGGCCGTTTAGTATACATTATTTTCAATTTCAATTTAATTGGAATAAATTGCTTAACTAAAATAACATGACTCTTCATACAAATTTGATATGGCTATATCTCCGAAAGTACTCGTTAAATTAAAAAAGTCAAAGAATAAAAACGTTTTAAATTTATGCCTAGATACCAAAAAAATACATTTGATCTCTTAAGACCCAAACTTGTAATCCCAGCCCACTGTGCGGCCGGCCGACGGCCGAGCGCCGCACAGTGGGCTGAAACGGGCCGGTAAAGGACTTGGCATTTAAAAAAAAAAAGTTTCTTTTTCTGAAATTTTAAATATTGTGTTGGATTTATCTATCGATAATAAGTAATTATTTCTACGAGGGTCGTTCAGATAACTTAGTATTTTCGGAGTTATAAATATCCAAAGTAATTTTTGTATGAAGCAAAAGAAAAAAATGTGAAAATCTCGAAATTCTCAAATTTTCTCAAAGAATTGACTCTACGTATGCATAGTACGTATATTTGTCCTATTTTAGCGCCTATTCTCGGGTTGCGATTTTCTGCGATTTGGTCGCAATTTCAAATTTTGTTCTCTATTCCACACCACCATAGAGGTTAAGAACTAGGCGCGTTTTTTTTATGTAGTGTAGCCCTTTAGGCCTAATCCACTAAGGACTAATAAAATAAATAAGTAAAAATCACAATCACTACTGGCCACTGCCACTGTTTTAATTTAATCACTGTCAAGGGTATCCACATTAACGAATGCAAAATTTTCGTATTCGTCATCATCAAATGTTTCCGCTTGTTCAATTACTAATAAACTTTGTGCTTCTACTGACAAAGTTTTATGTTTTCTGCGAAGTTTGTGACGTTTCGCTGAGATGAGTGGATCAGAGCTGGTCAATAAATTATTTAAAATGTCTTCATTTGTAGTTTTTCTACTGCATTTCCTGGAATGGTGTTGGCGGTACCTACGATAGTCTTTATTTCTAGCTTCAGCAGCTTCTTCAGATAGCTGTCCAATTGGTATTAGACCAAAACTTTCAATAATAGCTGCACCGTGCATAAGAAGTTTATGAACACTTGAAGGCATTTAATACCAGCTATATAATTCCAAATACAGTTGCATGGTCACTTGAGCATATTCGTGAAATTTCGCTGTGTCAATGTGGTAACCTGATGAAATTGCCTCTAAAATGATTGCAAATCGCCTTATTAATTCTTCACTAACACCAGTTATCTCAGCAGTCATGTTTGGATTTGCAAAAAATCTTCTAGCAGTATTTCCGTCATTCGTGGAGCCGTGCCCTTGTTTAACAACATCAATCAGAAGTCCCATTCTATTTTTAAAAGCGTCTTGTATGTCTTTCTTTCTTCTTTCCATGATGCACTTGTTGTCTCCCTTTACTGTCCATGTCTGTATCGTTAATCTGTAGGCTATATGCAGAATGCATTCCATAATTCGTATCCAGGTATGCAATGATGACAAACCGTATTTACACTCTTATCCCTTGATTCCCGGAAATAAGTCTCAAAACAAATTACGTCATACCTACCTATGGTGGTGGAAAATGTCGAACATTGTTTTTTTTTTAAAGAACTAAGTAGGTATTGAGGTTTTCAGGCCGTTTAGTATACATTATTTTCAATTTCAATTTAATTGGAATAAATTGCTTAACTAAAATAACATGACTCTTCATACAAATTTGATATGGCTATATCTCCGAAAGTACTCGTTAAATTAAAAAAAAGTCAAAGAATAAAAACGTTTTAAATTTATGCCTAGATACCAAAAAAATACATTTGATCTCTTAAGACCCAACCTTGTAATCCCAGCCCACTGTGCGGCGATTAGGACCTCGTTGGTCTAGTGGTCGCTAGCGCTACTGCAGATTATGCTGCACGAGGTCCTGGTTTCGATTTCCAGGTTGGCCAAACTGAAATTGGGTTTTTTCATCACGAATTTCTCAGTACCAGCCCGGAGTCATAAACTATGCTTGGTGGGCTTATTAGTGGTCTCGCACGAGTTAACTCGTAAAAGGAAAAAGTACACTAACTTTATTACATAAAATGCAAAACGTGCCAGTTGCCTAATACGAATTACTGGAATTGTCGATTAGCCCACAAATTAATTAACTTCGTGCGAGTGGCCTATAGAAGATATTATGTAAAAGTGATGATTCGTCCGACTAGCCGCTTGGTTGAATGCAATAGGCTCGCCACATATTACCTACTAGCGGTCGCCCGCGGCTCCGCCCGCGTGGATGTCGGTTACCGCTGCAAAAAGCCTACCCAGGAAAGACACGGTCAGTAAAATGATTCCCAGGTCAATTCACAGACATCGACGACGCAGTCATTATCCGCAGGCTGCATAGACTCCCCTCCCGCACGCGCACCCCGTCTTGGTGACGCCCACTTCGCAACGGGCCGTGCAGCAGAAATCGTATTATTTTAATTTCGCCATAACTTTAAAACCAAACGTCCAATTTTAATCATTCAAAGACCAAATATTATCTACATAAACTGTACTTAGTGATGAAATCATTTATTTTGATTAGGATTATAGCATGAGTAAAATAAATGCGTTTAAATGTAGTCCAAAAAAAATTCAAGATAAATAAATAAAAAAATGGTTGTTGTGCCTCACTCGACATAGATAGGTATAGTGTGTCGCGGACTTTTTTGTAGATATTTATAAGATCTACAATTAATTAGAACATTTTATGGTTGTATCTTTTATAGTTTAGGCAGCGTACGCAAAATAAGTAACTTTTCTGGTTGATTTTTTACACCTTGTGTCCGAAAACCCCAAATATCTTACGGAACCCTATTTTTTTCCAAAATAAAATTTAGCCTATGTTACTCGTGGATAATGTAGCTTTCGAATGGTGAAAGAATTTTTAAAATCGGTCCAGCAGTTTTTGAGCCTATTCATTACAATCAAACAAACAATCAAACAAACAAAGTTTTCCTCTTTATAATATTAGTGTAGACATGGGAATGAAACTCAGATTTAGGTAAACCTCTGCCTAGCCGATCGGGGAAAGTAGGCGTGATGGTATATGATGAGTACGACTGTTATCTCTGAACTAGCCTAGTGCGAATACCAATCGGTACATTGGTGATACTTACATTGAATTTCAGCCCCGCTATGACTACGCAAGCTGGCTAATTAATATGTTTGAGCATTGAACAATGCTTTTCTCATGATTATAGGAATCTCTAGGAGTACAGTGGTGGCCCAGTGGTAATGGCAACGAGTTACCGAGTTGTAGGTTTGCCACACAGCTTACAAGCTCTTTACTTTGTGTAAATTATTTCATCACCACCGCTCTCAAACCGATGAAGGAAATCATCGTGAGAAAATCGGCGTGTCCTAGAACCAAAAATTCGAAGACATGTGACATGTATCAACCCGCGCTGGGCCTGCGTGGCCGGTGTCTCAGCAGTGAGAACATTATAGGCAGATTACGCTATAGAAACCTTGGTAACTACTATAGTTCCTGTTACTATGAAAAAAGAAGTAGAAGAAATCAAATCTATTGCGGTAGGTTCTGTTCAGGTAAACTCAATTCTAAGCGACTTCTCCTAAGGCAGTGACTACACTTATCGACGTGGTATCGGCTTGAGCCTGTCGAGGTGAATGACGCGTGACGTCTTTTTCGTCATTGCATAGACGTAATACGTAGGTATAATTCACTGTAATAATAATAATAGTATAAAAAATGAAATGAAATGGAACCGATTTTAATTACGCCATTAGATGTAGCCTGAGCAGTCCGTCCGTTACCCAATTGGAAATCACCGGGACCGGACGGACTGCATAACTTTTGGTTAAAATGGCTAAGTAGTTCACACACTCGCCTGGCGTCTCAATTCCAGTCATCCTTAGAGTCTGGGTCGCTACCGCAGTTCTTAACAACAGGCGTAACCCACCTGCTCCATAAGTCAGGTAGTCCCGCGGAACCCAAGAATTATAGACCGATCACATGTTTGTGGACGGTTTATAAACTTCTTACATCCATTTTGAGAACGAAAATTAATACGCACATTGAGTATAACTCGATTATCTCTCCCTCTCAAAATGGGTGTAGGAACGGGTCTCGCGGGACTAAGGAGCTACTCCTCATTAACATGGTCATGAGCCAACAGGTTCGTCGATCCCGCAAGGATCTGTCGACATGCTGGATAGATTATAAGAAGGCCTACGACTCGGTGCCACATACATGGCTCATGAAGGTGCTGGAGTTGTACAAGATTGATGCAACTCTACGCACCTTCCTTGAGTCGTGTATGGGGCAATGGAGGACAGTTCTTCGCTATCCGGGATGTCCACAGATCCAGGGGAATGATGAACCTATATGGATCAAACGGGGAATATTTCAGGGCGACAGCTTGAGTCCACTTTGGTTCTGCTTAGCCCTGAATCCTCTAATAATAATAATAATAATAATAAATCATTTATTTCAAGTGACATAGACTCATAATGATACAAGAACACACAATCACATTAACATTAATTAAAATTATATACAATTACATTGGATAAATTAAAAAATAAAAAAACAAATAAGAATAAAATAAGCATAACAAATTAAAATTCCATATTTCAAACTACGTTACGTGCTACGTGTCGCATCGAACAGTGAGTCACGATAGCACAATCGAGCCTTTCCGCGAGCGCGGCCAGCATGCTGTTGGGGCTCCCCCGCACGCGTCGCACCAGCGAGGTGCTACGCTTCCGCATTGTTGCGTAGAAACAATCTACGCGGGCTTCTGCAAACATCGTTGATGCGCTACAATAGCGGGGGAGCCCCATCATCATCCTAAACGCGTTGTTAAACTGGACACGAAGGGCGCTGTACGATTTTTGCGTGTAGTCGGTCCATAGGCTGCATGTGTACAGTGTGGTGCAGTAGGCTCTAAAAAGGGTTATTTTAACTGCTGTTGAGCACCGAGCAAACCTACGGATGACCATATTCGCTCTGATCGACAGCGCCCTCCGCTCCCGCTCAATGTCCGCGTCGTCTTTCAGGGTAGGTGTCATTAGATGGCCCAAGTACTTAAACTCGTCTACCCTTTCTAACGGTAAGCCATTCAGTGTAATTGGTGGCATTGACATTACTTTTCTGGGTCCACCCTGGAAAACCATGCACTGACTCTTTTTTACATTATACAATAGTCCGTGATCAGTTGCATAACCCTCACAGATACTCAACAGCTTTCTAAGTCCGCAGACCGAGGCACTCAGCAGCACCATATCGTCAGCGTAGCTGATGTTATTGAAACAGACGCCATCTATGTAACAACCAATATGTCGCTCGCTGAGCGCCCCGATCAGCCCATTAATGTACAAATTAAAAATGGATGGTGAGCTCAAACCCCCCTGCCTCACCCCACATTCCAAACTATACGGGTCCGACAATGTGCCCGCCCACCTGACATGGTTCACCTGGTTACCATACCAGTACTTAAAGATGGTAGTAAGTTCGTTCGGTACATGGGCTGCCTTCATTTTATCCCACAGGATATCATAACATACCAGGTCGAAGGCCTTGGAAAAGTCGAGGAAGCAGGCGTACACAGATGTTTCCCTCTCAGTATAATATCTGACAGCACTCTTCAGACACAATATCGCAGTTTCCGTGGAGAGTCCCGGTCGAAATCCGAACTGATTATCATGCAATTTTAAGTATTTGTTTAATTGTGTATTCAGAATGCTGTCAAACACTTTCGCACCTATTGTTGCCAAGGAAATAGGTCTGTAGTTACATATGTCTGACAAATCTCCCGCCTTGTTTTTCACTACCGGTACTACGATAGTTCTCATCATGTTGTTAGGTAGGTATGAGTGTGACATGCAAAAGTTGTACAACATGGCTAGCACTCTGCACATATGAGGCCCAGCATGCTGCACATGTTCCACGCTTAATCCGTCATGGCCCGGTGATTTGCCTTTTGAGATAGATTTCACCGCCCTTGATACATCCCTGGTAGTAATCCTGGTATCAACATATTCCCCACTCATCCCACCCTCACTTCGAGATGACGATGATGGCCGTAACGGTGACCTGACAGTAAAGTTGTTTTTAAATTTATCAGCAATGCTTTTTAAATCATTCGAACCGTCAACACTCACAGGAAGACCCGGCCGTGTCCCCAAACGATTGGTATTTTTCCAAAAACCACTGAAATCTTTCGCGCTATGCTTAGCAGCTAGAACGTCCATTTTCAGTTGGTCTTGATGCTTTTGGCACCATTTTAAACGCGATTTAAATATTTTTCTGCTCTCGCACATGTTAGTATACATATCACCAGTGGTCGGACTACCGCATAATAGCCATTCCCGAAAACTCGCCCGGGCCACCCTATGACTGTCGCTAACGAGTTTATTCCAACCAACAATGATTTTAGGTCTACGTTTACTCTTCTTACGCCTGCCTCCCCCACTCCCCAAAGATGCCTGGGATAGTGCAAGCACAATGTCGGAGTAAAGCTTATCAATAACTAAGCTGTGAGCAGGGTCATTACAATACCGGTCACTACACTTTTGAAACTCAGTAGGAAAATCAATAAGCTTAAGACGTTTATGACATTCTATTGTATATTGTGTAATACGGTCATTGGTTCTCTCCCCCCACAAAATTTCGTTATTAGGTACACTCGGAATATTTCTAACTGGAGTCAAACACTCCAACTTACATTCACATATAATGGGAAAATGATCTGACCACAATACGTCATAATTAACATAAACATTACACACTGAGACAGCAGCAGATTGCGACAAAACACAATGGTCTAACCAACGCTTAGACCCACATGCTTGATCTATATAAGTAAATGTATTAGAAGTTAATTCTAACTCACTTACGTCAATAAGCACCCATTTGAACTCATCACATAAAATATTTAATTCATTAAAAAATAATTCACCGGGGTGTGCATTGAAATCCCCTAAAACAAAAATAGGTTCATTTTCATAATCATTACTAATAGCACTTACAGTTCCCATGCAGTCCGTAAACATCGTCAAGTTCTCCGATTTGTTTGTCGGCATATAAACACACACCACTATAAACGGACTAGCGGCCGTATTAATGCGAATAGCACACACTCGCGGATTATCGCAATTTATCACAGTAACACTAGGAAACACACGGGTATTCCATAGCAGCGCGGTACCGCCGTACGGCCTGCCACGCAGTAGGCCTGCCGTTGTGTCCACAGCTGATGTCCCCTTGCTACTAAATCCGCTATCTATGCTATTTAGATACGCCATTTCTTCCGGAAGCAGCCAGGTTTCCTGCAGTGCTATCAACACACACTCGTTACACAAACGTCGAATATCGCTCACTGCGCTCTTAACGTTTTTGCAATTATAGCTGGCAAACTTATAGGTTGTATTATTCATTGTTAGAAGGCAATGGACCGATGTCAGCGGATTCTCCATCCACTTTTCGATGTCTATAATGCACGAAGCGTCTAAAGATAATCCCTTCAGGCCATATTTTTTCGTCTAAAAACATAGCTACTTTAGACTCGGATACAAAGAACTTGTAGGCTTTGTGATCTAATACTTTTTTCGTATTAACCTTTTCTAAGAACACCGTCTCCTGTGTTTTCATTTTTATGTAATCAACAATGTCAGACTCTATTGTATCATTATGCACATTCGTTATAAAAATAGGTATTTTCTTAATAGCAGCTTTGAAAGATGATATTGTCGCTTCTGCTTTACCTCTTTCGCCCAAATACCTATACTTTTGCTTCCTTTTATTTCTATTTACGGTTTGCCAAGGATTATCTTCCTTTTCGTTGTTTATTTGTACGTTGGACTCCAGTTGTTGACTAACTTTATTTGGAGCCACATTATCATTATTGGTCTCCAGCGTTAGTTGTTTAGGAATATTTGAGACAACAACAGATCTCTGTATGACTTGCACTTTCTTGACATTCTCACAGCTGACCGCTTGCGTCGCTACGGCCCCTGCTACTACCGGCAACCTCGTGGTCAACGGTGACTCATTTATGTGCACGGCAAGAGATAACGGTTTACACACCTTATCTTCAGCTTGGCAATTGTCAGTAGCTGGCTTAGTTGTGGGGCTGTGGTGTCTCTGTGCGTTGCTAGGTGACTGTTGTAAGTGTTGCTCATTAGAGGAATAATCTTGGCTCAATGTCATTCCTATTGGGCCACTTTCCACGTTCCAAGCACCCCTTCTCATGTTTACATATCCAGTTGGAGTTGTAAATGGAGGTAGCGATGCGTGCCTTAAATTGTGTATATCTGCTCGTAAGTCCTCAAATTGTTTTAGTGTGACATATGAATTCTTGATATTTTCAATCTCGGAGTTTAATCTTGTCAAGTCTTTTAACAGTTTAGTACAATCGAGATGATCGAATAAAATTGGGGGTAGTTTTTCGAGCAGTCTCGCCACAAACACTGGAATTACATCAGGATCTGTACTTTTAAACACGCTTATGATGTCATCTAGGTCTCTTTCTTCTTTCCCCTTCCTTTTTCTTATAATCTTCCGTTGATCCGTCGGCAGGGATTCAAATAATAACGACTTTGATTTACAAATTTCATTACTCGTGAACGCGGACACACAGATTCTTTTTAAAGTTTCTTCGTCAATAACTGATATTTTATTTTGCACATAAGCTAATAGTTCATCAATGACGATATTACAGACGTTACATTTTAACACTTGCGACATTGTTTACAAAGTGCGTCGTCGCACTCAGCGCGGCGGCGCACAAACAAAACACAACCGACCTTGACCGCGGCGCGCGTGTGACTCTAAGCACACTGCTGGGGGATTCAGGTCTAGGCTATCGGCTGAGAAGAGGTGGTGAGGTTATATCTCACCTCCTATACATGGATGACCTTAAACTCTTTGCCCCCAACAAATTACAACTGATGGAGCTACTGAAGGTAACTGAAACTTTTAGTAGCGCCATCAGGATGGAATTTGGTGTGGACAAATGTGCAGTCATGCATGTAAAGCGAGGTGAGATTATGGAGTCCGAGGGAATTCAACTTTCGGATTCCATACAGCTCAGATCCCTCTCCTCATCCGAAAGCTATAAGTATTTGGGTATGTCGGAAGCGTTAGGCATCAACGCTGCTGACATGAAACAGTCGTTGAAGGAGCGTTTCTTTCGTCGCCTGAAGAAGGTATTAATTAGTCTTCTTTCAGGCGGAAACAAGGTGCGCGCCTTCAACGGTTGGGTCATGCCGGTTTTGATGTACTCTTTCGGCATACTCAAATGGATTCAGACTGAACTGGACGCCCTGGATCGACGGGTCCGTACACTGCTGACTGCAAACCGGATGCATCACCCACGATCATCGGTGATGAGACTGTACATCCCGCGGAAGTGCGGGGGTCGAGGCTTTTTAAATACGAAGACTCTCCACAACCGCGAGGTGTGCAGTCTCAGGGAATATTTTTTAAAAGCCGAAATGGGTATGCACGGTGATGTAGTCGCAGTGGACAAGGGGCTCACCCCGTTGTCCATGGCTAAAGAGAACTGGCGCAAACCTGTAATACTAACTATCGATAACCGCAAGGAAGTATGGCGAAACAAGGAGCTTCACGGGCGCTTCTATCGGGCTCTTCATGAGCCCGGTGTAGATTTCATAGCGTCCGCATCCTGGCTACGTTTCGGTGATCTTTTCGGGGAAACTGAAGGTTTCGTCTGTGCAATTATGGACGAAGTTATCTTGACGAATAACTACCGGAGGCATATTATGAAAGACGGGACGGTTGACGTGTGTCGGGCATGTCACCGTCCGGGTGAGTCTATCAGACATATTATCTCTGGTTGTTCTCGTCTGGCTAATGGCGAATACTTGCACAGGCATAACCAAGTAGCCAGGATTATTCACCAGCAACTTGCTTTGCAATATAAACTTGTGGATTCTGAGGTACCGTATTACAAGTATGTGCCCGACCCAGTTCTCGAAAATGACCATGTCACGTTGTACTGGGACCGGTCTATCATTACTGACAGGACTATTGTAGCCAATAAGCCTGATATAGTGGTGATAGACCGGTTAGCGCGCCGCGCAATGATATCGATGTTACCATTCCACATGACGGGAACCTCGTGAAAGCTGAGAAAGAGAAACAGATTAAATATCTCGACTTAGCACACGAGGTTGTTGACATGTGGAATGTGGACTCGGCTGTCATTGTGCCGATTGTCGTATCAGCCAATGGACTGATGGCCGAAAGCCTCGATCAACATCTCTCGAGGCTCTCGTTAGGCGGTTGGGTCAAAGGCCTGATTCAGAAGGCAGTACTCCTCGATACGGCTCGCATCGTGAGGAGGTTCCTGTCTCTGGAGCCCTAACCACCGGTAGCTTGGACCCTGCTCCCGATACCGGTGGACGACAATTTTTTTAATATTTTTAAATGTTTTTTGTTAGGTTAGGTATTTTATAAAAATATTTAAAAATATATTATAATATGTAATTAATTGAATAAACGAAATAATAGTATAATCTTAGTATGTCGTGTCTGCGTTCTGACAATACCGATGAGTTCAGTGTGACTTTAGGCAGTGGCACCAAGAGTCGGCTTTAAGTCCTTGTCGAATAGGTAAGGACTTAAAGCCGACTCCTGTTAGTTACGGATAATTTGACGTCGGACATAATATAGGAAGATGCACCCTGGTGCAGGCTATTTGTCGATGGCATTGTTCTTGTCGGTGAAGATGGACCTAAGATCCAGAGCAGATTGGAGAAATGTCATCAGGAGCTGGAGAATGTTGGCTTGAAAATCAGCTGAACCAAAACTGAATATTATGTTCTGCGATTTCGGCAGTCTCTCCAATTCTGGAGAGCGTTTGATGGCGCGCTTCTCCCAGTCTGCTCCGACTTTTAGTATTTCGGTTCACTCGTGCAAAGCGTAGACAAGTAGATCAGACGGTTAAGCACTGAATGTATGTATGTAATGTATTTCTAAAAATAAAATAAAAGCTGTGTGGCAGGTAATTAACAAAGAAACTGGAAACACAAAACAACGAGATCAGAATGAGTTAGCTCTGAAAATTGACAATGAAACCATTTCAGATAAGTTAAAAGTTGCGGAGACTCTTGAAAATTTCTTTACCAACATCCCAATAGAGGTTACGAAATGTCTCCCCTCATCATCTGTATTAGCTGAATCTCTTCTTAAAGAAAACTTCAGTAAGGACAGTCCAAGTTTTGAATTCAAACCCATCTCTATTGCCACAATTAAAACAGCATTTAAAAGTCTTAACATAAAAAACACTGAAGACTTATGGGGGATTTCCGTTAAGGTTATTGAAAATATCATTGACACAATTGCCCCTGTCCTAACAGGCATATTTAATCAATGTTTAGACAGCGGTACGTTTCCTGACTTAATGAAACATAGTAAAGTAGTACCAATTTTCAAATCGGGTAGTAAGAGTGATCCCTCTAATTATAGACCTATATCTGTGCTTCCAGCATTGAGCAAAATTTATGAAAAAATCATGCTGGACCAGATGTTGTCACATTTTAACTCAAATGGGATTTTACATAGTCGACAGTTTGGTTTCACGAAAGGTAGGTCGACGACTGACGCGGGAGTAAAACTCATCAGTCACATTTTGGAATCCTGGGAGAGTTCTCAGGATGCGATTGGCATTTTCTGTGACCTCTCAAAAGCGTTTGACTGCGTTGACCACAATACACTGATCTGTAAATTACACCACTACGGAATTCGTGGACAAGCTGCTGATCTTGTACTTTCCTACTTATCAAACAGGCAGCAAAAAGTAAACGTTAACGGGGCGACATCCTCGGGGTCTCTAGTTAGGATGGGCGTGCCTCAAGGTTCAATTCTTGGTCCTTTTTTATTTCTAGTTTATATTAATGACCTTCCCTATCTGATGGCTAACTTCTCGGATATAATTTTATTCGCTGATGACACTTCTCTTATTTTTAGAATAGATAGAAAAGATACGGATGTCTTACATGTCAACGAAAGCCTAGCTGTTCTATCGAAATGGTTTGCTGCTAATAATCTTTTACTCAATGCGAACAAAACTAAATGTCTTAAGTTCTCGCTACCAAATGTACCCCAAGTAGGTCTAAATTTAAAACTTGATGGCAAGAAACTAGATGCTATTTCGGAAACTGTATTTTTGGGAATTACTTTAGATTCAAAATTGCAATGGGGTGCCCACATTAGAGCGCTTTCAAGCAGATTAAGCTCAGCTGCTTACGCAGTAAGAAAAATAAGGCAGTTGACTGATGTAGCCACAGCTAGGTTAGTATACTTTGCTTATTTTCACAGTATTATGTCTTATGGCGTTCTGCTGTGGGGATCGGCAGCGGACGTAGATTCAATTTTTATTTTACAAAAGAGGGCAATCCGCGCAATCTATAAAATGGGGCCTCGCGAGTCTCTTAGAAACAAATTCAACGAAATTGATATACTTACTCTGCCTTCTCTTTATATTCTAGAAAATATCTTGTATGTTCGCAAAAACTTAGGTCTTTTCAAAAAAAGATGCGATTTCCATAATCTAAATACACGTAGTAAAGATGAAATTGTGATTCCAAAATTTAGATTAACTAAAACTAGCAAGTCATTTCTAATAAACAGTATCCGCTTCTATAACAAGTTGCCAAAGTCGGTTACAGAACTTAGCGATGGAAAGTTTAAAACTCACATCAAACGTGTCCTTATCAAAAAAGCATATTATAAGATAAAAGACTACGTTGAAGACAGGGAAGTTTGGCATTAATTCCTTCTGCACATGTGGCTTCCCTGGTACCTCATTAACAGCAAAACCGTGTGAAAGTCTATTAACTGCTCCCAAATTGCAATGTTAATTTTTATTCTTTTTATTATTATTATTTTTTTTTACAATGTCTGACATATTCTCGTCATTATTTGACATTATGCATCAATTTTACTACCTACTATTTATTTTCAGTGATTGTCATCGAAATCATGTCACTTGGTTCAAATAGATTCATTTTATATAGGTAGATTCTTTTACATATTGTGAATGAGAGAACGTTGTAGGCCTTAGAGACTAGATTTGTAGACGTTTTTCTATTCTGTATTTTCATTCCTCTAAGTACCTGGTACTTATTGACTGGCCTGCACTGTCCTCCCATACCTATTATCACTGTAATTTGAAAACATTGTAAAAGCCAATTATTTTTAAAAGAGTAACCGTGGAGTTTCTTGCCGGCTCTTCTCCATAGGAAACGACAAATTGGAACCGTGCACCTAGCTTCTGACGTTTCATAAGTGCCCATGCAGGCTTATGTGAAATAAAATATTTTGATTTTGATTTTGATTGAATGGATGAAATGGCGGCAGGTCACAGGAACAATACATAAGCGGAGTTGCTTATGGCCAATGCGGGAGTCCGCATTGGCCTTAAACTTAAAGGCTAGGTATTTTAATAGGCGCGACGTGACTCACGTGGAACAATTTCTATGAAAACTTCATGGACATTGTTCTACAAGTGTCGCGTCGCGCCAGTATGAAGAAGCCGTATTGGGAAGATATTTAAATCAATGGTTGGTGTGCCTTGTAGGTATGCTTAAGAATGTAAATACTTCTTGATTGTGGATTAAATAAAAATTGGGAGGTTTTTTCTTACTGAGGAGATTTGAAACAGGGTGTTTAAACTCTCCTCAGGATTAGCATGACGCTTTCGATTTCTACGAAACCTAGATAGTGCTTTTTCAATACAAAGGGACATTTCGTTACTCCATTTTTGACATCGCACTGTAGATATTCTTCTACAATCTGTCATTTTGCCTTTCGTTTCTAAAGATCTTTGCCTAGGTCCTTATAAATGTAGACTATTTCAGAAAGAATATTTCTTCCCAAACTATCAAAATCACACTGACAGCAAAGTTTCTACTCGACGGCCACAAAGTGTATACGATTATCTACAAAATCATGATTCGTTTATAACGCATAACTGTGATAGGTAATTCAGAGAAAAACATAGCTATCTTCTCGTATTGTAGTTACATCATTTAGTTAATAGTCATGTCTATTCTTCCCTCGACAAATCGGTGCTCGTGCTAAGCCTGCTGGTAGCAGCTGGATGAGAGTTGCCGAGAATCAAACTGAATGGCGTGCAAGAACATCATTTTGGAACAGAGTGCTAAACCATTGCTTCATATGTTCGAAAAATGTATATGCTCAACAACGTCAACAACGCAATGACTATTGTTGAACTGTCAAAATGAAACGGATTATGATTAATCGTATGTTACGCAATTAGGGTGCAGGTTTAAGCCACCAAGCCCATTTTTGAATTAGGAACCCAACATGTTTAGAAATACAGTTCTTTTTACAAACCTGACTACTTAGTCAGGTGCTAAGTTGTCATGTTTGTTTTAAGAACTTTACCCGAAACGAAATAGAGTTGTAAATGTAAAAAGTGGCTGGGAACTTATGGGCTAGAAATAAAAGTTAGATCGCGTTTTCTAATAAAACGGCACCTTTAAGTTTTCAAACATAACCCAAGCAAGTAAAGTCACGTGCAGAACATGTTTATTGCCTTTACAATTTCATAATTAATATACTTACGTTTAGGCAACTAGGGCAAAAGTCGTCAAACAATATTTTAAATTATCTGTAAATGTAAATGTTGACTCTGTTCGACACTCAAGTGTTTAATTCTAGTATCTGCTTACACCAACGTAAGTACGCTACCTAGAATTTGAAATAATTGTAATAATTCCCATATTTTCATCTAATTTCTCTATTTCTATTATAGTAGGTTTAAATTTCTCTATCAAGAATGTCATCTGCCACTTTACGCATGCGCGATGCTAGCACCCTTTCTGTAGAGCCAGTTTATTCCGAAGCGCGCCTGAAAGCGGACTGGAGTGTTTCGACATTCGAGTCGCGAGATTCTCACGTAACTACGAAACCGAATAAATTCGTATTCTAGAATAGATCTGTTTAGTGACGTTTTAAAAAATGTGTCCGTAATTTTTTATTAAATATCACCTTTGAACTTAGTTTTAGAACATTGTTGAAGTGATTTTTTTCTGTGTGACTGGCTGTTGTGTTTCGATCAGAATATTGTTCTTGTGTTCAAAGTTTGAGGTGGTATAAAACTTTTAAAGAAACTGGTAAGTTCATTGTTATGAACTAACTTATGTAAGTAGGTAGGTTCATAGAATTATTTTGTACGGTGTACAGAATTAAACATATTTTGTAAAAAAAAAAGAATTTGTAGGAACTTGAGAAAAGCTTACAAGGAAACTTTTATGGAGAAAAACACTTATATTTAAATTTCTGATTAAAAATACACTTCTTTTTTTTATGTTTTCGTTACAAAATTTACCACTTATATAAAATTGAAATACTTACGTTATGATGAGTTGAACCGTTTTAATTTTGCATTGTTAATAACCCGGGCGTTGTTTTACAACATGATACCAATAAAATAATTAAAAAGTTATGGTTCAAGCCAAGTACTTTCTATCCTTTTTGGTGTTAAGTATGCTAAATTGCACTTGTAATTAATTTATGAGAAATGAGCCAAGGATTCAAATTGAAACAGACTAGATTTGAGAAATCTTTTAATGTAGTTACTTAAACTTAGGTACCTTTTGTTGAAACTTTTTAATTTTAATGTCAATGTCGGAATTGCTAAGTTGATTGATTAGAATATCAGGTGAAGTGATATGAATAATTCAAACTATGTGATTTTGAATAATGAATCGCGTCGTAACAATAATAAATTATGTGTACCACAAATGCAGACGAGCGACCGAGACGACCTACTTATCTTTGCAATCATAATGACGGTTATAAAATCTCGGAAAATAGAAACCTAACTAATTGGTAGGCACTTCTACCTAATAAAGCACTGGCCATTAATTATTCCCTGCGTGTTTTATAAAATATCAGACATTTTAAACTTTACGTGACGTATAACTCGGCCAAGATTAGTTCTGGACTTTAAAAGAGACTGACCTCTGAGTTTGTTTCGGTCATTCTTCTCAGAGTAGTCAAATAGAAAATACCGAACTCATTTAGTTTTAAAACATATTTTATTTTTGACAAGTAAAACTGTTATTCTCAACCAATTTATATAAATTGGATATAATTTATCATCATTTACGAAAACTCCTAACCATAAACCAATCAAGAAACATTCCTTTCATTTACTGAGAAGAAAGGTTTTAAGAAAAAAGGAACATAATGATATTCTGGTTAATTGCCGTAAAATGTTAAAAAGGACCTAATTTATTGCTGTAGTAAAAATAAAATAAAACTTTATGTCGAATTTCAGCTCAAAGTCGTTATGGTTATGAAGTAAAATATACTTAAATTTTACTTTTTGACGATTTTTCTTTTAACTGTCTGACTGTGAAAAAAGGATGTTTTTTCATTTTTAGAAGTTTCAGTATAGTCTTAGAAGTAGGGTGGGGTGCCTATCTAATATTCTTTGTCTTTTTATTAGACTATTTGTCACTGAAACAAAATAGTACAAAAATGAAATTCAGGAGCTTGTGTCTAAGTGATAACAGTCACACGGTTCGATCAAACAGGTTATGCTATGATAGCCGCGGTTGGTCCGTGGATGGGCGACCATCTTTATATAGGTACCCCTCCGTGCCTCGGACAGCACAGTTGGTCCCGGTTGTCATTTATGGTTCTTTGACAGTCGTTACGGGTCGTCAGAAGCCCGAAAGTCTGACAACCAGTCTTACCAAGAGTATCGTATTGCCCCAGTGTCTGAGTTGTGCAGGCCAGATAGGCAGCTCTCCATATAAAATACAGATTTTCAGCTTCACCCGATTGATGAGATGTATGTAAAAAGAACTAAAAAAAGGACGTAAATTACGATCATTTTAGTCTTTATGAAGGCGGTTTTTACACGCTTTATATTAGCTTCACTTGTATGTTTGTTGGTTTGTTTGTTTGTTTGTTTGTATGTAACCGACTCCTTGAGTGCGATTTTGACCCACTTTAAACGGTCAGATTTCATTGAAACTTTGTAAACTTGTTGAGGACCGATGCCAGTTCAATAATTTAAAAAAAAAATTGAAAAAAAAACACGTTTTTGTAGTTAGCAGAACTAAAAAATAGAAAATAAATAATAGTTTAAAAAACTAAAAAACACGCTTTAAAAACCAAACTAAATAAGGAGAAAATAATTTAATTCAATTAAAAAGCGTGGGGTGCTTGACATTAATTGATTATAAAAACACCTCAAAAGCACCCCACGCTTTTTAATTGAATTAAATTATTTTCTCCTTTTTTAGTTTGGTTTTTAAAGCGTGTTTTTTAGTTTTTTAAACTATTATTTATTTCTTATAAGAACATACACAGAATCATACAATGAATAGGTAACCAGGTAGTTATCTCATGGGTGACGCAAAAATCGGTAAAAGTTAAAGTCTGTCAGTCGGCTGTATCCCTTTGTGCTAATTACGCTATTCTACCATCACTTACTCGTTTGACAAGCGAGGTAATTAAAGCTATAAATCGCTTTAACCGTTCTTTGTAGCTGTTAATTATTAAGCGCTTGATTAGCAGCGATCGCATAAGGGTAGAAAATGTATGTGGATGTGATATTATCTTAACATTGTTGTATGTAAGAGTACCTTTCATCAACACTAATAATATAATATTATGAGTGTATGAGTTAAAGGGCTCGAGCAAGCCTACGATCAATACTTGCCGAGGTCAGTCCGTGGATGGGTGTCCATCCATTACATTCGAAGAGCCCTCCATGCTTCGGAAAGTTGTAATTTTTCGTTACGGCTTGTCAGAAACCCGAAGTTCTGGCAACCAGTCTTGCCATAGGATATCGTGTTACCCAGTAACTGGGTTGTGGAGTTCAGATAGACAGTAATTGCTCCATGTAAAAATACTGGTATTCTGCATCTGGTTATAATGTAAACCGACTCCAATATGAGGTGAATGGCTAGACAGATCATAGAATAAAATAGGTACAGGAAGCTGATCCTATGGTTTGTATAAAAATAAAAGTCGTAGTGGTATAAAAGTCATTTAAAAAATCTAAACTGTCTACATTGTATCCGCTGTTAATTTGTCTAGTGGCCGTGAACGAAGTTAAGCTCATCCCTTTGTTACGTCTAATCGAGAGGATCGATTAGGTACCTACCGCATAATCGATCATGTGGTGACTAGAGTTCCCGACTGTGGCGATATTCGATAGCTATTTTTAGATTATAACTTTATTAGGTAATACTGGATTTTATGCACGAAAATGTTAGGAATTTTTCGATGGAAATTTTCGTTATGAGATCACAATGTGTACCTATGTGTTGCGATTTAGTTTAGTTTCTATGTTGTACATTCCCGCTGTATAGAAAGCAGTAATTAAAATACGGTTAAATAGCAGTAATAGTAAGTAAAATATTAATAGGTACGGTACATATTTTGAATGACATTGGTGAAGTTACTCAAAATAATTACGTGTTTTTTGTTATTGACCGGATTTTTAGTATCATACCTAGTACCTAGGTTAGGTTGGATTGTTATTTCCCGGATTTTTCGTAGCATGGATTTGTACCTCGATTAGTAGCATACCTTGTAAGTAAGTTCAGATCTAAAAACAATTATAAGTTCCTCGAAAAAATAGATTTTCGTGATGGCGATAATCTTCTCATTCCAAGGATCCAATTAATTTTCTAAGCGTGACAGCTACATTTTGTTCCTACTTCGTTACAAAAAATACTCGACCTAAAAAAGGCCTGAACCCATATTTTGCATAGAAAACAAAAGAATCTACATACGAGTCCAATTTACAAGATGGACGTAAATTACGAAGTGCCCTTCTAGTTTTTTTTTTTTGTAGACCGTCTTTGAAAAAGATACATAAAGACTTACTAACTTTCGCCCGCGGCTTCGCCCGCATGAAAATCGGAAATTATCCCGCGGAAACGTACTACCGGGATAAAAAGTATCCTATGTGTTAGTCTAGGTTATAATCTATCTGTGTGCCAAATTTCATCCAATTCCATTCAGTAGTTTTTGTGTAAAAGAGTAACAAACATCCATCCTTTCATCTATCCATCCATACTTACAAACTTTCGCGTTTATAATAGTAGTAGCATGTACAATACTAGACCTTGTTTATACTCGCTTTGCCCGCGGCTCGGCCTGCGTTTAGATCGGAAATTATCCCATGGGAACGCCTTGTCGGCTTTGTCGGATAAAAAGTGTCTCATGTCCTAAGCTAGGTCATGGTCTATCCGTGTCCCAAATTTAATCCAAAACCGTTTAGTCTTTAAGGCGTAAAAAGGTAACAGACATAAAGTGTTACTTTCGCGTGTACCTATAATAATACTAGCTTTTGCCCGCGGATCCGTTCGCGTGGATGTCAGTTATCGCGTAAAAAAAGCCGTAGCCTATGTCCTTCTCCATATCCCAGGCTATTTCTCTGCCAAATTTCATGACGATCGGTTCAGCGGTTTAGGCGTGAAAGCGTACCAGACAGACAGAGTTACTTTCGCATTCATAATATTAGTAGGGAATAAGTAGGGCTTAGTTATGTGTAGTAACCTATCATAATCAATCAATTCACGGCACGGTTGGCGCAGTGGTTCAGCGATCGACTGCTGCGCTGCGTGTCGCGGGTTCGATTCCCGCTCGGAACAAATATTTGTATGATCTGCAAGTAGTTGTTCTGGGTCTGGCTGTTTGTGTATGTGAGTTTAAATGTTTGTAAACGCACCCACGATACAGGAGAAATTCCTAGTGTGGGGCAACGTTTTAAAAAAAAAATTGCTTTTCCCAAATGATGTTGGGGATGGGTAAGTATTTTACGAGTATTTTACATGGATACTCAGCGAGGTCTGGATGTACTAGGTATCACGATACCTACTCCTTGATAACACTGGCTGTCAAACTTTTTGTATTTTTTTAACGATCGTTCGGTACGAAAGGCACCCGGGACCAATGGCTTAACATGCTTTCCGAGGCACGTAGGGGTCTGGGTTTTAAATGGATGGTCACCCATCCACGGACAGCCCGCGGCAAGCGTAGCTTAACATTCGATCGACCCGTTGACATTACTGATCCACCAGCCTACCTGCCTATCATATTCGCAAATTCGTGCTCTATGACAAAACCCTATGAGTGTGCACATTTGACAAGTAATATAGGTACCTACCTATTACTGCAAATCCACAGCGCCCTCTGTCTTGCAACACCGTTTATAAATGAAGCCGTCAGTCCCCTTTGCTTTCCTCATAAGTAACAGTTGGACCACAGCACTAGTGGTCAACGTTGTGGCACTGCACTATTAGTTAGGTAGGTACCTTTGCCACGGAACTAGAACCTCCAAATGTAAGACGTAGTCTTGCTCTGGTGATTGTTGAAGCAAATAATAATAAATGTACCTACTTACTTATGATATTATATTTTTTTTACCCTACTACGTCAAAGCCGTGTTATGATTTTAAGTCTATGTACAATATACGAGTATGTAACATACATATGTTTGATGAGAGCAGTGGTGGCCCAGAGGTAACGGTCGTGACTTACGAGTTGTAGGTCGTGCGTTCGAACCCAGCTTAGGTACCAGTGGCGAAAGCACCATATAACACGATTCCTACCGGCTTCCCTTGGGTGATTCCCATCTCTACCGCTTTTGAAAAACGGCATGTCAATAGTGTCTACTATAGGCAAAAAATATAATTACACTACGGGTAACGGTAAAATGGGGAGAATAGATATGTAGGGGTGAATCGAGACGAAACTTTAAAGTGGATTTTACCGTTGAAATTATAAAGTTTGTAATCAAAAAGGACTCTAATATGTTTAATGTTTTATCATTAACGATTAAGTGCCTTTATTGGCAGAAAACGATCATAAGTTCATCGGCAAATCCACTTTAAAGTTCCGTCTCGATTCACCCCTGCATCTCTAATCACCCCATTTTACGGTATTTAATTCGCCATAACATACAAATGTTCTAAATTAACCCGGCGCCAAAACATCATAATCGGGAACTAAAAGTTCATACAGCAGCGATCCCGTAATGCTGTCACTTGAGGTCACGTGGAACCGTTTGATATGGACGAGAACAAGCCGCTGTACAACGGGTTATGATAGAGACGGATATAGAAAAAATGCGTCAGCGAGAACGAGATGGAGGAATATTGCACATTTTATTTGGTTTTCAGCTGTTCAATTTTATTTTATTTTATTCTTTACATTATTTTTAGAATGATAGTAAGTATTATTCGCGCCGGCTTCTCTCTTAGAAAAATTGACACCTCGCCGCTGCCAGGCGCTTTGCTTTGTGTGATTCATTTTATCACTACTGCTCTCAAAACAGTGAAGAAAAACATCGTAAGGAAAACGGCATGTCCTAGAACCAAATGAAGACATGTGACATTATACCAACTCGCAATGGGCTCGCGTGATGGATTAAGCCCACTCCCTCTCACGGTGAGGAAGCCTGTGTCCCAGCAATGGGAACGTTATAGGCTGAACATATATATCTATCAGTTCCCTGATAAATAACAACTAAACTACTCGTCGTATTATGACGTCATAATAGACGATTGGCTCGAATCGGGCGTATCATCACTTTTAAATAATATAATATTTTCTATACCTAGGCGACTCGCACGTAATTAATATATTTTTGGTCGAATCAACGATTACATATTAGGCTTGTGCCTAAGTAATAATAGCCGCACGGGTCGATTGGTCAGGTTAAGCTATGCTTGTTGCGGTTGGTCCGTCGATGGGTGACCATATTTACATACCAATACCCTTCCGTGCCTCGGAAAGCACGTTAAGCCGTTGGTCCCGGTTGTCATTCTTGGATCTGTTACGGGTCGTCAGAAGTTCGAGAGTCTGATAACCAGTCTTACCAAGGGTTAGCATAATACCTACCTAGTAGGGTTGTGTGGAGGTAGTTACTAACTGGATTGTAGAGGTCAGATAGGCAGTTGCTCCATATAATATACAGGGTGATTGGAAGATGGGTGCAAAGCTTTAAGGTGAAGATAGTATAGACAATTTAGAACCATTTAAGCCATGTTTGTCTTAGACGAAGTCTTACCAATTTTTTTTTTTTTTTTAATAAGGTTTAAAAGACGTATTGTACAATTTTTTTATTTTTTCTGAGCTTTAAATGTCTGTAAAAAAAATGTCTAATGACACAGAAGCCTAAAACATATTTTGCTTGATTGCTTACACATTACTTTAATTAAATAAATAAAAAATGAATTCATTTATCATTCAATTTGGCCATAATTATGCAGTTTACATTAAATTTTGAGAATTTCCGAAAAAAAACTTTAAAATTTGGTTAAAAATATTTGGTAAGACTTCGTCTAAGACAACCATGGCTTAAATGGTTCTAAATTGTCTGTACTATCTTCGCCTTAAAGCTTTGCACCCATCTTCCAATCACCCTGTATAGTATTCAGCTGCCGGTTAGACAGCAAACCGACGCCAACATATTATCTAGTTGGGTAAGGCTAAGTAGATAATAATGAGTCACAGCCTCACAGGCAACAAACTCATCCAAATAATGAAAATTAAAAGCTAAAACCGTACTAACTTCTGCAGCGTATGGATTTTGTTATAAAATAGATATCTTGCCAGTCTGTGGCAACAGTTCAAAATAAACTCCAGTTAAATTCCACCTTTTTCTTTGTAATACTGAATTGATCCTAGATTATAAATGGTACGTAGGTAACTGTGACAATACATGGTGAAATTGAAAACATGCGACAAACCGTAATGGGAGATTGTACTCATCATTATGAACAACTTTTACTAAGGGACCAATGATGCAAACGCAAAAAAAAAAACAGCTGTTCCCTACATTTTGACGAGTTATGCGAACATAAATGTAGGGAACAGATGTTTTTTTTTCGCGATTGCATCATTGGTCCCTTAGTAAAAGTTGTTCATAATGATGAGTACAATCTCCAATTACGGTTTGTCGCATGTTTTCAATTTCAACCTGTATAATTACAAAACGTTCATCCGATGGTTTCAAGAACTCGACCCTTTTACAATTGGATGCCTTTTGATATTTCAGCAAAAAGATAACACGTTTTATGTGTGATCCATTATTATTTAACTACCGATCCGCCCCTGCTTCGTACGATATTTACGTGTTACAAAACAAAACATGGAGGTTTTGTTTAATTTTAAGTTTAATATTAACATTGGCCTGTAGCAGCACAAGACAAAAAAAAACCGGCCAAGTGCGAGTCGGACTCTCGCACGAAGGGTTCCGTACCATTGTCTATAAAAATGGCAAAAAAATCATGTCTGTTATTGTTGGCGACGTCAAGTCACCATAGAAAATAAGGTTGATTATTAAAAATAAAAATGATTTGATAATTAGGTAGATATAAGTAAATTATTGTTGCATACCTAAACGTAGGGCTGGTTTTGATTTCCCATACTCTTAAGTCCATGAATACCTACAGATCAAATGTAATGCTAAGCCAATCACATAATTAGAATTTGAATTATCTTCAAAGGTACATGATTAAAGGCAAAACCCAATTAGAATTAAGCCAAAATACATAAGTACCTACCTGCATATACCTACAGTACCTAATCTGCTATTAACAAACAACCAAATCTGTTATGCGCAGTAAAATTAAAGCAAAGACGTAAACATTGGTAATATTCCACGAAGAATCGACACGTGACCGGTTTTCCCACGATCCAAGTGAAGCTTCTCGAAGGAATCGGGCGCAGGTTTAAACTTGTCGAGAGAAATCGAGCTTACGCTTGACCATTAGGCTCCACCCCCTTTAATGTGACTGGTTTAGAACAAATGTTTGATGTCAAACATAACCGCTACTTGTACCCTAGTAGAAAACTACTTAAGGAAATTTCTAAGGAAAATAGTTTAGAATTGTACACATTTTACTCAGTTTAAAGTTAGTCGTCAATGAGACAAGTTATGTTCATATTAAATTAGCAGTAATTCAGTATTTTGTAATAGTTATTAGTGCGTGATTCAATAAATGTGAATAGTGGAATTAAAAAAAGGTGTTTCAATAGAATCCCCTACAATAATGGTCCTTCGAGCCGGATAAAAAGAACTGAAGCCTGAGTCTGAAGTTACGTGAAGATAAATCGCTGTTTGAAGATTAGCAGCGTTTTAAGAGAAGATCACGAATACCAAGAAAGCTATTGGTGAAGATCAGTTCTACGAGCCACGCACTAATCACGCCACGAGTCCTACGTGTGCTAAAGAAAATTGCTGGGAATAAACGACTAAGAAGATCGCCTATTCTCGAAGCTAGGACATCTAGGACGTCTAGAAAAAACGATTGGTGGCTACACGACCCGCTGAGTGAATAATTGCTGGGAGGTCGGCTACGAACTACGCCGTGCCCTCTCGAAGCCCCTGTATCACTTGAAGCTTTACGTGTGCCGCTGAAGAACCTAGGACGTCTAGAAAATACCGATTGGTGGCTACACGACCCGCTGAGTGAATAATTGCTGGGAGGTCGGCTACGAACGACGCCGCGCCCTCTCGAAGCCCCTGTATCACTTGAAGCTTTACGTGTGCCGCTGAAGAACCTAGGACGTCTAGAAAATACCGATTGGTGGCTACACGACCCGCTGAGTGAATAATTGCTGGGAGGTCGGCTACGAACGACGCCGCGCCCTCTCGAAGCCCCTGTATCACTTGAAGCTTTACGTGTGCCGCTGAAGAACCTAGGACGTCTAGAAAATACCGATTGGTGGCTACACGACCCGCTGAGTGAATAATTGCTGGGAGGTCAGCTACGAACGACGCCGCGCCCTCTCGAAGCCCCTGTATCACTTGAAGCTTTACGTGTGCCGCTGAAGAACCTAGGACGTCTAGAAAATACCGATTGATGGCTACACGACCCGCTGAGTGAATAATTGCTGGGAGGTCGGCTACGAACGACGCCGCGCCCTCTCGAAGCCCCTGTATCACTTGAAGCTTTACGTGTGCCGCTGAAGAACCTAGGACGTCTAGAAAATACCGATTGGTGGCTACACGACCCGCTGAGTGAATAATTGCTGGGAGGTCGGCTACGAACGACGCCGCGTCCTCTCGAAGCCCCTGTATCACTTGAAGCTTTACGTGTGCCGCTGAAGAACTTAGGACGTCTAGAAAATACCTATTGGTGGCTGCACGACCCGCTGAGTGAAGAATATTGCTGGGAGGTCGGCTACGAACTACGCCGCGCCCTCTCGAAGCCCCTGTATCACTTGAAGCTTTACGTGTGCTGCTGAAAGACCTAGGACGTCTAGAAAATACCTATTGGTGGCTGCACGACCCGCTGAGTGAAGAATATTGCTGGGAGGTCGGCTAGGAACAACGCCGCGTCCTCTCGAAGCTCGAATATCACTCGAAGCCCGGCGTAACCCTGTATAATAAGAACGTGTAGAATAAGTTTATAAGTGTTAACGTGTGTATGTACTGTAAGTTCGAAGTGTGTGTACGTCTCTATAACATAGCAGTCTCCGCTAAGGACTTCATATAAACTCAGGTGAGTCATTGAACAATATATTGACATTAAGTGAAGTGAATAAGAATGATGACGCGAAGCCGCAAAGGAGACAGCACGCGCTCGACCACGGAAGAAGAGACTACGGAGACGTCAGCTACTACCTCCGAAGAGGTGACAGATACTAGCGCGGCTACCGAAGATACAACCATGGTCGAGGAATCTAATGTTACCTTAGTGGAGAAGAAGAAGAAGGCGAAATCTACTTCGAATAAAGCTGCGAATAAGAAGAAAGAGCTAGAAGCCAGATTAGAGTTGGAAAAACTACAGCTGGAAGAAATTAAGCTGAAGACTAAGATGGCAAATACAAAGTTAGAATTAACACGTGTCACCGCAGAAGACACAGACTTGAGCGATAACGAAGAGGATGCTGCAACTAAGGCGGCTGCTGAAAAGGCCACTGAAAGGTGGGTTTCAAAAGCGAAGGAAGCGCAACCCGCAACGAACCCCACCAGTCAGTTGGCAGAAGCGATAATGGAAGCAGTCAAGTCCGCCACTGACAGCAAAGCAGCAACAAATACGCAGCACGCGCCGAAGTATGTCAGTGAGCTACATCAATTCGACGGTGATGCAAGAGACTGGATGGCTTTTAAAGCTACGTACAAAGACTCACAGGCTCTCTTCAGTGGAATCGAGAATATGGGAAGACTGAGAAGAGCAGTAAGAGGAAAAGCCAAAGAGGCGGTGAAGTCCATTCTCTATACACAAGTGGACCCGGAAGAAGTAATGACTGCATTAGAACGTCGATTCGGGAGACCCACTTACCTAATAAGAAGCGAGATAGAAAACATAGAGAAGCTGCCTCCCATGTCAGAAGATGCAAGAGAGTTAGTGAGATATGCTGGAGCTGTGGCCAATACAGTCAGCGTTGTGAAACAAATGAAGAAACAAAGTTATCTGCACTCGAGTGATATATCGAATCGTATAATAGAGAAGATGTGTATTCTAGTACGATTCAGGTGGTACGAGTACAGAGCATCTAAAGAAGAAGATGATGAACCGATCCTCATTGGCCTTACTAACTTCTTCAATCAGATGGTAGACCAGTTCGAGATGCACGAGTTCACGGGAACCAGAGTGAAGAAGGAAGGAATGAGAAACCGAATGAGACCTTCAGGATCCCGGGGCGTGAACGCCGCTCGAGTTAAACGGCACGATGAGGAAGAATATTCATCATATGACGAGGATTCAGATAGAGAGCAAGACGAACAACAAGCTGCGACAGTATGTTCATGCAAGGACGACGCCAAGAAGCAAGAAAAGATAGTCTGTCCTGAGTGCGCAGGGGAACACGCACTGTTCAAATGCAAGAAGTTCGTCGATGCTTCTATAAAAGAAAGATCGTGCCAGTGGAGCTATGGGGACCAGAGGCCAAAGCAGAAGTATACGCCCTTATGGATGAAGGATCAACAGTGACCCTAATAGAAGAAGATATTGTGAATATGATTGGGGTAGAGGGTCCTGAAGAAGAACTGAGAATTGAGGGCGTAGGTGGGCATCGAATGAGCCAGAAATCCAAGAAGTTTGACATCAAGATTCGGGGAAGATTCGAGCGGAACATGGAGAAAATATCAGGATATACTGTCAAGAATTTGAACCTATCCCCCCAAGAAGTCAGCAATAAGGATTTAGAAGATTGCCCCCATCTAGAACAAATAGCAGAACAATTAAAATATCCGAACGCTCGTCCTACGGTACTCATCGGACAAGACAACTGGCATCTGATCGTGTCCCAGGAAGTGAAAGTTGGTGACCGAAGTAAGCCAGTAGCCTCCAGAACCCTGTTGGGATGGGTCTTGCACGGAACCAAGACCAGAAACAATACGATGCGAAAGGTAAATCATCTTTCAACACCAACAGGAAAAGATGATTATCTTAAGAAGACGACTAGAGACCACTGCGACATCGAAGCCCTAGAAGTCGCCGCAAGGGAACCATCCAGCGACATAGGCCAACGAGCTCTCGACGTGCTTCATTCAACAACGACCAGATTACCTGATGAAAGAATCAGCGCAGACCTGATCTGGAAGACGGACGCCGAAAGTCTACCAGAAAGCAGAACAGCTGCAGCACGACTACTGACGGGAATGGACAAAGAATTTGAACAGAAACCAGAAGAACAAATTGAAAACCTGATCAACAACGAATACGCTGAGGAAGTAACACATGAACCTGCCTCCTCAAGATCATGGTATCTGCCTGATGCCGCTATTGTCCACCCCCAGAACGAAGAAAATAAAGACAGTCTTCATTTCACCTGGAGTCTGCGCAACGCTCGCGACGAAGACGAGAAAGGAAGGCGTCCAAAGAAACGAGGGGAAGCATTATGTACGGGCTTCACCACAAGATCGATTCATAAAGATTCGAACGCGACTGAGGGGGAGCTGCACACCTTCTGCGATGCAAGCGAGAAAGCGTACGCTTGCGCGGTGTACTGGCGCTCTCAATATCCAGACAATCGCGTGGAAGTGAAGCTGCTGACTGCAAAAGCCAGAGTGTCACCACTCAAGCCAACCTCAATACCTCGACTCGAACTACAAACCTGTCTACTGGGAAGCCGCTTGGCTAATAATGCGAGCCAAGAAATGAAGCTGACTACGACCCGAAGATACTTCTGGACCAACTCTAGAACGGCATTGACATGGATCAAATCAGACCGTAGGCGATTCAAGCCTCTTGCCGCACATCATCAGCGCCGATCCAGAAAAAGAAGAAGCTTTGACCCCGAACCATTTTTCCATCGGGCGGCCAAACGGAGCCACCCTCTTTGGCCCCTTCGACGACACAGAACTCATCGGTTCTCCCAACTGGCAGACATCCTAACGCCTGACCAATCATTTCTGGTCAAGGTAGTTGCGAGAGTACCTTCCCACTCTCTCGCCACGCTATAATCAAAGTCCTCATTATCAGGACCCAACATTGGGCGACATAGTCCTAATTGTCGACCACACTCTGCCACGCTACTCGTGGCCACGCGGCGAAATAATCGCCACTCATCCCGGACCAGACGGAAGAACCAGGATCGTCGACGTGCGAACAGCAGCGGGTATCCTGCGGCGGCCAGCATCACGTCTAGTCCTGATCGTACCTTCAACGTCGCCCCAACAAGATGGAGTGCAACGCACTAAGGGGGAGACTGTTGGCGACGTCAAGTCACCATAGAAAATAAGGTTGATTATTAAAAATAAAAATGATTTGATAATTAGGTAGATATAAGTAAATTATTGTTGCATACCTAAACGTAGGGCTGGTTTTGATTTCCCATACTCTTAAGTCCATGAATACCTACAGATCAAATGTAATGCTAAGCCAATCACATAATTAGAATTTGAATTATCTTCAAAGGTACATGATTAAAGGCAAAACCCAATTAGAATTAAGCCAAAATACATAAGTACCTACCTGCATATACCTACAGTACCTAATCTGCTATTAACAAACAACCAAATCTGTTATGCGCAGTAAAATTAAAGCAAAGACGTAAACATTGGTAATATTCCACGAAGAATCGACACGTGACCGGTTTTCCCACGATCCAAGTGAAGCTTCTCGAAGGAATCGGGCGCAGGTTTAAACTTGTCGAGAGAAATCGAGCTTACGCTTGACCATTAGGCTCCACCCCCTTTAATGTGACTGGTTTAGAACAAATGTTTGATGTCAAACATAACCGCTACTTGTACCCTAGTAGAAAACTACTTAAGGAAATTTCTAAGGAAAATAGTTTAGAATTGTACACATTTTACTCAGTTTAAAGTTAGTCGTCAATGAGACAAGTTATGTTCATATTAAATTAGCAGTAATTCAGTATTTTGTAATAGTTATTAGTGCGTGATTCAATAAATGTGAATAGTGGAATTAAAAAAAGGTGTTTCAATAGAATCCCCTACAGTTATATGGGAGACAAAGAAGAACTATTAACTTGTTCTATCTGATGTCATACAGAATTTCTAGACTGCTATTAAATGAAATTAAATGAAATGTTTAAATAAGGAAGTAGATCTTTTAAGACACTAGCTGATTGATCTCTGAGTAGAAATGTCGAAACACGATCAGAGGTTAAAGTGTCTTTTAAAGTCCCAACATTACTTAGGTATTATTAGAATTGTAAGTACTGAGTTGAGCTGCATGAGTACTGATAAATGCGTGCACTGATTGGACAGGTCCACTCAATCAGTGTGGTTCTATCCTCAGAAGACCATTTCAGACAACAATCCACATGTTCTTCACATAATCTGACCAAGATTATGTCTGGACTTTAAAAGAGACTGTGACCTCTGAGTTTGTTTCGGCCTTTCTTCTCAGAGTAGTTAGATAAGAACCGCCGATCTCATCTAGTTAAAAAAATATGTTTGACGTGTAAAAGGGTTTGTGCAAACCTACTTATAGAAATAAAACCATTTATCATTTATGTGCGTCTAACAATTCACGGCTATGTTTGGATGGTAGGTACACACGGCTACACATCAAGCTATACTCTTCCAGTTTACGCTGATCTCGCACTGTACGGAAATCCTATACAATGTGAGATCAGCTTATACTGGAAAATTATAGCTTGATGTGTAGCCGTGTGTACATTACATGTACTGTTTGATAAGTAAAATTGTTACTCACCTTAGGGACTCCGCTCTGAAATAAAAGTTTTCTATTCTGTTTTATATGCACATCCTATATCTTTTTGTTTTGATGGATTATATTTTAGATACTTAGAACTTAAGTAATTATAGTGCTGACAGTTTTTGGTGTTGCTAGGTTATTTAACCATTTAGCACTTAATTAAGTATGGGGACTAGCAACTTGTTAAGCCTAAATAATTTTACTTTATTTTGACGTATGCGTCAATTTATACTTTACCAGCAACGCCCCGCGGTTTCACCCGCTTCGCTCGGCTCCTAAGGACATAACTTTCCCCAATAATTGGGCCAAATGCAAAAGATTATTTCAGAGATTAGCGCGTTCAAACAAACAAACAAACTCTCCAGCTTTATTATTAGTGATATAGTAGATAAAGATTTCTATAAACTTTTTCGTCCATCACAGAATATGGCTTTTTCAGCCTGTTAAATGAATAGTCATCAATCGTGTTGACGTTTTTTTAGTGATTACTAAGGCAATCAATTATTTGATGTTGAAATTTGAGTGTTTTTCACTTATTTTTCTGCGCTTATGTGATACTAGTTTCCGCCCGCGGCTTCGCCCGCGTGGAAGTCGGAAATTATCCCGCGGGAACGTACTACCGGGATAAAAAGTATCCTATGTGTTAATCTAGGTAATAATCTACCTGTGTGCCAAATTTTATGCAAATCCGTTCAGCCGTTTTTACGTGAAAGAGTAACAAACATCCATCCATCCATCCATACTTACAAACTTTCGCGTTTATAATATTAGTACTTAAACATTAGGCTTTATTCTAGTACTTACGTACCTAAATAGGTGCCATACTCTCATAATGATTATTTTTTACCAATAAAATGTGATATTTGGTATAAGAATTTGCTATCAATAAGGTCGACCATGGCTCGTCATTTTTCAACTCACTGACTTGTTCCATTCAAGATTTTACGTCTAATTCTGTCATATGTCACACTGGCAAAGCTTTGTTTAAAACAAAAGATTTTTCGGAAAAATATATGGATAGTATTTTTCTTTGTTACTTTTATAAGCACATTTGACATAGATAGCTATAGTTAAACTAAAAAAGGTTGAAGGTAGGATAGTTTTATTTTTACTTCGCCCATAAAAGGGTCACAGTTCTGTCTAAATAGATATAATAGGTTCATGACATGCCCAGTGGTCTGTCAAACGATTTCCGTGGACAAAATTAATGGGGGAAATTCTAAGCGCGTTGCTTTGGTGTCGGCCACGCAAAAACTTTCCCTCGTTTACTTTGTTTTTGCTCTGTGTCCCACACAGACGATTATCGCGGGGACTAATGTACATTTCGTTCGCGCCTACAAGCAGTGGGTACTGCGTAAAATAAATTGTAATGCCTTTATTTTGTCATCAAGCCTATGATCCAGCTGTAACAAAAAAAAAAACTGTCGTCTGTTTTAGTTATTTTAGTGGGTTTGTTTTTTTTTTATGTGGAGCTTAATTACTGTTATAATGTAATGATTCGGTTTAATTTCATGATTTTCAGATAAATTCAGCAATCCAATCTGAGATGTAAAAATTATGTCCTCATATAAACATTTTCATAAAACTTAGTCACCAAAAGCTGTTAAAAGTCAAGGAAAATCGGGCGCAATTCACGAACAAAGTCATAAAAATAAGTTACACCCCAAGTGCATAATAAGTAATAACATTACAAATAACCTTTCTTACATAATTTCGTTTATTTCCCCTCTTCAATCTGCGAACGACCATCTTCAAGATTACTTCCTTCCCATTGATGTTATGACAAAGAAAAATCTTTCATGCCGCACGCACAGTGGTTCTGACGCGGAATCATTTGTGGGCAAAGTGTCTTGGCATCTTAACAATCTGAACAATTGTTACGTAACCCCAAGGGGTACGTTGCCTGAATTTTCATGGTAAAGCTAAGTAGGGTGTTGTAAATGGAAAGTGGTACGACTACTACAATCTGGGGACAAATAAATTTAATTGGTAAACGGGACTTTGCTGCCATTTATTTTTTTATATTTCTGTGGCGTGTTTGGAATTTAAGTTACAGTTAGCGTCAAAAGATGGCGTTGTGCATTGCAAAATGTACACAGTGCTTAGTTTCTTTGTCACGAACTATAAAAATTCTACGCCAGTAGCTTTTAATTAATAGAAAATTACGATGATGCTTGATGTAATTTTACTTTATTTATATATGCTATTTAATAGATAGGTATGAATTCTTAATCTAAGTGAGACTGGATATTCTATTTGTCATCTCATATTTTGGTAAAATTATTGGTCTGTTTTGACAGATAATAATCTAATAATGTTTTGTCAGATAATCTAATAATTGGAATATCTAGTCCTCTCATTTTGTTCATAGTCAATAGAGTAGGTACTAGATAATATCTTTGGCAACAAATTGTGGTTTATGAAATTCGTAAATTCAACTTTATAGCATGTCTGGTTCCGACATGGCAGTACCGGAGGCATCATTGCCTTATTTTTCTAAATAAAGCATATCACAGTATAACTGAATATAAGCAGTTTAAACTATACGATTTATTAAAAAAAAGTTTTATTGATCTCATTTTTAATTTTATTTGGTAAGGGGTTTCAAATATTTTGTCTTTAATTTTTTTTGTAGTTTGCATGCCAAAAGTTGCTACCAAAACTGTTATGCTATACGGATATGCCTATAAATATTACATGAATGTAAAACATCTGCATATTGTTTACCCATGTTTTTGCAAATAAATAATTTTGAATTTAATTTAAGTTCGTACAGTTATGAATTTAAACAAGTAAAGATACAGACGCCAGCACATCAAGCTATTCCAAACTGTAACATTTTCCCAATTGAACATGAACCTTAAGCTTACGTTATAAAGTTGAAAGCCTATCAAACAAATTTGACAGATTGGTCTGGCGTCTGTACAAGTAAATTAACTGTTCAGAAAATTGTTTCGATATTAGGAATACAAGTTTATTCATTCGGAATTTTTTGGATATTATTTGTTACAAATGTTGAGTGTTGTGTATATTCTGTTGTACGAGTAAACTCATTAAAACAGGGTATTCCTTTGTTTATATCCGATACTGGGAGTTAATTAAAATCATTTCATTAATGTGGGTATGATGAGCCTTTGGTAAAAGCCGACAATTTTATTGAGTCTGGTAAAAATTGATTAAATTTTTGACTGGTTCGTGTGTATGCGTTTTTGTGTTGTAGCCTACTCATAGAAAATCCTTACCAATTAGAAAAATTCGATAGTAACTGTCTGCGTGATCTTTTCACGCCTAAACCACTGAACGGATTGCGACAAAATTTCTTTTAATTTTCAAGGAGATAGATGGCATCTTGTGGAAGGATATAGGCAATTTTTTTTCCTGGTAGCTCGTTCTCGTAAGCTAATTTCAGACATCCACGCGGGCATAGACGCGGGCAAAACTTTGCGAAACACGGGTGGTTCCTGAATCTAAATCCATTTCTGCCTCAGTCAACATTCACACGGGTCCGTGTGAATGTTGAGTAACTCTTTGGGAAAAAAACCGTGATAACTGATCGGTGATGTAGTGTTTTTTTTTTAATATTAGTAAGTACTTCTACCGCGGACATGGTGGTTCGCGCCCTTGTTTACATGGCGCATTTATTTATAGGTTTTTGTTTTACATTACAATAACAGTGCTCCTACATCGGACACATTTCATAAGCTTATGGACTAAACTTAAATCTACGTGAGCCACCTTTTTTTTTTCCATATACAAGGTGTAACAGAATAGACGCAAGACCTGAAAGTAGTTTGTTCCTAATTGACTACTGAATCGATTTCAGTAACTTTTAATATAAGTTTTTTTTTTAATAAGTATTTTGCCATACCTACCACTGACTGAGCCAAAGAAAATTCAATCTTATTCTAAAAAAAATAAGACTCAATTTTAAATGCATAAAGTAATGCTTGGGTCGACACGTTTTTCTCAATAATATCAGTTAGATTTAAAAAAAAAATAGTTTTGGTCATCGTATTGTGCTTTTAACTCAATACTCTAATTGGGGTGTATGAGGTCTTGCCTTAATTATGTTACTCGTTGTATATTAATTATTTTACAGTTATGCATGCACATGCAGATACGATAAATGTGTTTGTTTTTCTTTATAAATTAAAGTACTATTTATTACACAAGCATTACAAAATGATGTAAGTTAGTTATTTTATGATGATATGATTATGTTACGCTAATACCTACACGCTTTTTTTTACATATATTACTTAGTATGTTAAAACACATTTTACGGAGAGTTGACTGCATGGCAGTGTGAGCCGACCAGCCCAGGCCGATGATGTAGTGTTAAGAACCTCTGTGTTTAACTTCTACTGGGCAGGTACGGAATCCGCTGGATGTGAGAAGCACATAACCGGTCGAAGTGGCGGTATAAGGAGGAGGTCTATGTCCAGCAGTGGACTTTTTCCGGCTGAAATAATGATGATGAGCTACATACGACAGCACATCAAGCTACCCCAATCTGTCAAATTTCTTTGTTAGATTTTAAACTTTATAACAAAAGCTTAAGGTTTATGTTCAATTGGGGAAAATTTGACAGTTTGGGATTGCTTGATGTGCTGGCGTCTGTACTTATGGGAACAAAGCAGAATTTTTTCTCCGATTCAATAATTCCTTAAAAGGTTTCAAAGCCTTGGTAAAGATGTACCTACCTACAATGTAATTATTTTTATTAGTTTTAACATAAATTAATTAGGCATTAAAACTAAAATTCTCTGGCAAATAATTATGATATCCGCAGAAGCGATATGAGATAGATATTCTGCAAATGACATATTAATTACTAAACGAAATATTTACTGTCGCTGTATTTCAAAATGAATTCTGGATAGTCCAGAATATGAATTATTAATTTAAATACAGTTTAGAATTTTTTGTTGTGGAGACCAATTAGAAACTGCTTTGACGTTTATGGTAATTATGTAAGGTTTGTTTTTTTGGCAGAATTTATTTGTTTTTTAGCACTGGCCATTAATAAGGCTATAATCGCTTCGCTTTGGATCTAGGTTAATGTATTTGAACGATTTATCTCCTGCTGTAAATTTCACGGCGGACGGGCAATGACGTAGCGGAACGATTCAAAATGGCGTAAAAGGCGAACTTTGGCGGGAACGATTTAAAATGGCGTGAAGCGTCCTTCGGCGGAATTGTTGATTTTTTAATCTGAAAATGTCATTTGGTAGGAAATTGAACATTCGAAACATTTATGACCTCCGTGTTACTCCTGGTTAGCTTTTTTAGTCTCTGAATTCAAACCAATGTTCCACCTCTTAATTATAGTTATAGTATAGGTACCTATAGTGTCTCATTGCCGATATGGATACACTGAAACAGACCCTTGATTACCAAAATTTTGAACCCTAGTACTGGTCTTGAAAGCAATCAAGCAAGCAATAGACAATATGGTCAAACTTTTAAATTTTTGGAATGGAGTGCCTGGTACAAATCGTCACGTAAGGAAAAAGCGTTACGCCGTTTTTTATTAGTGTTCGATGGTTATGCCCCTCCATGCGACTTTTTTTCTCTCACGCACACACACACACACGAAACGGGTGTGTGTAAATGTGCGTGTGTGCGTGCGGCGTAAGGAACTAAGTTCCTGATGGGAGTGATGGGGTCCTCCGAACACACGTTTTTTTTTTGTTGAATACGAGGCTCTTGGCTATTTTGTATTAATCTGTGTATTCAATGTCTTTTTATGTAAGTTGCATCTTGTTTGTGCAGAATATTTTTATATTTCTTTTCTTCACTAGTCGCTAGATATTGGAAACAAAAACTAGGTAGTTAGGGTATTTCTTAGTAGACGTTTACGTGACCTGGCAATAAGGTATGTAGGTCTCTTAGATTTAAAGATATACCATTTCCATGAACATAACCTATTTCATGCAATTAAAAATACAAGATGGCTGCCATTCGCGGGGTGTTGGGTAAGGATTATTTATATAAGTACATTTGTTGATAAAAACGTATGTAGGTACCTATAACATGTCCTTAATTAAAGTATCGGTAACCGTTCTCCAAACACACTGTATTTTAGTTTACGGGCACGAAAATTATGTTCTAGTGTAGACAGTGTTTTAATAAACCACAGGAGCTTCTGGTGTTAAATTTAGTTACGGTTTGAGTAACTTTGTCAAGGTAGTAAGGAAAGTTTGGCACAAATTATTCACGACTACACTTACTGAGTTATTTATGGGACGTCTTTGTGCAAACTTGGTTATGAATATGTTATATAATAAATATTGTTTCCCTTTTCTTCAGAATTTAAAAGCTCTGCGCTCCATATTTAATACTGCTTGCTTGCTTACTTAGGTACTTTATTCTCTCAACTTGTCAGACTTTTTTAAAGAAAGTAAGCACTGAGTTTTCTTTAGCCAACTACTCGATTACTTGACAAACTTGCAATCGGTAAATGTAGCTTCTACCTATGAAACGTCATTCCCAGCAGTGGGAAAGCCCACTCCTGGGACGCAGCCTTCGTCTCTTTGAGAGGGAGTAGGTCATAATCCACCACCCAGTCCACGTTGGTGGATGTCACATGTATTTTTGGTTCTAGGACATCCGGTCGGCCGGTCTCCTCACGGTGTTTTCCTTCAGTTTTATAAGTTTTTTTTTTTTACATTTTCTTTTTAGATTGTTTTAAATGTAAGGTGCTAGCGGTAGTTTGAACTCTCGACCGGTTTGAACTCAAGTTGGGCCCGATACCACTGTGGCACTACTGCTCTTCGGACACCGCCACACATTTGGAAACTATCCCACGGGAAAGTACCTACTATCGGGATAAAAGTATTCTTAGATCTAACTCAGGATATGGTCTACCTGTGTGACAAATTTCATTTAAATCCGTTTTTGGATGATTAAGTAACAAACATTTAAACTTTCTCATTTATTATATCTAATACAAGGAAACCTAATAATAATTATACTTTGGTAGGTGTTACTTTAAAGGCTCACCGCAGACAGGCGAGACGCGACAGGGCGACTCGAGTGTAATGGAACAATTTCTTTGAAAAATTCGTGGAATTTGTGCTATCAGAATCGGTTCACACCAAGGCGTAAGATAATTTTATTGGAATGAATATAAGACAAGGGTAAATAAATCCATCGATACAATTATTACATAGTTGAGTAAATTACTAAGTACATAATTGTTTGTTAATTACCTAACAGTTTACAAAACAATGTTAAACATTTAATTTAAAAGGTTCGATTCGGATCCTCGATTATTGGTTCATATAAAATGATTATTGTTTCACATTAAATTAAATTAGTGGATAATAGTTTAGCTAATAAATTACTTTCAACAATTTCGACCACTTTCGACAAGCGAAATGGAATTAATTGAATAGCTATTAAAGTTCAAAATTGATATAAATTCGATCGAACAATGTTTTAGGGCAGTTTGCCAATCAGTAACTGAATACCACACTTGGAAACTTTTCTAGTATGTCAGTATAAGGTCACATTTGTACTGGGGCCCAAGTCTGCTATTTTTATAAATTCGTCATTCCAACACGATCCCATTGTCATTCATTTGTCATTTTGCTAAAAGTTCGTATTCTGCTAAATTCATAATGGTCGATCATTGGTCGGTCAATGGTGTCGTAATAGAATTGTGTTATAATGGCATTTTCGTATTGCCATTATTATAAAACTCGTTAGTAGAAATGATTTTCGAAAAACTACTACTAAATTTGAACCTTTATTCATGCCAGATTTCATTTATATATATTTTTACATGTTATTTATTAGTGTTATAAGCAATCTAAAGTAGTAGGAAGTTCGTAAATTCAGTCAATCATTCATTTGTCATTATGTACGAGATTACCAATAAATGCCATTTCTTTCAATGGAGTGTCAGTGGCTGACCATTGGAAAGTCATAATGACGCCATTTTATTAGTAGACTACCAAACTTGTCAAAATCAACAATTAAGAAATCAATGATAGACCATTCTGACACTATTGTAATAGCAGACTTGAGGCCCTGAATGAATGTAACCTAAAGTTATGGTGATTGTAAATCGTGTTAGCGATTTGAATAAGAGCAGTGGTGGCCGAGTGGTCACTGACGCGACGTACGAGATATAGGTAGTAGGTTCGAACCTAGACAGGCGTTTTACTTCGTGTAAAATATTTAATCACCACTGCTCTCAAAACGGTGAAAGAAAACATCGTGAGGAAACCGGCATGTCCTAGAACCAAAAATTCGAAGATATGTGACATCTACTAACCCGCACTGGGCCCGCGTGGTGGATTACGGCCCACTCCCTCCCACAGAGTGGAGGCATGTGTCCCAGCAGTGGGAACGTTAAAGGCTGATTATGAAACCAATTAATTAAATTAAACCAATGATCTGACATCATTGTGTAATAAATGAATGTAGGTACTGTTGTATTGATAATAATTTGATGATGTAAATGTAAACAGATCTATTGCACTTAGTAGTCAGTTCACCAAATACAGGGTCGCATTGACATCGACGCAAACCTGATATCGTGGATTTAGAATATGATTCTGAGACACCCTGCGTTATTTTTTTTCGTCAGATGATATAAAAAAAATGCTGTTCCATACATTTTGACCACGTAGGTACCTATAGCACTTTTCTATGAAACAACAGATTTTTTTGATAAGCGACGAAACATCTCTTCGCCAGGGGATCTAGAATCATGTGCTGAATTCATGTTTTCAGTTTTCGAGTAGATGTTCCTACCACTGTATTGCAATATGCCTTCTAGGCCATTTTTTTGTATTCCGTAGGCCATTTTTTATAATGGTCTATTAGGAAGTCCACGTTTGGCAGTCAGCATTTACGGTTTCTATCGCTGGATCTGGGTCCTTATTTGATATAACGAGTACCCTTGACTTAGGCGCCCTTAACCCTCGTTATATGTATTAAATAAACTTCCTATTAATATTGAAAATCAGCAGAAAAAAGTCTTAATATACCTACCCGCTTAAAGATCCTACTTGGTAGACCCAGAAAACAGAATATGTGTGTGAATGTTTCAGAAAGGTAAAGTCATATTTATAGGTCATCATATTCACGAAAAAACGCCCTTATATTTGTGTAAAGTAGATATTTAACTTTTGTAAGGAAAAGTCTATATTTTTTTCGTAATTACGAGGTAGAGCGCATGATCCCCTCTTTCAGATTCTATTTGACCCAGAAAACAGTATAAATATATTATGTTATAAAAACCGAATTGCAAAAATGCAGAGAAGCATGAGTTACGATCAAAACGAAAATGTGTCAAAGATCATGCAGCCGTTTGACAGATGGTTGAACACATCCAGACTGTTACCGACCGATGAGATCCACTATCCAACTCGTAAAAGTGTCGTCACTCATAGAAAATTCTCGTAAATACCCGCCGATCGTTTCGAGGGAAACGCATTTATCTTGTCGTGTCAGCAAACACTCCTTGATCTTCCTTCAAAACGTGACAGACGAGTGAAAAGTTGTTTTTTTCGGTAAAATTTGGGTAATTTGAATTTACAAGAGTATGTATCCATATTTTGGCGACTTTTTTCCTCATAAGGATAAAAATGTTAAGGGTAATCCAAATCAGGAAGTGTTTGATCCCTTCTTGACGTTTGTATTGAATAGAGTTTGTATTACAAGATCTTAATATAATTGATTTTATTTTTATATTTTTTATGAATGTAACGTACTACAAATGATATGCAATTCGTTAAAAATGTATCGTGGTACCTAATGAAAAAGATTTAGATTGTTTAACTGATGAATGAACTCCTATACAATCTCTCATCCCCTATTAGACCCTTTGTTAAAGTATTTGACACATTGCATTTCTACATCATAATGTAATGTAGTCTCTCACACCAGGAACCATTAATTATGCAAAAAACCAACTCGGGAATTTGTAGAATATTCAAGGTATAATTTATTCTCTGCAAAATTTCAGTTAAAAATATTCTTCGATAAAAATACAAGTTGTATTAAAACCTGAGGGGCAAATCAGATGTCAGCACCAACTGGTGGGGTCCGCAAGGACCGATGCCTGCCAGGGGTGCGGGTTGTTCGAAAGAGATACCACGGCCCCTGGCACAAAGGCAACTGAGGGGAACACGGGTGGGTTTTAGTCAGTAAAAGTCTGACACGCCATCCTGCTCCACCCAGAGCGGGAGAAGTTATTTGATGACTTCCCACCCAAAAAAAAACATCATTTTGATCGCCACACCACTACAATTTACAAAAGGCCACTCTGTCAGAACTGATCTTCAGTGAAGCATAATCAAATCCCAAAAATATTCAAGTTTCCACCGGTCACCTCTTTATTACAGTTTCAGCTGTGTCAAAGGTTCCACATGCTAAAGCGAGCGACGCTGACGTTCAATTCAATTGTTTTTTCAACGAACTGTTGCTTTTATTTAGTTCCTACGTTAGTGACATAAATACGTATATGGGATGCTTGCTTGAGAGGCTTGTGGCTTAGTAATAGCAACCGAACGGATCACTCGATCAGGTTTAGCTACGCTTACCGCGGTTGGTCCATGGATGGGTGACCATCTTTACATACCAAGACCCTTCCGTGCCTCGGAAAGCACGCAGCCCAGCTGTTATCGTACATCTTTGACAGTCGTTACGGGTCATCAGAAGTCCGAAAGTCTGACCGCCAAATTGAACCAAGGGGTATCGTATTACCCAGTCACTGGGTTGTAGAGGTCAGATAGGTAGTCACTCCATGCTAAGTACTGGTAATCCGGTTAGACTGGTGGGGTGCTTGATTTTGTAGACTGAATTTATATTTCCTGACACGACATTTTTTCGGGAATGGATTAAATTCGAAGTAAAAATTTAATACGGCCGTAGTGTAAGAAGACCCCAGCTAGATGGATGGCGACTTTAATTAAAAAACTAAAAAAACACGCTTTAAAAACCAAAGTAAAAAAGGAGAAGGAGAAAATAATTTAATTCAATTAAAAAGCGTGGGGTGCTTTTTGAGGTAGGTGTTTTTTATAATAAATTAATGTCAAGCACCCCACGCTTTTTAATTGAATGTAATTATTTTCTCCTTTTTTACTTTGGTTTTTAAAGCGTGTTTTTTAGTTTTTTAAACTATTATTTATTTTCTAGTTTTTAGTTCTGCTAACTACAAAAGCGTGAATTATCCAGTTTTTTTTTTCATTTTCTTTTTCAATTGTTGAATTGTCGTCGGTCCTCGATAAGAAATCTGACTGTTTAAAGTGGGTTAAAATCGCGCCCTAAGGAGTCGGTTACAAACATACAAACAAACATACAAGTGAAGCTATTATAAAGCGTGTAAAAAGGATGGCTGGGACAGACTGGATGCGTGAGGCGGTGAATAAGGTGTTGTGGCGCAGCCTGGGAGACGCCTAAATCCAGCAGTAGGCTGCGATAGGCCGATTTGAAAAAATAAAGCCTTTTAGCTACCTTTTATAAATATGTGTTTTATTTCTACAACCCTAATTGCGTAACACGTTATCAATGTGAATCTCAATAATTTTATAGTGCAGAATCTGGATCAGTTTGTTAGGGATTGTTGCTAATCCATTGCTTCATAATGTCGGAAATATTGTCTGCTCAATATCGAAATAAATGTTGCTTTTTATAGTGGGAAATCATCAAATAACTTCTCCCGCTCTGGGTGGAGCAGGAGGGCGTGTCAGGACTTTTACTGACTAAAACCCACCCGTGTTCCCTCAGTTGCCTGTGTGCCAGGGGCGACAGTATCTCTTTCAAACAACCCGCATCCCTGGCAGGTATCGGTGAACTGTCAAAATGAAAGTCATTCCTTCGGTTAGTGTGATACGCAATTATCCCGCAGAAAACCAATATTTGTTTCAGTTAGGGACTAAATCCCACAAATTCCACAAATCGTAAAAGCAAACCATTCCTTTTTGACATAATACCAAATCCATTAAACCATAATACCTCTATAGAAATACATATTATATTTTACGGAAAAGGCCGCCGAAAAACCCCTTACGATGGATATCTCCCCAGGGATCCAAAATGAAATATATTCGTATTTCATCACGATGCGAAAGGGCCAATAATTTCGTTAAAAGTTCTAACCACGGGCGTGAAGCGGGAAAAGAGCGCTAACATTACATGTATCAAACTATTGTACAGTCATCAAAAGAGATAAGTAACTAGGGTCGTCGGATATAGTTGAAGTTTAGTAAGATACCGATGGATGTTTTCAAATGAAATTTAATTTGATAAATTAACTGTTTGTTTTCTATTAATTGAATAACCGTAAATAATTTTGAAAGCAAAAAATATATGATATTTTCGAGTCCTTTTTGCATAGAGTGATGGCACTCAAAACATAATTAAACATACTTTAATGCATCAAAAAAATCATCAAAGTCATCTCTTAATTATCTTTAAAACCAGTTTATCCCTTCAGTAACAATTATAAATATAATTAAAAATATACCATAAAATTCTAAATGCCAAAATGCAACCAGTGATGAATTATTTAATATTAAATAGTTAATATCTAATTTTATACGATTTTATTTGCATTTTTTCAACAGTGCTTGCTCATTTATTATTCGAATATATTACAAAAGATTTTAAACCGTATCAGATTTTAATAAGAACTATTATCGCTCATAACGACAATATTTAAAGTTACCGAATGAATCCGATGTATCAATCCGATAGAGATACGGTATAGTGAGATGACATTCAGTAACATTCCACGTTTCATGTCCTACATCTTATATGACAAATGACCAATCTATATACCAATTAAGATAGCATGACTATTTCCCAATAATGTAATATACAGGACCAAGTTATGCGTAACATCACGTGGAACACAGCGACCATTGAACGTGTCCGGTTCAATAATGGGCCGATACGGACCTCCTTACAGCTGATCTAATCTATTGTTTACAGAAAAACTGCCATATGAGGATAGAATGGATTGAAATTGCTACTTATGATAGGTAGGAAGAGACCATAGACACTGGTGCGAAAGACAATTGAAGTTTATTTTTAAAATTGTTTTTTGTTCTTGTTATTTGCAGATTGGCGAGGATTCTCTTGTTCCCAAATTAAACTTAAATTAGAGAACTGACAGCTCTTACTGACTGACTGACAGTTCGAGAAAATGACGGTGACGGATTGGAAATAATTTCTCGATGCATTCTGAAATGCCGACTTTGTTTGTTTGAAACTTTTTGTTCAACCAAAATGTCCTCTTTTCGTGGGTTCATATTATGTCCGTCCCTTTCCAACAATAAAGGAAAAACGGAAATTAAGACAAGTTTCATAGAAAATAACTTATGAGATTGTGGCTACCAGTAACTTTCATATGCCTGGCTGCCCCAAGTGCGAAGGCTGGCATGCTTAACACAACTCTGAGATCTTATTCTTTGTTTTTTACTACTTGATGCCTTGTAGAAACCCACCTCAAAAACCAGACAATTGTCTCGTTAAGAAAGCGTAGGTGCTGCAGCAAGTAATTTTCTCAAGAAAAGGACTCATTATCCCGACTGCAATTATTAAAATATACTCCAAACCTACAATACAGGGACTATACAGCGGAACATTATAAGTTGGCACCAGTCGTAGATTAACCTCATTAAGTGTATTCTAGACAAAGTCTGGACTATGAATATTCACATTCCAATAAGCGTCGCAGTTTCTTTGTTCTTGAGATTTATTGCTATATAATTGTCGTAGTGGAAGTTTCTCTTTGTCAAAGTTTAGTGGAGTTACCGAGTTATTATGTGCAACGTTAGTTTTAGTAGATACATATAGGCTACACATGGAGTGGAAACACGTAAATGTTTTTATGAAACTGTTCTGAGTAATTTTTGTTTTATTTCGAAGTTGCATTATCTTTCATTGCACGCGACAAACGATGAATTTTTAATTGTTTATGTAATTACGGCATTCAACCGGTTAAATCTTTAGCGATAAAAAGTTAAATTAAACATTTAAAAAGCCTCCGACCCAAACAAAAACCTCTAAAAAGTAAAACATATATATACTTACCGGCCTTTTAAGTTGTAGCTAATATTTTGGTCAAAGCATTGTCACGTCGGGGGACGGCTAATGAAAATGTTATCCTTTTTACAATAGCATAGTTTCATTCATTTTTGCTGGGTATCGTCTGTTTAGCGTTTATTGACCGTCCCCCGACGGGACAATGCTTTGGTCCCCTCTTTTTGCGTCGGGGGCTAAAAATAGACATCATAATTCATCTTTAAGTTTATCATAAAGAAAATAGTACAAAATTACCATCTTCCTAACCTTTTACTGTTGGGTTCTTTTACTGTAGTCTAACCGGATGCAGATGAATACCAATATTTAATATGGTGCGGCTGCCTACTGACCTCCACAACCCAGGTAGAAACTAAGGTAACAAAAATTATAAACGTAAGTATGTTGGTTTCTATTCTATATCTAAATATGAGGGCGCGAAGGGCTAATTTCGCAGACTGTATTTTGCGATGTGGAACAAAACGATTGACAAACGCTTGGCGATAGGTGGTTCGAGTTGCGATGAGTGTAGGACAATAGAATAGAACCCGAAATAATTAGGGAGGGAAAGCACAAACCACCGCACCTTTTATGGGACCTTTGTCACGTGCTCGCGTTGTCGCCGATGCACCGGTTCACTTTTCCAGGTTCAGGGGCAGGGGCTTCAAGTTACTGTCCTCACATGTTAAACACAAATACAAACTAATGATTATAAGTCTTATCACAGGCGAAAATGCGGTGATTCCAAAGTTATCAATATTTTCAAGCAGAGCGGGCCGACACAATTGCGTTCGCGATGCGCTCGATTCGGAAGTCTGTTCGCGACAAAAAATAGCGAGGCGAACCTTCTCATTCACTCGCGAGGTATGTGCGGGAAAGGGTTTGGTCTAGGAAAGCGGATATCAATCAAATTTTGAATGTTGGCGCAACCAACATTATATTATGAAATATAGTCGCTTTTCGTGTATGTCACCATCATTTAGAGAATTTATTATGTGTATGATACATTAATATTGAAGTGACATATGACAGATCCAGTGCGGGAAAAATATTTTTACGACCGTACGAACTTAGATGTGACCTGTGAATCCCGGCTAATGGGATAACAATTAATTTTCTATTGTGTGGGCATGCATGCGTGCCCTCTCGGACGTTAGGTGTTGAGGATATACCGTAATCACCGCTTAAGTTTATCTAAGCTTACAAAAATATCTGTCTATCTACCTTCATGTAAACTAGCTGTAGGTCGCTTGAGGATTATTCTTCGCTTAGTAATAATAAAGCTTTTCGAGCTCAATTGAAATAAATCAAATAAATCCTCGTCTTCCTGCTGCTTTCACCTCTATTTGCTTGAATAAATTCAACGGTCCGATTATTGACTCTGTCACTAACTTACTTAGTTTTAATTTCGTCGCTATTTTATTGAAAATTATGATATTGAAATTTATATTACCTTTACTAAAAGATTTTTGTACTTATATTATTATTCATTGGTCCATGTTGTGGGAGGCCTTCCAACCACTCTAAAACCTTCCGGCCCCATCGGCCATTTGTTCTAGGAGTAATGTGCAGTGCTCACTGCCACTGGCAATTCTTCTTCACAAAACCGGTCGAAGTGGCCTCCAGCCTATGTCCAGCAGTGGACGTCTTTCGCCTGAAATGAGGATGATGATTATTCATTGAGAAAGAAGCCGATACAAGGATCTAGTTGGGTTGTTCTCCGTTTGGGAAACTTCATACCTATCCCTCAATGTTTGAAGACTAAGATTAGAAATCCATGAGTATTAATATAATACGCTTTTCACCATCTGGTAATACCACCCATGGACTCCACGAGACAGGCTTGACTTAGTGTGGAGTTCATAAGCAAAATGTTTCTTTTGCGTCTTATTCCTGTTTTTTTTTTCCTTGTTAACGCAGGTACTTTTTTTTTTTTTTTTGGGTGGGAAATCATCAAATAACTTCTCCCGCTCTGGGTGGAGCGGGAGGGCGTGTCAGACTTTTACTGACTAAAACCCACCCGTGTTCCCTCAGTTGCCTGTGTGCCAGGGGCCGCGGTATCTCTTTCGAACAACCCGCACCCCTGTAGACTTTAAGGAATTGTAAAGCACTGTTTTTTTTGGTAAAATAAACGTTATCTTATTATCTTATCTAAGATGCGTAGTGCCCGTTATGACATACGATAACGAAACGTGGACACTGACAGCTGGTCTGGTCAGCAAATCCAAGGTCGCTCAGCACGCTATGCTCAGAGTTTCGTTGAAGGATACAATCGGAAATAAAATTATCCGCAAAAGAACCGGAGCTACCGAAATAGCTTGCAGAGAAAGCAAACTGAAGTGGCAGTGGGCTGGCCATGTTTGTAGTAGGACCGATGGCCGATGGAGCAGACGAGTCCTGGAGTAGACACTGCGTATTGGCAAGCATAGCGTGGGGCGCGCCTCAGCTAGATGGACCGATGACCTTAAGAAAGTGGATGCGGAAGGCGGAGAACAGGGTGTTGTCGCATGTCCAGCAGTGGACTACGATAGGGTGTGTTGATTGATTGATATTAATATGATCAAGCAAATATTTTGGCCAAAACTTCTTTATATTATATGGCTAGGTAGTCCTTTGGGTGTCACGCAACACATTTTATGAATTAAAATCCCTTTTCATCCAACTATACTAAAACAAACAATTTTACTGTCACACAAATTCGGAGTGTCCAAAATTGCTTTGTAAAGTCTCATTAAAATATCTCCTGCAACAAATTAGCAGACAATTCAATTACATTCTAAATCGGAACGGAAGACACAGCGGAACGTGACTATTTAGTATGAAAAACGCATTTAATTAAACACGAGATTGTATGAATTAAGCAAATAACGCCTTTATTGGACTTTACTCTACGCTTGATATTGCGTGGATTCGTTGCCTAAAGCTAGGTGCACACAACACATCACATAGAATATGAAACTGTACGCTTTTTAGTATTTGTTGTGTGAACATACATTGTACAGATATGTGATTGAATAACCTCAACTAGGTAAGTCACGTAACCTACAACGTTGTGGAAAAAGCCTAACTCACACAAGGGAGGCCAGAGTCCCAATAGTGGGAGTGGGAACATTATAGCCTGATTATGTACGTGAACAAAGCTTGTAAGAAGGGGACACACGAACATTTTTTAACAGCAATCTTCCTAAGAACCTTACCCGAATGGATTATAGTAAATTAAATATAAAACGGAACCCTTATTGGGCGCGATCGAGTGACAAGTCCTGTTAAGCCAGATTTGTCCCTCGATTGATCCTTTTGTTCCATTATCCTTACTTTATATTTTATGTAATGATAGATTTTCTAATGTAGATTTTTTGTTGGTAGTGTAGGGTACAAAAAAGAGGGTATGTGTATGTAAAACTTATGATCGGAGCCGAGTATACGCAATTCTTCGCCGAGTATACCCGATTCAGCGTCACCAACCCGTTGATGGTTCGGTTTCGTTCACTGTTCAGAAATAGAATGCACACACTTCGTTGTTTGAAGAATACTAGATACAAAAGAACGTACAGTAGGTACAAAATCTTGTGTATCTCGCCTAACACTTGAATAAAGAGGGTAATGTTTTCCGACGACCGTTGTTTGTTCAGGAATGCGTGTAGGCTTTGTACTCATCTTGTGACATCCGATGGAATTGTGTTCTCAAAGAAAACTTCAACATCCTTAACTTGGCTGATGTGCTTGGTAGGATTTACTAGGGCTTTTACCCGTAATAGCGGTACGTTATGAAGTTATTGTACTTAGATAATAAAAAGGACCCTATAAGAATATAGATTTATATAGGCCATAAACAAACACGCATTTCAAAACACACATCCTTCTTGCGTTTTGTAGTCGATCTGTAAAAACAAATGAATGAACCGATTCATAAATGGAACTTGCTTCATATGTCCATACAGACATTGATTACGTGTTTTGTTTATAATAGTAGATAGCTATTTGAATTTCGAATAAGATTTTTTTAACAAGGTTAAATTTTGAAATTTTATTCAACTGTTTTAAAACGGTTGGATTGGACTGGGACACAAGAAACTTGAAAGAGAATTTGTTTTCATATTCTCGGGTGTGCGGTAAAATTATAACTTTTGCTGCATAATTTCTTCGATAATTAAATTTTTAGCTTGGAGCGAAGATTGTGGAGAGATTGTAACTAAATGGGCAGTTTTATAGGCAGATTCTTCTACGAAGACAGTTTAAAACTCATACAATAGTGCCCGATGAAAGAATCCAGACATTTCGTAAGACATAATTCAGCGACAGATGACCGATGATATCGGTCATAGTTCAAGTGACAAACATAAAAAGCTGATATTGTCATCCTTTTGCAAGAATAACTGTTATAACCGAATACATGAATTCTGATGTTATAACACTTATGTGACCGGGCCACAAAGGAAACTGTACGGCCCAAGTACTGGCCGATAAATCTTTCTTTTTTATGAGAAACTATAAATTACTGAGCCTTTCACCGTCCATGGTCATTCCTGTCTAACTGATCCCTGGACTTAGGGACGGAGAAATAGTAGGAGCGAAAGAAATTAAGAACAGTTACTGGAGCAATAAAAAGTTACGGCCACCGAAGTACAATTAAGGGGTATTACACACACGTGATGGCATTGCCAACTTCGATGAAAGTCCCTAACACTCGCGACAAGACATTTACTTTATGATCTCGGTGCGTATCGTGGAAATTAGATGGGATTATAGTGAATGCTCCGGATATTTTTGAAAGTAATTATAAGTTTCTTCAATGTTATGCGCACCTGGCTTTTGACTTTACGTAATTGATGTCGAGTTGAATGAGCAATTTTGGATTCTGGAAAATTGGATTATTATATTTTCATTTAAGTGTAATTGCGATAATAATATTAGAAAACTTCAGCGCTTTTCACAAAGAAAGTGACAACCAAATCTACCTAATATTACAAATGCGAAAGTAAGTTAATTTTTTTATTATTTATTCACGGTAATACGGATGACAGGATTTGGATTAAATTTGGCTCACAGATAGACCATGATCTGGGTAAGGTCATATGCTAATTTTCATCCTGGATCGCACACGAAGTCGCGGGAAACAGCTAGAGGAACTTATTTATAAATGTTGCTTAAAGTTAAGTAATGATTGGCGACTGTTTAACTAAACTATTTTGACGTTTCTCTTAATTTTAAGCAACGTTTATTACTTTAACGTACTGGGGTTTATTTATAAAATAAACCCCAGTACGTTAAAGTAATAAAAAAAAATACTTATAAAATCTCATTGAAGTTCCTCAACGCTATCAATTTTTAAACAGTAACTTTTTAAAGAATCTTGATTTTGGAACACTTCTTGTTACTTTTAATAATAACACTAAAAAGTTTTATGAATTCTCGAAGGTACAAAATACTGTAAAAAGGAGTTAAAAAACAAGAATCTATTGTTCATTAATTAATTTTGTTACCAAAGAGGAAAACGTGAAGTTTTTCTTCTTTATAATGTCATTTCAATGCTTAACCAACAGCTAAAGAAAAAGATCTACTAACTGGTCCGACAGCTGTTCCGTCCCAAGTTGTAGGGGTCCGCTAAGAGAAATGGACTAGTAAGGCACTTTACCAATTCAATTTAGTAAGTTTTTTGTTAAGTTGGAGTTTACAAGGATGGAAAACATCCTTTGTTTGAAGTGACTGCATTTCTTGCTGTATTGTGAGGAAAAAGGGTTTACGATTAACTGGTTTTCAAACTTGACGGTGGATGTTCTGTAAAAAAAAGAGATAATTCCTTTAACTGAGCTAATACTAAGACGTGATGAGTTTTTTTTTTCTGGGTGGGAAATCATCAAAGAACTTCTCCCGCTCTGGGTGGAGCAGGAGGGCGTGTCAGACTTTTACTGACTAAAACCCACCCGTGTTCCCTCAGTTGCCTGTGTGCCAGGGGCCGCGGTATCTCTTTCGAACAACCCGCACCCCTGGCAGGCATCGGCCCTTGCGGACCCCACCAGTTGGTGCTGACATCTCTTTGAGGCGAGCGTGGAACACCACGCGCCGTCGACCCGGGCTTTGTCCTTACCGGACAGCGAGCTACCCATTACTCGCCGTCCACAAGCCCGCGCCTACGGTGGCCGGGAATCAACCTGGCATTCCCGACGCCCAGGGCGTCTCCTGCGGAGGCTAGGGCCGTGAGGGGGCATATACTGCCTCTCCCTCACGTGCGCCGCCTCCCTCTTCGCTAGTATGTGACTTTTTGTGCATTCGTGTGTGTGTATGTTCTGTGTGTGCAAACGCGTGTTTATCAAACCAACCCAAAAGGCCTCCGTAAATCTACAGTTCATCAATTCCGATGTTGAGCTTCATTTGTCAACAGCACAGCCTAACCTATTGGAGCTCTATTAGACCCGAAAACCCCCACATGAATAATGTAGGTATACCATATTCTTGTTCAATAAATTGTAATTTTATTCCCCTGTATCTGTCCGGAGGCCTTCGAAGTTTTTTTTTCATTACAGTTCATTATTTCACTTGACGGGTGAACGTAATATTCGGAGCCATCCGTCTAGAATTCGGTTCCATCAGACAACAATGCCGAGTCTGGCGAAATGAAGTCAAAAATATGTCTGACTGTATACGGAATTCACGCTAGAAAAAGTAATGTTTAAGTTTGAGCTGTCATTACTTACATTTATGGTGTGTTTAGGAGTCAAGCTGAATTGGTTATTATTTATTATGCCCCGAACAAAAAAAAACTATGCGACTTAGTAGTCTACTTATGCTCAGTTTTTATTACCAAAAACGAATAGGTTTGCTTATCAATGGTATATTTTTTTACCTAACTGGTCCAATAAATAGATTCGTAAGCTAATTTTACGTGTGATAGCTACTTCCGTCTGAAAGGGTCTACTAAACAAATCTATGAGGTCTTTGCTTCATTGTTGGAAAAGATATGTACAAGAGTCTAAATTTTAACTAATACCGGTCCGTAAATTATAGAAATCAGCCATTAGTCGTATAGTTTTTTTGTGCTTTATACTTAACGAGAAATGCTCGACCGACTACAAATTTCATTATAAAGGAAAATTCATCCCAACTACTGAACCCTTCACTGTGAGTGTTCTGACACTTGGCTGGTTTTCAGATTAATCAGTCTGGGTGCATTCCACACATTACTAAATCTGTGACCTACATACACATAGATTTCTATTTTGCCATGAAACCGTTAAATATTTTACAATAGCTTTTCTGTCAGCCTCATCCTGAAAGAGAAAAACCATAGTGCACTTAAATTTTTATTGACACTTTAGAAGCGGCTTTACAACAGAGCCGTAGTGACCAAAATGGTACGGTATGTTAGCGAGTAAAGGCAGGCGTGACGCGATTCTAGTAGATCAATTTCCATGAAGTTTTCGTATAAATTGTTACATCAAAGTCACGTCACCCCTGTCTGTGGGAGCCTTGATAATGTCGATCAGTAAAATCGAATCAATCTACAGTATTTTGTATACTTTAACGCCACGTCTAAATATCTATCCAGTACTGTCTCACTGCAGAGCAAAGGCTTACTTTTTCCACACAATTTTACATCATCTGTCTAGTAGACATGGGTAGCTCATGAGCGAGTGAAGAAAAGAGCTAGCTCTTTTCGATGGGCGTCGCTCTCGCTCACGCACTCGCTCGCTAAATAGCTGACAAGCTCAGTTAGCTCACTCCCTCAGTACTTCAGCGAGACACCGATGACCGACCGAAATCACCGGTCGAACGACTCATTCGATCGCATCGTTCGTTCTTCCAACAATAGTTCTCCGGTACAATACGTCATTGTAGACTATCATACGACTTAATCACTGTAAAACTATCTTTATGGCCATTGACTTAAAGTAGAAAATACTTTGGCACATTATAAAAAGGAACCGCGTTGTTTATTTTTTGTGTATCGTTTATGTAAAGTCATAACATTGTTTAAACAAACAAAAAATCTTATTTAACTCCCAAATTCCAAAGAGCTATTGACAATAACTGTTGAGCGAGCCGCGCCGTTTCATTCGATGCGCGTGCAGCGTAAGTCAAATGAGTTAACAGTCGGCGTCTGAGTCACTGAGTTGTAGAAGAGCCAGTAAGTAACGAAGATTCCAAACTTCCAATGAGCTACTCACTATTGAGCGAGCCGAGCCGTCTCCTTCAACGCGCGTGCGGCGTGAGTCAAATGAGCTAACAGTCGGCGTCTGAGTCACGGAGCGATAGAAGAGCTAGTGAGCTGCTGTGATATAGCTCTTTAGAGTGAAAGAGATAATCGCTCTTTTTCTTTTCAGTGAGCTATTTCGCCCATGTCTACTGTCTAGCCTTTTCCTAACTATGCTGGGATTGACTTTCAGGCTCACCGCATGCAGTTGAATACCAATATTGTACATACAGCTACTGCCTATCAGTTACGGGGTAACACGCTACCTCTTGATAAGATTGGTTGTTAGATTTTCGGGCTTTTGGCGATACTTAAGGGCCTACGTCCCGTTTGGTAGCGTAACACGGTCACTTTATGAACCGTACTGCTAATTAACGGCTTGTCTTGAAGATTTGAAAAATATATGATTTTGCTATAGATTCATATAGATAATTTTGCCGGAAGTACTTTTTTTGTATGGTTAATACTTTTGCTGTAAAAAAATATTTTCCAACACGCAATATTTTGGCTTCTATTCCATACTCCTAATAAACGGCTTCGTTATTTGGAAAAAAAATACACTGAAAAATAGATAGTTAGAGGTACCACAGAATCGCCGAAGCACAATTGTAAATTAATCAAAGGAATATCCCCATTTTGAGATAAAGGCTCAGAGGTGCCCTGCGCGGGCGCGGGCGGCAGTCGTGCTTTAGCATACAAACGGGAGATGAGGGTACTATGGGCCTTAACGACTGTCTAAGATCTATGAATGATTGCCGGGACCAATGGCTAAGCGCGCATTCTGAGGTACGGAGGGGTTTCGGTATTTAAAGATGGTCTCCCACCCTCGGACTGATCTTAGTAAGTTTAGTTTAAACTGATCGATCATTATCATCGTCTTCCACTGACTTCTGTATTCTACCATTGCTGGCCGGCCTTTTCGGTAGGTCCAAGCTCGTCACAAATAGTCTAACAAAAAATCCTGCAGATACCAGAAATGGTAGAAAATACAGACAGGAATAAACATCGGTCGGTTATCAAAATAAACAGACGTATAAACATTTACCCTGAAGCAAAAATCTGACGGTGCACGAAGCAACTGGAATGTCGATCGTCAAAAGCTGTTTATTTTCTGTGTCTACAATCTGTTGAAATCATAGTATTTTGTTGTGTGTTTGTCTGTTGTCAAAATAGGTAAATGTTGACACAGTATGTGTTTGTATGGGAATACAAATCCGGTTTTCCGGAAGTAGAGAGTGTGAAATGTCGAATATGTTTACCCTTAATTGTAATAATTTAAGTATTTGTATTTTTTGAATAATTTATTCGGAAATTATATCTACAGGGTAATATTTTAACCAGTGCGCAAACTATAACTATGAATTCAGCATATCATTCTAGACCCCCTAGCGCAGAAATTTTTCGTCAGTTAGGTATACAAAAAAAAAACAGCTGTTTTATAGAAATTTGAACCAAATCTATGTGGTAGTTTTGGCGTGATGCTGGAACATACATTCAGACAAAAAGACATACAGACAAAAATTATAAAAAAATAATAATTTCAGCATTAGAATCATTCCCAGACCTCGCAAAATATACAAAAAAAATATATAATATGTATAGAATTTACCTACGCGGTCAAAATGTATGGAACAGCTGATTTCTTTTTTGTATAACCGACGAAAAGTTTCTACAAGCGATTTCTATTCTACGGTAGAGTAGAAACAGAAAGCGTCATGCTAAGCCTGCTGGTTAAAAATTAATCCTGTATAATCAAATCACCACTTCAGATTTTTGTTTGACAGCCTCGTTGGTCCACTGCTGAGCATGCGGGTCCGATTCCCAGGTCAGGCTAAGCGTTATTGTGTTTTTCTATCTGGACTTTCTCAGTATCAGCCCGGATTGTTGATTTGAATCCGGTTGATGGCAATAGGATCGCCCCCTATTATATGGGGCTTAAAGATAGCTGGCAAAATGTGGGTATATACACGCACACACACCTACACCCCTTTTTTAAATAACTTCTCCCGCTCTGGGTGGAGCAGGAGGGCGTGTCAGACTTTTACTGACTAAAACCCACCCGTGTTCCCTAAATTGGTTGTGTTCCAGGGCCGCGGTATCTCTTTCGAACAACCCGCACCCCTGGCAGCACACCTACATTCCTTACCTACACCTCTGCCCTGCGACCCTTCGGAAAAACAAGGCATTGTACCTACTACGTTACATTTTATTTTTGCTATACCATTCAGCATGTTTTTCAATTCAAACTTTACTTTGGTAAAATAGCAAAAAAGTATGCCTACGTTTTTGGTCTATTACTTAAATTCATCACTGTGTACGTTAGAGAGAGTGTGCCTTAAATTGTGTGCTGTGGCTATGTTTGTGTATATGTCCCTAAAGTTAGAATACCTACAACATTGAAACTGGTAAACAACTATTAACTAGGAAACTGTAAATAAAAAGAAACACGCTTTAAAACCTGGAACGAAACTGGGTCACATGTAGTTTACTAGTGACTAATTAAAACTTGATTTCCTTTAGAATTTCTTTACAAAATAAGGGGAAAAGAACTAACATATGCCTTTCATATTCCTTACACGTCACAAGAAGAAAATAAATAAATAAAGGAACAATGTTTTCTACTAACATGTTCATTCCACAAAACTGACAGAGGGCTTGAGAACAAGTTACGTAATATGTATATGACAGGCTCTTTTACTTATAAAATTTCATTCAGGGTTCGTGATAGATTTGTTTTTCAACAAATAAGAACCAGGCACCTTTACGAATGAATACGATATTACTTCTTTTACGGAAAGTACGGGTAATACGGCTTATATTCGCGTTCATAAGGTTTTCAGCGACCACCTTGACGTGCTGACGTCACCGGTGCAGCATACGATAAGATAAAAATAGCAAAATAAGTCGGTTAACAAGAAATATAATTAAATGCACAATTAGTTTTAAATGTTTAAACAAACACAGTATTTATAAAATGTTTACATTCCGGGTAACGATTTACACATATTGTTCAATCAATGCAGATTATTTAACGGCCTTAAATAGTCTGAATTGATTGATTTAAATTGACGTGCGATTCTTTTTACCCTGACTCTACAAAAAATAATCCTCAAAATCAGCTATACATTAAAGGGTTTTTCCTCCTATACTTAGCTAGTAACTTAAATTAAATCCTGTTTTAATTGAGCCCCAGCTGCTCAGTGGCTGGTCGAGGAGTACAATGGGATAGTAAGTGATAATCCCCATTCCTCCCTCGACTCGCTTTGTTTCAACCTGTTTTATAAGGCTTATTGAATCAGCACTAACACGGAACCCAGTCAAATACGTACGGAAGCCAAATTAGCTTCGGAAGATAAAAGAGTTTTTTAATGCCTTTTTTGGGAACCACTTATTTTAAAGAGTTTTCGTGTTTTGTGAGTCGATTTAAATGGGTTCTTTATTTTGTACTTTATGGACAATTTTGTGAATTGGTGGGTATAAAACTGTTCTGCTTGTTTCCTTTAAGTAGGGTTGCCATCCGTCCGGGTTTCCCCGGATTTGTCCTAGTTTAGAAGGCATCCGGGGAGCGTCCGGGCGGGGCTTCATCTGTAGTCCGGATTTATTTTAAGAATAAAAAAATTCTAACTGATTATTAAAACAATTTATTCTGTTTTGTTAGGTACCTACATTTAAATTGATGATAAAAGATTACTAAATTTAATTAAGGTCTGAAAATAAATAAAAAGGTGATTTATGACATTTTCAACTGTTTTTATTACACTGACTTTGACCGTTTAAAAAAATCAGTTGAGAGTCCGGGTTCTAGGCTATAAAATCCAGGGTTTTCACGCGTCTTGTCCTGGTTGCCAAATTTTAGAGATGGCAACCCTACCTTTAAGGCACCTAAGAATTTGCGAAATTATTTGGTTTCCTTTGATTTTAACCTACAACAACAACCGACTAGGTGGACAGACGATATCATTAAAGTGGCCGGAAGAAACTGGATAGCCACGACACAAAACCGCCAAAAGTGGAGAGATTTGGAAGAGACCTACACTCAGCATTGGGTGGCCAAGGGTTGAAGAAGAAGAAGAAGAAGAAGATTTTAACCTTTAGTTATGCAATTAATATGTAAAACATTTAAGGATTCACTCTATAAATGGTGCACTTTAAAAACACGAGTAGGTACTTGTAGTTTCCTCGATGGGAAAAAAATATCTAAGTTAATTTCTAAAAAACAAAATAAACCCTTAGTACGCCATAATTGCTTCACGGAAGGTCATCAGTTTTTTAGTAGGTAATATCATGGCCGATGCGGCCGAAATGTTCTGGAGTGGCGACCGCGTACCAGAAGACGTAGAGCGGGAAGGCCTCCCACAAGGTGGACCGATGACCTTGTGATGGCCGCGGGAATCCACAGGATGTGGGAAGCATAAGACCGGTCGAAGTGGAGGAGCCTGGGGAGGCCTATGTCAAGCAGTGGACGTCTTTCGGCTGAAATGATGACGATGGTGATATCAAAACTGCTTGTTTTCATAATTAATACATTTTACATTTTCAAAGTGTGTGTTTTTTTTTAGGAATTAAGTATGTACCTAAATTAGCGCTCGAACCGCCCAATCTAGCCAGAGCCGCCGCTCGCTTCAATTAGCGCCAGGAGCTCGGTGCGCCCTTATGGATACCTACTGAATACTGTGGGGTCCTATCAGGAACTTAACCGTAGTATCCGTAGTTCCATGCCTACTAATAATAAAAATGCAAAGGTGATTGACCTTTAAAGACATTTAACAGCTGAACGGATTTGGATGAAAAGCACACGAATAGAACATGACCTGGGTTAAGATACTGTTTATTCCGATATCATGTACGGTCACCAAAGAGGTAAGTGTCCAGGGTCGTCAGATATCGTTGAAGTTCAGTATGAATCCGATGGATGTTTTAGAAAAACAAAAAAAATATATTTACATAAAACAAACAGTTCATTTGTCAAATTACATTTCAGACCAAAACATCCATCGGTTTCTTTCTAAACTTGTAACTTTAAACCAACGACCCTGGTCACATATTATCTCTTTTGGTAACTCTACGATCGTGAAATAATTTCCGACCTCCAAGCGGGCAATGCTGCGGCCAAAAAAAACTTCGTTCCTTGAACCATTGATATTCTCGCAATCGGAAGAGTTTGATTTTCCGCCGGATTTGTAAAAGAAATTCGGAAATGATGTCTCTCGATACTGTAAAATTATATTATTATTGATATGTTCTTGGAAATATCACACACAACCTTGATTGCGAGTATGTGACGTAATCAGACTGAATGAGTATAGGTACACACAGCGTCAGTATGTGCTAACCCCTCAAGTTTTAAAATGTTACACTGCTACAACATTGAATTCGTTACGAATAATCTACAGAATACTTCAAAAAGAGTTTATTGTTTCGACTTAGATTCGAACCATCGCATCACCGAACGCAGTCATACTCATACCGGCAGTTTGACGAACTAGCCAACGAGCCCCTATGAATTGTGATGCAATTGTTATCGACTATCGTCCGAGCCACTTCATCTTTATGTCTCTGTCTAATCGATAGACTTATGTTATTTGAGGGTAGGTATCCATTAATTAAACTTACTTAGGTACGTTTTCTTTATAAAATTAATCAATCTATATATTGGTCTTTACCTATGAAATTGCCGTTTTGCAGTACTGGCCATTTCAAATCAAAATAATTTTTGTTTGGGTAAGAATTCTAATTTCAAATTAATTTTATTTTAAAAACATGGATTTTTTTTTCCAAAAGTAGTCATTTGTTTATTGATTAGTGTTACATTTTCATCGCATTTCAATCTTTTTCGTCATCATGGATACGTTAAAAATTCGAGTAATTATGGAATATGAGTACCGTCGTGGCAGCAACGCGGCACAAGCGGCACGCAACATCAACGACGTTTACGGAGCTAACACTACAAACCAACGCACCACCTGTTATTGGTTTGCTCGCTTCCGTTCTGGAAATTTCGACCTGAAAAATGAACCTCGCGGTCGTCCGAAGACTTTGGTCGACAATGACGAATTAAAGGCGATTGTGGAAGCTGATGATACACAATCTACGGCTGAATTAGCAGCAGCTTTCGACGTTAGCGTCAAAACAATATTGGTCCATTTGCGTCAAATTGGCAAGGTAAAAAAGCTTGACAAATGGGTGCCCCACGAACTCAATGATCGTCAGCGCGAAGTACGCGTCGAGACGTGCCTTGCACTGCTCAACAGACACACAAATGAAGGAATTTTGAACCGCATTGTTACCTGCGATGAAAAATGGATTCTGTTTGATAACCGCAAGCGCTCAGCAAGTTGGTTGGATCCTGGTTCAGCACCTAAACAATGCTCTAAACGAAAACTTACCCCTAGAAAAGTGATGGTCACTGTTTGGTGGTCTAGCGCCGGTGTGATTCATCACAGCTTCTTACCAAACGGGGTGAGCATTATACTGCAGATGTGTACTGTGAAGAACTGAACACAATGATGGAGAAGCTGGCACATCTCCAACCAGCATTGGTCAATCGCTCGTCTCCGCTGCTCCTGCACGACAACGCGCGACCTCATACTGCACAGCAGACGGTCTCCAAGTTGCAAGAACTGGGGTTGGAAGCTCTCCGTCATCCGCCCTACTCACCAGACCTTGCGCCTACAGACTACTACTTTTTCCAGAATTTGGATAACTTCTTGGCGGGAAAAAAATTCAATACCCGAGAGGCAGTACAAAATGCCTTTGAAGAATTTGTTGCCTCCCGTCCAGCTGATTTCTTTAAGAAGGGCATCAATAAACTGCCACTGCGATGGCAAAGATGCATTGATTGCATGGGTGATTACTTCGATTAATACAAATAAAAAATACATGAAAAAAATTCGTTTTAATTTTTTCATACAAAACGGCAATTTCATAGGTAAAGACCTATTATTTATATCCCGATACTTTTTAACCCGGTAGTACGTTCCCGTGGAATTATTTCCGACCTACACGTGGGCAGAAGCTAGTAATACGAGTACTAGGTATATATTGTTACGAGCTTCGGGTTCGTGACAATTAAAAACTGCCAATATAAATTACCAAAGATTACACTTTAATTAAACACACTAATTACAAAATACAATTTCACTACTGATCACTCTTAATCGCACTTGATGATCGCTTACGATGTTCTCGCCTGTATCGCTTGACCAATACTACCCGGTCTTGTTTTTTTTTTTTGTTGGGCATCTCGCAGTTGGCCTTGAGAGGCCGTGACTGCTCAACCGGGCTTTCCTGGTGCTGCCATTAAGAAGTTAATCTTAACGCCTCCAGCCAGGGCTTTCAAACTAAAATTTATAAACTAAGCGACTGCACGCTGAGGGCACCCCCTGTGGGGTACGGACCTCGGCTCAGGGCGTCACTGATAGGGGGACAGCTATCACTATTGGGGACAGGCTGGATCAAATTGGCATTATTATTATTATAGGGGGAATTTAAAGCTACTGGCTCAGCTGCGGCGCGGGCTGGCGCTTCAACGAGCAAGGGTCGGTCGGGACCCGGTCTTGCTCTGTTCCTGGCCTTTTATAGGGCCTTAAGAACGTTCGAGATACGAAGCTTCTAGAATCTTCGAGTGAATACCGGCCCCGACTAAACAGATGTTGATAATTCTAGAAGATTCTGGTATCGAACTTGCTAGATAGATCTTGACTCAATTAATTCTGCTACTCGATACTAGATGGCGCTAGTGATAACTAATTACTTTAGCTTTAGCGCGTAACAATATTATGTGTAAGTTTGTATCTTTAGATGTTTGGACATTTAGATCTTTGGTTGTTTATTACTCAATCATGCAAAAACGGCTGCACGGATTTGGATGAAACTTGGCACACAGATAGTTTATAACCTGGAAAAACACATAGGATACTTTTTATCCCCATAGTACGTTCCTGTGGGATAGCTTTCGACCGATATGCGGGCGAAGCCGCTGGCAAAAGTTAGTATTTCAATAAACATACAACCTGTCACTGACTGGCAGACAGTAAAAAACTTTAAAAAAAAATCCACGGTTAACCTTAGGCCATCTCCTTAAATTATTATAATTGCGGCGTTTATTACTACAAATTCATGAATAAACCTATTTTCTTAGCTTCTTCGGAATAAAGACGGTCCATAACGAAGATAAATGGCTACAGGGAATAGTTCAGACATTTAATACTGCAAGGGCTAACATTGTAGGTACATAACAGTGCGGCGTTATTGGAATATAGAACCTCTACGTATTTGCTTTAAGGGGGAAAACAACATGAAGATATATAGATGCCATAGGGCTGATTTTTCTCACGAATATCTTTATTCGAGGAATAGTTTTCAATTTAAGACAGTTTTTACAAAGTCGTTCAAACGTAAATTTTGTTCCGCGGATAAAAACTTGATGAACCTCTCAATGTCTATACAACACACTATAAATCACAATCTGAATCATATTGTATGTTATTGCTTATCCATTGCTTCATATGTTCGAACAATGTGTCTGCTCAACAACGTAAATAACGCAATGAATGTTGTTGAACTGTCAAAATGAAAGTTATTACTACTGTTAGTGTGTTACGAAATGACCAGCACCCTAATTGTGTAACATACGATTAATCATGATCGGTTTAATTTTGACAGTTCAACAATATTCATTGCGTTATTTAACGTTGTTGAGCAGACACATTTTTCGAACATATGAAGCAATGGTTTAGCACTCTGTTTCAAAACGAAACAGATTATGATTAATCGTGAGTTACGCAATTAGGGTGCTGGCAGCCCTTAGCTAATATGTCAAGAAGAACTTCGATTTCGTGATCTCTGTCTAACACCAACGGTGTCTAAAAATATTGATTATGGCTGATGTTTCAATAATCAGAAAACTTTTTATCTGAAGAATAAACAATGTTACGCTCTTGCCTCGCACAGTTTATACGACCTAACAAAACATAGCGATATAATATCTAAGTTAATTATTAATGTCTAATACACATACCTAAACCTTCCGCAATCAATTCTTTAAGTGACGTCTTTGTGCCGTCACTTTAGCCGCATCAAAATCAGTCGTGTTGTTTAGAATGACAACGCGGTCACACAGGAAGACACGAAAAGTAGTTACAATAAACTATTTAACTTAATGTTTTTTTTCTGTCATCGTATACATTAACAAATCCACAATTTTATTTCAGCTGTGTGAAACTGTTGCCTATAGACACCTGTAATTTGCAACGCCTAGAAGTTTGCTAATACTTTGCCAGCTTTAAGTTCAAGTTGAAATATGGCGACGATAACCATTTATAATCTGAAGGCGCGTTGCCAAGTTTTCAATTTTCATTTCATTTTTCTTTCAGTTATATTATTTATCTATCTTTATGTAATCAGACAGAGCGGCTAAAAAAACACAACTCATTTATTTAAATAGAGAATTTCTATTAAAAAAAAATATGTCTGCTTAGTAAATCCCGTATAATTTCATGAAGAGAAATAATTAGGTGTGCTACCTACTCATTAAGAGTCGCTAATAAGCGCTTTTTAAAAGCCTACTAGGAAAATGAATTAACATTTTTTTTAAGGTTCCTAAATATTCAGTCCTCGGGGAATACCTCTCAATGGTATTCTCCTAATGCTACTAGATTTGCTCATATGTTCATATGGATAGATCATGACCTAGATTAGGACATAAGCCGATCTTTTCTGTTAAAATCTCACCGTGAGAACTTAGGTGAAGTGAGATGTCATTCCATCTGGCACTAGGGATTGATACTAATGACAGCTCACTTTAAGTTCACTTCACCCAAGTTATCACGGTGAGATTTTTACAGAATAGCACTGCTGATACTTTTAATTCCGACATTTCCCCGGGATCGAAACTAAAGCGGGTGAAACTGCGGGGCACAGCCTGTCCTTGTAATAAAACGGAGTAACGTAAAATAATGAGCAGTTTTCTGGTATACCTACCTATTTAAGTAGGTAAGGTGAACGTGCTTTAAATTTTCTTGCTAACGATATCAAATTAGGTAAATTATTGCTCAGGGATTGCTTCACAATTGTTACTTAAGTGCTGACTCATGGTAAGAACCTTGAGATTGCGTTTAAATTTTAAGCTTGTGTTTCTAATGGTTCTTAAAGAAAATGTAGGCACCTAATTTGTTTAGGGACATAATTTAGCAACGATATTATTAGGTTACACGGTGATTTATTGTTTATAGTTTTTGTGAGAATTAGGTCTAAGTGTTTTTTTTTAAACCAGCTTCTTTTTAGGGTACTTAAGTAAATAATCCTATTACTAAACCTTCGCTGTCCGTCTATCCGTCTGTCTATCAGCGGCCTATGTCTCATGAACAGTAATAGGCAGCAGTTGAAGCTTTCACATAATATGTGTGTTTTTATTAAAAAATCTAAATATTTTATTTCACATAAACCTAAATTTTTCTACCTACCGGTCGAAGGTAGTGAACGTCTTTCGGCTGAAATGATGATGATGATGAAATCTACATGGGCACTTTTGGAACGTCAGAAGCTAGGTGCACGGTTCCAATTTGTCGCTTCCTACGGAGAAAAGAGCCGGCAAGAAACTCCACGTTTTTTATTGCCGCTACAACGACAAATAATATCTACAATAAAATAGAGTTAAAATTAATGGAAATATACAATACAAGAAACGTGTTAGTTTTTTTTATATTTGTAGTGTACGCTGGTACTGAAACTTTTGTGTGCCAGTCCGAATTGCACTTGGCCGATTTTCTATGTTACATCTTTTATTTTTAAAGATCAGCATAATTTGGGCTAGTAAATTTGTCTTTTTTTAGGTACCTACTTTATTTTTATTTATTTTTTAGGATTCCGTACCCGAAGGGTAACCAAAAGGCTATTACTAAGCCTAATCTGACCGTCCATCCGTCCGTCTGTCTCTCAACGAGCTGTATCTCGTGATGCGTAATAGGTAGACAGTTGAAAAAGTCACAGAATGTGTATTTCTGTTGCCGCTACAAAAGAAAAAACTTGTTTTAAAAGGATGACTATTAGGCTGAATACATAAGCAATCTCATGCACTCGGAGGCATCTTCTTAAATTTAATAATAAAGACCTTTATTGCCTCCGACTGCATGAGATTGCTTATAGTATTCAGTCTAATAGTCATCCTTTTTTCCATATTTTTACACGCTTTATATTAGCTTCACTTGTATGTTTGTTTGTATGTAACCGACTCCTTTGAGCGCGATTTTGACCCACTTTAAACGGTCAGATTTCATTGAAACTTTGTAAACTTGTCGAAGACCGATGACAATTCAATAATTTAAAAAAAAATTGAGAAAAAAAAACACGTTTTTGTAGTTAGCAGAACTAAAAAATAGAAAATAAATGATAGTTTAAAGAACTAAAAAACACGCTTTAGAAACCAAACTAAAAATAATAGTTTAAAAAACTAAAAAACACTATTAAAAACCAATTAAAAAGCGTGGGGTGCTTCACATTAATTGATTATAAAAATACCTCAAAAAGCACCCCACGCTTTTTAATTGAATTAAATTATTTTCTCCTTTTTAGTTTGGTTTTTAAAGCGTGTTTTTTAGTTTTTTAAACTATTATTTTTTTAATTAAAGTTCACATTTTAGGCAGTCGGGTTTTTTGATTTTGTAAATATTTTTTAAATTATGTTACACCATTTTATTTTTATTCTACGATTACATTTAATTTAGTTGATAATCTTTATGTGCGAATCCCAATATATTTTTTAATTATTTTTTTAAAGAACAGTGACCAGATCAGAATTTTCACATTTCAAATATGTACATTGAAGGGGAGTTAGGAACACAGGTGGGTTTTAGTCAGTAAAAGTCTGAGACGGCCTCCCGCTCCACCCAGAGTGGGAGAAGTTATTTGATGATTTCCCAGCCAAAAAAAGAGGTGTAAGGCTTACAGTACATACAATTTTCCCTACTTTTTCGTCTAATACAGACGATATTTTATGTTACTTTCCCTATCAGATTCTAACATCATATTGTTATTTATAGCATACACCTTAATGTATCTTTTAAAATCTCATATAGCTAAGGGAATTTCAGGGAACTCAATTTCTGGCAGTTACGCTCTAGTTGTGATTCATTTCGTTGATAACTAGATTTTTGCTCTAATTCGGAAAGTGTTGGCTTTGTGCATGACATGATATTTTGGTTTTATTAAGATTTTAAGAGCAGTGGTGGCCCAGTGGTAAATGACGTGACTTACGAGATGTAGGTCGTAGGTTCGAACCCAGAAAGGCGGTTTACTTTGTGTAAAATATTTCATCACCACTGACTGCTCTCAAAACGAGAATTGAAAAAGTTACATAAGTAGGTACTCGCCTGGATTTTAACTAGTGATGGGTTGTTGACGGTTTTTCCGTTAACGTAACGTCAATGTTGATTTACGTTCATCAACTAGTTAAATTCGTCAACGAGTTAACGTGCAGCTAATGTCAACTTGCATCGTAAACCGTTCATTCAGTGAACGGTTTTTTTTAACGCTGCGACGTTCAACGATTCTTATAATGGTATACTTTTCTTAAAATAAATATTTCAAAAATCAAATCTTGTGTACGTTACTTAGAGTTCAAATTCTACGACATGACCGACGCTCGGAAGCTATGATGGTATTTTCATCGTAAGTTTTTTGCTCAGTTCGTTAGGTAAGTTTGTAAATTCAGTTTAGTTGATTATTAAATGAGTTAAATTCATGAACCTCGTTGGCAAATGCAACTAGTTGATACATAAACAGATTTATTTATTTTTATAACAACAACAACAGATAACATTAATACGTTGACAGGAGATCAACGGTTGATTTATCTAGTTCGTTTATTCAACGGCCATCGCTAATTTTAACCCACCACATCGTAGTCCAATCTTAACCACTGGCTATATATTGCTTCATCTGTTTGTATAATTCGTCTGCTCAATACGTAAAACAACGCAATGAATGTCGTGGAACTGTCAAAATTAAAGCGATCCCTTCTGATAGTGTATTACGCAATTACCCCTCTGGTCCTATTTTTAACCGACTCCAAAAAGGAGGAGGTTCTCAATTCGTCGGAACATTTTTTTTTTTATGTATCTTCCCCGATTACTCGAAGATGGCTGGACCGATTTTGATTTTTGTTTTTTTGTTTGAAAGGGTATACTTCCCAGGTGGTCCCATGATCATCAAGTCAGGATCTGATAATGTGATCCTGGAGAAATAGAGAGAACTCTTCAAATTTTATAGGCAAAATACCCAAATCGCTTCAACGATTTGGGTATTTTTTGGAAGAGTACTTTCTCGGAGTGGTTCCATTTCAATTTGGTGAAGATCTGATGAAGAACTTCGGAGAAAGGCAACGGAACTCCTCAATAAATGATAGCAAATGGACTGGTATTGCTGAAATCTCATGTCTGTCTATTGTTTACACCAGTTCATAACATAACATCACGCCGGTACGCTGTGAAGGGGTAAGCACATGTGAACCGCTAAAAACGGAAAAATAAAAACTTTGTACCCAAAAAGAAAACAACCGACTTCCAAAAAAACACTACAAAGTGAAAGATAACTTTAATTTCGGAGGGCGGTGACAAAAAATTAAAATACATATCCAAAGACACCGACTTCCGAAATTAAAGTTATTTTTTTACTTTGTAGTGTTTTTTTTTTATATCATCGGAATCCCATACAAGTGTCAAACATGGAGTTAGTCTGAATGAGTTTTCAATCAGGCATTATTATCAAAAGGTATCAAATTTCAGAGCCAAATTAATTGATGTAATATAGACAGAAAGCCATACAAATGCAATTAGGGGTTGTGTTACATATCGCTTTACATAGTGTAACTTGTAAGACTAATCATTTTAATTAATTAATGAGAATCAATAGTTAGATTTTAAGTAGTCGTCTACAACGCAGTGTTTGCCAGCACTTCATGATATTATTTTCTGTATTACGTACCTACCTATCTGCTAGTAGTTAAACGAAATCGAAGCAAGAATTAAAGAAATAAAGGCCTTTTATACCAAAATAACTTTAATTGCGGAAGTCGTTGTCTTTGGTTTTGTATTTTCGGTTTTTGCCACCGACTAGTAATTTTTATCGTTATAGGTAGTATTTTTCTAGATGTCGTTTATTTTGAGTCGACTGTAAAGTGTAGTTTTCTTGATGAGGAATTATAAAATCGTCTAAATTGGATTACTTTGTAGTCAACGGGCATCTTTCTCTGTAGGTCGATAGTTTTATGCAATTCTGTCACTAGCCGAATTTACTTCCCAAGTCTATGATCGTTGCGACTTTTTGCCACCGTTTGAAATTCGGTGCTCCAACTGGATACCGAAACGTCATACTTCATACAATTATGTCTTCCAATCGTACAACGTGTAAAGGGGCTCTGGTGACGTTACAATAATTTAAGCTTAAATATGCTTATTTAAAAAGAATACTCATTTGCAGATGCCTTAAATATCGTATATCTCTTCTTCTTATCCGGTACGCTCTTGACAGAGCGATCGTGATCGTTACGTACTCGTAGCAGTATTGGAAGGGGCAGATGTGATGCACTTCACGAAATTTCGCCACCGCTGCCTGCTAGAGGTCATCCTGCTGCATTCGTTAACCGAACCTCCAATGGCAGACTTGATCTGGTCAGGCCAACGCGTGGGTGACCTTCCGCGCGTTCTAGTGCCTTCTACTTTCCCTTGGACGACAAGGCGTTCTATGGACTGATTGTCACGCCGGGAAACATGTCCGAAGAATGTCAGGATGCGAGATTGTACTATAGAAAACAGACGCTGCCTGATACAGAGTTCTTGAAGTATCGAGACGTTCGTGCGAAACTCGGTCCACGAAACCCCAAGCATTCTTCTCCAGCACCACATTTCCAGAGCATCTATTTTCTGCCTTTCCAGATCTTGCAAGGTCCACGCTTCAGCTGCGTAAAGAAATATGGGGAATATAAGCGTCCTCACAAGCCTGGTCTTCGTGGCTTTAGTTATGTTTCTATTCCTCCATATTTTCCGCATCTTGTCCATCGCTGTTCTTATCGTATCGTATATATTTATAGGTATATTTTTGATTTTTGCTAAGTAATAATAGCCGGACGGATCGATCGATCAGGTTAAGCTCCGCTTGCCGCGGTTGGTCTGTGGATGGGTGACCATCTTTACATACGAGGACTCCTCTGTGCTTCGGAAAGCATGTTAAGCCGATCATCGTCTGAAACCCGAAAGTCTGACAACCAGTCTCACTAAGGGGTTATCGTAATCCAGTAATTGGGTTGTGGAGGTCAGATATGCAGTCGCTCCATGTAAACTAGCGCTTGAGGTATTCAGCTGCATCTGGTATTTTTTTTGGGTGAGAAATCAGCAAATAACTTCTCCCGCTCTGGGTGGAGCGGGAGGGCGTGTCGGACTTTAACTGACTAAAACCCACCCGTGTTCCTTTAGTTGCTTGTGTGTCAAGGGGCCACGGTATCTCTTTCGAACAACCCACACCCCTGGCAGAGCTGCATCTGGTTAGACTGGAAGCCGACCCCAACATAGTTGGAACAAGACTGGGCGGACGATGTGTTGGCACAAAATATATTTTTGAGACAGAATAGGATTTTCATGCATTTTTAACAATTCGTCTGTCGCACTAGTTTCATAATGCTCAAATGGAATTGAAAAGTATGGACCAGCTTTGTGGAGGGATTTACTCGTGATGTGTTCCCAAGGGGATTTAGGACATGTATTACGTTCTTATTCTGTTTCAGACCGAATTCAAGCTATTTTCATGTAATGAATTATAATATTTATCTACTTTAAAGACACTTAACATAACATTACGCCTGTAATGCCCAAAGGGTTAAGGGAGAGGTGTATCTACAGTCATCATCTATCTAGCCATTCCCCAACTATGTCGAGATCGGATTCCAGTCTACACAGATGCAGGTGAATACAAGCATTTTACATGGAACAACTGCCTCCACAACCCAGTTACTGGGTAACACGACACCCTTTAGTAAGTCTGGTTGTCAGACTTTCGGGCTTCAGACAACCCGTAACGATTCTCAAAGATCCACTAATGACAACCGGGACCAATGGCTAAACGTACTCTCCGATCTTGGAATGTAAAGCTGGTCACCTATCCACGGACCGACCGTGGCAATCATAGCTTAACCTGACCGATCGAACTGTGCGACTATTATTATTTAGCCCCAAGCCTATACTATTCTAAACCTGTTTGTAGTACACCCTCATTATTAGTTTTCTTTTTGGGTGCTACTTAGTAAAAATCTTAAATTTACCAATGGACAACGCACTACCTAAACCGCTGGGTAAACACGAAACTTTGCACAAGAGTGCCTGAAAAGAAAAGTCATTCACCTGAAAGGGTTACATGGGATGGAAAGTTTGTATAGAAGTTCGAAATTATTGCCGATAGGAAGACCCATCCTGAAAGTAATTACTTAATAAGCAAGCGATTTTCTCACAAAGTGGCAGTAAGTTTATTAATAAAATAACTAGCTGCTCATTCCAAGTATTCTGGACAGAAAATAAGTCTAGTTATTTCTTTTATAAAAAGTTGATTGCTTTCATCAAAGAGCTATGTTCGACGGTAAAGTATGGCGTGTTTTTCTACAGTAGCTTTTTTCTACGGTAGTTTTTAATTATCCAATTATTTCTGAAGCTTTGAAGCTTACTATTTCAAATCATTTGTTATAGCGTCACGGAAGCCTTATTATAGCGTGACCTGGTTATTAGCTTATTTTTACCCGACTGCCTCAGAAAGAAGGTTTACTTATAATTTTCAAAGTAAGATTGCAATTTCGATCGATAAGATACGTTTTGTTGTGATTGCTGTATGAACGTTTTTGATACTGCCTACAGATTTGTTCCGGGTTTGAATGATAATGTAGGGATGTGAAATTTAGGTTAAAGAAAACAAGGATAAGAATATTTGCTGTATATTGTGTGCCTTTTTAGTCTGTGCTAAATAAATGTATTTACTTTCTTTCAAGAAAACATATTGCAGGGCAACGTTTTTCTGTATTGTAATATCTCATATAGCAGGTTAACACATTGTATTAACCTAAGCGGCCTTATGTCTACTTATAAAAATAAATTGCATCACCAATTTGCCAGTCGTGATGATGGAGTATGGCAATTTCCGCTTCGACCCGAGGCTAAATATGGATTCAGCTGCTAATTTTTAGGGTGAAATAATGAACCTAATGCAAAACTAGCTTCTGTTCACGTGAAAGTCATAAGATACACAATGTCTATACTAAAATAACAGCCACGTTTTCATCAAACTTTCTCGGCATTACCCATCGCGTCACGTTTTAGTTTGACGTTCTTTCTAATTTTGTTTTTTTTTAAAGTTAAATAGCTATAACTTTTCTTAAGAATTAGGATATCATATGCAAAAAGAATTTTACAAATCCATCACGCAGTTCCAAAGATTGGTATTTTTATAGAACAAACAAACTCTTCAGCTTTACTATTTTAGTATAGATTTAGTCAATCACAGTCTATTTTAGGAAAATAGGTCTTCTAAGGACAGTCTGATCTCAGTCTCAATCTGTAAAAAATACCTCGAGTTTCCATACATTTTTGACATTTGCTTGTCGCCGAGATGAGATTGCGACTAGATTTTGAACGTTTTAAATTACGAGAATTGGCCTTCTGACTACATCGTCGTTTTATTTCTTTTTATCAAACACACATAGGTAGACTCAAAATCTTACCTAAATAAATCACCATACAGTACAGCAAAGGTCACTTTTTTACCGTCTATAAATTTCTAAGCAGATGTCTTTACCTGAATAGAGTAGATAGTCTAGGACCTAGATCTTTATCTTAGGTAACCTTTTTGCAAAAAATCTACTGAATTCTAGTATAGAAGGTGTAATGTTCGACCCAGCGTGCAAATTGACGTCGGCTGTTAGTAATGACGGTTCGTACCGCTTCTTTTATAAGAGCTGTCTTTTTGGGAACCGGGCCAACTGAGCGATTTTCCACTGTGGATGTACTAACTATTGTGTAGACTTTGGGTACTTTTACTGTTTTTATTACTTGATAACTGCTCGGAAAGACCCTTTTTCTTTATTCAAAATGAGGTAGAATATCGTTACTTTTGTAAAAATGTGTGGGTCGAAAAAGTGTATGAAAATTCATTGTGAACGTTCTGTTTTTATTTTTCAATTTAAGGCTATTCAGTATCTAAGATTGATGAATAAATAGAAAAAACAAAAATAACAACCACACGAATCTAATGACGCAAGTCACATATGAAGGTAGAAAAAGGCAACTCAATAGACACATATTAAAAAAGACTCGCTCATCTTTATGCAGAGCCGAGCAAGTTAGTCGGCTAACGCACTTCATACCTACTATTGCGTCTGATTGCTATTCGAACCACCCTATGACAATTTACATAACATTGCTACCACGGTAATTATAAACATTGGCTCTGGGATCCGTTCTGTGGTTCCAAATAGAACTGATATAGCAATTGTATTGTTGGATATTAAAATATAGAACAGTTGGGAATTTGGATAAGGAATTAGATTTAATGCTTAAGGTTATATATGCGTTTTGTTCCATTCGAATATATCGACGCCATTGGCAACCTTGTTGGAAACTACTGTGCGAAACTTTCGCATCAAATATATCAATAACTTAGATCAAAATAACAGCGAAAAACAAACAGACACAAAGTTATTTTCATGAGTGCTTAGTTCTTCAAAATGTACCTAACTTTACATGAAAACTTTCCATTGATTCGGTACAAAAGAGAATAAAATAACACTCAACTTATCAAAGAGATGGTCGATTCTGTTTTTGAAAGTTTCCTATTGTTGAAGTAAACTTTTTGAAGAACTCGTATCTTTCGAAGATATAGTTGAGTCGGAGTTCAGAGGTTACACCTAATGCACAGGAGAAAAATAGTTTTATAAGATTAGAGTCGAATTTTCTGTTTTCCTAAAGTCGTCTTCGAACTGAGTTAAACGTAAATAAGGCTGTAAAGTAGGACTTTTATTCGGGTGTTATTTTCGAATGGAAGTAATAGCTGTCTGTAAGTAGGACTACTTACAGAAAGCTACCATCGCATCTTATATTCAACGAGCATGGACATGCTCGTTGAATCTAAGATGCGATGGTAGACCGGTCTAAATTTATCAAAATGTTTGAGACAATCGGTTCAACAGTAAAAATAATGAATTAAAGCCGCCCAAAGTCGGCGAGGACACCTGAGTTTATTCAGTGTGTTAGTGAATTGGTAAGAGAAAATCCACATCAATTGATTCAAGAGAAGTCAACCCCTAAACATCAAGAGGACCATATTACAAAGAATTTTCTTCGAGAATTTCGTGGCCACAATTCTAGGATCTGATCTCGGCAGGATGGCGGCACCTGCTACACTGCTGCAGTGTCCCTGGGTCTGATGAAATAGATGTTCCCTGGGAAATTCATTTCACGAAAACTAGACATTGAGTGCCCCCCCCCCAAGGAGCCAGGATCTCTCTCCGTGTTATTATTTTCTGTGGAGTTAATTACAATCGAAAGTACCTATATGAAGATAATCCAACAACAATAGATGAGTTAAAACAAAGTATTGTACGGGAAATCAACGCCATTCCAATGGCAGCTTATCAAAAAGTTTTTGCAAATTTGCGAATCTGACTTGCACTGTCAATAAGCCGGTGGAACTCACTTGAGTAACATAATTTTTAAAACTTAGATATCATTAAAATTTACATTTATTAAAAAAAAAATACTTAAGGTATAGGCAAATTAATTAAGGTATAGGCTTAGGGTATAGCATTACTGTAAAATAAAATTATGTCTTTTACTCACTCATGGTCATTTATTTTAGTTAGGAACATTGTAAATGTAATCGGTGCATAGCCTGACCGATTACATTTCAGAAGAACTCGGCAAAGGGAACCAGACCCTGGGAGTCTTCCTTGATTTAGCCAAGGCCTTCGACACGGTGTCCGTTTCTGTCCTTCTCAAATCAAATCAAATCAAATCAAATTTATTCGTAAATGTAGGTTTCATTACAATAGGATGTTATAATAAGATAGTCAGTTCGCTACATTTTACTCGAAAGCATACAAATAATAAGAATGTTAGTTTTGTCGAAACCACAGACACATTTAAAATAAAATAACTCAATTACTTACATACTAACACACAATTGCCAATGTCGACCTAATATTAATCTAAATGTAAGGACAAAAACATAAGATAGTGTAACTTAGAACGTATACACACAGAAACAGCCATTTTAACAACATCTAAAGAAACCAATGAGGATAATAAAATCATTATCATAAAATGTCATATTGTGATAATCTAAATGTTAGTGGTATCCTCCATAAATTCAGCTATGGAGTAATAACATTTATGAGTTAAAAATTGTTTCAGTTTATTTTTAAACATATTATTATTAAGATTTTTTATCTGTCGTGGAATTTTATTGAAAATACCTGGAGCCATTCGATAAAAACTTTTACGTAGGAGGGCTGTTTTACTGCGATCAACACAAAGAATGTTCGAATCCCTTTTCCTTAACCGTGGATCAGCTGGAGCTCTTATTTCGAAAAGCTGTGGGTGTGTCTTAACAAACACTGCCACCTCAAAGATGTATAATGACGGCAATGTTAAAAGCTTCAAGGATTCAAAATATGGTTTACAACTGTCCCTTGGGTGTAGCTTACATAAAGCGCGTACGCATTTTTTTTGAGCGAGGAAAACGTAATTATTGTCTGTCGAGTTACCCCAGAAAACGACTCCGTATCTTAGAACTGATTCTACGTAGCTATGGTAAGCAATAAGCACGGCGTCACGGTTTACAAATTTGGACAGCTTATGAAGAGCAAAAGCAAAACTGTTAAGTTTTTTACAAATTTCTTCAACTTGCGGTTTCCACGTAAGTTGACTGTCTATAACTAACCCTAAAAACTTTGTAGTATCCGTTTTTGTAACTGAATGTCCATTGTGACTAATATTAACCGGTAGTTGTTGTTGTCGCTGACTAAAATGCATTATACACGTCTTTTCTAAATTAATTTTTAAATTATTCGACTGTAACCAATCTATAGTTTGCTTTAGCGTGTCATTGATTTCTTGTTCATAATTGTAGGACTCATCTTTTTTTATCATTATTGTACAATCATCAGCAAATAATACAGTTGGGTGATTGATAATTTTTGGAAGATCATTTATGTACACCAGAAATAGTGGGGGACCCAATACGCTCCCCTGAGGTACACCGTATTTCACCGTTCTAAGTTTTGACCGATATTTGATTTCACGCTTGGTTTTAATGTTTATATTTGTTATTTCTGTGTATTGTTGCCGGTTGCTTAAATATGATGTGATAAGATCAAGACCATTGCCGCGTATTCCATATCTTTCTAGTTTGTCGATAAGTATAGTATGATCAACGTGATCGAAGGCTTTCGTCATGTCCATATACAGGGCACAGATGGGTAGTGTGTTATCTACACTTGACATAATTTTCTTCAGAAAATCATAAATAGCAACATTTATTGACTTATTTTTTCTAAAACCTTTTTGTTCATCAACCAGTATATTTTTACTTTCGAGAAAATTGTACATTCGGTAATGTATTATTTTTTCTATGACTTTCGAGAATATCGGTATTAATGCCACTGGTCGATAATTTTTAATTGAAGTCTTCTCCCCTTTCTTATACAACGGTTTAATAATAGACACTTTAAGTTTATCTGGGAAGACTCCTTTTTCAAAACACAAGTTTGTAATATGAGATAGTGGATGACAAATAATATGATGAACTTTTTTGATAATGTTTGTTGTTATGTTATCATTTCCTGTACTCTTAGTATTTTTGAGAGATTGAATAGTTCTCGATACCTCTTCTGGAGTAGTTGGAGTTAAAAAAATCGAGTGATTCAGTCTGTCTATTTGTGGCGGTAGTTGATTGCAGCCTGGAGTAATTTGATCAGTGTAAAAATCATTGAATGCATTGCAGATGTCTTTAGTTTTTACTATTTCTTTATTATCGTGAATAATTTTCGTTATTGGTTCGTGAGGGAATTCAACTTTGTTGTCACTAATTATTTTCCAAGTTGCCTTGCTCTTATTATAAGATGTTTTAATGTAATGATTATTTTGCGCATACTTTGTTAGTCTTATAATTTTTTTATATCTAGCTGTATATGAAGTATATATTGTTTTATTATTATCAGTTTTGGTTTTACGGTATTGCCAAAGTAGTTTGCGTTTTATTTTGCTGCACGTTTTTATGCCATTGGATAGCCATTTTTGCTTTTTATTAATAGTTTTTGTTACAATTTTTAAAGGAAAACATAAGTCGTAAAATATTTTAAATAAGCCTATAAAGTTGTCGTATGCTAAATTTGGGTCATTTAGTTCATAAGCCTCATTGAAGCTTAAGCTTGCAATACACTCAATAAACTTTTCTATATATTCAGAAGAGAAGTCTCTTATTTCAATTTTCCACGAATGAATTGTACACGTTTTTTTTACATTGCATTTTAATATTTGCGCAGTGTGGTCCGATAGTGCAGTCTCAATTACTTCTCCGTTGTTACCACGAGCATTATGAAATATATTGTCTATACAGGTACCGCTAGATAAGCGAGTAGGTTGTTTAGTAAGTATTTTGAGGTTAAATCCATAAACTGTATTTATAAATGTCTTGGTAACTTGATCATTTTTTAAAATATTTATATTGTAATCCCCACAAATTATTATTGTTTTATTAGTTTTCTTATGTGTAATAAGGGAGAGTAAATTTTCAAGCGTTTCGAAAAAAAGAGAAAGATGAATCTTTATATGGGTAATTTTCGGAACCCTATATATACAGACAATAGTTACATTATGTTGCGTAAGTTCTATGCCACAGCATTCAATAATATTCGTTTTAGATAGCTTTTTTACTTCTTTTAGAATTTTGAACTCATGATTTCTTTTTACTAAAATACAGGCGCCACCTTTTCTTTTATCTCTATAAAAACTGTCACCCAATTTGTAATCAGGTAACGTGAGCATGTTTTCATCGCCTAGTACCATATTATGCTCAGTAATACACAAAACATCAATTGTCTTATTTAACTTAGAAAGTTCCGCTAACTGAACAGTCAGCATATCTGCTTTATTAATTAACCCTGCTATATTTTGGTGCATGACATTTATATAATTATAGACGAAAAAAAAAAAACATTTGAATTGTGGATGGCATTATCTAATGGACCAGTGCTATTTACCCGTTTTTTATCTTCCCCTTTTACGACGGAAAAGTATTCGGTTATTCTTTTTTGAAGTGACGTGTATTTGAGCCCATTGTCGTCGTAATTTTGTTTATTTGTTTTTATTTCACATTTAATTTCGGTATTACATGGTATAAATTTATTATTATAATCGATTGTATCCACAACTAAATTTATTTTGGAACAAATTTTTTGAATATACTCATAACTATTTCGATGAATTCTATTCAGCTGAACAAAGTTACAGTGTTCAAACCTACTTGATACACAACGAATGAGATTATTAAGATTTTTCTCATTAAGAAATCGATTCTGACAAACCGACAGTAATATTACAGACGCCTTTGTTTGTTTCAATATACAATACAACTCATGTGATACTTTTTGTGGATCCGAGTCTTCTTCCCCTACACACAACACCAGCTTGTCCTGTTGCGTAAGTTGAAGCGCGTCACAAGAATGTGTTAATACCTCCATCAGCGCTTCAGGGTATATTAATCCCTGTATATTGTATTTATCATAGTTGCTGTTCGTTCTGGACCGCATTAGTTCCGATGCTAAGCCACGGCACTGATTGCCTCCAATTATCATTATCTTCTTTGACGTAGCCGTGGTGTTTTGGTAGGGAAGGGTCAAGATATTTAGTTCGCCTTTTTGCCGTTTCGGTGTCATAGGTTCTACTTCTGGTTGTAGGCATTTTTTGTTTGAAACGGTGCCTTTTGAAGTTATAGTACAGTCTTCTGTTTCAGTTTGCATGGTAATACCCAGGTTTTTTGATGTGGTTATATTGCACGTTTCTTTTGAATTATTTATATTATTCTCGTTTTTACCTATGATTATCTTTAATGAACTATTCTCAGACAATATGTTTTTTAATTCCTTCTCCACTGAAACTATTTTTTCCTGCATAGCGTTCACTAGTGCCTCCAATTCTTCTAATGTCTTACTTTGATTAATCTGCAGACTTTGGTAACTGTTATGGGGCTGGCTGTTTGATATAAAGGACGGGAACTCACCGTCTTCATCCTCAGGTTGCGTAGTACGACTTACTGCCCGATTCAACTTCAAGTTTTGTTGCGTGTCTTCGTTCTCATACTGGGAGACGCTTTTGAAAAGTTTTGCAGTTATGGGACTGTTAGAAAAACTATCGACGAGTCGCCGTCTCGTTCCTTTCGTAAGGCAGGAAATATTTTTTTTGAATGAAGATAGAGGACTTGTACACATCTGTTTAAGTATGGCCATTTCTTGACTAAGGTTATTTATGTGTTTTCTCAGATCGGAATTCTCTATGCTAATAGTACCCAACTCATTCTGCGTGCTTTCTAGACTTGATTTTAACTGTCTTATTTCTTCCTTCATTTCCTCAGCGCAATAGCTGTTTTGTAAATTCGTGGATAAATCTAAGCTTCTACCCAATAAGTCTTCAGATAACGTCGATTCGATGGAGTTATTTATGTTTATCATTGGCTTACGTCTACGCAGCGTAACATTTTTATTTGCACTATCCATTTTATTTTTATTATAACACTAATAAAGTTGGACGTTACTTGTAGTTTCCATAGAAAAATCGTATTAAAATTGTAATTATTGAAAAAAAAAATGGGCTAACTTGGTATGTTTCACGGTATGTTATTATTAGGTGCAGTCTAGAACATGAAAAAAAAAGAAATAGAAAAAATCACCAAATCACAAAAAGAATTCCACTATGTTGGATTCGAACTCGAACACTGTTTCGCTGCAGGCGAATCATTCCTGTTGATGCTACGTAAGCTCTGACTTTTGGGTCGAAATTGTGGTTTGGTTCATAGTTCCTTTCTCAAAAGTTCGTTAGGACGCGAGTTCATTTGAAAACAATTTTACAAAAGTGACGGGTGGATCGAATATTTACTCACTGTTAATTATTGTATTGTTATTGAAATATGTTATTATTTGCACATTTGTTTTGCTGTTGTATTTTAACTATTCATAAAATTGAATGGTAGGTAAACATGATACTTAATTGGTTTTGTTTATTGTTTAGTTCACTTTATCCACACAAAACACCTTGAATTAGACGCTGTTTATAATTAAAAACTTTAAATCACTGTAGCAAAGTTCTCTGTGAGAGTGCGGTTGAGATAACAATGTCAGGTGATATTTACACTATCTAGATTAGTTTAACACTCCATTTTATAGCAAATTGTCACTTAAAACATTTATTTGAATTAAAATATACGGAGCTCAATGTTTACTTGTCGATACCGCCATTTTATTGTCCTAATAAGCTAGAGACTATAGGTATAAGGGGAACGCCACTGAAACTATTTGCTGACTACTTACATGACCGATACCAATGCGTTAGAATAGATAAAACCATGAGCGATGAGCAGAAAAGTACGGGTTTTGGCGTGCCCCAGGGAAGTATTTTGGCCCCTACCCTATTCCTGATTTATATTAACGACCTGTGTAATCTTAATATTAAAGACGGGAAAATCATATCATATGCTGATGACACGGCGCTTATATTTACCGCTAAGACCAGTACCGAACTGTTCGAAATCGCACAACTAGGTTTTGATACTGTGACTAATTGGCTTCAAACAAATTTACTAACATTAAATGCTGACAAGACAAAATATATTCACTTCTCCATGCGCAAGCCTCAACTTAACATTACTAACCCACAAATATATGCACATCAATGTGGAAACCGTTCAGTCAACATGTGTAATTTTCCTTTTATCCTCAAAACGAACAACATAAAATACCTCGGCGTAATAATGGACGACACTCTATCTTTCAGAAAACATATTGAAAGTCTCGTTAAAAGAGTGCGCAAATTAATATTTGTTTTTAAAAAACTGCGATCATTTGCAGACTCAAAATTAATCACACAAGTTTATTTAGCCCTATGTCAATCAATAATTCAGTACTGCATCACATCATGGGGTGGCGCACCAAAAACTAATCTGCTTCCTCTTGAAAGAGCACAGAGAGCAATTTTAAAGGTTGCAAACTTCCATCCCTTTTTCTTTCCCACAGATCTGCTATTTAAATCCTGCAACGTGCTGACTGTTCGACAACTTTTCATTATGCACTTAGTACTAAAACAGCACACCATGCTTACCTACACTGCTGACAATACTTACAAAAGACGGAATGATATAGTATGCACATCCAATGCAACCTCAAAACATGTTTTTGTAGAAAGATTTTTTACATTCTTGGGCCCATTTCTGTACAATAGGTTAAATAGGAAACTAAGTATCTATAAATTAAATTACTTTAGCTGTAAGAAAATTATACTTAAATATTTACTAACCATCGCTTATGCACAGACAGAAGATCTACTTGTTGTCTGCAAATAGAACGACTAACATGCTATTTTATTACTTTTACTTTTATTCCCTAGTTTTAATTTACTTTTACCTTATATAGATTGTTAATTTATTACATTAAGTATTCATGCACTTCATAGCCTGAAACACAGGTTCAACCTAGTTCAGGCAATAAGCAACTGTGTTCTATTTTAATTTTTAAGATACTTTGTAAATGTGCTCCTTTTTACAAATAAACGATTATTATTATTATTATTATAATCCTTAAATTAAATCAGTTCTCCTTATTATTCCTGAAAATCTCGGCCTAATTAATTAGACATACTATTACAAAAAATGAAATAAGCTTAGTATTCTTCTAACAAACATCTGAATACAATTCGTAAATTGAAAAAAAAAAAACACGTTTTTGGTTCACAAACTAAACATTCATTTACATCATGTATTTTTTATTACAATTAAAGAGTATTGAACCAAAGTTCGGCCGAAGTTCGGCATTTTAACCGAATGTTCGGCCGAAGTTCGGATTCGGTTCAAATCACATTCGGCCCATCTCTGGTAATTACCTTTTTATTGTAAATTGTAATTAGAAATACAGTTAAGGCTTCTTTAAACAGGCGAGATGCGCAGAGCGACAATACTCTTGTACAATTTCTATGAAAACTTAATAGAAATTGTTCTACAAGTATCGCGTCGCGCTGTTGCGTCGCACCTGTCTGCACTAGCCTTTAATGTCCACGCCGTATAATGACGTCCCATCATTTCAAAGACAGAACGAGACAGAGATAGGTACTAATAACATCTAATCTCAACCCAATCAATAATGCCAGGCGCCGGAAATTCCCGATAGTAGGTAGATACATAATGACATTTCCTCACCATTAGACCTGACATTACGACACATCATTAGTAATTAACTGTACGGTAATTGTTTATTATATAACGGTAGCAGACAAGGACAGGTGACAGGTAACATGTCTGTTATGAGCTTATAACTAGGTATTTGGGGACAAAGATCTCACTACCAAGTTATATTTTTTCTCTATTTAGAGATGGAAGATATATCGGATTATTTTGTAACTACCTACAAAATAATCCGATCTACCTTCCATTTCCATCGAAAATTCTTTTTAACCGATTTCAGAAAAGGTATGTTTTTTCGTGTCTTTGTTCCGCGATATCTCCGTCAATTGTGGATGGATTTCATTTTTTTTTTAAGGTTATGTTATGCTTCAGAAGTAGTCCCTTAAATAAATTTTATTAACTTTGCTTCGGTAGTTTTTAACCGACCTCAAAAAGAAGGAGGTTTTCAATTCGACATGTTTTTTTTATGTGTGTTCGGGCATAACTCCGTCATATATGGATTTGTAAAATAATTTTTTTGTTCGAAAGGATGTCATTCCGAAATAGTGCCTTATATATTTCATATAGGTCTGATGATGAGTTTCGGAGACAGACAACGGAACTCTTTAAAAAATGACAGCAAACCAACCTGGATTGCTGCATTGTTTTGACCCCAAGGCTGATGAAATTTCGAATGAATGTGGACTATAACTAAAAAGTATAAAATAAAACTTTTAAAAAATTAAAAACAACTGACTTCCGGAAAAACACTAGAAAGTGAAAAATAACTTTAATTTCGGAAGGCGGTGACAAAAAATTAAAATACATATCCAAAGTCACCGACTTCCGAAATTAAAGTAGTGTTTTTCCGGAAGTCGGCTGTTTTTTTTAAAGTTTTTATGTATATTGATGACATTCTACTGCTTCCTGTCAATTTTGATTACATATCAAGTTGTGGTAGGTATATGAACTGGTGCGGGGTAGGTACCATAGCTAAAAAGTGAAAAATAAAAACTTATTCTGTTTTATTTTCTTTCTATTAGCAGTCACGATTGCAGCCAGGACAATTCTTTATTACAGTTCGCTTGATAAATTACTTTTAACTAACTGCTCTAGTAATTCTAGTTTCGCGTGTTAACAATCGAAATCATTTGCAGTTTATTACAAAGAGCTACACCATTATTGTTTAGTAAAAATAATCTAATAGCGTGAGTAATTAAATTGTAATTATAGGGATTAATCAAAATACTGTGTTGTAGAGCTCAGTAACTATTCATATTGAATTGCTTTTGTTAATAGTGTATTATGAATCCATGAATGAAAGCATATTAAAGTAAATTATCAATTTGAAGCCTAGAATAATAGGCAGAGGAATATAGTCAGCTAATAAAATTATTGACACTGCTACTTTTACACATTATCAATATATATGTTACCGGCCAAACCCGATTTCAGGCCAAACTGGTTTGTCCTAGGCCAAACTAGTTTGTCCTAGGCCAAACTGGTTTCTAGCTTAATTAGCCATTTCGTTAACAGCCTTTGGAAGTAACGCTCGCCTGCCGCTGCCGCGGCGCCGCTAGCTTCGCTCGCTCGGCTCGCGCGCTTTTGGTCACAGTTCTAACCTAACCTAACCTAACCCATTTAATCGGCGTGCCCCGGCTTAATAAAGCAGTTTGGCCTAGGACAAACTAGTTTGGCCTGAAATCGGGTTTGGCCGGTAACATATACACAAAATTATTGAACACATCGTATTTCACCATTTAATTTTTTAGCTAAGAAAGTATTGATATAGAAGCTAACATTTATAATATTCTGTTGACACTACCTGCTCGATAATTTCACTTTATATGTCATGCACACCTAACCAAGTAAATAAGTAAGTCAGTCATTAAACGTCGGTTAATTCAATCCCGGGGGGGATTGAATTAACCGACTAATAATACTGTACTGAATTTCATTATAATCAACGGGTTATCCCAAATTTAAATTAATTTATTGACCAACGAGTCAATAAATTAATTTGAATTTGAAATCTTAACTAAAATTAGCATGAAAACGTTTTTCTTCGTACAAAAAAACAAAAGACACTCGAATTGTTTTCATTACTTCGCAGAATAAATTAAAGTAGTGTATTCTTCTCGAGGATATCGGTGTTTTCGTCTTGGGCGAACTTCAATCCGTCGTTGCGGCAAGGTATTGAAGCTCGTCCAGGGAGTTAATAGACTAGAATCCAAGTAGCGGATACTGGGTTACACCCGGGATACAAACTATCGCTCGTGAAACTGAAGTATCTGCTTACTCAATAATCTACTGTAAAATTTTACTTTTGTACCGAGTTACATAAATATTTAAAAACTGAAGGTTTAATCGATTTTTCTTTGATTCAACTTTACTGCTGATTTTACACCATTCCTATAAGATCTTTCGGTTTTACTAATTTTCTTCGTTTACTTTACTGATTTATGACCACATGGTAAAGAGCTTCATTGGAGTTTTACATTAATTTATAATTATTATATTATATAATCTGTTAAAGATTAATAAAAATTATGTGTGTCACGAAAATTATTATCACATTTAACTGTAAAATTCCGAATTACGAGAAACTATCTTAAGATGAAGAAGTCCATAAGTTAGACAGTCTAATGCTCATTAGAGTAATCAGTTGTCCTTGTGGAGGCGATCGGCGGCGGCGATCTCTCGCGTCTGGCCTTGGTCCAGGCCATGGTACGGAGCGAGAGTGCATGGGTAGCCTTCACCTCCTTCTGCGAAGCAGTAATGCTGCGAAGTGAGAGGCGGCGCCCGTGAGGGAGAGGCTGTATATGCGCCCTCACGGCCCTAGTCGCCGCAGGAGACGTCCTGGGCGTCGGGAATCCCAGGCTGATTCCCGGCCACCATAGGCGCGGGCTTGCGGATGGCGAGTAATGGGTAGCTCGCTGTCCTGTAAGGACTAAGCCCGGGTCGACGGCGCGTTGTGTTCCACGCGCGCTATAAAGAGATGTCAGCATCAACTGGTGGGGTCCACAAAGGCCGATGCCTGCCAGGGGTGCGGGTTGTTTGAAAGAGATACCGTGTCTCCTGGCACACAGGCAACTGAAGGAATACGTGTAAGTTTTAGTAAGGAAAAGTCAGACACACCCTCCCGCTCCACCCAGAGCGGGAGAAGTTATTTGATAAAAAAAAAACAGTAATTAGTTAGGCTATTAATATTCATTTTCATTTATCATAGCATCACACAGTGGTGCACCCACATTTTGCCAGTTATGTTTTAGTCCTAGGTAACACAAATCCTGACTCCAGGCTGCTACTGAGACATTCCAGAAAAAAAAACTTAAAAAAAAAACGACTTCCGGAAAAACACTAGTACAAAGTGAAAAATAACTTTAATTTCGAAAGGCGGTGACAAAAAATTAAAATACATGTCCAAAGTTACTTCCGAAAAAGTTATTTTTCACTTTGTAGTGTTTTTCCGGAAGTCGGTTGTTTTATTTTTTGGAAAAACTTTTTTATGTGGAATGTCTCAGTAGCAGCCCAGAGTCAGGATTTGTGTTACCTGTTACATGCAGATTTATGCGATAGCAGCAATCGCGGTTGATTTGCTGTAATTTTTTTAAGAGTTCCGTTGTCTATCTCCGAAACTCATCATCAGATCTATATGAAATTAAAATGGGACCATGTCGGGATAAACCCCTTTCGAACAAAAAATATTTTGCAAAGCCGTTTATAAATGACGGAGTTATAAAAAACATATTTATATACACATGTTGAATTGATAACCTCCTCCTTTTTGAAGTCGGTTTAAACCAATAATACTTTGACTTTGTGAGTATGCTCAGCAGTAGCGCTTGAGACCACTGAGGCAGAAATATTGGCTTTTAAATTCTCCCTCAAAGATTTCTACGTATAGTAACACTTAACTAGGTAATTAATTCTGGTTAGACTTAGGCCCAAAACCAGACGTCGGCAGGCCTTGAGTGATTGTTATACTAAGCTCAAAATAATGATATTGGAATAATTTATTCTAGCTACATTTCATTTTCCTAAAATCTAATTAGGTTCTTATTCATTTGTAAGACCGTCTGAGTAATATTTTTTTGTTTTGACTTTATTATAGTACTTACAACATTGTTTACTGAAACTTTTCCTTTAAAAATGTTCTTCTTTTAATTTTCTTAGGTTTTATAAATTTCTTTCGGGATAATGAATGCTTGTGTTCTGTTACAAATATTTATTTTTTTGTAAAAGTAATGTTAACATTATGTATTCGTTTAATTTTTTTGTAGGACACGTAGTAAGCAAACATTTAATGAAAATGTTTCATATATTTTTTATAAAATAACTAAATTCCACGCGGACGAACGAAGTCGCGGGCACAGCTGCGCCCGCGACTTCGTTCCTCCGCGTGGAATTTAACAAAAAAGTATACATATATTCATAAAAATAAATAAAATTTCTAAAATAAAGGTAGCCTCAGTTACTCCTTATTACATCAGCTATCTTCCAGTAAAAGTCCCGGCAAGATCGGTCCAGCCATTTCAGAGATTAGCCGGAACAAACAGACAGACAGACAAAAATTGTAAAATTTGTTATTTTGGGTATTGTAATTGTAATCTTAAAATAACCGCTTTTTCTGTAGTAAAAAGCATACAATCATAATTATGCATTTAGTAAAAAGCTGTTATTTTAATATTACAAACAAAGACTTATGTATAAGTCTTTGTTTATTATAGGTGTTGTTCGCTAAAATTGTAATTTTAGCGAACAACACCTATAATACTTATTTTTAGTTTTTAGTAAATTTACGATATGAGCTTATGGCTAAGTAATACAGCCGCACGGGTTAATCGAACAGGTTAAGCTACTCTAGCCGCGTTCGGTTCGTTAATGGGTGATCTTTACATACCAAGTCCTCGCGGTGCATCGGAAAGGGAGTTTAGCTGTTGGTCCCAGTAGTAATTCATAGATCTTTGACAGTTGTTACGGGTCGTCAGCAGCTCCAAAGTTTGACAACCAGTCTTACCAAGGGGTATCGTATTACCCTGTAACTGGGATGTAAAGGTTAGATAGGCAATCGCTCCACTTTAAATACTGGCGTTCAGCTTTATCCGGGTAGACTGGAAGCCGAAAGGGCTAGCGATATGATGACTTTACGAAAAGAGGTTTCTTTACTCCGGAATTTATGTTTAGACCCTTTTAACAGTGCCTTATCTTTAGCTCATAAAATTGTTTACCCCCATAATTTCAACTGTACACTATATCGACGTGGTGATATAGTGTACAGTTACAGATTTACGGTCTTATTCATAAAAAGATAGGTTGGTTGGTTCGGTTGTCAAAAAGTGTTATTCATTTAACGCATTTTAGCACAAAAACGTCGGCCATTTTTTCAACTTTATAGTATGGGTAGGTATAGAATACCCATACTATAAAGTTGAAAAAATGGCCGACTCTCTAAAGCAGCTGATTGATTACAAAGACAACATTTGACGTACGAATATTCTGTGTCACCAAATGTAACTTTTTGGTACAATTTCAAATTATTTGTCTAATTTAAATGACAATGACGTCACCGCGTCAGAACTGTCGAAACTGTAGACAAATAAATAGATGCCAGTACGGAATAACGTCTTTGGTCACAATTATTTGGTGTGTAGGCAGACATTCTCGTTTGACGATTCGATGTGTTGTTCAATAAGTTGGATGACTTCATTAAAGTGGCAACATTTTGATTAATAAACGATTATGAAACGGTTATGAGTACAACATTTTATAAGTTTATTGATCAGTTTAACTAATAAATGTCTTAAGCCTTCGTGATAAGCTATTTTTATGAATAAAACCGATAGTGTACAGCAGTTTATATAGGGTATAGTAGTGTACAGTCGGGGTGATATAGGGTAAAAGCAATTCCGATTGGAATCTAAAACAAACAAAACTTTTCTCTCAACAATATCAGCAGAAAGATAAAAACAAAATATAACCCTTGCAAACATGTGAAAATAACGCTATATAATCCACTTCGCAATCCGTTCTGTAAAACCAGACAGGCTTAAGTAATATATCGTCTTACGCGATGTTCATCTTGATTAATCGTTCATGCATCAGGTAGTATGCCACGATGTACTGCTGTAGAGTACCTAGCATACGGAAAATAATCTTAAGCTTTTGTGAACGACAAATGCGATGCGAAAATTTTATATAAATACGTGGTATACAACATAGTTGTTTTTCGTGCCTGTGTGTGTGAGCTGTATGCTGCTTAGATCTTCTTAACTACACAATGGATTTTGATGCTGCTTCACCAACATTTAGAGCATTTATGAATGACTAGCTTCCGCCTGCGGCTTCGCGTGTGGTAGTCGGAAATTATCCAGCGCGAACGTACTATCGGGATAAAAAGTAGCCTATGTATTAATCTAGGTTATAATCTATCTGTGTGCCAAATTTCATCCAAATCCGTTCAGACGTTTGTGCGTGAAAGAGTAACAAACATCCATACATACAAACTTTCGCGTTTATAATATTAAGTAAGGATTTATGTCACCATCTGCCTAGCCTTTTCCCCAACTCTGTTAGATTCGGCTTCCAGTATAACCAGATGCATCTGAATACCAGTATTTCACATGGAGCGAATGCCTATATGACCTGCACAACCCAGTTACTGGGTTTTAGCCTATTAATAAGACTGGTTGTTAGACTTTAGAGCTTGTTACTGAGGCACGGAGTGGTCTCGAAATGTAAAGATGATCACCATACATGGACCGACCACGGTAAGCATAGTTTAAGCTTATCGATTGAACCGTGTGGTGGTATAGACTTAGCCACGAGACCCCCGCCCTAACAAATTGCAACAAAAACACCTACAGCTTTATCGATATAATTTGTTGATTGTTATTTAAAAAAAGTGGTATTAATGTTTGTTTAATTTATGGGAACTAAATTCGCATAACTCGCTGATCTGCGCCTTTATCGTTGCGCTTTAATCGGTCTATAACCTTTTTCTTGTACGAAATCGTATTGCTTTTTAACACTTCCATTGCGATATTTCGCCTCACATCACTCAGGACGATGTGTACGAAACGATTTGTCAAAAACGAAATAAACACGTGCTATTAAGTGCCTCCGGCAACAAGAGAACGTGTCCACAATTTCTAAAAGCTTTCCTTTTATTTGCGAACAATATCATTAGCAACAATATACGGGAGAGAGACGCAAATATATTGCTGTGCGCGTCTTTATTGCTTCCTGTGATAAATGAAGATAAGAATGAGACTTCGTGGGACTCTGATGGTGTAACCACATAACAGATAGGAACAGAAGGCCCACTCTGCATTGCGACCAAAAACAGTTGCATGCACACATATACTTACGAACCTGACGGTGGCATGAACGTCGGCGATTTCAGCCCAATGCCAGTTGTAAGTGCGCTTGGACTCTCTATCGCAAATCACAAAATGCATTTAATGCTAAAGTAATTAAAAACATCATTCTGTCTCTGTCATATTCAAACGATTGAGGCAAGGCCGGTCTATTCTGTAAAAGTCTTACCGTAAAACCTCAGGTAATGTGACCTTGGAATCAACTATAATTCCTCCTGATGCTAGAGATTGACATAATTGACAGCTCACTTCAATCTCATTTCACCTATTATTTCACGGTAAGATTTCACAGAATAGATCAGCAGAAATAGAACAATGTTTTAGATTCGTTTAGCATTTTAAATGCATTTATTGATTGGTGGTGCAATGAGGCCTGTGCTTGCATTTTCTCTCCTTGTATGGAGCCAACCTTCTCAACCTACCTATTCTGTCACCACAGTGTTACCACACTGCAGTGTAAAATGTATCATGTTGTTGTAAATACGGAAGCTTTTAGTCTGATTTGAGAGTTAATCGACTGTTTCTCACCCCATTGTATTATGTATAGTCGTGAAAGGGTTGAGTATCCGTTGCATAAATTATAATCAGCTGATAAAAAAGTAACACGTTGGGTTTTCCACCCAAATCAATCTATGAATTAACAGGTGAAGTTTATGCATTCTGCGGATTTTAACTTCAGTCGGCAGGCCCTTATACTGGTTAAAGATCGTCGGTATATTGTTTGTCAACTGACACTTTTCTGTCCAATTACTGCATGCAGTATCCGACCGTAGACTTGACACATCGAAATTGTCAGAATAAAGTTAGACTATATAGAGCACCGTTTTTCTTACTTATTCCCGTTTGAACGTCTCTACCGCAATGTGTCATATTAGGGTCTTTAACGTTACATAAAGCTAGAGAAATTAATTGCTAAGCAAATTAACTACCAAGTTAAATGGTCCGTACGAATTCAAATCTCAACTATCATTCTTTGACAGTTATATTAAATGGCAATATGACATAGGGTATTATGTTCATTTATAAACGTTGCTTAAAGTAAAGTTATGATTGGCGACTGAATAACCATACATTTTTGACGTTTAAACGTCTCTTAAGTTTACGCGACGTCTTTATGTAAAGTGGTAAATTTCTCAAATGTGTACATAATTTTCAGTATACTGATGGTTGCGTCTAACTGTTGCAAGTTCCACTCACAATAGATAAAGTAGATCTTCAACAAAAGCGTGCACAATACTAAGTAAAGTAGGGTGATTTATTTAGTTGTTTGCGAGAGGGTTGAATGTGCATGTACCGCACGTTCCTTTACGGTCGTTTCTAACTTTACTTTTAAGTAGGGTTGCCAAAGAAAAGAATTAATAATAGAAGATGAATGTTTTTTGCGTTATTTAACATTGCTCATGTATAGTTAGATAGTGAAGACAGTAGGAATATGCCACCTAGATTAGGGATATACAACGTTCGTTTTTTATGGAACAACCACTTTTTCTAAGGAACCAACCTTGAAATCGCGAAAAAAAAATCAGCTGTTTCATACATTTTGTTGATTTAGGTGAACACAAATGTATGGAACAGCTGATTTTTTTCCGCGATTTCAAGGTTGGTCCCATAGAAAAAGTTGTTCAAAATGATGAGTACAATGACCCCTTTTCGGGTTTAGGGTAAACAAAAACTAATGTTATACAGGGAACGATCATATTACCACAAACTTGGCGAACGCACACTTCACGTTGCTACTCAGAATATTCTAATGAGAAAACCATCATAATTTGCCCTAAACTCACTAGAGTCTAGTGGTTAGCCGTTTGACCACCAATGTAGAATAAAATTTGCTGAAGAGAAGAAAAATTTTCTGTTTAAAAAACTGATTAACAGCGGAAATGAATATTGCAGTATAGGTAACCCAGCCGACTGAATCGATTCAATCGAAAACCTCTAGTTTGTAGGCAAAAAAACAAAAGCGGTTTGTTTGAATGAAACCGTCCGTCAGCAATACTACTGTTCAAGCAAAAATCAATCACACGAGTGCGAGCTACAACGCTTTCATAGGCATTTTTTTGGTTGCAGCTGTGGTGAGTAAGCCACGGCAAAGAGAGTTGAACTTCAAATTGGTTTTGAGGAATTCTTTTCTACATACACACACCTTGCATAGATAAGAATTCTACAAAACCAGTCTGTTTTTGTTTGGGAGTTTATTTTGACGGAAAACATAACTACGCTACTCTATTAAGGTATACTAAATTGTGCGGCAAATTTTGACACGTTTAACGTGTTTTCTTTTTTGCAGAATGAGCTGAAATCCAACAAGGCAACACATGGAGTATTGTAAAGAGGTAAGTTTCTTGATTTATAATCTATACAACGAAGTTTTTTCGTGCAAAATCAAAGGCACATAGAGCAATTTATGAAAAAAGAACAAATCGTGAAAAAACTTTTCCAAAAAAAAAAAACCACCGACTTCCAAAAAAACACTACAAAGTGAAAAATAACTTTAATTTCGGAAGTCGGTGTCTTTGGAGCTGTATTTTAATATTTTGTCACCGCCTTCCGAAGTTAAAGTTATTTTTCACTTTGTAGTGTTTTTTTGGAAGTCGGTTGATTTTTTTTTTGGAAATAGTTTTTTTTTTCACTTTTTAGTGGTTCACATGTGCTTACCCCTTCACAGCATACCGGCATGATGTTATGTTATGAACTGGTGTAAGCAATGGACAGACATGAGATTTCAGCACACCCAGTCCATTTGCTATCATTTATTGAGGAGTTCCGTTGCCTATCTCCAAAGTTCCTCATCAGATCTTCACCAAATTGAAATGGAACCACTCCGAGAAAGTACTCTTCCAAAAAATACCCAAATCGCTTCAAAAGTGCCTATCAAATTTGAAGAGTTCTCTCTATTTCTCCAGGATCCTATCATCAGATCCTGACTTGATGATCATGGGACCACCTGGGAAGTATACCCTTTCAAACAAAAAAAATATCCAAATCGGTCTAGCCATCCTCGAGTAATCGGGGAATATATATAAAAAAAAGGTTCCGACGAATTGAGAACCTCCTCCTTTTTGAAGTCGGTTAAATGAAATAACACTAAAAAGACCGAATGTCAACATTGACTAACTGGCGACGAATAACGAAACGTTTCAAAACCTCCTAGGAATGCGTCAGCCTTGTAAGTCAACTTTTACAATGAATCTGCCCAGATTTTTCGCAATTATGCTAGGGGCTGGCTTCCAGTTTAACCGGGTGCAGCTGAACACCAGTATTTTACATGCAGTGACTTACTATCTAATCTCTACAACCCAGTAAATACGTAACCCTTTAGTAAGACCGGTTGTCAGAGTTTTGGGTTAATGAGTAGGTACCCGTAATGACAGCCAGGACCGACTTAACGTACTTTTCCAGGCTCGGATGGGTTCTTGTAATGCTGGTTACCCATCCATGAAGTTACCACGGCAATCGACCCGAGCAGTTGTTATTATTGAGCCACTAACCTTTCCAGCTAAGTCAAAGGCTAAGTCGATTCAGACAAATCCGTACAAAATCCCATTTTGGACATCCCTACTTTTTGGTGTATTTACACGTCACGGGATCGACGGTCGGAACGTGCCCGGATTACGTCGTCACTTGTCAACGCGTTGCAACCGCACAAATCGTGCAAAATGTGTGCAACAATATTTATTCACGTCAACCGTGACGGGCTTTGTCAATAACGTGATGTGTGAATTGGCTTTTAGTCCTTTGAATTATTAGATGGTTTTCGTGTTAATGTTGAGCGGATTTTTAGCTGTTGGTATGAAAACCTGTTGACTTTTCATCTGAACGAATGGTGATATGGAAGGACAAAAAGAAAATCGTTTATATGAATAAATTAGCTTAGATTTTTTTATTAATAACTAGCTGGCTCGACTGACATTGTTCTGTCCAAATAATCATCATTTCAGCCGAAAGACGTCCACTGCTAGACATAAGCCTCCCCCAAAATCGGGCGGGTTTGCCATAATCGCCACGCTTGGCAGACGGGTCGGCGGTCGCACTATGGTGGTAAAATTCATAGAGAACGCTACTACCCATTCTCTAGTGACACCCTTAGTCGCCTTCTACGACACCCACGGTAAGTAATGGGATGGTGCAATTCTTTACGTCCGGCATCACATGGAACTCCGGCACCACACGGAACTCCGGCACCACACGGAACACGTCCAAATAATAGTTTATACAAAATAATTCTCGTGCCCTTATCCGAATTTATTAAGGGTCGGCACAACATGTCTTTTTCTTCCATACTTCTCTCTTAGTCGTCATCTCGGCAGTCACTCCTAGTAACAAATAGATAAACAACAATCCTATACAAAAAAGAAACTGGCACTCCGGGAGTGCCGACAGAAATGAAAACTTGAACAATTACCTGTGTATTTTTTTAATCGTCAATAAAGGATTTCACATTGGGTCCTTGGGTCCTGATTGCTCTCGGTAAAAAATGATAAACGAGCGATTGACTTTAGCCATTAAAGGTAACAGCACAGATTTTTACCATAAAAATACAAAGGGAAAGAAAGGGAAAAATGAATTAGAATTTCCTAACTTTTCCAAAAGACATCAACGCGCCACTCATCCGTGTGCTCAAGCGTTCTGTGTCGATGACGCGAGTTCCATGATTTTTGCTCATCCAAAAAGTGCTCAACGCGCCTATAGAAGTTTTCACTTCAAAAAAGACTTTCAGTTTTTCCCATTTTTTTAATTTTCCAAGTATTTTTTCTAATTTTCATTCCCTAAAACATTATTCGGACTATTACGAAAATTAAACAAAAAAGACCACATCGGTCCAGGCGTTCGTTCTCAAGTGATGTGCTTTTGTGTTTTACTGTCCATTGAGGGTTGAACGTGGATTAAAAACAATCAAAAATAAAAGTTCATGTTCAACCCCCCAGGGGTTGAACATGGACAGCATTTAGGGGTTCAACGTGGCCGGGGGTAAAGATTGTGGGTTTGAACATGGACTAAATCCTTCCCATTATTTTCTTATCCTTATCCGAATTTATTTGGGGTCGGCGCAACATGTCTTTTTCATCTCTATTAGTCATCATCTCCGTAGTCACACCCTTTCTAACCATATCATCATTCACATAGTCCATCCATCATTTCTTTGGTCTCCCCCTACTTTTATAGCCATCGACATTCATACTCAAAACTTTCCTCACGACATTTTCCTCATTCCTCCGTATCACATGCCCATACCATGGCAACCGATTACCAAACAACTTTTCAGCTATCGGTGCCACTTTCAGGCTTCCTCTTATGTACTCATTTCTTATTCTATCCATTCGTGTAACACCACACGTCCTTCTTAACTTTCTCATCTCAGCTACATGCAATTGCCTTTTATGACCCATACAAGACAGCAGGTCTAACCATGGTTTTACATATCTTCCCCTTAAGTGTAAGGGGAATGTGGGAGTCATAGATGTGTGATGTGCTTACCTACGAATAGAATGTAATTTTTATTTACTTATTACAATAGTTACAATTAATGAATTCCATACCAGGTTATTATAATTCCACTACAGGGCGAAAGCCTCTTGTCATAACAAGGCATGACCATGGATCACCACTTTTGCTCGGACGGAATGGCGACTAGACTACTTAGACTTACGTATATTTATTATAAGTCCTAGTTCAGAAAACTTACTTTCAAATAAAAAAACAACCGCAACCATATCGGTTCACCCGCTTACCTTGCCACAGACAGATAGACAGACACATAACGGTGAAACTTATAACACTCCTCTTTTTGCGTCGGGGGTTAATAACATTTATAGGAGTACAATTTTCTGCAAATATAACGCTATTTGCTCATACGCCAATATTTATCCACAGCCTGATAAATTATTCTGCTCTCCGACGTCCTAGAAGACAGTTTATCTTAATGATTTGTACATAAAACCTTATTCTTTGACACTGACGCCATAAAGAGGTCTTTCACTCCAGAAAAAGATCCGAGCCGATTAGAATATTTAACTTTCACTCAATGATAGCCGCGGGCTAAATAACAAAATTCACTTCAGGAAATGAGCAATACTAAAGTGGAAAGAAAGAAAATACGTTAAACCGTGATCCTGTTGAACGAAGATCGTGTTGATATTATCATAAAATTATACTTAGCAAAGTTTTATTGGATTTTTTCGTATGGAATTTCTCAGTAATAGGGCGGAGTTTGAAAGTTGGCGGTGTGATATCCCGTGCCTCGGAAACCACGCTGATCTTGGTTCGGTCGTGTCGGATTGCGGTCCTATCGGACTATGAGAGTTATGGAAGAGTGAGTGCACCTGTGTCGGCACACATACTTGTGCACTATAAAGTCTCCCGCGTAGATGGCTAGCCTTTTTTTTTGAGTTTGGGAAATCATCAAATAACATCTCCCGCTCTGGGTGGAGCAGGAGGGCGTATCAGACTTTTACTGACTAAAACCCACCCGTGATCCCTCAGTTGCCTGTATGCCAGGGGCGACGGTATCTCTTTCGAACAACCAGTTCGGTGCACCAGGACACATGGCACGCCGTGACCACCTCAGAAACAAAGTAACATAAGGGCCCCAGACCACCCCGTGTCTGGCACCCTTGGTGTCCCTGCGACGGGTCAGCGCAGTGGCCCCGCCTCCTACCACTTTTCGGCCGCTGGGCATAGGGAGAGCAGCCAACGCTATACTGACACTCCTCTTCCCCTGCCACCCCACCGCGTCCGTCATCAAACGGTGGCGGCCCCGTCCAGGCCATGGAAGGGAAGAGCGCTGCTCAGAAGTACCGGCACTCCTCCTCCGCCGCAGCCTGTAACCCTCGCCCGCCTCTATTGCGATACACCACACCGCAACCTACTTTTTGGCCGCTTCGTCGTCGGCTTGAAGGCAAAAGCCCTGACGAGCGATCCCACCTTGGAGTTCCTCTTCGCTTCACCGTGGGAAGGTGACCACGGCTACTAAGCCCCCCCCGCAACGAAAATGCGGGAACCCACGGGGGGGGGGGGGTAGATGGCTAGCCTCCGGTGAGATTGGCTGCCATTGCCGAATACGATCTGGAGGACTATTATTATTATACCTAATTTATTCAGATATAACATGGGACTTACAATATATCTGGAAAAATTTGTGTGTACTGAAGGTGTAGGTGCACCTTTGCCGAACCCTTCGGGGAAACTAGGCGTGATGTTATTGTACGTTATGTTTATTCAGCTTTCTTATTTAAATTTCGGTCTGTAGGGATTTATGGAGAAGACTACTTAGCTACTTACCTAAAATGAGGCTGAAATTTCAACAATATGATTAAGGCTATTCTTGGAAAATATGTATTAGATAAGTACTAAATTATGTTGAGAAAAAACTTACTTAAATATTAGGTATACCTAGTATTTATTGAATGATGATAATGCTTGTAACTTATATTTCTCGAAAAATCCCTACCTAGAAAAAAATTAAATTCTTCAGGGAATCACAACAATGGTTACCAAACCCCGTTATCTTTACAATCCTAATGTTTTAAATAAATATTTAATGCTTTTCTTTGTTCATCGAAACCGGGAATCGGAATCGCTACATTCCCAAATATTAATTTAGGATCGTAATTCGATGTTAGCCGAGGTAGTGTTTAAAGGAAACTTTTTCCTCAATGTTTTTTGACTATTTTCGTTTGCGAAAAACGACTTGAATAAAAAAATATAAACGCAAAGCGACTGCGCTGCTTAATTTAACTAATTGAATACCTACCGTCCGAAGGGTAAAAAGTTTAACTAAAAAAAGGGCCGGTTTTCTGCCCTATCCAACCCGCTGTGCCCGGTCCGCGCCTCCCAGTCCCACACAAATTAAGTGTCACTCCGGATTTTAGCTTCTACAGGAATACTAAGTATTTGTGGATTTTTTATTAGAATAAGATATTTCACAATTGTAAGTACGGTCCTCAACCTCCCTGTTAGAATTTAACTGATATTAAAACCACGTTTTGTGAACTCAAGGAGGAAGGATTCTTAAAATGAAATTCAAGGTACATTTTCCTGAATGAAAATTCGGGACACGAAGATATTTTGAGAGCAAGCTTAAGTATTCGGATATTCCATTATGTTTTTACAAAAAATTAGAAAATTTTACGCTCCCAATATTTAAATGGGTTAAAAAAATAACATTTTTGTAAAGCTTCTTCCGTCAGGTAAATTCACAGAGAATGGAGAATATTTTTCGTTATAGGTAGGATGTCGGAAATTTTCCTACAGGAATGTGCTCCCGAGAAAACACCCACCTTTGTTACTCATTATAACATCAGCTATCTGCCAGTAAAGTCCCGTCAAAATCGGTCCAGCCGTTTTGGAAATTAGCCGGAACAAACCGATAGACAGACAAACATTGTTTTTTTCTTATTCGATCTTTCTTTTAGTTATCGAATGTACTTTGATATTCATTAAGTAAAAAGTTGTTATTTTGACATTACAAACATTCAGTTCAATTTATTTATTAATGGATAGATTGAGAAATATCTCAATAGTTTGAAATAATAATTTTTACGTTTGATCACCAGGAAGTGAAACAATAAACTTCCAACCAAGCACACTAGTTAAACTAAAAATTTAAGCTAGCCTATAAATACATACTACATATGTTTAGAAACTGCACTCATACTTAAATATTAATCAAAATTGTGATGAATCCACTAGCACGTGTTTTTGTTTGTGCAATTGTTATGGAATATAAGTTTAATGATAGCTTTCCGCTATGAGGAATAGTTTTGGCTTAATAAGTTGCCGATAGTCAAGTTGATGGCGTGCAATTTCGAGAGGCTTATGTCTAGCAGTGGACTGTTGCTGGCTGATGGCATAATCAGTAAATGTTTTTCAACGCATGACGCAAAGAAACAAAACAAACAAAAAAAAAACAAGTTTGAGGAAAACATGCGTCACATCTACGTGAAATGGTTGCTTAGTATAATGCTACGACCCTATACGAGACAGAGTATTAGCGACAGCCGTTGAATAAATTACGGGAAAATTACAATTGAGCCGTGATTTACCTACAGATCTAATTAGACGTCTTGCGTTTTGCGACTACATGCATAAATATCTTAAATTCATTCCCTCACTAACAGACAACCCAAAGTCTATGCCGCTGGCTCTAGTAGCATAAAATTGCACGAGAGTTCCTTATATAACAAAACGGAGGCCTGAGGAGTGTTTGATGAAGATTCACCTCCTAAAGGCGTCAAATACCGGAAGAAAGTTTGTATGGAAGTTCGAATTTTTACATGGGAAATGGGCCAATGGGCAGCAGCGTTTTCTATGAATTTTAACAAATTACTGCGATCGCCAGCCCGTCTGCCAAGCGTAGCGATTATGGCAAACCCCCACAAATTAGGAGAGGCATATGTCCAGCAGTGGACGTCTTTAGGTTGAAATTATGATGATGATGATGACTGATGGGAAATTTCATCAGGTACCAACGCCTTGTTTACCTATAAACATGGTCTTGATTTCTACCCGACTTAATAACAACGTTAACATTTTTCATTATTGACAGTTTGAAAATATTGATTTGGAATTTACGAGCTTACCCTTCGGAACTTATCACATGATCACATCCTTCATTTTACGATGACGATAAAATGCATAGTGCCATCGGCTATAACTTCCAACTTCCAAATAATAAGAACGAATGAATAAAATATTTTGTTGAATTTCACCTTAACAACTTAGATTTATTTTGACTTAAAGAGTGAAGTATATCAATGTTTATGGCCTTCCTATCCCGAAGAGGGAGCGGAAGGCCAAAGACTAGATGGATGGATTGTATGAGAAGTGATATGAATGATAAGGGAGTGAATGATAGCGTGACGGTTGACAGGAGAGAATGTAATAAGAAAACGTGTAGAGTTGACCCCAAGTAACGCGGAACAAGAGCTGAAAGATAATGATGAACTTTAAACCTAATTTTCAATCTTTTAGTTCAATTATTCACATTGATGACGACATTTTTTTTTGTTTTCATGGGTCGATATATATTTTGACCATCATTTAGGTATTTTTGGTCGAAATAGAATCGTATCGAAACATATTGACTATTGTTGGTTTTCGTGTTGATTGAGATATAGAAAATTGGCCACATAAAATTTATTTTCCAATTCTGTAAATATTCAGATAATAACCAAACTATAGTTACAAACAAAAGTAGGTTTTAATTAATGCAAAACAGATAAACATGTAGAAATTTTACATAGGGTGACACAATGAACGGTCTTGGGTATCGCTAAAAGATCGATCTTTTAAAGACAGCCTTTGGACGGATTACAAAGATGAAGTACAGACTATACTGCAGGTAGTCTGTGATTTACCATATAGGTAAACTTACAATAAATACATACATAAAGCTTACAATAATCCATACAAAAATATATATTTATATAATACATGAAAAGGGAGCTAAAAAAAGTGCTAAAGCTACTGTTAAAACACTGGTAGCCGCCACATAGCGTCCACATTTTACTGGCGAATAACGTCACCAAAACGGTAAAATTTATGAAAATGAGTTGGTGTGTTTTCCAAGAGAGCGTTTTTTGACACCGTAAAGTCAAACGCTGCTGCCATCATTTTCATGACAGCGTCACCGTTCTTCTGGGAAACCGTGGTTTAACCTCAGACTAAGGAAAATAAAGGTTTAACATAAAAACATAAAGGAGGCGAAGTGTTTGCTATTCGCGGACGACCTCAAGTTGTTCCTGTCGGTAGCAAATACTTTGGACTGTGGACGGCTTCAACAGGATGTTGATAGGGTAGTGCAGTGCAGCATTGATAATAAGTTAAGTTTTAACATTTCTAAATGCGGTATAATGAGTTACACTCGAGCGCGGGAAACTGCTATATCAGTATGAGATAGAAGCCGTGGTCATCTCAGGAGTCACGTATGTGCGGAACCTGGGGGTGGAAATGGTTTCGGAATTGATGTTTCGTGGGCACATCGTAGATATATGCGGCAAGTCCTACCGTAATCTTGGGTTTATCCTCAGACAGTGCAAGGACTTTCAGAATACGGCAGTGGTTAAAATCATGTACAATGCGCTGGTACGGAGCCGTCTTGAAACGAGTGCTATAATTTGGAACCCCCATGAGACTAAATACAGAGTCATGGTGGAAAAAATCCAGAACAAATTCACTCGGTTTCTCTATTTCAAGCAGTACGGCGTCTATGCTTTCTTTTCCGCTGTTGTACCCGAGTCTTCGTAATAGAGATGATAGGGTACAGTAGCCTGGCAGTGCGGAGGGACGTCGCTCTTTGTAGCTTTGTGTTTCGGGGGCTGCGCGGTTGGATGTACCACCCCAAACTTCTGGCAGAGCTGGTGCTGCGCGTGCCAGCCAGATGCAGCGGCGCGCGTCGCCCGACGCCAACGCTACTGGAGCCATCTTCTAGGACAAACCTGATCAAGTTTGCCCCCTTGTCACCAGCCACAAGATTGTTCAATATTATTTCTATGGAGGTTGATATATTTCAGTGCAGCCTGAAGAGGTTCACAGAAGTAGCACTGAAGTGCATTGAAAATATTTAGAGGCAAAGTTCATGTTAATTTCTGAAAATTTTGTAAATTAACGTAAGTAAGATGATTTTTGAAACTGTTTTGTTTATAGTAGTAACATAGCATTGGCACAAAGCTGTTAGGGTGTTATGTACGAAATTTTAAATAAATAACCTCACGCCTTTTTGACACCTGGGTAGGCAGAAATTATAGAACGCCATCTGCTACGATCCTCATATCCTTTTTTCATCTCTTTAAATTCTAAACAACAATATCATCCTTACTTAATTTCTTCAGAAAACAATGGTTCAATCAATTTCCTCGAGCTATTTATTCAAAACAAAATTCAAGCTTGAAATGACTTAACAAACAGCGAAGACAATTATTACAGGTTGAGCGCATTCCCCTTACGTTGGCGCCTATTTGTTGAGCCCATCCATTGGTAGAGAACTCAACCGAGATTAAACAAAATTTTCTCTTAATATCGTGTCCAGCGCGTCCTGTTGTCTCCACGCTATAGGAGTTGATGGACAGTGCTCAAAGTGCTAAACTCGTAGCCAAATCTGGGCTGACTGTATAGAGGATGTAAGGGTAAACACCGTTGACACTTAAACCATGGGTAGTTGACTCAAATATTAAAATAAAAAGTTAAAAAAAATACGCGCGAGAAATGAGCGACGCTACGACGCGGCGTTACGTGCGCTCGCTAGCGAGACTAACAGCTGACTGACCGGGGTCACGTCCCGTGCGTCGGAGTCAGGCCACGCGGCATGGTCCCCGCGCCACGCACCCCCTTCCGTATTGAGACGCAAGTTTAAACGAAACCAAACTACTGGTTTCAAGGATAACGGTGTTTACCCTTACAGCCTGTATAGATTGCTGTCGACCCGCTAAGAAGAAGAAGTTGGTCCCGGCTGTCATTTATAGATCTATGCCAGTCCTTACGGGTAGTTAGAAGTCTGAAAATATGACTACCGGTCTTACCAAGAGGTATCGTATTACCCAATCACTAGGTTATGGAGGTCAGATAGGCAGTGGCTCTATGTAAAACTGGTATTCAGCTGCATCCGGTTAGATTTGAGGCTGACCCCAACACAGTTGGGTAAAAGCTAGGCAGATAGGTAATGAAGTTATGTTACAAATAAAAATTATCATTAAAGGCCTTGTGAGTGATGTTCTTCAGAAAAGCCAGGTTCGTAATATTTACTCGCAACCAGCGTGCATGTATGACCAGATGTATGAACGTAAATTAAGAAAAAAAGCATGTATGACCACATGTATGAACGTAAATTAAGAAAAAAAGCATGTATGACCACATGTATGAACGTAAATTAAGAAAAAAAGCATGTAAGGATCACAGCAGGTGGCGTTCTGCAGTTTCTGCCTTCCATGGGGAAGAAAGCGAGAGTTTATGTGATCTATGAAAGCGAGAGTTTATGTGACCGAAGAAAGCGAGAGTTTATGTGATCTAAGAAAGCGAGAGTTTATGTGATCTAAGAAAGCGAGAGTTTATGTGATCTAAGAAAGCGAGAGTTTATGTGATCTAAGAAAGCGAGAGTTTATGTGATCTAAGAAAGCGAGAGTTTATGTGATCTAAGAAAGCGAGAGTGTATGTGATCTAAGAAAGCGAGAGTTTATGTGATCTAAGAAAACTAGTACTTAATTGTAGTTTAGTAACGCAACGTTATGTATTAAGATAAAGCTTATTCAATTGTACCAATCAGAAATCATTATTTATGTGCATATTCTGACTACTAACTATAAATTCTAACTATAAATACTCATTTAGGTCTCCGGCATAAAATAGAACAATAAATCATGCGAGCTTTCAAACTACCAGCGTGGACATTGCAACTTATCTTCGTTTGCAGTTCGTGAACCGAAAGTCACAATGCATATAGGTAGACATCTAGCTAGTTTTCAAGGCCATTTCGATGTGCCGATCCCAGCCCCTACAGCTTAAGTAATGTAGTCAACATACCTACCTCCAATTTTTAAGAGTTCGCGTCTTTTTTGTCTTTTTCAAAGGTTTTTTGACAGACATTGCTATTAGCGACAAGAAGACTGTTTTCTCTTCAAATTAAACAGTTTATGCAATGTATCTATATACAATGTGTCCGGACATGGACTAGCGATATTCTAAATACTCAAATATAAACTATTTTAAAGTACAATTACACTCTAAGCCTGGGTCCAATACACTATCCCGCTATGTGGCAGCCATTTTGTTTTTTTTTTGTTAAAATATTCTCTATGCGAGTACAAAAAAATAATATCTCTCAAAGTTTTAGTCATACTGAGATAAAAATATGTTTAATCGAAAGGCAATAATATTGCAATGTGTTCACAATTCCATAACTTAAAAAAAAATCTGAAAGTCGAAAAAAATTACGAAAGCTTTAGTGTTTATCTTTAAAAGTGGGATAAAATATATTGTGTATTGAACCCAAGGTTAGAGTGTAATTGTACTTTAAAATAGTTTATAATTTAAGTATTTAGAATATCGCTAGTCCATATTCAGACACACTGTACAAGTATATCTATGCTGATTTTCTTGTTTCTACAACAAATCATATTCTATCTACCTACAATCAAACTATTGACCTTCTTGTTAGTAACAGATGGTACATCAAAGCGACGAACCAGAAACCTGCCACTAAATATGAATAATTCCTAACTAATTAACACTTAATAATTTATTCCTTAATGCGGTGAGCCTAGATTTGTGCAAAATGTAACGTAGTCAATGAAGTAATGATACGGAAAGAAGGTTGCTAAGCTAAATTTAAAAAGTATTAAAAAAGTATAGGTATAAATATAATAATCCTAATAAAAGTCTTAACTTTCTTTCACCTACTGACAGACAACGCACAACCTTTAAGTCTGGGTCTATAAGAAGCATGAAAATTTTCTTAAGGGTTCCATATCAAAAGTGAATATAATATATTTAGGCCCACTTGCACGTTCAGTTGGGCTATATGTATCGGGAGATTCATGAGTACGGAGTGTGAATTTACAACGAAACGCAAGCACAGAATTAGGTATATATATACCCGAGTAGAATCAAAGTTTCCTAACAGGGCTCAAAATTCGTACCTACTTTTATAGGGCTGTCACTCGGTTAGTGCAAATAAAAAACCGGGCAAGTGCGAGTCGAGGTTCGGCAATGAAATACATTTTGTGTACCTATTGGTTTTTAAGCTTTTTCCTAAGCTTTCGCTGATAGCGGCAAGATCGTGGCCAGGCCGTTAGGTAGGAAACCTTCCCTACCTTCCTTGTTTTACTATTTCACGAACGTAAGAAGTATCTAATACAATAGGTCAAACGGAAGCTTGCTAAGACGGCCACACACATACTTTAGTACTTACCTACAAACCTACAAAAAAAAAGCTAAACAAATAAGTTGGTGACGAACAATAAACTGCCAATATAGGTGGTTAACCATAAGAATAATAAATAATCATTCTTATGTGATAACCTTATCGCCATCTTATTTATTTTGGTTACTACCTATCTCGTTACTAAATACTACTTTATTAAGCACTAAAAATTTGAAGGTATAGGTAGATATAGTCATTTACCTGACAAGATCCTTTGGATGCACAAAATAAGAAATCTCCTTGGTTTTCCTCCCATTATTTATGCAAACAGTACAACAGCTTGGCATATTAAAAAAAAACTATTAAAAACGTCCGCGTCGTATTGCTGCTGCTAGCAGCCCTTAACTTCGTCCACTTACTGAGCTAGTTCAAATCTGTTTATGTACGCGAGCGGGCGCCGGTGCTCGTCCCCCGCGCATTGTCGGTGATACGTCACACACGGCGTTAGTATGAAGCTTTATTTCTGCCCGGGTATATATTCTGTGACGCAAGTGTGAAGTTGGCGCGCTTCGACAGCGTCTAGCCTGACGTTGGTACGAGTCGGCGAGAACGCCTCAGCGACATGGTGCAGCCTCTTGACCATCTGACATCGTGCGGGCAACAAGTGTCTAGAAACTGTCCAACGTTTCGTATAACCTATAAATCAATAATCATCATCAGAGTTTTCTTCTCGCAATACACATCTACGCCCAGTAAAATGAACAGTGAAGATTCTAACTACAATCGGGCTCTTGTACAGACATATGAATAAATATAGAGTTTGTATACTTGGAGTTTAATAATTAAAATTGTAACTCGTGTTAAGAGTTGTGCCACTAAAAAGTAACACCAGCACCCTAATTGCGTAACTCACGATTCATCATAATTTGTTTCGTATTGAAACAAATGGCTAAACCATTGCTTCATTTGTTCGAAAAATGTGTCTGCTCAGCAACGTAAATAACGCAATGAATATTGTTGAACTGTCAAAATGAAACCGATTATGATTAATCGCGTGTTACGCAATTAGGGTGCTGGTTAGTAAACCTGGTATACCTTTTTTTGAGTTGGGAACATACCAGTTCAATCGACGAAACAAAGGTAAATTAGAATTGCTTTATCTGTGCTCTGATATGTAATCCGACCAAAATATAATGGACGAACAATGAACGGTAATTGTATATCTACCCATCACTTTTACACCACATTTCGATACGTAAAACTTTCTTGTCTTTGAATTTTATAACATGACATTTCATTTTAATCAAAATCAAAATATTTAATTTTACATAAACCTGCATGGGCACTTATAAAACGTCAGAAGCTAGGTGCACGGTTCCAATTTGTCGCTTCCTATGGAGAAGAGCGGGCAAGAAACTCCACGGTTACTCTTTTAAAAATAATTGGCTTTGGCAATGTTTTCAAATTACAGTGATATTAGGTATGGGAGGACAGTGCAGGCCTGTCAACAAGTACCAGGTACTTAGAGGAATGAAAAATAGAATAGAAAATCGTCTACAAATCTAGTCTGTAAGGCCTACAACGTTTTCTCATTCACAATATGTAAAAGAATCTACCTATATAAAATTAACCTATTTGAACCAAGTGACATGATTTCCATGACAATCACTAATAATAAATAGTCGAAATTAAAATGAATTATCGTATTGCATGTGGGTGTGGGCCATGGAGATTTGGTTTGTTGATTGACGAAAACGTCTTATTAGGTAAAATATGTTATAAGTTTTTATACTTTGTCTTTATTTGTATGAGTTGCTGCTGATATAGTACCGAAATTTCACTTACTACAACGTCGAACAATATAAAATACAAAATAAGTTATCAGCGGTACATCATAAACTCAGAACGTCAATTTATTTTGACATTACTAACACTAACCCAGAGTTTAGCGGCTTAACTCTCCCACATCGGTGGGTTAAATATTTAAAACCTAAAGTTAAACTCTAGATTTACGTCTAACTCTAGGTGGCACAAGATGAATTATTTGATTAATCCATGAACGCGGAAGTGAGCCTTAGGATTTTTTTTTTTAATTCGTAAATGGGTTAAATGGAGACGAAATTTCATTGTCATTTTTGCAAATCCTGTCGAGCACACGGCTTGTCACGTTGACATGCACAAGATAAACCGGAAAAATCTCGTAGGTACATTTTTTTGTCGTAGCATCAACACAGTATTCCCTTTCAAACACCGCAGAATATTTTGCAACACAGTATCAGATTGTTCCCGCATCGCCTGACGTAGTAAAACTACCTTAATAAAGAGCAAAAGGCTTCAATGCAGAGCGCAGCGCTGCGAAAAGCACGTAGTTACCTATCAGCAAATGCCAACCGCATCGCGATCGTTTGCGTTTCGCAACGTTGCATTGCGTTGCAGCTACTGATACAGAACCTGATGCTGATCGTGGAAATACGCAGTCATAAATGTAAATGTACATTAGCTAGCAATTGACTGTTGTTTTCACATTAAGGCAAATCTTTTGCTTGCCAAACTTTGAGCTGTTCTTGATTTTGTTCTTGAATATATTTTAAGTATACCTTTGACTAATAGCTCAACATGATGACCTATGGTATTGAAATTTGGTCGCTCACAATGGGCCTTATTAGTACGCTAAAAGTCACCGAAAGGGCAATGGAGAGGGTTATGCTTGGAGTTTCCCTACGTGATTGAATCAGGAATGAAGAGATCCGCAGCAGAATCTAGGTAACCGACCTAGTCTGAAGAATTGTTAAATTTAAGTGGCAGTGGGCAGGACACATTGCTCGCAGAACAAATGGCTGATGGGGCTGAAAAGTTCTGAAATGGCGACCGCGTACCGAAGACGTAGAGTTAGAAGATCTCCCACAGACAGTGGACAGATGTTTCTGTGGCCGCAGGAATACCCTGGGAAGCACAGAACTAGTCGAAGTGGCCCAGCAGTGGACGTCTTTCGGCTGAAATGAATTAAACTTTTATTCAATTTCCTTCTAGATATTTAAACAGTAGTCTTACTTACAACGAAAATAAAATGTATAAAAATGAGAGTCACAAAATTAAATGATGATTTCACGGCAGATGTTCAGCGATCATATCAAAAAAAGCTTTAAAAAACGTTTGTAGCAAATTGTGTTATTTTGGCCAAATCGTCGCTGTTTTTTTATTGATTTTTAATTAGCAGTATCTTAAGTTCTGAACACGTTTGCCAAGGTTGTTAAAGCTAAACACACACTTAAGTGCTGTTGTTGGTCTCGACGTTACAACACGCACTAAACAATTGGCGAGACAGAGAGCCTATCAATTATGCGTCCCCTTCCGTACTAATGAAAACAACCCATAAAAGATAGTGACGTATTTACTGGACGAGGAGAACTGATTGACTTTTGTGCTTCACGAAAAATGCTACTGATTTGTTATTTGCAGTTATTTCTGACGTCAGGAATCAACCTTTTAGATAAACACTTTCTGTGATTTTAATCGAAGCTTCTATTCATGAACTTTATAATTTTCGAATTTCAAGTTTTTTCTACGTTGATCGATCAGGTTAAGCTACGCTTGCTGCGGTTGGTCCGTGGATGGGTCCATCTTTACATACCAAGATCCGTGCTTCGGAAAGTACGTTTAACTGCTGGTCCCGCCTGTTGTTTATTATCTTTGACAGTTGTTACGGGTAGTCAGAAGCCCGAAAGTCTGACAACCAGTCTTACCAAGGGGTATCATATGACCCAGTAAGTGGGTTGTAGAGGTCAGATAGGCAGCTGCTCCATTTACAACAGTGATATTCAGCTGAATTCGGTTAGACTGGAACCCGACCCCAACGTAGTTGGGAAGAGGATAGACAGGTAGGTAATGTTTTGGAATTTGTAAAACACGAAATGTACTCTTTACACTATAAGTTTGTTCTCTAGTCTCATTAATTGTGATATTTATATACCTACTGTCCTATTATTACAAACACGAAAGTCGGATGTTTTATTTATTTATTTGGAAGAACAAACAATTACACATTATATTTTACAAATAAATAGTAGGTACATAAGGAGTTATATAAATGTGGAACCAACAACGTTTTCCACAGATACACAAAAAGACAAGGACAATGTTGACTAAGTAAAAGTCGGGTAGAATAGATAAATAAAAATAAATATATAAAATACACATAGATTACAGCTACTAAATACAATAAGGAACACTTATAGAGACTTTAATACCATGTTGTTATTCTTTCGATTCTTTCGTTTGTTACTCTTACACGCAAAAACACTGACTGTTTTGGATCAAATTTGGCACACAGATATATTATAACCTAGATTAACACTTAGGATACTTTTTATCCCAGTAGTACGTTCCCGCGGGGTAATTTCTCACTTCCACGCGGGTGAAGCCGCGGGCGGAAGCTAGTAATATTATAAATGTGAAGGTTTATAAGTTTAGATGTTTTTTGTTACTCAATCCTGCTAAAACGGCTCGACGGATAGGGATGAAATTTGGCACACAGGTAGTTTAAAACCTGGATTAACACGTGGGATACTTTTTATTCCGGTAATATGTTCCCGTGGCATAGTTTTTGACTTCCACGCGGGCGAAGCCGCTCGCAAAAGCTAGTACGCCAATATATTTTTTTAATTAACTGATCGGCTCTAGTCTTGATAAAATGTCAAACTTGAAAACACGTACGCAACGGAAAGCCGTTATTAAATTTTTCCAACGCGTGTTAAAATATTGCTGGCAAATCAACCCATAATGTTTTTCTCGTCAGCAAAATACATTCTCCAGTTTTTCCGGCCAGCCAACGCCTTTGAGTTGAAGTGCCTAGGGAAATAAACAAAGTTAAACGACTTGGCTTGTCAAATTTTGAGTTCGCCGTCAATGCCAGATTTAGATCAGCTTGTTTTTCGAGTTACCCTCACAAGGCTTATTGAATTCGTCGAAGAAAATGATAAACTCGTTTTGAACGACAAAAATTCGATTAGGGCGAATTGTGTTCGTCTTGATAACGAGGTTTTTTGTAATAAAATAACAAACGATTCTTTTTTAATGTATCGGAGCGCTTCCTGATAACTGGTTGGTATTCTATTCAAAGTTATGGGAATGAGATTAAAGGTGTTACATCCAATTTTCTCAATTTATTTCTTTTTGACATATTTTTCCTCGTTTTCATTGGAAATACAAAATACGTGGAATTGAAATGAGGTCTGGTGGAAATTATACTTATTTCAAAGAATTGGGTTACAAAGTCACAATTTATTTATTTTCTTTGGTTCCTTTAAAAATGTCAGAATCTGAGAATTTTTGTTTTATTCTTTTAACTTACTATTCTACAGGTGAAACATAGAGGTGAGTTTAATTTGTAGAAAGGAAAAAACAACTAAACTAATAACGAAAAATATGTTATTTATATTTTGTGTAAAACTAGTTGAAAAGTTAACCAAACTCTGATGGAGTTTGGTTAACTATTTACATAATACCTGGCCTAAATAAGATGTTTCGAAAGAATGGTGTATGATTATATTAAGTATTTAGTTTAAAAAATTAATTAAATCCGTGTTTTGAATCAAAATCTTTTGAAAAGAATCATAATATTTTACGCATTATTTCTTAAAAAAAGTGTAAAGGTTTTTAACTTTTAAACTTTAAGAATACGCTTTGACTTTAACTTGATTTCAAGTAGTTGACTTGTAAACTAAATAAAAGTCAGTGTTCCAAAGTTAATTGAGGCACCTGCTAAATTAAGGTCCTACTCAGGTCGAGTGAATGTAGGTACTTTTACCTACAAAATGATATAAATATCGATGAGAAAGTAATAGTGATATTCTTCAGAAAGGTCAGAGGCGACATTGCGTAAAACACTATCCGTAAGAATCGCTTTCATTTTGGTAGTTCTACGACCAGAAAAATTATACAAACGTATGAAGCAAAGGATTAACTATAAGCTTCAAAATTATTCAGATTCTGATGAATAGTGTCACGCAAATAGGGTGCAGGTGCGTAATACTCGCAACGGGTGTGACGTGTATGACCAGTAGCCCTATAGTGTGAGTTTCTTTTAACCATCTTGAGCATCGATCGCGTTCAGTGCTCCAATTGGCCCTTCACCAATCCAGGGCCAATTGGAGCGCTGAACGCGGTGGATGCGTTAGATTGAGATGGCTAATAGAAACTCACACTAGAGCCTCAGTTGTATGAGCGTACACAAGCCAAAAGGAGTATGTAGGTAAGGACCGTAGTGGTTTCTACCTACCCCCATGGTAAGATGTGAGCTGAAGTTAATTGAAAAATAATAGTTTTAAAAACTAAAAAACACGCTTTAAAAACCAAACTAAAAAAGGAGAAAATAATTTAATTCAATTAAAAAGCGTGGGGTGCTTGACATTAATTGATTATAAAAATACCTCAAAAAAGCACCCCACGCTTTTTAATTGAATTAAATTATTTTCTCCTTTTTTAGTTTGGTTTTTAAAGCGTGTTTTTTAGTTTTTTAAACTATTATTTATTTTCTATTTTTTAGTTCTGCTAACTACAAAAACGTGTTTTTTTTCTCATTTTTTTTTAAATTATTGAATTGTCATCGGTCCTCGACAAGTTTACAAAGTTTCAATGAAATCTGACCATTTAAAGTGGGTCAAAATCGCGCTCAAAGGAGTCGGTTCCATACAAACAAACCAACAAACAAACATACAAGTGAAGCTAATATAAAGCGTGTAAAAAGGACACCCTATCAGAGAGTTGACTTTCTATTGCACCCGGTTATCTAATTCCGTCTATCATAATTTCCGAACAGAAACCCGGACTAAAGTGAGCAAAAAGACTTGAAGAACTAACGGCTATAAAACTGACTACTTGATCATTACGACCGGTAATTTAAAGGGTGCTGCTCATAAACGGTCCTAATGTGACAATAATTCTCGGAACTGGATTCCTTCATCTGTAATCGCTGCTTAAACTTGTTCCACCCAGAGCCATTAAAGAAACTATTGATAAAGATAGTTCTTCTTTGGACAAAAAACTTATAATGTACAATTGTACAGTCAAGTTTTTTGTATCTTCGTCACTTTCAAATTGTTTCCTTATTAAAGTCAGGGCACTTATTATTTTTTCTTGAAGCCAAGGTACTGAGAAGACTATTACATAGAAAACTATATTTAAATACTTGATAAAAATATCATAATAGCGTGTATCATTGATCTACCTCTGTCAAGTTGACATCAACCTGTAATCTTTTAATGTTCTGAGCATGTTATGAAATGTAAAAAAAAAAATATATTGACTGAATGACATTCTGCGATATTGACATTGCGATGCAATGTGTGTCGTTGTCCGATCGTAGAAATGTCCATATCGTGATCTGCCTAGCCATTTCACGATACGCCGCCATTTTATGAATTGACCATCTAACATCCGCCATTTCGTTTAACGCTCAGCGTTCAACAATTTGCCCAGGGATACTTAGGCATATTGATACGCGTAATAAATAATAAGAAATGTTTAATAGACTTAATTTAATTTCAGTATCTCTAAATGTATTATTTTAGATTTTCTTGTTTTTGTTTGTATTTCCTTTAAATATGTTTTAACTATTTCCAAATTTTACCTATAATATTAATATTTTTACTTTGTTAGCTTAGTTGTTAACTCTATTACGCATGCTCTGATCTCCTATAAGTGAAGGAGTACACCTATTTAATACCTGATGTTGCCCTTTATTTATAGGTATTGTGTACATCTTTTGTCGGAGATCCTAAAACAATAAATAAATAAATACATAACCCTGTCTTTACTGCCGCGCAGTCGGGTAAACTATTCGACCTATCCTACTCAAATAATTCCTATTTCACGGTATAAAAACAATGAATTAGCCAAGTAACTGTGCTATCAACGTGGATGTAGCGGTTGGTCACAGTTCTAACTTAACCTAACCTATTTGGCCTAGGTACCTATTATCTATTAACCTACCTACCTACTTATTAACCTGTTATCAGCACCAACTGGTGGGGTCCGCAAGGGCCGATGCCTGTCAGGGGTGCGGGTTGTTCGAAAGAGGCAACTGAGGGACTACACGGGTGGGTTTTAGTCAGTAAAAGTCTGACACGCCCTCCCGCTCCACCTAGAACGGGAGCAGTTATTTGATGATTTCCCACCCAAAAAAAAAAACCAATTTGGTTGAGGTGTCTTTACGGTGACGAAATTATTATTTAGGATGTCACTTCGCTACTACAGGATTTTTTTCCTTATAGGTAATGTTCTCTATCTACCTACGGCTGATTTTCTTTGCCTTTCTTATTTACATTTATATTACGAGCATAGTTTTACCGTTGCGCGTCACGCAAGCTAAATTGGAAACCAAATCACGGTATATTTTTTTAATATAGCACTTGAAACCTGATTAGCAATCTTTCCGCTTCTTGCGTTTAGGGCTGCCCTAAATAAAGTGTTATTAGAATAAGCTGAAAAGAATATGAACTTGTGTGTCTGTGAGAAAAGCATAGAAACTGAATATTACAGATAAGTCCTTGGGGCAGTCGTAAAAGGGGTCTGAAGGAAATGGGCTCTGTTGTATGTCAATCTAGGTACTCGGAGCTAGACGAAGAAGGCTGTCCGTTTGTCGTAAACGTTGAAGTAGTTATTTCGTTTATCAACTTCGAATGCGGTATGTTACTTACGAGTAGGTAAGTATCATATTTATATCCTGAGAAATGATGGGCCATGCCTTAATGCGTTAAATATTTGGATCGGCTTTAAAGGTGCTTCAAAGCGACCGAATTCGTTAATCCTACTTATATTATGAATGTGAAAGTTTGTATGTTTAGATGTTTGGATGTTTGTTACTCAATCACACAAAAACGGTTTATAAGATTGGGATGAAATTTGGTACACAGATAGATTATAACCTGGGTTAACATATAGGATACTTTTTATTCCGGTAACAAGTACCTGTGGGATAATTTCCGACCTAAACGCGGGCGAAGCCGCTAGCAAAAGCAAGTCGATAATAAATCTACCTCAGATAATAAATCTGTGTCCATCAGAGGTCCATACAAACTACCAGCATAAATTAAACCTCTCCAAATAACCTAAATATGCAAATTAGAGAACGAAATGCCAAAAACACTACGAATATTCAACAGCAGTGAACAGGCGACCTTCCTCAGATATATTGTCTCTTCAACGGAATTTTAAGACTTCCAACGTTCATTAAATAGGAGGGGATCCTAGATAGTGATAGAATTCCGAGATAGCAGCGTCGCGACGCCGACATACTAAAACGGGACAGTTTAGTAGCCTGTCAGCAAACAGACCTTTGCTTGAACACAAATTGTGCCGGCGTTTCTTTGATGCGTTTAACATTTAGTTGGTCGTTGTCGTTTTTTGTTTTAAAATGGCGAAGATCGGCAGTTGTTTTAAAAGGTGATAGACGATTAATTTGTACACACGTTCCCAGGTAAGATAAAGGGGCTTGTAGCTATGTAAATAACAGCCACTCAGGTTGAGCTACCCTTGCCACAGTTGGTCCGTGGATGGGTGACCATATTTACATACCAAGACTCCTCCGTTCCTCGGAAAAGTCGGAAAGCACAGTTGACAGTCGTTAAAAAAAAGGGGTTTATTTCGAATTGGTCCCATATACATTTCGTACAGATCTGATGATGTGTTTCGGAGACACAACGGAACTCTTTAAAAAATGACAGCAATATATGCATTGTTTTGACCCCAAGGATGATGAAATTTTTAATTGGTGTGTACTATAATTAAAAAGTGAAAAATAAAAAATAAACATAAAACAAAAACAACCGACTTCCGGAAAAACACTACAAAGTGAAAAATAACTTTAATTTCGGAAGGCGGTGACAAAAAATTAAAATACATATCCAAAGTCACCGCCTTCCGAAATTAAAGTAATTTTTCACTTTGTAGTGTTTTTCCGGAAGTCGGTTGTTTTTTTAATAAAAGAGTTTACAGAACAAAACCGATTTCACTGTTTGTCGGCTTCTAAAGATAAGTTAATTAGCAGATATTTAATTTATATTACTTACTTAAATTAAACCTTATTTGACGTACACTCGGACGTAATAAAATCGCGGCGACAGCTAAGCACCGAGAGTTTGAAATCGAACAGTGTGTTTTTTCAACGCGCTGCGATTCACTCTTTCGTATTCTCAACGCTCGGTTCAACACCGAGAGATGAAAATACATTGCGTAAAAATATCCCGCTGCGCTTTTATTACATCTGTGTGCGACATACATCGGTACACACGTGTATGAACACCGTACCAGTTCAAACCCTTTTTTTATGGGAAATTATCAAATAACTTCTCCCGCTCTGGGTAGTGCGAAAGGGCGTGTCAGACTTTTACTGACTAAAATCCACCCATGTTCCTACAGTTGCCTGTGCAAAGACTACGGTAACTCTATCGAATAAATCCGCGACCCTGGCAGACCAGTTCAAACCCAAGCACGAAGTTTAATCATGCCCCAGGAAAAGCAGCTCAAAATCTCATCTCCAAACTAATTCACCATTAGGCAATGAGTTTCAAACACACGCAGTACATTTTCGTTTCCACGAACCGAAAACCGCCAACCAAATAAACTGTGAACGGGGAACAATCACTATGACCAAATGGGCTCACTAAAGCTAATGTTGACTGGTTTACGTAACTCTTGTTACGTTGCTAGTGTGTTGATGAGCTTGTTTTCTGTTACGAGATAGTTCTACTACATTTTAAGTGCCTTGATTGTGAATTAGTACAGACGCCAGCACATCAAGCTACCCCAATCTGTCAAATTTCTTTGGTAAATTTTCAACTTTATGACATAATCCTAAGGTAAAATAACAAATTTCCTATAACCTAACTTAACTAAAACGAATAAACTAAAACAAAGCGTCGAAAAACTCATCCGCATCGCTGTCGACTGGTAATGTACCCAAGAGACTGGCGGCATTGCCACGTTGTATAGCAATGCTCAGCCTTTGGCCGAGGTAAAAACCAGCCCTTGGGTCACGGGAAGTGTCAACCAGCCGTTTCGAGATCTCCTTATAGAGAGCATGAGCACTCAAACGCCACGGCCTGAAGGTTTCAACCCCAAACGGCTCGAAAATATAATTACCAATAATGTTGTTATACTTTCGCCGCACACACCAGTACTAGCTTCGGTCTTCGGTCTTTCGGTAACTAGGCCGGAAATTATCCAACAGGAATGTGATACCGGTATAGGAAGTATTATAATAATATGTGTTAATTCAGGTTATAAAGTATCTGTGGGCCGAATTTATCCAAATACGTTCGGCCGTTTTTGCGTGATTGAGTAACAAACATCCAAACACTACATAAAAACATTCACATTTGTAATATTAGTAGGACAGGATTCTTTTTATTTTACTTTTGATTCAATTAAAAATAATAACTCATTAATTAAGTTTAAAAAAAAAAAACTCGATTCGACTTTTGTCGCTGACTGTACTTGTTGTATGGAAATTTTGTTATTGGTCGTGACTCATAGGTATAGTTCGTGATGGTACCTGTGCATAAAAAATTGTGTAAAGTTGTATGTAAGGTCCTATGTAAGGGTTCGATTCCCGGTCTTGCGTAGTTTTATAGGGGTTTTCAATCAGTAATTCCTCAGTAGCAGTTCAGGGTCTAGATTTAGGCCCGATTGCTGACAATAGGCTCGCCTCCTGAAACATGAGACACATTACTGGCGAAATGGGCCGTAATCTGCATATCCCATCTATGTTAGTACAATGCAACACATAAAAATCTTAATATATAAAAATCCAGTGTCATGATGTATGTTCCCAGTGAACTCTTCACCAAGTCAACCGATTGTGATGAAAATTGGCATTTATATGTAATTTGTTCCAACTTGAGAGATAGGATGTTGTTTTTTTTGTCTTAATAATTTATTATTAACAATAAACTGAATCAATGTTGATTGTTGTTATTAATCGCAAGTTTCATAAGTCTCAAACAGATGGCGCCTTAATAATATTATAGATGTTAAAGCTTGGATGTTTGTTACTCAATCACGCAATAACTGCCGAACGGATTTGGATGAAATTTGGCACACAGATATTTTATAACCTGGAACAACATATAGGATTAATTTTATCCCAATAGTATGTTTCCGTGGGATAATTTTCGAACTGCACGCGGGCGAAGCCGCTGGCAAGAGCTAGTTATATATTAAAACCACATATTTCTAGCCACGTCTGTTCACACGATCCTAGTGACCTCAAAAGCACAGCAATGCACTAATTTCCAAAATGAAATCAATTGAACATTGGATTACAATTTCCTGCAACCAATTTGTTCGGTTTAGTAGTCAGTAATAAGCGCTGTGGCAGTCAAAACCCGTGGTTAGTTGTTGAAATAATGATGTACAGAAACTTCTGCTGCACATATTATTAAGCCTGTATTTCCCGGATTTAAGGAGAGGTGCCCCTAGTACACCAGCATTTCGCGTGTTATGTTTAAGTCACAAATCGACTGCACAAGGTACTACCTACCTACTTAATATAACTTAGTAATGACAATATATCTGCTTATTTATGACATGTAGTCACTATGGGTGAAATGTATTTGTGTGTACTTACTTTTACAATGCCTGAAATAAAAATGTTTTTTTTTTTCATTATGTGCCGTTAATTGAGCAGTGGTTGCGCAAGGAAACGGCCGTGATTTACAAGTCAAAGATTCGAACCCTGACAGGATCTTTACCTTGTGTAAATTATTTCATCACCACTGCTCTGAAAACGGTGAAGGAAATCATTGTGAGGAAACCGGCATGTACTAGAACCAAACATTTGAAGAGAGGGGGGCTACATGCCAAGGAAAGCACGTGAAGCAGTTGTTGGACCCGGCTGTCATTCGTGGAAATTTGACAGTCAGTTATTTTTTTATTTTTGTTATGTAGGCAGTCGCTCCATGTAAAATACTGGTTTTCAGCTGCACCCGGTTAGACTGGAAGCCAACTCCGACATAGTCGGGAGAGGGCTTGGCAGATGGTGATATAGAACGTTATAGGAAAAAATATAAAAGAGTTGTCCTCTATTAGATCCCAGAACACTTAATTATGACTTTCTTTTTTTTTTCGCTAAAATTTAATTACGGATACATAAATATAGAAGAGGTTCGCTACTTTGAACATGATCTCGTACGACCTATAAAAACTGCGAAGTTTTTCTAGTTCATTCGAAGTTACCGGGGCTCAGTTAAGGGTTCTATTCACCAGATTAACAAAAAAAAAAACAGAACAGAATTTAAAACATCTACCAAGTGAGGCGACACGTTATTTTTCGTTTTTTCTCCTACTCGTGCTTGCACTTAGTCCAACCAACTACTGAACGTTAGGCCATGAACTCCAATTTAAATTTCTAAACTAGATTCGCAAACTTAGTTGTTCATTGATAGTTTCACGTTTAAATAGATAATTATTTACACGAAAACACCAGATAACTGTCGATGCACCACTAAGTTTTCGCAACTAGTTTAGTAATATACATCAGGTTTTGACTCATAATATTTATTTGGGAGCCTAAGAAAAACAAAGTAGAATAAATCTATGTACAAACTTAACCTATCAACCTATAGGCACGCCACGATAGCGGCGGTAAGTCCCCTCTTTGAGGAGTGGCTTGAGAGGCGGCATGGCGTCCTCACCTTCCGCCTGTCGCAGGTCCTCACCGGACACGGTTGTTTCGGGAGGTTCCTGTTTCGCATAAGGCGGGAGGAAACGCCCGGGTGTTTCCATTGCGAAGATCGCCCTGAGGACACGGTGGAGCATACGGTGGCGGTCTGCCCGGCTTGGGCAATTATAGACCTATATCTGTGCTTCCAGCATTGAGCAAAATTTATGAAAAAATCATGCTGGACCAGATGTTGTCACATTTTAACTCAAATGGGATTTTACATAGTCGACAGTTTGGTTTCACGAAAGGTAGGTCGACGACTGACGCGGGAGTAAAACTCATCAGTCACATTTTGGAATCCTGGGAGAGTTCTCAGGATGCGATTGGCATTTTCTGTGACCTCTCAAAAGCGTTTGACTGCGTTGACCACAATACACTGATCTGTAAATTACACCACTACGGAATTCGTGGACAAGCTGCTGATCTTGTACTTTCCTACTTATCAAACAGGCAGCAAAAAGTAAACGTTAACGGGGCGACATCCTCGGGGTCTCTAGTTAGGATGGGCGTGCCTCAAGGTTCAATTCTTGGTCCGTTTTTTATTTCTAGTTTATATTAATGACCTTCCCTATCTGATGGCTAACTTCTCGGATATAATTTTATTCGCTGATGACACTTCTCTTATTTTTAGAATAGATAGAAAAGATACGGATGTCTTACATGTCAACGAAAGCCTAGCTGTTCTATCGAAATGGTTTGCTGCTAATAATCTTTTACTCAATGCGAACAAAACTAAATGTCTTAAGTTCTCGCTACCAAATGTACCCCAAGTAGGTCTAAATTTAAAACTTGATGGCAAGAAACTAGATGCTATTTCGGAAACTGTATTTTTGGGAATTACTTTAGATTCAAAATTGCAATGGGGTGCCCACATTAGAGCGCTTTCAAGCAGATTAAGCTCAGCTGCTACGCAGTAAGAAAAATAAGGCAGTTGACTGATGTAGCCACAGCTAGGTTAGTATACTTTGCTTATTTTCACAGTATTATGTCTTATGGCGTTCTGCTGTGGGGATCGGCAGCGGACGTAGATTCAATTTTTATTTTACAAAAGAGGGCAATCCGCGCAATCTATAAAATGGGGCCTCGCGAGTCTCTTAGAAACAAATTCAACGAAATTGATATACTTACTCTGCCTTCTCTTTATATTCTAGAAAATATCTTGTATGTTCGCAAAAATTTAGGTCTTTTCAAAAAAAGATGCGATTTCCATAATCTAAATACACGTAGTAAAGATGAAATTGTGATTCCAAAATTTAGATTAACTAAAACTAGCAAGTCATTTCTAATAAACAGTATCCGCTTCTATAACAAGTTGCCAAAGTCGGTTACAGAACTTAGCGATGGAAAGTTTAAAACTCACATCAAACGTGTCCTTATCAAAAAAGCATATTATAAGATAAAAGACTACGTTGAAGACAGGGAAGTTTGGCATTAATTCCTTCTGCACATGTGGCTTCCCTGGTACCTCATTAACAGCAAAACCGTGTGAAAGTCTATTAACTGCTCCCAAATTGCTATGTTAATTTTTATTCTTTTTATTATTATTTTTTTTACAATGTCTGACATATTCTCGTCATTATTTGACATTATACATCAATTTTACTACCTACTATTTATTTTCAGTGATTGTCATCGAAATCATGTCACTTGGTTCAAATAGATTCATTTTATATAGGTAGATTCTTTTACATATTGTGAATGAGAGAACGTTGTAGGCCTTAGAGACTAGATTTGTAGACGTTTTCTATTCTGTATTTTCATTCCTCTAAGTACCTGGTACTTATTGACTGGCCTGCACTGTCCTCCCATACCTATTATCACTGTAATTTGAAAACATTGTAAAAGCCAATTATTTTTAAAAGAGTAACCGTGGAGTTTCTTGCCGGCTCTTCTCCATAGGAAACGACAAATTGGAACCGTGCACCTAGCTTCTGACGTTTCATAAGTGCCCATGCAGGCTTATGTGAAATAAAATATTTTGATTTTGATTTTGGGCGGAGCACAGCCGTGTCCTCGTGGAGGCGATCGGCGGCGGCGATCTCTCGCGTCCGGCCCTGGTGCAGGCCATGGTACGGAGCGAGAGTGAATGGTTAGCTAAACAGTAATGCTCGCGAAGAGGGAGGCGGCGCACGTGAGGGAGAGGCAGTATATGCGCCCTCACGGCCGTAGTCGCCGCGGGAGACGCCCTGGGCGTCGGGAATCCTAGGCTGATTCCCGGCCACCGTAGGCGCGGGCTTGTGGACGGCGAGTAATGGGTAGCTCGCTGTCCGGTAAGGACCAAGCCCGGGTCGACGGCGCGTTGTGTTCCACGCGCGCCTCAAAGAGATGTCAGCAGCAAATGGGGGGGTCCGCAAGGGCCGATGCCTGCCAGGGGTGCGGGTTGTTCGAAAGAGATACCGCGGCCCCTGGCACACAGGCAACTGAGGGAACACGGGTGGGTTTTAGTCAGTAAAAGTCTGACACGGCCCTCCCGCTCCACCCAGAGCGGGAGAAGTTATTTGATGACTGCCCACCCAAAAAAAAAAAACCTATCAACCTATATTACGTCCGATAATTATAACATTGCAATGGCCTTGTAAGCAGTTTCTACTAACACAAATTGATATCAATTCGGTATTGTTACACCGTGTCGTGCGTGTAATTACATTTTGCATCGCATCGTGTACGATAGCATACCTCTAACGTGTTTCGGCGGATCATATTTGCAACCTTTATAATCATGGATTTGATCGAACATCTACATCGCTATCGCTATCGCAGGTGTGCTGGAAGAGATTTCTGTAGAAATAAGCATTACCTATGTACGTATTTTTCTGTTCCTTTCTTCTTGTCTGTTTTTAAGTGAGATATGTGTGGGGTCGTGTGTCGAGAAACTCTCTAATGAATAAGTCCTTTTTAGGTTACGAAATAAGTAGGTATATTTTAAAGTTCACAAGTTTCACTTAAAATAGATTTTAAAATAGATGTCAAATTTAGTTAGGTTTAATGTGTCCGTTCCCACCGAAGTTAGGTAAAGAAAAGCGATGACAATCGTCAGTGGCGTGGGAAGAGCGGTGTCGTAATACGATCGGTCCCTTAGTCGGTACTATGTATTGAGCTTGCAGGTTAGCGTACCAAGTGTGTGCATAAATGGATAAATAAATAAATGATATATAAATAAACATCACTACTGGTATTCCCTGTAGGGTAGATGTAGGTGAGTATTGAGTATATCCACACTCATGATAGCATTAATAAGGCAGCAAGTTTGAAGGCAGAAAATTTGTGGCCAATTGATGGGAAAAGGCTCATCCTCTGTTACATGAGACTTAGAAATAACTGGCAAAATGTAAGTGTACTATAAGTACACTTCTGCAAAACCCTACGGAGATTACAGGCGTGAAGAGAAGGACGAAGCAAAAAAAAAAACATGTGACTTCCTAGAATTTAACAATTTCTTTAGTAAGAATCTTACCCCGGTATGTAGCTTCATCCATTATGCTAAAGAAGAACATTAAAAAAACTTCCAACTGAGTTTTCCATAATAGTTTCACTTTAATATTACGGTACTTTACAAAAGAAATTCCTGTCCACTTAAGTTACCAGATATTACAGGAAGCAAAAGTAGTTTGATGTACTCAGTGGAACACCATTTATAATGAGAAAGTATAGTTTTTGTTGAACGAAGAAACAACTGAGAATCTTTATTCTTTGCATAAAGGAAAAGTAGATCATAGTAAAACTGGACTTAACAAACGAGTTATACTTACTTTTAATTGCCTTCTTTGGAGTCTAGTGACATAAAAATGTCAAGGATAGTTAAGCTAAAGTACATGCTAATTCCATGGAAAAGCTCTAAGCAAATAACAGTAGCTTATAAATCAAAAAGCTTAAAGATAAAAGTGGAGGCCACACTCGAAATAAAAATATAATAGTTTAAAAAACTAAAAAACACGCTTTAAAAACCAAACTAAAAAAGGAGAAAATAATTTAATTCAATTAAAAAGCGTGGGGTGCTTTTTGAGGTATTTTTATAATCAATTGATGTCAAGCACCCCACGCTTTTTAATTGAATTAAATTATTTTCTCCTTTTTTAGTTTGTTTTTAAAGCGTGTTTTTTAGTTTTTTAAACAATTCTTTATTTTATATTTTTTAGTTCTGCTAACTACAAAAACGTGTTTTTTTTTCTCATTTTTTTAAAAATTATTGAATTTTCATCGGTCCTCGACAAGTTTACAAAGTTTCAATGAAATCTGACCGTTTAAAGTGGGTCAAAATCGCGCTCAAAGGAGTCGGTTACATACAAACATACAAGTGAAGCTAATATAAAACGTGTAAAAAGTGAAGACGGCCTGTGGGCTAACGCTCTCTTTCTAAATAAATACATAAGAACGAGACAGTGATATGTGATTTCTCTCTCTTATGTCCGTGTTTAGAAAGAGAGCGTTAGCCCACAGTCGTCTTCCCTTAGGTATTTAGAGTGTTGCCTCCACTATTTTATCTATAAGCTTCTTTGCTTATAATGCCAAGTTTTATGATATGGCACAGATGACTTATAATGTCAGATTTTTTATGAGGAGTATGCACTTGAAGAAACGCCTTTGTTTGACGTTGTGCGGAGTCTAGAGTATAGTGTCAATATAGACCATGGGTCGACAGTTATCGTTGAGACATGGTCGCCACACATACTGGCTTAGGAACTGCTCAGCGTTTCCTTTTAAAGTTTATTTATTTATTCATAGGAGAACCAACAGCTATAATATAAAGATAACAATTGTATAATATATGTAACATTAAGCCAATTACAGGTTCCCACGGATAAAAACAGGAAAAAGTAGTAGAAATCTTATGATCACTAACAAGCACGATAAAAAAGAATACAGTATATAAGGTACAATAAGCACTATGCACTTTTGAAAAAGTCAGCGTTCAGTCGAGTGCGAACAGAATAGGTTTTGGTGGTAAATGGGTCAAATGAGAACTCTGTATAAAGAATATTGAAGTCCTTACTCGCTCGCACCATGTATGAGTTATGTTAAGTTCAGAGTATTAGTTCTGTAGTGTCCATGAGAGCACTAGTGGCCTAGTGGTATTAGCTCCGACATACGAGTTGTGGGTCGTGGGTTCGAATCTAGACAGGCGCTTTACTTTGTGTGCATAATTTCATCTCCACTGCTCTCTAAACTAGTCTAAGCAATGAAGGAAAACGGCATATCCTAGAACAAAATATCGAAGACTTGTGACATCTACCAACCCGCACTGAGCCCGCGTGGTAGATTTCTGCCCACTCCCTCTTGAAGAAAGGTGGCCTATGTCCCAGCAGTGGGCACATTATTGGCTAATTATACTGTTAATATCTATCAGAAGCAGGTTTTATTAAAAAAAAATACGCAACACCAATCTACTGCATTTATCATTATAAACAAACAAAACTTATGGAACAAAGTGATTAAATATAATGAACAAATCACTTGGCACCGAGAAAACGGTACACTGAGGTGGAGAGAGGTCCGTCGCCGTCGGCTGTCGATCCCAAAAGAGACCGAGCGCTCCTCGCCATCTGCCTATGCCGCATACTATCCCCTCTCTTGACGCGGCTGTCTTGACCACGCCCCTCGTTCCCTCCAATTTCTTTATTCTTCTAACACTATACTAATAAGTAGTGTCCCTATAGTTGACTCTATAACAATGAACATTGTGCTCGTTATTTCACGGAGTTACTTCACTAGAACACGATTCTAATGTTAAGAGAATTTGACATATTATATTATATTATAGTGGTTCTCATATCAATTTGAACACGCTAGTAAACCCCATTTTTAAAAATCTATACTACAGTATAGACATGGGCGAAGTAGCTCACTGCAAAGAAAAAGAGCGATTAGCTCTTTCACTCTAAAGAGCTATATCACTCTTCTAGCTCACTAGCTCTTCTATAGCTCAGTGACACAGACGCCGAGACGCCGACTGTTAGCTCAATTGACTCACGCCGCACCGCGTCGAAGGAGACTGATCGGCTCGCTCAATAGTGAGTAGCTCTTTGGAAGTTTGGACTCTTTATTACTCACTAGCTCTTCTATAGCTCAGTGATTCAGACGCCGGCTGTTAGTTCATTTGACTCACGGTGCACGCGTGTCGTTGAAAACGGCTCGGCCCGCTCAGTAGTCATTGTCAATAGCTCTTTGGAAGTTTGGAGTTAAGTTAAATAAGCTTTTCTGTTTGTTTATATAATGTTATGACGTTACGTAAATAATACGCAAAAAAATAAACAATGCAATGCCAAAGTATTTTCTACTTTAAAGCTATGGCCATAAAGATAGATTTACAGTGATTTATGTCGTATGATAGTCTACAATGACGTATTGTATCGAAGAGGTATTGTTGGAAGAACGAACTATGCGATCCGAAATATTCCGAAGCGAACCGAATGAGCCGTTCGGCCGCTGACTTCGGTCGGTCATCGGTGTCTCGCTGAAGTACTGAGAGTCTAAGAGCTAACTGAGCTAGTGAGCTACTTAGCGAACGAGTGAGTGAGCGAGAGCGACGTCCATCAAAAAGAGCTAGCTCTTTTCTATCACTCGCTCACGAGCTACCCATGTCTACTACAGTATTATCACATTTATACATGAAGAATAATGACCAGACAATGCTTTTAAAAATACAACCTTAATTCAAACCCATTATAGTACTGAGCACAAATCCGACATAACAACATCATATTAACAAAGATACATGTACAACAAGCTTCTAAAATCCTGTTTATTTCAAAATTGTATTTGTATTTTCAGCGGCCGTATCTAACAAACGTGAGGCATGAATTAATTAGTTGTTAACACAGAGTTGCGAGTGATTGGAGTTCTAATACATTGTTTTACTGTTTTTTTTTTAATAGCTCCTCTTTCATAACTAAGCAGAAGAAAAACTGAGTCTGTTTCTGGAGGAACGTAATCTGCCTTGATTTGAGACTGGATTAGTGAAGATTTTTGCAATCGTTTTTTTGTGATGATCATATTACATTTATAAACGGCTACTTAACATACCCTGCATTTTTTTTGGGGTTGGGAAATCATCACATAACTTCTCCCGCTCTGGCAGAGCGGAAAGGCGTGTCAGGCTTTTACTGACTAAAACCCACCCGTGTTCCTTCAATTGCCTGTGTGCCAGAGGCCATGGTATCTCTTTCGAACAACCCACACCCCTGACAGGGATAGTAACACGATACCCCTTGGTAAGATTGGTTGACAGACTTTACTTTAGATGACCCGTAAGGTCAAAGATCCACGAAAGACAGCCGGGATCAACAGCTTGCGGTGCTTTCCGAGGCACGGAGGAGTCGTTGTGTGTAAACCTAGTCACCCATCCACAGACCAACCACAGCAAGCGTAGTTTAATCTGATAGATCAACCCCAGCGGCTGTAAGCCCTCAAAAAAATAAAAAAACGAAATAGAACAACAGGCATACTTTTTTATTTGTGCTTTAGAAAGATGGCCAACGTTCAAATATGAACACTCCACTTTCTAAGTACTCTGTGACTTGTCGAAATAACGTGAATCCTTGATGACGGGCCCTGGGTAACCGTAGTAAGTTTCTAATTGAGCGTCCGCTAAAATTTAAACGAAAATCCATTTTTGTTTGACTCGACATTTTGAATCACTTGTCTTAGTTATTAACTAATCTTTGAATTTAAGTGGTTAACTAACTAGCTAATTGTTGACTAAACCAGGTCTAGCTTGAGTTGGGACTTGTGTTTCTTGTTTGTGTTTATAAGCATGCCGTCATGTTTATTTTAACTTCAGGAGTTTGCTTTGCAAATAGCTAAGTCTTGAAAGGCATTCACGTCAGTTAAAGATCTCTACTGCTGGACAAAGGCTCTACTTCGAGTGGTTCTGTGCTCTGGTGGATTTCTTTTGTCTTCACAAGATCATCAATCCACATTGTGGGAGGCCTTCTAATGCTGCGTCTTCCGGTACACGGTCGCCACTCCAGATCCTCTCGGTCCCAACAACCATCTGTACTGAGAACAAAGTGCCCTGCCCAAAGTCACTTAAATTTGGCAATTCTTCTGGCAACAGCAGTTACCTTGGCTCTTATACGTATCTCTTCATTTCCTCGATCAGATAGGGAAACTCTAAGAATAGCCCTCTCCATGACCCTTTCAGTGACTTTCAGCTTTCTAATGAGGTTCATTATATTCCGATATAGTTTTAAAGAAAAATATTAATATTGAAAGTTACACTAATAAATGAACTGAAACCAAACCAATAAAGCCAAGAGCTAATTGAGAGCAGAAGGTTAATTAAGCTAATTACATTGACATCTTGATAGTTGTAATTAATAACGAGTTAGGCAAGAAGTTAATTACGTACCTACTTATTAAAAAATAATAAGTAGAGTAAAACAGTTTTATTGGTCCTTTTCTGTGTGCAGCTTCAGCATATTTCCGCAAGAGCGGGCTTTCGGAAATTTTGGTTCCTACATAAATAGTGATAGAAAAGGAATATAAAAGTGCAGTCTTAGCAAAAGCAAAAGTATGTAAGTAGTATGCGTCAAGAAAATTATTTATCTATACGTATGTAATATTACTTTTCGTGTCCACCCATGTGACCGCTTAGATCTTCGAAACTACACAATAGATTACGATGCAGCTTTCAATACTATTTAGAGCACTTATTTCTACATGTTTTTACTATAGGTGTGTAATACAATAATTTTAACCTTAGCCTAGTAATCCCTATGTTTTTTATTGCACCCGTGCGGAGCAGGGTTTAAAATTAAGTAGGAATAAGGTCCGATTATTTTTGTTGTTTTTAGTTATTGGCTTATATGGTCTCGCACTGCTGAACAAAGGCCTCCCCTTTTACCATCTAAACCTTCCTCTTTTGTGCGTCCTCCGGCCTGGTTGGCTCTGCTGATAATATTATATTAAAATAATGTATTGTTCTATCAATTTTTTTTGTTAGGTCTAGAGCTTACTTACGCGCCGTTGCCGCGCCATCTATTAGAATACTCGGGCGTAATCTCGCTAAGACCGTTAGTGCTAAATTTCGCATATGTTTTGTGTGATAATTGTTATGGCCGTCGTCGTTAGATGGTGCTCACGTCGATCGTGTAAATGGGTGCGTGCGTTTTTCAAGGCCACTTAGGTCTTCTAGTCCTCTTAACGAAGAGTTAAAAACGTCTCAGTAAGCTAACAATCACATCTGTGAAAGATTTTCGGATTTTGGATAAAAGTCTTGACAACAAAAAGCAAATGAATACAGACTTTTTGCAAATAAAAGCAGTTTTATGCTCTGGTTTAGCGGTGCTGTAAGCTATAGTAATGTACCAGCTTAAAGCCGAACTTTATTACGTTGCTACTTATTGTGTAAGTTGCAATCCACACAACATACATTTGGAAAGTTTACCACAATCCCGTACCAGTGTAACTAGCGCTCTAGTTAGCTGAAACCCTCTAACTAGCCTATCGTCTAGCCGTAAAACGGGTGCTGTGAACAGAATTAATGCGATTAGCCAACATTTATTTGGAAAAAGACACATTTCGGACCCTATTCATTAATATTTCACCCAAAAAGCCTGACTGGAGTTTTTGTTCCATTTTGTTTTAAGTAACATTTAGAAATAAAAAGTGCCTAAGTACCGTTTTATCCAAAAATATTTTTCCCATTATGATCGTAAAAACAACTTTTATGTTTTAGTAATTCGATAACTTTGTCATGCGATATTTTAAGAGGACTCATAAACTCGTTAGCCTAAACTTGTTATTAAAAAAATCTGCTAGGCACATTTAGGGTATCAAAACAATATACAAAGCCTTCGGGATATAATTAACAATAATGTTATTAACAAAAATACAGTTGAAACATCCACACTGGTAAATTAGTTTTTCTTTCTTTTATGATTTTATTAATTACGAAATATACATATAAAACCTTTTATGTTATATATAGGCTGATCGCAAATAATTAGTTCTTTAAAAGCAACAATAAGAGATTCAAATCTATGACCTCTAAAATAAGCATTTAAGATGTTTTCTATCAATCATTGCAAAACAAAGAAAATGTTACATACATTCTGACCAATAATTATTAAAGTTAAGTAACTAAATTATTAATTTAATAACCATAAGCTCAACGGTTTGGTACAATCGTATAATCAATCTGCCAAGTCTTCTCCAAATATGTTGGGATCGGCTTCTAATCTAACCGGAGGCAGCTGAATACTAGCATTTTACTTGAAGTGACTGCCTATCTGACCTGCACAACCCGGTTACTGGATAGCACGATACCCCTTGGTAAGACTATTACCGTCAACCGGGCATAAATTTAGGCTCCAGCTGCTATTAAAAAATTAGAAATAGAGAAACCTAATAACACTTTGCCTCACCAGGAATTGAACTCAGGACCTCATGCTTATTAGTAGCGCTAGCGACCACTACACCAACGAGGCAATGAAAAGAAGTTGAATACCTTTATTGAAGATTTATCTGTTTTAGTTCCAAAACTTCTACAACTAATCTCATCCGAATATGTTTGCTGCTTAAATAAGATAATATCTAAGTATAAAACAACTATTTCAGGACTTGCCTAGTTGGAAGTAAAACTTTTATTATTATGTATGTAACTTCGTAAAGAGAATTTGAGTTTGAGAAAGAAATACTTATTTTGACGTCTTTTCCTTGTAAGAATAAATATAGATTACAAGTAACTTCTGAAAGTTTCAACGCCTAAGTTGAATGAACGAAGAGTGTATCATTCATCTCATAATTTAGTTCATTCATTAAAAAATGTCAAATGGTTTCTTTAGTAAGCAAACCAATGATAATAAAATTAGTGATAGGTAAAAGTGCTTAATATACCGACCTATTTTTTCCGTATTTTTAGACAATAAAATTTTAACAAGGTTACGGAAGCCAGAAGCCTGAACCGTATTTTCTAGGAAATGCTTTAACAATTAACATTATTCAAAGAACAAACCTTAACGTAATTAAATACGTTTTGTCTCAAAGCGGAATAAGGACAATCAAATGGAAAGGCACGGAAAGCAAAAGGAGAATTACTAAAAGTTGAAAATTATTAGATTAAAGACTCGCGTTTAATTAATGTATTTGTTATCTTTGCTTCAATGTGGACATAATTAATGCTGCTCCATAATTTTATCTTAAAAGTTACCCAATGTACCCGTAGTTTTACTAGTCTCAAATAATAATAATTATTATTTTCATAATCAACAGGTTTCAACAAATATGTTGTAGAGGCCTTCTTTTAAATATGGATATACCTGCAGGCTTAGCACGAGCACCGATTTGTCGACGGAAGAATAGACATGACTATTAACTAACTAAATGATGTACAATCGGTGAAGATAGCTACGTTCTTCTGTTAATTATCACAGTTAAGCGTTCTACACGAATCATAATTTTGTAGACTATCGTATATACTTTGTGGCCGTCGAGTAGAAAGTTTGTTTTCAGTGTGATTTTGACAGTTTAGGAAGAAATATTCTTCTGAAATAATCTGCATTTAAAAGGACCTAGATAAAGATCGTTACAAACGAAAGACAAAATTACAGATTGTAGAACGATATCTATGGTGCGATGTCAAAATGGAGAAATGAAATGTGACTTTGTATAGAAAAAGCACTGTCTATTGTTCGTAGAAATAGACAGCGTCATGCTAAGCCTGCTCTAACAGAAGACCTTTCATATCTATGTGTCATCATCATCAGCCTCGCCTTTTTCCGAACTATGTTGCAGTCGGTTTCCAGTCTAAGCAGATGCAGTGGAGTACCAGTATTTTACATGGAGCGACTGCCTTTCGGACCTCCACAACCCAATTACTGGGTAATACGATAACCCTTGGTAAGACTGGTTGTCCGACTTTCGGACTTCTGACGACCCGAAATGACTGGCAAAGATCTTCGAATGACAGCCGGGACCACCGGCTTAACGTGCTTTCCGAGGCACGGAGGGGCCTTTTTATGTACCTACAGATGGTCTCACCCATCTACGGACCAAACGTACCGAGCGTAGCTTAACCTGATCAATCGACCCGTGCAGCTGTTATTACTAAGCCATAAGCCCCTCTTTCATATCTATGTGTACAACATACAAAGTCTGATAAGAAATATGATGTAACGATCTAATCATATTTGCGGGGACAACATGGCCAGAAATCGCGCAAAATAGGCAGGTTTGGAAGGTAAAAGAGGTGGCTTTTGTCCAGCTGTGGGATACAATGTAGGGTAAGAAAAAAACTGAAAGCAGTTAATTCAATTAAAGCATTTACAGGCACTTTTGTATTGTCAAAGAGTCAGTCACAAAGATAAAGCCCATTGTAAAGCGTAGTAAGATCTTATGGTATTCGATAGAAACTACTTGTACCCGAACTAACTGTTCTATTGAACAAGGAACGTGGACACTGTTTTACCAATATTTATTCATATATTAGGGAATAAAAACAGTTACATGCTACAAAATACAAACAAATACTTAAAACTAAGATTTAACAAACATATAATCCACAACATTGTCCACGATTTAACTAAAGGTTAAAAGAAGTGAAGAATATAACCCAACTAACTCTAGAAAGAAGTTAATAATACCTGCCACGAATAATGACTAAATACTTACTTTTTATGAATAAGAAAAGAGATAATTTATTTATCGTATTACCCATTATCTGGGTTGTGAAGGTCAGATAGGCAGTCGCTTCATCTAAAAAACTGGTATCTAGCTGCATTCGGTCAGACTAGAAGCCGACCCCGACATAGTTGGGTAAAGGCTAGGAAAATGATGATGACTTCGAAAAGAGAGAATGAATGAAAGGCGAATTTACAAGGCAGATGTCAATAGAAGCGCAGGGACGGGGACACCCTTGAAAGATACATAGTAAATCTGCTGGTGATGATCCTCATAAAGGCGAATGTACAAGGCAGATGTCACTAGAAGCACAGGGACGAGGACACCCTTGAATGATACATAGTAAATCTGCTGGTGATGATCCTCATAAAGGCGAATGTACAAGGCAGATGTCACTAGAAGCACAGGGACGGGGACACCCTTGAATGATACATAGTAAATCTGCTGGTGATGATCCTCATAAAGGCGAATGTACAAGGCAGATGTCACTAGAAGCACAGGGACGGGGACACCCTTGAATGATACATAGTAAATCTGCTGGTGATGATCCTCATAAAGGCGAATGTACAAGGCAGATGTCACTAGAAGCACAGGGACGGGGACACCCTTGAATGATACATAGTAAATCTGCTGGTGATGATCCTCATAAAGGCGAATGTACAAGGCAGATGTCACTAGAAGCACAGGGACGGGGACACCCTTGAATGATACATAGTAAATCTGCTGGTGATGATCCTCATAAAGGCGAATGTACAAGGCAGATGTCACTAGAAACACAGGGACGGGGACACCCTTGAATGATACATAGTAAATCTGCTGGTGATGATCCTCATAAAGGCGAATGTACAAGGCAGATGTCACTAGAAGCACAGGGACGGGGACACCCTTGAATGATACATAGTAAATCTGCTGGTGATGATCCTCATAAAGGCGAATGTACAAGGCAGATGTCACTAGAAACACAGGGACAGGGACACCCTTGAATGATACATAGTAAATCTGCTGGTGATGATCCTCATAAAGGCGAATGTACAAGGCAGATGTCACTAGAAGCGCAGGGACAGGGACACCCTTGAATGATACATAGTAAATCTGCTGGTGATGATCCTCATAAAGGCGAATGTACAAGGCAGATGTCACTAGAAGCACAGGGACGGGGACACCCTTGAATGATACATAGTAAATCTGCTGGTGATGATCCTCATAAAGGCGAATGTACAAGGCAGATGTCACTAGAAGCACAGGGACGGGGACACCCTTGAATGATACATAGTAAATCTGCTGGTGATGATCCTCATAAAGGCGAATGTACAAGGCAGATGTCACTAGAAGCACAGGGACGGGGACACCCTTGAATGATACATAGTAAATCTGCTGGTGATGATCCTCATAAAGGCGAATGTACAAGGCAGATGTCACTAGAAGCACAGGGACGGGGACACCCTTGAATGATACATAGTAAATCTGCTGGTGATGATCCTCATAAAGGCGAATGTACAAGGCAGATGTCACTAGAAACACAGGGACGGGGACACCCTTGAATGATACATAGTAAATCTGCTGGTGATGATCCTCATAAAGGCGAATGTACAAGGCAGATGTCACTAGAAGCACAGGGACGGGGACACCCTTGAATGATACATAGTAAATCTGCTGGTGATGATCCTCATAAAGGCGAATGTACAAGGCAGATGTCACTAGAAACACAGGGACAGGGACACCCTTGAATGATACATAGTAAATCTGCTGGTGATGATCCTCATAAAGGCGAATGTACAAGGCAGATGTCACTAGAAGCGCAGGGACAGGGACACCCTTGAATGATACATAGTAAATCTGCTGGTGATGATCCTCATAAAGGTCAGATGCGTAGTACTCGTAACCAGCGTTCGTATATGACCAAATGTATGAACGTAATCGAAGCAAAAGGATTAAGTAACAGACGAAAAACTTCAGAATAGTGTATTGAATTTATGGTCACAGTTTTCGCAACCATGTCCCTGCCATCCTGTATAATATAGATAATAATTAATAATATGCATCATAATTCTACAACCGACATAGCCCGAAGAATTGCCAAACTTAAGGCCTTGGTAACTTTAAATATTGTCGTTATGAGCGATAATAGTTCTTATTGCAATCCGATACGGGTTAAAATCTGTTGTAATAACTTCGAATAATAAATGAGCAAGCATTGTCGTAAAAATGCAAATAACATCGTATAAAATTAGATATTAACTATTTAATAATAAATTATCCATCACTGGATGCAGTTTGGCATTTGGAATTTTATGGTATATTTTTAATTATAATTGTTATTGAAGGGATAAACTGGTTTTAAAGATAATTAAGAAGTGACTTTGATGATTTTTTTGATGCATTAAAGTATGTTTAATTATGTTTTAAATTCCGTCATTGTATGAAAAAAGACTTGAAAATATCATATATTTTTTTGCTTTCAAAATTATTTACGGTTAAAGAGATACACTGGTTTAAAAAACCACCTTTTTGAGCGTTTTCAAGAAATCGCCGCCTTAAGTAGCAGTGGGCAGGGCACATTGCTCGCAGAACAGATGGCCGATGGGGCCGAAAGGTTCTGGAGTGGCTACTGCGTACCGGAAGGCGTAGAGTGGGAAGGCCTCCCACAAGGTGGACCGATGTCCTTGTGGAGGCCGCGGGAATCTGCTGGATGTGGAAAGCACAAGACCGGTCGAAGTGGAGGAGCCTGGGGGAGGCCTATGTCCAGCAGTGGACGTCTTTCGGCTGAAATGATGATGATCATAATTCTCGGTCATACATATTATGCATGACCGAGAATTATGCCTACATACATTCGTTGGTTCTGATGCTATTTAGTTATAAAATGTCACTTTGTGCGAGTTTTGGGAGTTAGTCACAATAAAAAACAATATAGACTTTTGTCGGGTACAATAGTATAAACTAAGCGCTGTAACTAAAAAAAAACCTTTAGCTTTTTCATACATCGGATGACGCAGTGGCACGGCAACTTATCATGTGGCGAGGTTCTAACTACTCTGTGTTCGCGACACAGTTACCAGAAATGTAAACAAATATGTGTTTTTTAGAAAAACAACTTTAATGCCAACGAGTAGAGTGTAATTTACCGTGACACTCCAAACATTTTTATGAACTTCTCAATAAAACTAATCATTCTAAAGTAGTTGATATTCGCTTAAGCAGAAATAAAATCAGTTGGAAACAAGGATTAGAATAGACTTAGTTCTTCAATCATAAATCACAAAACAACAGTTTTTGGATAACAATCGTGTGCCATCTAAACTCGAATATCTTTCTCCTTTGCTTATTCTTTTGTAGTCTTTTAAAACCCCTACAGGAGGATATAGTTTGATTTACAATACCCTGAAGCTACTTATTTTTCTTTGATATTCACGCTTACTTGATCGGCTTACTATGTGTGTTTTGCAGTAGAAAATCTGAGGCCTTACTCAACATATTCTATATAAGAGACCGTCTTAGTGTTGATCCTTTTGTCCAATGTGGCAACATTGAAATAGTTTAAAAAATAAAACAGTTTTCTTTATTTGAAAAAGAAAAGGAAAGGGGTGTTTTTATTTTTCATTCCAGGGTATAAAAAATATCCTACAATGTGTCCTAGTGGGTGTCGTTTGTAAATGTAAATAACATATTCAGCCTATACTGTTCCCACTGCTGGGACACAGGCCTCCTTGCAGTGAGGGGGCGTGGGCAATCCATCACGCGAGCCCAGTGTTGGTTGGTAGAAGTCACGAAGTTTTCCTCAACCGTTTTGAGAGCAATGGTGATGAAATAATGTACACAGAGTCAAGCGCTTGTCAGGGTTTGGACCAACATGTCGGAAGTCGCGGCCGTTATCAAAACTGGCAGGCCAACACTGCTCAACTCTGAAAATATAAATAAGTGGTACTTATCTCCAATCTGTCTCTCAGACCTGGTGGTAAGTCGTGTTGTATGCCTATGATCAGCATTGGACCAGTGTCCTGAATTGTATCTATAAAGAATATAATAAAAAGGGTGGGCGTTTTTTGGGGACTGTCTAATGTAATTTTGACGTTCAAAAAGTGCTGACTCTAAGCCTAGTTTGAATAAATGACTTTTGTTTTTGAATAACAAAATTCTTTCCCTTTTTAAAACGCTTTTATTAGCTTCACCTGTATGTTTGTTTGTAACCGACTCCTTTTTTTGGACTTGATTTTGACCCTCTTCAAACGGTCAGATTTTATTTGTACTTTGTAGACTTATCGAGGACCGATTACAATTCAATAATTAAAAAAAAAATAGAAAAAAAAAGAAAATAAAAATAATAACTGAACAATCACGCTTTTGTAGTTAGCAGAACTAAAAACTAGAAAATAAAATAATAATAGTTTAAAAAACTAAAAAACACAGTTTCAAAACAAACCAAAAAGTAGAAAATAATTTAATTCTATTACGAAGCGTGGGGTGCTTGACATTAATTGATTATAAAAATACCTCAAAAAGCACCCCACGCTTTTTAATAGAATTAAATTATTTTCTACCTTTTTTGTTTCGTTTTTTTTTTTTGTATGACAAGAGTCTTTTTACTTTTTTCAGTACACATTTTTACCGGTTGCCCTTCCGAAAACTTTTACCTTCACTATGTGTTGTGTTAAAAACAGTTTTCCACTAACAAGATGGTGAAAGTCACATCCTCGTAACAATGGGGTCAGGGACATGCATGTTAATAATGTAAACGGTTAGCACTACGAGCTCGCCCATTATAAACTGGTTGTGTACTTAAGTGACGGCAAATGGAATTGGTGAAGGTGAGTTGATCTCTTACTTTGCTAGGAAAAGGTAGATTATGTCACCGTAATCTACCTCTATTCAACCTTTGTTGGGTTTTCTAAGGACTTGCACCACGACCCCTTCTTTACTGTGATAACTTAATCCAGATTATGATTGCTTGATAAATAAAAAATCCTAAACGTTTCTTAGCCAGCCCAAGAAGTGCCCGTTCACCTGCACCTCGGATGACCTGTATAATGCTACTGATGCCGCAATCAACGTGGACTACTGGCTACTGGGCTCAAACTATATTTGATATGAAATAACGGGGAAAGTACCATCGACACGAAACTAAGGAGAAGAATCCGGCCCAAGAACAACAGAACACAAAAAAAGTGATTCTTCTTTGTAATTTATTTAAGAATCTAGAATACAAATAAATCGCATTGTGACGGTAGTTATAAGTTGCTTACCAGAAAATGCTGAACGCTTTTGTTTATGAAAAATCTGTACAACATAATAAAAATGTAGTGTTTTCAGTACTTTTAAAACTTCAAAAATATTTTGTTGGAAAATAGTTTTCCTACAAAATATTTTTCAAGTTTTAAAAGTACTGAAAACACTACAATTTCTTACAGCGATATTAGGTTTCTTGAACGAACTTGGGCCTGTAAATCATAATTATTGACGATAAAGAACCGCGTCGAGAAACTTTAAATAGAGTAGGTTAATAACTAGCCTTCAATATTTTAAACCACTTTGTTTATACGGCAAAAACCGACACTACATCAAGCTACATATTTGAGATTTTGGCAGGAAACAAAAACGCAGTTTTTTAATCAGGACAATATAGTTCTAAAAAAAAAATTGTCATAAGTCACACACGTAGATTGGCAATCATAACTAAACCTATCCCCGGGGACAACCTATTCTATTCCAAAACTCACACGTTCTCAACTTCGCATAAATACAGAAGCCCGCACAAAAGTTGAATGTAACTTTAGGGACTTAGACATGACGTAACAAGCGCCGTAGCTGCATCTCGTAGCGCAGTAATTTTATCGTAGCACGTGTCTACGAAAGTGCTACGCCGTTTCAATTGTTGAGTTTCGTAGCGCATATTTCAATAAGTTTTGTACTCAACAGAACTTGCTTATAATAATTTTGCGGTTCATAACGTTTGTGTTGAATAGTAACTGAACGCCCCAAAACAAAATAAAATGCTCGGTGTTGAGTGTAATCCCGTTTGGGGACTACGGAGAGATTGGCTCGGTCCGCCTCATGAAAAAATATTGAAAGTTTATGTCCACAACGATGTTAGAGCTGAGCTCCGTTTAAATAATAAAGGCTCTGTGGATATTGTACTTTTATTTGTACGGGATTTATTTTTCTGCATTTATATAGGTTACGGATTAACGTGAATGGCAAACAATGTGTTAAGGATCGGTTTTGTACCCAATTTGCTTTTCATTAACATTTATTTGAATGCGCGATGTTAACCCATGTTCTGTTTTCAGGCTACTAGCCCTTCTTAATGCTTAATTTGACCTACACCCATTTGTATCTCGATATGGAAGAGTATTCATCATCATAATCATCATCAGCCTATAATGTTCTCACAGCTGGGATACAGGCCCCCTCTCTGTGAGAGGGAATAGGCCGTAATCCACCACGCGAGCCCAGTGCGGGTTGGTAGATGTCACGTGACTTCGAAATTTTGGTTCTAAGACATGCCAGTTTGCTCACGATGTTTTCCTTCACCGTTTTGAGAGCAGTGGTGATTAAATAATTTACACAAAGTAACGTCATAAGTTACGGCCGTTACCACTTGGCCATCACTGCTCATCAAAGAGCAGTAATATCTAATTGTATTACTTGACGCTAAGCTTTACAATCAATCTTCACAGTTAGGAAATCGTAGTAATCGGAAAATCGTATACTTACTTTTACAATGTTTGTTAATATGTGAGCTCCATGAATCTATCATAAAATTAATATATCTGTAATTGCTTCAATTTCATTCTTTTTACCTATTTTGGTATGGTAATTTTATTCTGCGTGCGCATCGTTTTCACACATAATTATATCATGAATGTATGTTAAATATTGTACTTAAAACATTTTAAAAGAGTAACGGTGGAGTTTCTTGCCCATTCTTCTCCATACGAAACTATATTTTGGAAGGGGCGACTAGAATCAATTCTATTTTTCATGTAAATTGTTGACATTAAAAAGTGCCTTTTATGTGCCTATTTGAAATAAATGCTTTGAATTTGACTTTGAGTTGTTTCTGAAAAAGATCATTAATTCTTTTAACCGCTTTATTTTAACATTTAGTTTCCGCCATTACTGTGTTTTGTGATAACTTTGCAGTACTCACAATAAGATTTCTTATAACTGCGTAAGTAAAAATAATGAAACCGCAGCACGAAATGATGTAAAAGAAAGTTTACAACTTGTGTTGGGTAGTATCCAAAATGGCAATACTTGTTATAGGAACTTTGTCAAAAGAAATTATTTTCCTTTTTAAAAGTAGTTGCATGATAGTTTATTTTTTATCGTTGAGCTTAACAGCTTTTTGTGACTTTTTCAATCAATCATATCTCTCAAAACGGTGAAGGTAAACATCGTGAGGAAACCGAAAATTTGGAGGCATGTGACATCTACCAACCCGCACTGGATAAACGTAAGATTACAGCTCACTCCCTCTTGAAAAGAGGGGGACTGGGTCCCACCAGTGGGAACAAAATAGGCTGATTATGTTTATAAAAAAAAGTTTATTTCAGACTTAAATTTTCCATGTTTTGTTAGTATAACATTATCTTAAAAACTATGTTAGTCGTTAGTTAAAGCATTAGAGTTCATCAGTAACAAAAAATCATACTGACATGTCTGCAAAATAAAATGGATTGTATCTCTCCAATAATCATATTGCTTTCATTTTGTTCTGGACGCAAATTCGATACTACAATTTGTGCAGAGAGAAAGAAGTACTAAACTTAAAATATTGCAATATTTGAACAAACATCGCGTTTCACATCAAGAAACATTGTTGTCTCTGAAGTTTTTGGAAATAAAACCTTAGTAATATTCTATAAATTGCATAATCCTGCTCCGATCGATCGTTTAAGACAAACAACATAGGTACAGGAGTACTAGTGGCCCTGATTTACGGGTTGGAGGGCGTGAGTTCCATCATAGGCAGCCATTTAACTTTGTGTACTTAATCTCTGCCACTGCTCTAAAAAAGTGAGGGAAAACATCGTGAGGAAACCGGCATGTCCTAGAACCAAATATTCGAAGACACTGAGCCCGCGTGTGCTGCCCTCTCCCTCCCACAGAGTGGAGGTCTGTCCCAGCAGTGGAAAAATTATAGACTGGTGGTGGTGGTGGTGGTGGTGGTGGTGATGGGTTGGTAGGTACATGAAGGCAGTCTTCTGTAAAGTTTTATTGTGACCTACATACGTGAAAAATGGCTGAATTTTTCTTTGATATTGAACGAGATTTTGCATGAAGATAGCGAAGAAGCTGGGTCAATACTTCAGAGTAATCAGGAGTAGGCAACCCTATTCTAGAAAGTTAGAACTTCAATACCCGTTGCCACTGATAATAGGAAACACCTAAATATGATTGCACTGTTGGATTTCCAATGCTCGGCTCAGCATGAGAATTTTTAATTAAGTCATTTATTTAGGTGTCAACTAGTTTTACTTATGTAAATGTTTTACTTGCATAAACGTTTGTATTCATAATAAAACTATTTTATTTCACATAAACCTGCATGGGCACTTATGAAACGTCAGAAGCTAGGTGCACAGTTCCAATTTGTTGTTTCCTTTGGAGAAGAGCCAGAAGAGCAAGAAAGTCCATGGTTATTTTTTATTATTATAAACACGCTTTTATTAGCTTCACTTGTATGTTTGTTTGTTTGTAACCAACTCCTTTTTTGGACTTGATTTTGACACACTTGAAAGAGTCAGATTTCATTTAAACTTTGTAGACTTATCGAGGACCGATGACAATTCAAGAATAAAATAAAATAAAAAAAAACTGAAAAATCACGCTATTGTAGTTAGCAGAGCTAAAAAATTGAAAATAAATAATAGTTTAAAAAACCTAAAAAACACGCTTTAAAAACCAAACAACAAAAGTAGAAAATAATTTAATCCTATTAAAAAGCGTGGGGTGCTTGATATTAATTGATTATAAAAATACCTCAAAATAGCATCCCACGCTTTTTAATAGAATTAAATTATTTTCTACTTTTTAGTTTGGTTTTTATGCCGTGTTTTTTTTTATTAATTGGCATTTACAATGGTTTCATATTAGTGTTAATAGGTACGAGAGAACAGTGTAGGCCTGTCAACAAGTAAGTACTAAGTACTTAATAAAATAGAAAATGTTCTACAAATCTACTGTCTACAAGGCCTACAACGTTCTCACATTTACAAAATATAAAATAATCTACTTATACTAAATACTACTTAGATAAAATTACAAAAAAATACTATTTAAAACAAATGACTTGATTGCCATAACAACCACTAACAAAGAGTTGAAATTGTAAGAATTTAATAGACATTAAAATTCTTACAATTTAATGCCTTAGGCGACTATTGACGACTATTTGACATTAATAAGATGATTATGTCAAAGAAGTATGTACAAGAAAAAAAAACGTAAGTTGGGAGTAGATAATAGACATTTGCATATTTATCCGTTAGTGAGGATTATGCCGTAATTGCGAAGAACAGCTACAGCATAATTATAATTTTAAGCGCAAGCTCCATAATGAGCACCGTGCGTCGTTTAAAGAATAAAACTACTGCAAGTCTGCAACCACAAAACATCCTTTTCCAGATTATTTCGTATTTTATTTAAATTTTAACACCCGCATCCCGGGTCGTGTCTACCGTGACCACGGACACAATGTATGTTCACGTAAATGTCGTTCCATTTCAGGTGAGCGCCATAATGAACGGAAAATTAAAGAAAAACAGAATAAAGTTATTTTAGTTGCTGCGGGCACCCACGCTATTATGGTGGAGTAATTGAAGATAGGAAATGGGTATATATAGCATGGTACTATTGTTGGGAAAACTATCATAAAATGTATTTACTAAACACGTAGAAAATGTAAGGTGTACATTAATTACATTATCGTTGCAAGAATTTTCGTATGTAACAAAGAATTATTTAACTTCGTTAACTTTTTTTGGTTTATCGTGTAGGTACTATCTCACTGCTGGGCAAACCTCCCCCAAGTTCTTCCCGGAACTCTATTCCCGCGCCACCTAAACCAGCCTTCACAGTAAAATTTTAACAAGGAATAATTTACCTCAATTTCTTTAAAATAGCCTATAATGTATCCTTGTCGTATGTAATATGTATGCATTGACTAATAATAATAAATAATTGGACTAAAATAACTACTACTACTGGACTTGTAATTAATTGGACTCTATAATTCAAGTGTACATTAGTTGTTATAAAAATAATACGTAATTATTTAAAAAAAAAACTAAGTATTTTGACTTAGTACACGAGGTTGTCAACATATGGGACGTGGACTTTGCCAATCATTGTACCGATAATCGTTACAGTAAATGGCGAACTTAATAGCGAAGAGCCTCGACTAACAACTCATGATGCTCTCAGTGTGCGGTTAGATCTTGATCTAACTAACTAGACCCAACTAGAACTAATCAGAAGTACTGCTTTCTGAATCAAGTCCTTGGGCTTGATTTAGAAAGCAGTACTTCTGGACACGGCACGCATAGTCAGAAGGTTCCTCTCTCTAGAGCCCTGACCACCGACAGCTTGGAGCCTGCTCCTGAATCCGATGGGCCATTAAAAAAAAAATATTTATAAATATTTTTGTATGATTTTTGCAAAAATATCTTATATTATTAGATTATATTAAAAAGATCAATAAACGAAAATAAACACTATCTTATATTACGTACAATAAATCAGGCAAACAAGTTAAACTTAACGAGAACCCAGAAAGCGATTGCAGAAAATGATATAACGATACCCAAGTACCGCGATTCTCGATATAACTTTCGATAATCGATAACATTAATCGAATATTTGGCAAAGAGGATGATAAGCGAAAACATTATTGTTTCCTTGTTATTTTTGGGTAACTTATTGGAACCTTTGGTTGCGTAAGGGAAGCGCCACTTATTTGATTACATGAGGAATTGTTTGCCAGTTTGCCTCGTTTTGTTCAACGTTTGTTTTTTCGTTCACAGAATTCGATTTGTTTTTACACGGGATTAAAGTCAGTCTGTTAGGTCCTTTGTGACATGGAGAGTGTATTGTTTAACTTATAAAACGGTTAATCTGGCAGATGTTCCAATTTGTGTTAATGGTGTTATAATAGCGACTTCTTTGTCCTCATATCTTTTGTTTACGTTTGAAGAAGTTTTATTTTGGTTTTTTGTTTCTCTTTTTTCGATAACATGTATACAGGCTGGCAGGGACATGGACGCGCAAAACTGAAACCACGAATTCTGCACATGATCCAAGGGCAGAATTTTATCGTATGTTATCAAAAAAATATCTGCCATTTCCCACAAAAGTGCAATATCTATACAGTCAATAGGTATGAAACAGCGGATTTTTTTTATAATTGACAAAACTTTACAACCAGGTGGTCGAGAATCATGAACTAAATCCATTTTAACAGGTAAAATGTATATTAAATCAGCCTTTATAGTACTTACCCTCGTTCTATTTCATACCATTCCGTCATCATTTTTTATTTAACGATCAGGTTTAATTCTATCAGCAATAGCTATAGGTAATGGAAAAGTCATAAATGTGGATTGACATAAGTTTCTGAAGTTAATCGACAGTTCAGGTCATTCCTGTTGAAAGTCATTTTAGAAACTATACGAAACGCTTTGAAAGCCATCTGATGGGGCCCGCAAGGGCCGATGCCTGCTAGGGGTGCGGGTTGTTCGAAAGAGATACCACGGCCCCTGGCACACAGGCAACTGCGGGAACACGGATGGGTTTTAGTCAGTAAAAGTCTGACACGCCCTCCTGCTCCACCCAGAGCGGGAGAAGTTATTTGATGATTTCCACCCAAAAAAAAAAACGCTTTGAAAGCCATTGTCACTTATGTAACCCTCAGGTAAATGTAGGGCGCTTCTTTAACTCTTTCCTGTAATAAGGAAGGCTCAATTACGTTACATAGACTGTTAATATTCCTATCTTATGACGTTGACTTACCCTCCACTCGTCAATTTTCCTCGACAAAACGGGGAAATCGTCGTCGCAATTTCCCGAAAATGAGGAAAGACAGGTCACACATGAAATGATACTTCATGCTAGAGAGTATTTCTCTCTTCCTTTGTTAATTAACGTCTTTCGTAACTTCCCTTAATTATATCCTTTTCGTGTTCCTGTAATCTTCATCGTCGGTCGTTTGGGAGATTTTTATCAGTAAATTGGTACTTCCTACTACTACGTTACTTAATTTATATTTTGAGGAAAGTCTTCTATAATTGGGTATCGCGTCTTGCAAGGGTTTTTTTTTGGATGCGAAATCAAATAATTTATCTCACTCTGGGTGGAGCAGGAGGGCGTGTCAGAATTTTACTGACTAAAATCCACCCGTGTTCCCGCAGCTGCCCGTGCGCCAGGGGCTACGGTATCTCTTACGAACAACCCGCACCCCTGGCAGGCTTCGGCCCTTGCGGACCCCACCAGTTGGTGCTGACATTTCTTTGAGGCGTGCGTGGAAACAACGCGCCGTAGATCCGGGCTTGGTCCTTACCGGACAGCGAGCTACCCATTACTCGCCGTCCGCAAGCCCGCGCCTACGGTGGCCGGGAATACGCCTGGGATTCCCGAAGCCCGGGGTGTCTGCTGCAGCGACTAAGGCCATGAGGGTGCATTTGTGGTCCCAAAATTTCGCTACTTCCACGGCGTCATCAGTGGGAGCGCAGAGTTCACCTTGACTGAATCCTGTGGGGCACAGAAGGCAAGATAGGAGCATAGTATGTGATATAACTCCACATCCACACCCTGCTGCCATTCCTTCGAGGTAGCCTGGAAGCAATACATCGAATTACAAGTTAAGTCACCCTGTAAATTAGTCTCACGCCTGATACGTAATAAGCTTATCCAATAAGACTCAAGTATAAAAACACTCTCTCATTGATCCGAAGTCAATGCCCTATAATCCTGGACTGAGTAACAAACAAGCTACATGAAATTAGAAATAAAATATTCAAGCGGGTTTCTCTGATCTTCGAAAAAGGGATTTTCCTTAAGTTATATCTGGATAACATGGTACGGTATAAATTTGGCGATACATCATTGTTATAATAACATTTATATGATTGATTTTGGTCTTGAACTAGACTGAATTCCAGGAAAAAAGGAGGCTTGCGGAAGAAAGTAATATCAAAGTTAAACTACTTAATAAGATAACTTTCGCAATATGATAGAATCTAGTCTAGGAAGGAACTGGCCTAGAAATCCAAGGTAGGTATGTATACGGAAAAGGATATGTTAACTATGTACATATATATATATACACGATAAGTTTTTAACCAGTGCGCAAACTGTAACCATGAATTCAGTATATCATTCTAGACCCCTCGACGCAGAAATTTTTCATCGGTTATACAAAAAAAATCATCTGTTTCATAGACAAGTGCAATACCTACGCGGTCAAAATGTATGGTACAGCTGATTTTTTTTTAAATAATCGCCGAAACATTCTGCGCTGAGGGCTCTAGAATTATTTATGCTGAATTGAAAACTTATCCTGTATATAAGTCTTAATATCTAAATTAATAATAACTTTCTACGTTTTAAAGGCCATGCGGCACACCCAGAATTGTCAGATTTAGCTGGTGCCACTACGGGAAAAGATATAGTAATTAGATGTTTAAGATTCAGGACAACTAAAATCAACCACCATCGTGTAGCTAAAGATAGTATTCGCAAAAATAAACACCCTCATAACGACATCATAATTAGAGATATCCTGTTACGCGAAAACAATATCTTACACAAGTTTCAACTTACAAAACATATCTTTGTCTTGTATTTTCGTCTTTGCCTCTTATCCTTTACCCCTCCTTCTTCTTTTCGTGTCAATTTTACTATTTTATTTGACTTCTTTATATTGTTTGAATTTGTTTGAACCCAGTAGGTGGCCATGTTGATTGCGGCATACTTTTACAAAGCCATTAAGATGATAGAAAGTAAAAATCTTTTCAGACCACCTGCTCGGTAAGGTACGTGTCATAAAGACCTTACCTAAAGTAAGTCAAAATAGCCCTGGGCTCTACCCGGGCAAACATATTGTACTCGATTTCTTTATAACCCGCTGGTTAATGATGAGATTTTAATTTGGTACCTCAACCAAAAATTCGCAAGAACTCTTTAACAAAAAAATCTAACATTGAATTGCTTTATAAAACTCGCAGGTGTGGAAAGTAGATCGAAGAGGTATCTTTGCCTTTGGCGAGCTTTAATCAATGTAACGCCCGTGATGTAAGACACTGCTTTATTCCCTTAGTGAGTAATCTGCTATTTTAAAGTTACTGAGAAAAATCTGTGTGTGTTTTTAATAATTTTCTACTGTGTATATTTCCTAGTTGCAAAACGCATCTAGCAGGGATTTTTTTTTCAATGCTCACTTTAGATGCGTATGTAAAGTACATTTGTGTACTTTTTACAGTGAGTACGATGCATGCAGTCCAGTTTCGCTCTTTCCATACTTATAAACTACTAGCCAGCGAACTTCGTACCGCCAATATAAGTTATCTGAACTCTTTGTGAGACTAACCAACGTCAATTAATTTTATATATGTTACCGGCCAAACCCAATTTCAGGCCAAACTAGTTTGTCCTAGGCCAAACAGACTTATCCTACGCGTGATATGTCGCAGCCAACTAGCTTAATTAGCCATTTCGTTAACAGCCTTTGGAAGTAACGCTCGCCGGCCGCTCGCTTCGCTCGCTCGGCTCGCGCGCTTTTGGTCACAGTTCTAACCTAACCTAACCCATTTAATCGGCGTGCCCCGGCTTAATAAACCAGTTTGGCCTAGGAGAAAATAGTTTGGCCTGAAATCGGGTTTGGCCGGTAACATATATATAGATAGCTAGCTATCGGTAAAATTTTTGCTTCTTAAGGAACTAAGAACTGCGATTTTCTGATAGCAGAATTCCACAGCCAGAAACAAAACAGAAAAATACTCTTTGACGTCAATTCAACTGTTTAGCAATTAGGTAGACAGAAGTAATCTGGGAGGTAATTAGAAGCGGGAAAGAAAAACTCGTTTACCATTCCTTTAGGGCTTTGGGGGCTAAGTTTAATGGAGGTCAGAATAACCCCCACTGTAGCCAGACAGTAGCCCTCTTATTTATAAACGTCGCTTTAACTTAAGAGATATTTAAACGTCAAAAATATATGGTGAAACAGACGTTAATCACTGCTTTACTTTAAGCAACGTTTATATAAATATATTTTTTGTTTAACGTTGCCTCACACTAGGATTTTTTCCTGTATTGTGGGTGCGTTTACAAACATTTAAACTCACATACACAAACAGCCAGACCCAGAACAACTACTTATAGGTCATACAAATATTTGTTCCGTGCGAGAATCGAACCCGCGACACGCAGCGCAGCAGTCCATCGCTTAACCACTACACCAACCGTGCCGTCAATTAAGGGGGGTATCCAGGGGTGCGGGTTGTTACAAAAAGATACCGTGGCCCCTGGCTGGCATACAGGCAACTGAAGGAACACGGGTGGGTTTTAGTCAGTAAAAGTCTCACACGCTCTCCCGCTCCGGCCAGAGCGGGAGAAGTTATTTGATGATTTCCCATCCTCAAAAAAAGGGAGTATTTGTTTCACAAACTACTTTTTAGATTTTTCCCGGTACTTAAGTACCTACTCTACTCATATTATGCAATGTAACGTCTTTCTGTACGTCTGTCGTTATTGAACTTTTAACTCAAAAACCACTTATCCAATTAAGGATTTTAGTTAAAGTTCATAGAAATGTCCTCTGGCTAGGTTTTAGTATTTAATTTAGTCCACGCAAGCGGAGTTTTAATAAACTTTTTCAGTACTTTTACTGTATATTTCTAGTATTTACTTATTCACAAATGAAAAATATGCCAGTCGGCTTTGTAGCTATATGAACTTTTGTTCTGACAAATATAATGATGACAGAGATACAGCAAAAAGGTTTTATTTATGGATGTATATTTCATCGAATTCAGAAATGCTTGGAAACTAGGGCAAATAATACGAAAGTTATGATTGGATGGTTTATTGTAACATCGTTTCTGTTGAGATGCGTTATTATTAAGTATGTTTGGGATGATTTTTAAGTCAAATTCGGTAATGTAATACGGTATATAACCTTTGTTTTTTTTCGGGTTTTGGCTTCGCACGGTTTGTGCATTTAGCCAGTGTCAAGTAATTTTTCTTTTCGATCAAGTAAATGGCCCGATATCGGGCACGAAGTTACAAAACAGTCATAGTCGTCCTTAGTCAGTCAAATCAAAGTTATTGTAAAGCGGTAGTAACTTTACAACAACCTAATATGAGTTTTTGGGGGGAACACGAAAAGTCCACGCTAGTCACTTTTTTTCACCTTCTATACACTAGTGCACTCACATGTAACTAAATTGAATAATGCACTACCAAAATTATACAATTTAATTCGCTTTTTCACTAAATTTCATGAAAATTTAAATTTGTGCGACATGTTCCAACCCGATCCCGCCAAAAACTCTGTAATACTGTAATAAAATATTGTTTACAAAAAATATTATTTGTAATTTGTTGCTAGGCAACCAGTAAGACTTTTCTAAATTACTATACTCCATTTGAAATAAGACTAATCTTATTTCCTTTAAACCTATAATCTAACTAATGTAAAAAAAATAAGCAAATTACTATTTTTGTGTCGATGCCAAATCAACGAAGATCAATCAAGCTACTATAATTTTAGTAGGCACCAAGCTGTATGAAAAAAAAAATGTATATACGCGTCGACTTGACTCAAGGAGGAGTCAGCCAGTATTTCTATGTACATCCAAGTATCCAAAATGAGTAAGTTTGTATATTTAAGGGCAAGTAAAGCACTCAATAAGTTTGTAATGGCAGGCTGAACGGTCGTGGCGTACTCTGCCTAACAGCTGCGTAGGACATAAAAAAAGTAAAAATTTAAAAGTAATAGGTATTCAAGTTGTACCTACTAAGGGTGAATTTCACCAATAAAACTAAATGCGATTACCACATTTAAACCACGTTCAAGAGTTTTCAGTGACAAAATTCCAGAACGATATTGACACTGACAGCTTTTGAACGCGGTTTAAATATGCTGATCACGTTCAGTTTCATTGGTGAAATTGGCTCTTAGTTGGTCAATGCAAGTGTCATAAGCTTAATCAGGCTATGATGTTCCCACTGCTGGGACACAGGCCTCCTCTCAGTGAGAGGTAACGGGCCGTAAGCTGATTTTGTATTCTTAATTTTCATTCCTCTAAGTACCTGGTACTTATTGACAGGCCTGCACTGTCTTCCCATACCTATAATCACTGCAATTTGAAAACGTAAAAGCCAATTATTTTTAAAAGAGCAACCGTGGAGTTTTTTGCCGGCTCTTCTCCATAGGAAGCGACAAATTGGAACCGCGCACCTAGCTTCTGACGTTTCATAAGTGCCCATGCAGGTTTATGTGAAATGAAATATTTTGATTTTTTTTATTTTGATTTTTTGAATCCACCACGGGGGCCTAGTGCAGGTTGGTAGATGTCACATGTTTTCGAATTTTTCGTTCGAGGACATGCCGGTTTTCCACGATGTTTTCCTTCACCGTTTTGAGAGCAGTGGTGATTAAATAATTAACAGAAAGTAAAACGCCTGACTGAGACACAACTCGTGAGTCACAGCTATTAGCACTGCTCTCATTTAAATTAGTTAAGGTTTTTTGTTCAAACAAAAATTTTATGCTTATCGTAAAATATTTTAACTTGGTTATTTTAGGAGCTTGGTGCTTTTTTTCTTTCTCAGAGACACTAAAATGGCAAAGAAAATTTATTTAATCAACATCACGTGTGTTTATGTGTCTTTTAATTAATTTTCTCTTGGTGGCATATGTGCAGCACATTATTTAGCTCGCAAAATTAATTACCGTCGTCTTGCTTCATGATTTTATTATTTTTAATTTATTCTTATTTAGCAGTAGTGGCCCAGTGATATTGGCCCTAACTTACGAGTGGTGGGTCATGGGTTTGAACCTATTCTGGCGCGTGCCTTCGTGTAATTTATTTCATCATTACCTACTGCTTTCAACACAGTGAACGAAAACATTGTGAGGAAACTGATATGTCCTAGAACGGAAAATTCGAAGACATGTGACATTTACCAACGTTTACTACTACCACTATTAACCCACATGGGGACCGCATGGTGGAGTACGGCCCACTTTGACGACCAGGTTTGTGTTTCAACAGTGCGAACTGTAAAGATTGATTATTTTGTCTAGAGTTACGTCTTGTTAGTGGCATACATTTCACGAAGATCTCCTATCGAATTGGTATCTAAACCATATTTCTTTTTCTAAGGGATTAACTAATGGCTGTAACTGTAACTTATGTGCCCATAAAACGTGGCATTTCCTAATTAGACCTTAACTTCATCGACCTATTAATGACCTTAGCAGCTGTGGCCGCGTGTAATGTTTACCAATTATTTTTTGGAGATGAAAAGTACTTTTATACTGACTAATCTATAAGTGATAAGTAGGCATATATAAAAAGGCATAGGAAATAGATTCTATGTAAAGATCGTGTAACTTATTTGGTTCACTAACAGATTACCAACATTTTTTTTTTTTAGTGTTCTCGTAACAACCCTACTAATGCCTTATTTATAACTTTTTTTATGGACTGTGTGTCTGAGGTAAAGATAAATAAATAAAGCTGTAGGGCAGATCAGTCTACCTGCACAAAGTCTTACTATTCCATCAACGACAATTTAAATGACAAGAATAGTTGGTCGCTGTGATTAACTCAAGACAATGTTTGTGTTCTTTCTCCAGAATTAGCGTAACTAGTGACAGGTTATATGGGTTCATATAAATATAGTTTTATATGCACCCTCATGGCCCTAGCTTCCGCAGGAGGCGTCCTGGGCATCGGGAATCCTAGGCTGATTCCCGACCACCGTAGGCGTGGGCTTGCGGACGGCGAGTAATGGGTAGCTCGCTGTCCGGTAAGGACCAAGCCTGAGTCGACGGATGTTGTGTTCCACGCGCGTCTCAAAGAATTGTCAGCACCAATTGGTGGGGTTCGCAAGGGCCGATGCCTGCCAGGGGTGCGAGATGTTCGAAAGAGATACCGTGGCCCCTGGGACACAAGCAACTGAGGGAGCACGGGTGGGTTTTAGTCCGTAAAAGTCTGACACGCCCTCCTGCTCCATCCAGAGCGGGAGAAGTTATTTGATGATTTCCCACCCAAAAAAAAAAAACCATACTAAACAAAGAAACAACATCAACGTTATCTTTAAGATTATGTAACCATATTAATTAGGATTGATTGATTTATTAGGTTAGTTTGCAAGAAATAAATTATTTCATTTTTTATTTAATTTATTTATAACCTAATTATGTATACTAAGAATTTTCAATAACCAAATCGGTCCAGCCGTTCGCGAGTGATGCGCTTACGAGCAAAGTCAAAGCATTTATTTCAAATAGACACTTATAAGGCACTTTTAAACGTCAATAAAATAGAATTGAATCTAGTCGCCCCTTCCAAAACGTAGTTTCGTATATGAAGAAGAATGGGCAAGAAATTCCTCCGAACGAACAGCTTTTCATTTTTATTTATAAAGATAGAATTCTTTATTTTAACTTTATCGTGAAAATGCAATTTCTAAAATTACTTAACAAACCTTAGTCGTTACAATTTACCTAGTTTCTGTATCTACAACATTTTATTTGTATCTTGTTTCAAACAAATCTCAACGGAAAAGGGAATAACTAAAACTTTAGTAGTGATTTGATTTACATCTTTCTTTGACTAAAAGAAAATTGTTCAGCATTTTTTTCAACTCAATCTGATTCACGTAATCACTTTGGTTTGCGTGACAACCCGTAGTTCAGGTTATATTTGTAGTATTTTTAAGGTTCCGCTGAAATGGGGATCTCATTACGGAAGCTCTTTTGTCTATCTAACGTCATTGGGAAGTGAGTTGCCCTTCCTTTCAGATAGTCCGTCCATTTGTACGTTTTCCCGTGAGTTCTCAGTATTAAATTCATTTGTCTTTGTTCCTTACGCTGGCACAACTTTAGTTTTAAATAATGTTTGAAAGACGAATGTCGTAAAATATCTCGTCGACAATCTTTCTACTTTTTTTTCCGTTTTTCCAGTACTATGATTTTTGATGTTACTTTGTTAGAAAATTTATTACTACGTCAGAGACGGACATACAATTTGTGACAAATATTAAAGATAATATAATTATTGTCTACTTATCCAAATACATAATAATATTTAACAATATATAGGATTTCCAGGGTGGGAAAAAATCCTTGAGTTGTAGGGTAGTTATAACTAGTGTTCTAATTTATTTTGTTATTTATGAACTCAAAAGTAAAATAGATACGACATATAAGTATTGAATACGAAGATACCGCTCTTAAGGAATTCCTTGCAGCAGACCTGCGAAAAGCGAAATAAAAAAGAAATGTAGACAATGGTTTGTGAGAACAAGAAGAGAAGAATATGAATATGTTCTTATAAAAAATCAGTTTCGTTTGATGTATAACGACACTGCGAGTTCGTATGGTTTGTAAAAGTCGCACCATTCAATACTTTAAAAAAAGGACGTGTTGATACAGCTTGCAGAAAGTTTTCAGCTGCAGTATTTGTGTATGGAAACCCACGGCATAGAAAAAAAATCCATGTGTAGGCAACTTTCTAAATATAAATGTCACCGTAAGATTGTGAACACCGTTTGTTTATAATCTATCTCGCGAGATTATAAACTGTTGATAAATTGTGAAACAGTTATGTTTGAACTGCGACCAAACGCGCGCGAGCCGAGCGAGCGTAGCGAGCATTGCCGCGGCAGCGGCGGGCGAACGTTACTTCTAAGTTAGAGGAAGTTACTTGACTATTTAGTAATAGCGCAAGGATCTATCCGTCTTGGTACCAGTTAAAAATTTGACGGACAGATTATAAACTATCGGAAAATAGTGCGTTAATTTGTAAATGGTTTTTGCAGTTCACAATTTATCAATAGTTTATAATCTCGCGAGATAGATTATAAACAAACGGTGTTCACAATCTTTCGGTGACATAAACATAAAATGGATTTACATTATGAAACTAGTGTCGTGAAACAGTAGCTTGGCTGTTCTGTTTCAAGCTAATGCTAACTAACAACCGGTTTTGGAAAAGCTGATAAATTCAACTAACACACTGTCATGACCCGTGACAGCACTGACCTCCAAAATGCGTACTGAAATACGATTGATGAAAAAACTTTGTTACAATGTCGAACGAAATGAAACTAATTCCAAATACGACATAGCTGTTATATAACATGTATGTCAATGAAGGCCAAATTCTCGACTGAAAAGCTATTTCTTGATTTAAACATAGCCGTACAATTATGTTTGTTTTTCAATCCAAACATCAGATTTTCTCCCTAGAAATGCCTTCAAATAAGTTGCCACGTCTAGTTTAACCAAGTATTTTTGCTATAAGAAGAAGAACAGAACCCGCATACAAAAAAAAAATCTACCTTAACAGTAGTATTTCCTCTAGCAGCTTGATAAGTGCAAATTGTTCCAAACGACTTGAAGCAAACTGCGGTAAGGTAATTGCGACTAATTACGGTATTATGTTAGTTTTGACATAATAGCAGTAACTTTTATAGTGCATGTTGAATTGAAAATTTACAACTGTGTTAGATGTAATTTTCTTTGGCAATTCAGTTTTTTGTGTGAACTTAATTACGTATAACGATTTATGTGGCATGGAGGTGAATAATTTTGTGTAAATAAGTTACTTACAGGGCAACAATAGAATTGAACTAATGACCTAATTTTTCGCTATATGGTTAATCATACCAGTACCAAGCCCAGTGGTAACTGTCCCAACTTACGAGTTCATTGGTTCAAACCCAGACAGGTGGTTTACTTTATGTGATTGACTTCATCACCACTGCTCCAAAAATGTCCTAGAACCGAAAAATCCGAAGACATGTGACATCTACCAACCCGCACTGGCCCCGCGTGGTGGATTACGGTCAATTTGCTTTCACAGAGAGGAAGCTTGTGTTCCAGGAGTGGGAACGCTATAGGCTGGTTATACCTGGACCTAATAACCCACCCAGATTGCGCCAGTTATGTTTAAGTCTTAATAGGAGTCGAACCTTTTGCCGTAATAGCCACAATCTCTTCTCGCGAGTGTCATATAGATGAAATTAAATCAAAGGAGTAGGGACGCTCTGTTGTTTACTTGTCTCATAAGTCTTAGCACACAATACCTATTGATTATAATGTGAATTATGACGAGGGTTGGTTTCAAGAGGGTCGCTCCTTAGCAGCAGATTTCACTATGTCAGCCAGCGGGACGGTCTATTTACACGCTTTATATTAGCTTCAGTTGTATGTTTGTTTGTTTGTTTGAATGTTTGTATGTAACCGACTCCTTAGAGCGCGATTTTGACACACTTTACACGGTCAGATTTCATTGAAACTTTGTAAACTTGTCGAGGACCGATGACAATTCAATAATTAAAAAAAAAAATTGAGAAAAAAAAACACGTTTTTGTAGTTAGCAGAACTAAAAAATAGAAAATAAATAATAGTTTAAAAAACTAAAAAATACGCTTTAAAAACCAAACTACAAAAAGGGAAAATAATTTAATTCATTTAAAAAGCATGGGGTGCTTGACATTAAGTGATTATAAAAATACCTCAAAAAGCACCCCACGCTTTTTAATTGAATTAAATTATTTTCTCCTTTTTTAGTTTGGTTTTTAAAGCGTGTTTTTTAGTTTTTTAAACTATTATTTATTTTCGATTTATAACTGGACTAGATATTTTGATTGTTTGCAGTATTTACTTGTGCATAAACGATTAAATAAAAATATAAGCATTCCATTATTTTTCCTTTCAGCGTTGTGTCCACCAAGCTGCTTTTGAATCTTGTTTGTTGTGGTCCTTTTATTGTATCGATCGATTGTTTGTTTTTATCTAGCATTTGCAAGATTTAGATTCAGGGATGGGCATAAGCCGCATTCTGGATAATATTTTATAGGTTATTGCCATTACGTAAGCTTTACTTGCGAACATCATCATCTGCCTTACCACTCCCCAACCATGTTTGGGTCGGGTGCTAGTCTAACCGAATGCAGCTGAACACCAGTATTTTACATCGAGCGACTGCCTATCTGCCCTCCACAACCCAGTTACTGGGTATCACGATACCCGTTGATAAGACTGGGAGTCAGACTACCCGTAGCGACTGTCAAAGATCTACGAATGACTGCCGGGACCGACGGCTTAACGTGCTTACCAAGGCACGGAGGAGTCTGGATATGTAATGGATGGTCACGCATCCACGACGCGGCCTCAGCAAGCGTAACTTAACCTTCGATCGATCCATGCACCTGTGGGCTTGCGGACGGCGAGTAATGGGTAGCTCGCTGTCCGGTCAGGACCAAGCCCGTGTCGACAGTGCGTTGTGTTCCACACGCCTCAAAGAGATGTCAGCACCAACTGATGGGGTCCGCAATGGCCGATGCCTGCCAGGGGTGCGGGTTGTTCGAAAGAGATACCGTGGCCCCTGGCACACAGGCAACTGAAGGAACACGGGTTGGTTTTATTCAGTAAAAGTCTGACACGCCCTTCCGCTCCACCCAGAGCGGGAGAAGTTATTTGATGATCTCCCATCCTCAAAAAAAAAACCCCATTCACGAACCCACTTTCGATCGACCATCGAAGTTATTATTTAGTCACGAGCCAACAATACAGACTGATTAAACAAAACACTATTATTTCCAGAAACTAAATATTTCGTCTTGTCCTTTGTACAGAATTTATTTTGTCTAAAGACATCGAGATACTATTTCAATCTTTACTTACATTTCAAAACATTTTTATTTATACAAACAGGGCTGAAGTATCTTTGGAAGTATTTTTCAAGAATACCTCTTCCTTGTACTAAAAGTATTTTCTTTCCTCTAGAGTTATAACAATATTTCTAGAATTGCTTTTTGTGGCAGTGTCGGGTTATAAGTGCTATATAATAGCGATCGGATGCCAGTTGACATAAAACGGGCATATGAAATAAAAACGTTCAGTTTTAGTCGCAAAACCGACAGCTTTACGTGTTTCCGCCTAAAATATTAACGGCAAGCAAACACGGCAAACTATGTCGTGTAGGTACTTCTTAAACAAACTTTCAGGGAACTTCCTCACTCACCTTGAATTTCTGTAAACCGCACTGTATGTGACAGTCACAAAGAAGTTATAAACCAAAAACTTCCACTAACTCTATAGGAGGAACTAAAATCCAATCCAATCTTTTGTTATGCATCAGATTTATTATTTTCATTGTATTCCGAAGTCAGTTTTGTTTGAAAAACCTCATTAGCTACAAATGATAAACGGAATTGAATTTCGTGCTGTTCAAATCAGATTATTGACCATTATAGAACGTGTTTAAACTTCGAATAGCTGTTCGAACTTTGAAAATGGAATGCCTCTGTGGAACAATCGTATCTATGGCATTGTTTTACTTTTGAATTAGACTCTGGAATGTGAACTGTAAACTATGACATGCCATGTAGGTATTGTAAGTAAATGGTTTAGTTTTAACGTTGTTCTGATAAAAGAGGTGTGTTTTAACTTGGCGGTTACGGATTCTGCTTCTCAAGCTCGAGGTTAACAGTTTGAACCTGATGAAGCCATCTTAGACATCACTTAGGTACATCATCATCAGACCAATAAGACTGATTTCTGAAGTTCCTCTTAAGTTTCTCTTAGACATCACTGGCAATCAGGAAACATGGGCTATTATATAGCAGTTTTGCAAACACACCTGGTGATTAAAGCTCGTGCTATATGAGAAAATGCCTTTGTCCTACAGTGGCAATATTTATGGGTCAATTTAGTATTAAATGGTGTAATATGTGTGTGGAGGCTTGTTATTAGCAATTTTTTTATATTACTTTATTTGTATCATTGATTTGTTAGTCTGTAAGCCTTCTTTAAAATAAAATAAATAAATATGTTGATGATTCTGCATGGCAACAGACATGTATTTGAATTTATATCCGCTGTCAAATGCAGTATCAAATGTGCAATATCTAGGTAATGTTATTTATCTTTCATTTCAAGCTTGCTGCTTTGCATAGGCATCTGTGTAAATTAATATTTGGATAAATATTTGGCAGTAACATTTGATAATCGAACAAATTTGAGACACAACATAGTAGGTACCATAATTTGGAAACACACATAGTTATCGACTGTTGGAATCTGTCACTAATTACTTTACAAAACAGGAGCGGACCGATAATCGTGCCACTAAAATCATTTGTGTTCCCGTTCCCGCTACACATTGTAACATGTCGCTTCAGCTGTATCATATACCATGGAGTGTATAATATTTAGGTAATATATGGACCTATAGATATATACACATACCCACTTATTATAATGTCGCATACAGGAACCGTTGTGACGCAATCACGTTGAAGGCTTCGGAAGTTCATTATGAAACAATGCCGAACACCCGCTTTTATGTATAAAAATGATTCTCACTTTATCCATTAACTCTATAAATAAACCCTGTTTGCTCCTTTTAATTAAAATAATTTCAGACATTCATTCAAGCAAATCGAAAACAAAAATATCTTGACATAACTATTTAGGACAGTCTAATTTGAGTATCAAAAACCCAATTTCTTAACAAAAACATTGCCCGCTGTAATCATTCAATTATCGTCGCTCGAAGAAATCTGTAACAAAATAATTAAGCTTGCTTATTAACATTTTCTTTCGGGACCATGATACTGAAGTTGTTAACACGAAAATCGCAGATTAAACAAACAGAGCCGCAAGGGAATTAAATGAATCGTTTGATAATACAAATCCTATTGATTGGACCTCTGTTCGGGTGCAAAACAATTTTAAAGTTCGCCGTTTCGCTGACCGCAATCAGAAGAATGGAGTTTGGAACTTCATGGTTGTCGGTGGCTGCCAACCTCGGGAAACTTGTCCTTATCAACGTACTCGCAGTTTCTCCGAGATAAATGAGATTCTCTCTTGATCTTTAATCGCTTTGTCGCTATGTGTGCGGAGATTTATTATCAAAGCAAGCACCTAAATATTAATTTGGGTTACTTCCTTAGATGTGCAAAGGAAATGAGAACGCTTTGTGGCGTTACTCAAGAGAAAATATTATATCCTACTTAGGGTTGGGCTAATTGTTTATTTCGTTATTATGTATCGCGCCTGTTACCTCGATTAGGCAGAGTGTCTTTTATTACCGGGGTTCGCTTTGCTATTACGCCATTATCTCCGTTACCATAATGCGGTGATGCGGTATTTTTGGTCAAATGTTTCTGTTGTAATTCAAATTCTTTTTCGATTATTAAGGTCTTCTTAATAGCTACACCATGCTTTTTTTTTGGGTGGGAAATCATCAAATAACTTGTCCCGCTTTGGGTGGAGCAGGAGGGGGTGTCAGACTTGTACTGACTAAAACCCACCCATGTTCCCTCAGTTCCCTGTGTGCCAGGGGCCGCGGTATCTCCTTCGAACAACCTGCACGCACCCCTGGTAGGTATCGGCCCTTGCGGACCCCACCAGATGGTGCTGACATCTCTTTGAGGCGAGCGTGGAACACAACGCGCCGTCGACCCGGGCTTGGTCCTTACCGGACAGCGAGCTATCCATTACTCGCCGTCTGCAAGCCCGCGCCTACGGTGGCCGGGAATCAGCCTGGCATTCCCGACGCCCAGGGCATCTCCCACGGCGACTACGGCCGTGAGGGCGCATATACTGCCTCTCCCTCACGTGCGCCACCTCCCTCTTCGCGAGCATTACTGCTTCGTAGAAGGAGGTGACGGTTACCCATGCACTCTCGCTCCGTACCATGGCCTGGACCAGGGCCGGACGCGAGAGATCGCCGCCGCCGATCGCCTCCACGAGGACACGGCGGTGCTCCGCCCAAGCCGGGCAGACCTCCACCGTATGCTCCACCGTGTCCTCAGGGCGATCTTGGCAGTGGAAATACCCGGGCGTTTCCTCCCGCTTTATCCTAAACAGGAACCTTAGTTACTCCTTAGTGTAGTCTGTGTATGCTTGACTGCCTCGTTGGTATTACTATACCAACAGCTATGACTACTGTCATAAGCTAGACTACTTCTGAGCATGAGGTCAATGTTCAATTCCCGGGTCGAGCAAAGTGTCATTGGGTTTTTAATCTGGAATTTCTAAGTAGCAGCCCGGAGCTGAGATTTATACCCGGTTGATTGCAATAGGCGTATTGTAACACAGGACTAAAACATAGCTGGCGAAATTTGAACTTTCTTTAGATATTCCTCAGTTTAACCCTTAGAGGAATACAGACATGATGTTTTGTGTGTGTATTGTGAAGACCCTTTTTAAAGCCTACTTTTCATTATAGGGGATATTCTTGACAAAATCTTTCAAGCTATTTATTATAAGCAACTTGTTTTCCAGATACACTTTTCATAAGCACTAATACAGTTAAGTAATAACTTGATTCAGTAACACTCAGTGTTCTTTTCAGAATAGTCCACCAAAACATACACTATTTGAACAGTTATAAAGCTAACCACAAAAACAATGGAAAAACGTTTCAACCTTTTTCGTAAAATAGAACAGTTGCTGCGAATAAAACTAAGGGAGACTGGCTGCATATAAAACCTATTGTTACCCCAGCTCTTGGCCAGTTAACGTTACATTTTTTAAAGCCTTTGTATTGTACTGTGGCGGCACCTACAACGCCACATGCGAACTACGCATCAAAGATTTGAAACACAAAAAGTGATATGGCGCCATCTATAATGCCACATGTGAACTACGCAATACTTGACGTCACACTGTTCCTACATCGCGCAATCAGAGTTTACCGCGCGACTGGCATATATATAACGTCGCGACATCGACCGTCGAGCAGTTGCCCACCAGACACAACACCCGTCTAGTCGGACGATCCTCCCTCTTCTATAGAGTATGAGTGGACTTTACACCCTGTTCCTCATACCTCTATAGTACCATAAAAAGGCTAAAGCAGCTTAAACAAGTTTATTTGAGTTATTTCATCAAAATTGTTTTTATGTAGGAAGCAAAATGATTAAAAAATTGCTGACTTGATTGAAATAGTCCAGTCCACATTTCAAGAATAACTACGTATTAAAATCCCTAGAAAATCACGTTAATTTTTTTCCGAATTTTCCCTGAAACTTTTCTGAATTTTACAATTTTCCTTACAACTTTTATAATTTTTTGTATCCTTTAAAAACTAATTCGGACAAAGGAATATTTTAAAACCAAAAATAGCTGAATCAGCCCAGCCGTTCTCAAGTGATGCGCATACCAACGAAAGGTATATTTTTTTCAATAATGCTTTTAATTTTCTTTATTTCTGATGATACTGTTAAAATTGAGTGATCCATTTGTATTTCACCCAGTAAATAGTTATGTATATCGGATTGTTTTCCGCGAAAATGCAGGCAGAATAAACCGTAGAATTCTACTTTTAATAATAACAATAAATAAGAAGCATGTTTTCCAGTTATTCAACTGAATATTTTACAACAGTAATTTTATTTAAAATATCTTCGTGACTTTTATTCACAGACGTTCGTACTGAGCCTATTATTCGTATCCATATAAATCTACAGCCAATGATGAATAGGCTTACCTTGCGTACGGTATGAGGAGTACCATAAACAATACATTACTACAGTTTCAGATCGACGATAATATCGAGATTCAGATGCTATATAACAGTAATAAGGTAATTAATTACTATTGTCTACCTAATGTGACATAAACTATGTCGCCGAATAGAAGAATGATTAATGGTAATGATTAATTGAAGGTCTTTGTTTATGTGGAATGGGTTTGTAAAATACATTATAATATATTCGTATAATTACCTCTCTAAATCTATCTTCCTCTTGAGAAGATGATCAATAAAGCATCCTTATGGCGCAGGCGCCGAAACCAAACTATAGCCAGTTCAAAAGTATCAAATATATCAGAAAACATATCTATAGACGCCAATTTGCAGTGCCACTTACAAATTGAGTGCTTTGATTTGATGGATCGATCAGGTTGAGCTAGGCTTTATGCGACCCTCTTTACACCAAGGCCCTTCCATGCCTCGAAAAGCACGTTAAGCCGTTGGTCCCGGCTGTCATTCGTGGATTTTTGACAGTCGTGACGGGTCGTCAGAAGCTCGAAAGTCTAACAACCAGTCTTACCAAGGGTATAGTGTTACCTAGTAATTGTGTTGTGGAAGACAGATAAGCAAGCGCTCCATGTAAAATACTGGTATTCAGCTGCATCTGGTTAGACTGGAACCCGATCATAACATGTTTGGGAAAAGGCTAAACGGATTCGGATTCGGATTTTTTTTTTTTTTTATTTGATTTTTTTTTAATACTTAATAAACCCAAAACTCGAATAGGGTATTTTACTCTGTAAGAGCAAAAATCCAAAAATCTATTATTGAGATAGCTTAGGCAAAATGCAGTCGGAAAATGTTAGTTTTAGTTCATGAAATAACAAAATAAATTTTAAAATTATATTAAAAGATTTCAGTATTTTTAATCTGTTAATGAACATCTTGAAATAGTAGCCGCCATGTTATTACATCATACGGCGTGTCAATTGAACAACTTTGTAGTTTTATTATTTTCATAACCAAAGTATTTTTTATTGAAATAATATCTTACATTTAGGAACAGCAAACTAACTATAACTAGAATAATAACTCATTTTTTAAATTATAAACAATTATCATACAAAATGTCAGCTCATTTGTTTACTTAGCAAACTGACGTCATACCCACACAGCAATATGACATCCACTACCTCCAGCGTTTTCGTCAAATTACGCGCGTAATTTGAAAATATTATTTCATAAAAATGTTGTTTTTTTGTGGTTTATTAGCACTTTCGAATCTAATTAGGACACTTTAAAAAAATGGGTGTAATACCCTTTTGTTGGAAAAATGGTGAGCTATGAAGAAAGAGAGAAGTTAAAACCTACAGATGAATGTGTTATTAATTCCCCTAAGAATTATGTATGAATTCAACCTGAACAGGGTTTGTTTACCCTTTCATCAAATACTTTTAAAACAGGCATTACTTCTATAATTATTTGTGTGAAAGTGACTTGTGTATGTCTACCTGTTTGAGACGTTTTTCCCCTCAACTGCTAAATATTGTAATTGGACGCAGAGAGTTAGTGTGAAAAATACTAGGAAAATAATTTATGATTGGTAGGTACATGTGATCCTAGAAACGTTTCACTTTAGCTTTCGTATATTTTTCGGAATGTAACAAATAGATTTAGGTAATAATGTTACCAACGTTTTCGCACGAAAAAAGGTATTTTCGTGACTAACTTGACGGCATTTGATTGAAGAATATTATCTGATAAGTTACAAAACTAACCCAATAACACTTTTTTTTAAGTACTAGATTTTGCCTGCGACTCTGTCTGCGATCTAGCCTATGTTCTTACCTAGGTCATGGTCCATCTATGTGCCAAATTTCATTCAAATCCGTTAAGCCGTTTTAGCATAAAAGCGTAACAAACATACTTACTTTCGCATTTATATGAGGTATGATCACAGTTATTGATTCACATAACCTAGAAACTAGTCTAGTACTTTATATTTATGTAATAATTTAAATATAACTTAAACTGCTAATAAACTTTAAAATCAAGAAATCACCAATAATGTCCTTCTTATTCACTTTATGTTCAAGGGAAGACAACTTGATTCACGTATACAATACAATTTTGACTGTATATTTTACTGTAAATTTTTGCATTAATACCAACATAGTGTGATCATCAATAGGTCAGCCAAGTATGGTTATTATATCAATTTTACACTTGGCAAACCTTTAGATAAACTTCATGTAGCTAGGACGTAAATCCAACCCCCACCCCTCCCCTTATAGACACGCTCTGACTGCCGAATATTCGTCGAAGGGTAGGTACTCGGTGGTGAATACCTGAATAAGCCAGTAGAATTGCGTCAGAAGGCACGTGTAGAAGCTTTCATACTTGACATAAACTTCGCAACCGCGTGGCACCCGGCACCAACCAAGCGGTGTGTGTGCCTAGGTGTGTGAAAAAGCACCTGACAGAAATTTGTCAAAATGACAAAGTCTTCCCATGATCGCACTTTATTGCTTTTTTCTACCCGGTTACCGTTTGTTTACGAGGATTTTGCGGTATTGGAATTCTGTTATTTTCGTGTCTAACGAACATTAGTAAAGACTAATAAATCAGATAACGTGTAGGCATAATAATAATCGATATTGATAAATGTTTTTTCTAGACGATTAATTTTTTTCGGAAGGTAGGCGAGACCTGGAAATGGGGTTACGGAACTCAGAAATAAAAAAAGTATTCCGTAGGTACTAAATTGGTACGAAATGATTTTTGTGTAGTAACGAAAAAATACTGAAACGTGATATTGGTACAGGACAAAAATCACAGAAATTGAATATGTCATTTTGGCAATATAAATGAACTCCATTTATTCAACTGTGGGTATTCTTTAATGTCCTTTGTTGTTATAAAATTCTCACGCTCCGTAAATATGACAAGAAACCTTCAAACAAAATTTTGTTTTACAAAAAAAAAAAAAATACCAAAACCTTTCCATTTTTACAGATAAAATACGAACTCCGGTGATTACGTCACAACTCGTTCGTCGCAGTGCGTAACGGCAAATCGGACTTTCTTCGGTACGCCCGGACAAGACTGCAGCACCGATGAGGCTTGTGAACCATGAGTGCTTGGTGTTACATCGCGATCATGATGTCCACTATCAGTACCAGTGTTCTAACACCGGCACCGCAGAAGACTGAGGCTAAGGAAGCTTATGGTAAGTACCTATCAGTAGAATCCTGTTGATCCTGTAATTAAATTGATTAAGTATATAACTACAGTGGCTCACTATCCGTTCAGGGCCACTTCATTTTTAACCTATTTCCGCCATGTGTGGTGACTGGCAGACGACATTAGTGACAGCAGACACACTACTTGTGTCAATATGACGGAGCCAATTCTTTTTTTTTTCACCACCTCAACTAAAATAAGTGTATTACTATCTCTTACTGACAGACCGCGAAAGAAAAAAACAAGTGACGCTTTAGAACTGTCAAACTAAATAACATTGGGATTACCTTGAATTAGGCGTGATTGAAATAGTTCATCGTAGTAGCATCGAAGCAAAATCTTAGTTCAACAAAATTTGACGCTCTTAATTATTTCCGTCTATTTTTTATTTCATAAGAAAGAAAAGATAGCAATAGCCTAAATTATTTTCTAATTTCGCCAATTTACCCCTTCAGAGCCAAAACTTAACACCACACAGAGTTTGCGCATCACCAAAATCTACAAGCACACACGATTACATATCAATTTGATTATGAATTTCCATAAGGTTTTCCACATTAAAGAAATTCATAATCAAATTGTCATCAATATACTAATAACCTATTTAGATAATGATCGTAATTTCATGAATTAGGAACGCATTGGTATTTTATAAATTACTTCTGTGCTAAATTTCACTAAATGCGCTAAAAATAGCCTTGCGTTTTAGTCTCATTACTTAGTCTCATTATGCATGCCTAATAGGCATAAAAACACACAACTCCATATAAATAAACACGTCAAACAACCATTATTAACTAACAAGCATTTATGGCCCAAATAAACAAAATGCCTAGTTAAGTACCCAACAATACTAAGGAAATTTAAATAATGGCATCAACGCGGCAGAAACGACTTCCAGTTGTTTTCATTCTGATTAAATACGCTCGTTTCTCATTCGGGTCGTAAAAATAATGGAGACGGTTCACGAAATAAATATTTGATTATAATTGACCTAGGACTAAGGGAAAGTTTCTTCAATTAATCTTTTCAACTCGGCATCAGACCTTATAAACATGTTAATCATATCTAATCGTATCCTGTACCCCTGTAGTGACATCTCTACATCGCCACATACGAACTACGCATCAAAGTCACGTCCTACGTGAATCCTGCATCGCGTAAGGAGAGCAGAGTTTAATGAATTACCTGAGGGAATGATTGATCGTGTCAAAAGTACAAAAGCTTAAGTCTTCTGAGGAAACACTACATGTCAATGTAGTGTCAATGTCAATGTATGTCACTACATGAAAATAGTTGCTGCGGTCCTCGGCGGCCTTGGTCGGCTAATGTCGTGGGTACTAAGGTTGCTTAAAAAATACTGAGTAGGTACTGTGGGATGGTCTCGTTACGTTTGTTGGCTGATGCCACTGAGTGTAGTAGCTGTGGTTGTAGAATCTATGGTTGTTTGTGTAACTACTCTGTATTCACATATGGAGTATTTGCCAACAGAGCGATGGTTTTAGTTTTAGTTTTAACTTAGATTATGTTTTTATGTTTAACCAAGCAAAGATTCGTGATAAATCCACGAGAACCTACTGCCGACAAATTGCTTTGCAGTTTGGCAGGAGATGTGTAAAAATAAAACTGTAACGTATTGGATTAATAAATATTAAAAAAAATACCCCGTAACTAGCATTTATACAATTATACAACGTCCCAATATCAATCGTCGGGCTGTACCCTAACAGACACAACACCTGTCTGCAGGCTTAGCATGACGTTTTCTATTTCTACGAAGAATAGACAGTGCATTTTCAATACAAAGTGACATTTCGTTTCTCCATTGTTGACATCGAACCGTAGATATCCTTCTACAATCTGTCATTTTGTCTTTCGTTTCTAACGATCTTTGTCTAGATCCTTAGACTATTTTAGAAGAATATTTCTTCCCAAACTGCCAAAATCACACTGACAACAAACTTTCTACTCGACGACCATAAAGTATGTACGATTATCTACAAAATCATGATTCGTTTAAAACGCATAAATTTGATAATTAATAGAAAAACTTAGCTGTCCTATTGTACAACATTTACTTAATAGTCATGTCTATTCTTCCGTCGACAAATCGGTGCTCGTGCTAAGCCTGCTGGTCGGAGATGGAAATGGTTCACTCATCGTCTATGGAAAACCATAGACGATGAGTTTTTGACGATAACTTCACACCCTGTTCCTCGTACCTATATACTCCAATTGCGTAACACATTTTCAATCACATTGGTAGTATGGGAAGGTAGGAAAGTGCTAATCCAAAGCTTCATATGTTAAACAAATCATCTACTCGACAACGTAAGAGACGCAATGAATTTTGTTGAACAGGGTTGATGACTTATATTGGAAATGCTTGAACAATTAATGTAATTTCAAAGGAAGCATAGTAAAATGAGATAATCAAAATATCTGTATTATTGATAGAAATATGGAGACGCGCTTTAAAAGTTTTTGCCGTCTGGGTTATTTCCGTCCATTTCGCGCGGTCAATAATGAAGTTACATAGTCGTGACGTCACTTCTGTGATAGTACCCTCTGTGTCTCGCGATATTTTTTGAGTTTAAAATAAAATAAATGTCATCAACCCTTTTGTCATAATGAAAGGCATTGCTAATATTCCAAGTGTTACGCAATGAATACCGTTTTCAGTGGTCGGTTCCGTGTCACCCATAGCCTTGTTTGCTTTTTCTTTTTCACAGTTAGCAACCCCAATTTTGTTGTATATATATTTTATCGACGTCGTAAGTCTTCCCGATACATACACCAACACTAATGTATACTTTCTGGTCATAAACTCTTGCTTTATAAACAACCTACATAAACTTCTCTGGAGCGCTTATATGAAAGGGGCTTCCTGCAATCTCGACAAAGTTATCCGATCAGTATCTAGTGTGTGCCTCTCGGCCATTGATCGCTTGTTGAAATGTTGGACCTCAAGAAAGTTTTCTCTTTAAATACTTTCTTTGGCTGTCTTTATTACATGTCTAAACTATCTAAAATAACATAAAGAGAAAATATTTGTTTTTTGTTTGGAACGCGTTCACGCTGAAGATGTGCTCTTTATTAGGACTCCTTATACGCTTGCTGCAGGTGGTCCGTAGATGTGTAACGTCCGTGCCTCGGAAAGCACGTTTAAGGCGTTGGTCCCGGCTGGCATTTGTGGATCTTTGACAGCCGGTACGGGTCGTCAGAAGCCCGAAACTCTGACAACCAGTCTTACCAAAAGATATCGTATTACCCAGTTACAGTGTGGTAGATGTCAGATAGGCAATCACTCTAAAATCAAAGAAGAAAAAACCTCACTACATTTTTCTATTAAGTATCTGCCTAGCCTTTTCCCAACTGTGAGGAGGTTGGCTTCCAGTCTAACCAGATGCAGCTGAGTACCAGCATTTTACATGGAGCGACTGCCATCTGACCTCCGCAACCCTGTTACTGGGTAATAATAAGATGATAAGACTGGTTGGACTGGTGGACCCTTAAAGACTGACAAACAAATGACAGCCGGGACCAACGGCTTGACGTGCTTTCCAAGGCACGGAAGGGTCTTGGTTTGTAAAGATCATCGTCCATCCACGGACCAACCGCGGCAAGCGTCTATTAAACCGTGCGGCTGATATCACTTAGGTAGAAGTCCCCCCCAGATTTTCTATATATGTATAAGAAGATAAATCAAAAGAGAGATCAGTCTAATCATTTATTTTGTACACCATAGCCTTTACCCGTTACTCCCGTGCCTATCCAAAAGACTTTAACTCAACTTTTCAGTTTCTTTAAGTCTGTTTGGTACCCTTGAGCAACAATTTTTTCATTCAATGTATATTGTGCTAGAATATGGCAACCTAAAAAACACTGTTTAACGTTCAAATTAACGTTTAAACATGCTGAAAAATTGTAACAAAGCTTACAGTATCTCATATGTGGTTTTCAAAAGTTACAGTACCTATATTGGATTGGCAGGGCGAGCACTTAGGTCACTGGAATATAGTATCGTTTACTGTAGGTATAAGGTTTACCACGGATAAGTCCTACCAATTGGGTGCTATTATGTCCATATAAAAATAACTAAGATGATTAAAAGTAAATAATACTTATCTATTTTCATCAGCACAATATTATTCGAAGCAACAAAAGTAGAATAGAAAAATACTTTACTTAGTAAAATGATATTAAAACCTCAAGAATTCTATGCTAAGCTATTGTTAGGTGCACAATAATCTTGTTATTGTTACCACATATTTCTAGTACAGGTACTTGGTTGGAAGCCTTATAACTGGTAACTGAAGGCATTGCTCGCACAGCGACATATTCAATAAATACATACAACATTGTGTTTTTGTTATTGTACTAAATAAATCTTTGTTATATTGAAACAAGCAGCGGTATTGTATGTTTTGTTAACCTTCATGTAAATGGGTAATATTGAATATTCTGCTATCTCGTATTCACTTTAGTCTATGACTACGTCCTCTTGAAAGTCAACTGTACCATAAAACATAACAATGGCAAAGGCATAACTGGCAGTTCTCAATCCAGGGTTTGTATTGAGGCTGAGGACACCGTTGTGCATGTGCTCTTTAAATGCATAGGCGTCACCCAGATTAGGACAGAAACCCTCGGGGCACACAGATTTGACACAGATGTTCTTAACAGACCAGGAGTCATAATCAACTTCTGGAGGGAGGTGGTCTAGTTGGAATAACCACCGACGGCTGCTATGGCCCATGCACAATGGTCCACCTGAAGGACTAGCGGAAACCACACCCTGTAATATTACATACTATAAAACACGCCTATGGCACTCGAATTTAAAAAAAAAAACAGTCTATCAGTGAAATATTGATTGAAATCGGATTATTACTACTACAACTACTTCTAGAAAAAAAAAAACAATTTATTCGTTTAGATAAACAGATGGCAGACAATAAAAAAACATCTTAATGGTTGCGATGATGATGATTACTTAGTTCAACATTTTCTTTAGAATCTAGAGTTTATACTACATTACATATTTTATGAATAGGTTCGCTCGTGACCTCTATTTCGCCTGATGGTAAACGACAGATGAGGTCTGCAAAGTAAAATTTAGTATTTTTATGTTATATCCTTCTAATAATTAAAAGCTATACAAATCTGTCAATATTTCGACAAATCTGTTGGACACGATGCAACTGACCACAAACATACAAAACCTGCCAAGTTCGGTGCCCACTGCGACGGTAATGTGCTTATAATGTACTGGAAATGGATTGAGTTATTGACGCAGTGGTTTATTCCACATCGCTTTTGACCGCTTCATCATACCACAGCCACCAGCACCACAAACCCGAACACGTCCACACCTACCCACAGCAATCCACTGCTGGACAATATGCCTCGCAAATAGCACGCCTTATGAAAACTATCTGGAACTGAGGGCGAGAGACTAAGTATTTTTGAAGGTGACGTGGAATTGTTTGATTTTTGAGACCGAAATTATGCTTTGTGGTATATTGTACCACAACGGATGGCCCATATTGAAACAAAGTCAAAACTCATTTACTCAAACTGGGCTGAGAGTCAGCACTTTTTGAACGTCAAAATTACATAAGAAAAACAGCGCGTTTCTTCAATTCCTAGTGCTTTTAGCTGAAAAAAAAAGCGGCGTAGCCAATTGAACCCAAGGGTGTTACTTTTAATAGTTATTTGTCGAATACGTTCACTCTTTTCTGTTGCTATGACAATGTTCAGACAGGCAAGGCTCCACTGTTTAGCGACATCTTGTCTAAGCTGAGGAATGAACATAAATCTGGTTCCAGAGAACAATTTCCAATATTTTTATTTGTGAAGTGGTTTTTTTATTTGGCTTTTCTTTGAATAATAATTGTGTAGATTCTTGGTGAGCTTCTCGTGTTCTCGGTAATGAATATTATATCGTCAATCATTTTATAAAATAGATCAAGCTGTCTTCTGATTGATGTTTCTTCGAATTTGATACAGAGTTAAATTAAGCAATTCCAAGTAATTACCTTCTTCGTTGGTAATTTTGCTTTTGAGAAATGTAATAACCCTTGAATTTACTTGAGTCTCACTGTGTCTATATCGCTTTTTATCTGTTCTCCTATCGCAGGTATGCTGAAACAGAATTCTTTAAAAATAAGCATGACCTTTACGTATTTTTATGTTCCTTTCATTTGTCAGTTTATATTTGTGTTCAGAAACTATTAAATTAATAAGTATAGAACTTATATATCCTTTCTTCAACAGACCGCCACTACTGGTACGCGCAAGCGCAGGAAACGTTGCAGAAACGGCTGCAGTACGCAGCTGATAAAAATCCTGTCGCAAAGTGAGTATATGAAAAGTAGCATGTTTTTTCATTGCTATTTGTAGTTATAAAAAGAAAATTATCATCCTACAGCGCCAGTTGTAGTTATAAAGAATGGGTTAGAAATATTAATTTGCTGTTAAATATTGTTTTATTTTATTGTATTATTCAATTGATCAATCAATCACTTAATTTTTTTCTCACCACAATATACATATATTATTTTACATTCGTCAGATTCGATAAAGATACACAATTCAGGTAAGTATATATTTTGGGAGACTGGTGCCTAAGCTAGGCACGTGGCCTGTGTTTCAGGACACCAGGATCCCACCCCTTTACATTTTCATTTTATAAAATTTATGTACTAAGCGCGCAGACAGAATTTAGTAAGGAGTCCCATACGACATTTTATAGTTTTACGGTTATAGTTGTTGTTCTTTTTCAGTTGTATTGTCGTGTGTTGTATTGTATTGATCTTACATGTTTTGCTATGAACTGGCATACTAATATTTAAACACGTTAGATGTAAAAAATCTAGAAAAGGGAAATCTTTGCCAATGAAAAGAGATAACTTTGGCCAAACGAAATAGACCACATCAAAACTTATCAGCAATTCCCAATTCAGAATAAAGCATTTGTCTGAAAGCTAAATCTGCTTGGGGCCAGTACCCAGTATTTGGAATGCCTGTATGTCGTGGTCGGTCGTGTCTCATGACCGACATTTTCACAAAAGCAATACTTACGTGAAAAACTCGGTCAAGTTCGTATGTGGGCCACATCGGACTTAAAATTTCCAAATAGGTACCGATGTGTTGACTTCTACGAACGTCGGAAAAAAAATTTAGGACCACCACAAAAATGTTTTTGGCTCTAAGCGAATTTTCTTGGATTAATTTAGATTATATAAAAAATAAGATTGTTGTAGGTTTCTGGGACATTCTGTGTCACAAAAGTCAAAAAATCCATTAACCGAAACGCGTTGTCATGTCTTAACCATAGTTAACACAGGACAACGCGTTACTGTCTTAACCATAGTTGTCCTGTCTTAATTAACCATAGTTAAGACAGGACAACGCGTTACCAATACGAATTCAATATTCATAAATATTGAATTCGTATTGGTATAATATTAGAAAAGTTAATATGGTCGTTAAGTTTTCTTAAATTTTCTAATGTTACACTTTATTTTTCTAACTTTCTTTATTTTTCCTTTCATAAGAACTTTCTCCTGATAATAAAAACACAAAAAATAAGAATTAGCAAAATTGGTCTAACAGTTCACGTGTGATGCCGTTACCAAGGGAAATAGGGATTCATTACACGCTTTATATTTGCTTCACTTGTATGTTTATTTGTATGTTTGTTTGTTTGTAACCGACTCCTTTGGACGTTATTTTGACCCACTTTAAACGGTTAGATTTCATTGAAAACTAAAAAAGGAGAAAATAATTTAATTCAATAAAAAATCGTGGGGTGTTTTTTGAGGTATTTTTATAATCACTTAATGTCGAGCACCCCACGCTTTTTAATTGAATTTAATTATTTTTTCCTTTATAGTTTGGTTTTTAAAGCGTGTTTTTTAGTTTTTTAAACTATTTTTTTTATATTTATTATTTACCTTACAATCGTCTCATATACACTCTGCACTTAGATTAGATAGTAGTAAATGAGAAACTAACAAGAAAAAACTAAATGTCAAAACTTCTGTTATTTTCTTCCTCATCTACAAATTTACTTCCCTCTAGCCTCAATGCTTCATTCGCAGCAAAATAACAACTTTTGCACTTGTTTTGTTTAGATATATGAACAAACATACTCGACCCGAACTAGGATCTATGGGTCCAGCGTTCCAGACACAATACAGTACAAACAAAAGGGAACTAGAGACAAATATTAGGATCCCTGTTGTACACATGTAAATTGAATGTTATGTAGACACGTGAATAAATATTGCGCCAGGATCCTTCGTATGAAGGGTTTCTGTTTGAATTCCATGTTTTGGAGATTATTTTATACATACAAGGTTTAACTGTTCTTATACAGATAGCTATAGTCCGCTTTCAACCTACGAAAACAAAGGAGGAGGTTCTCAAAACGACGCGTACATATATGTATACTTACATATACAAGGTGTAACTTAAATAACGCACAACCTCTTAAGGGGTCATTGTACTCATCATTATCAACAAGTTTTACTATGGGACCAAACCTGAAATCGTAAAAAAAAAATCAGCTGTTCCCTACATTTTGACGATTTATGCGAATACAAGTGTATGGAACAGCTGATTTTGTTTCGCGATTTCAGGTTTGGTCTCATAGTAAAAGTTGTTGATAATGATGAGCACAATAACCCCTTAACAGGTTGTGCGCTATTTAAGTTACATCTTGTATATACTAGCTTTTGCCAGCGGCTTCGCCCGTGTGCAGTTCGAAAATTATTCCACGGAAACATATTATTGGGATAGAATGAATCCTATATGTTATTCCAGGTTACAAACTGTCTGTGAGCCAAATTTCATCCAAATCCGTTCTGTCGGTTTGCGTGTGTGATTGAGTAACAAACATATAAACTTTCACATTTATAATATTATTGAGGCGCCATCTGTTTGAGACTTATGAAACTTACGATTAATAACAACAATCAACATTGTTATTCAGTTTATTGTTAATTATAAATTATTAAGACGAAAAAAAAAACTATCCTATCTCTTAAGTTGGAACAAATTACATATAAATGCAAATTTTCGTCACAATCGGTAGACTTGGTGAAGAGTTCACAAGGAACATGCATCATGACACTGGATTTTTATATATTAAGATGTTATAAATATTTAGATAAACCTTTAATATTTCGATAAAAGAAGTGTTTACAATTTTATCACGCCTTTTATCGAAATAACTATAAAAATGCATAAACGAACTTCCACCGGATCGAACACTGGTGAATAATAAAGTACATAAAAAAAAGATTAAATGCAATGTTTTAATTAAATAAACTGTGTAAAATAACAAAGCGTGTCAATAATTTTATAAAAAATATAAGTTCCAACCAGCATAACATCACGCCTGTTTTATCAGAAGCGTTAGACAGAGGTACACTCACATTTCGCCAGTTATGTAAGTCCCTTGTGGTTGCGAGCCTATTGCCATCAATCAGGCACAGCCAAACAACCATTGTTAACTTTAAATTTGTAAAAATAATCGGTTTATTCAGATCAACCTAGACTTATTTGAATACGAAATGAACCAAGGGAAATGAAACACCATAAACTAGAAACGGTTTTGTAATTAAATCGTTCCGTAATTTAGTTATAACTAGCCCCTACAGTTCTAGTAATGGGCTCTTTACTTTAAACTGTAACGTTGCGCTTTGCAAGTTACAATTTAAAAGAGTTTAGTCTAAGAAGCCTAATAATAACAAACCTATCTACACTTAAAACTATACTATAATTACACAAAACTTTCAAAAAATAACCTAGTATAATATTTATAAGTAAACCTAACACTTAAATACATCATTATAATTAAATAATATTGTACGGAACTTCCGACCGTTTATTTACTTAAAGGGTCTTCGTTCTATGCGCCGCGCATCTCTAAAACGATCATTAGCGAGCGTCGCCGAGAAGTGTCGATTCGGTTGGGCCTGGTAAGGACGATGATTAGTCAAACTGAGAGCGCTTGAAGTGACGGCTGTGTCGCTTGCTCCGAACCTACTTACTTAAATAATTTTGATAACATCGCTAAATCCCGCTGGGGTAAGTTTCCATGTATTTTATTAGAAGTGCTAACTGTAAGGTGCGCCTAGAATTTCTTAAAACTAGTTTTCTGCTGTATTTCTTCCTACCTTCCTATCTGGGACACTGTGACCTTTTAACCTACGAAACGTGGTTCCGACAGCTTGCTTACGCTTCCATTTCTGTCTGGATTTCCAGGATTATAGTCTACCTTTCAACCCTTTCGCCACGTCGTCGTGGTTCCGGCATCAAGGAGGACGCTTGGAGAAGATCCTCTGCTGCGGAATGACTTACGCCTACCCTACGCTGAATAATTAACGAACACAGAACCTGGAACTGGAGCCGTTAGTTGCGGGCAAAGTCTGTGACGGGACCATCATCACCTTGGAGACGGTTCAGGCCAGTGTTCCCTACCCATTACTACCCTCTGCAATCAAGTTGAGACGGCCACGGAATTTTAGGCAATAAATAATAAGTGTACTGGATCATCGAGCTCTTATTATTTACAAACCCCTACATACCTACCTGCTGACAACCCTCTAAAGGGCAAGTGTCACAGTGGCGCCTTAACGTGTGTTTCCAGTGGCCGAATCATATCTTGATTCCTTTTTTCCGAAGTACAGCTGTTAGGTCGATCTACCTACATTGTTGCTGTGAACGTGAAGGTGATAATCTACAGCAAAGCGAACTGGTACGTACTTTCTTATCTATTAACTGTTTTTTTCTTCACTTACTCATTACCATTTCTATGCCTATTAGTGTCTGGTTATTGTTAGCAGTTACGTATTAGTTCTATCAATTGTGAAAAAAGATGGAAGATTTATATCATCCACTACCTACCTACACTAATAAAAGAACTTTGATAATTTAACCTACTATACGATAAGTAGCAATTTTGTTATACGTAACAGTTCGCACAGCTAAATTCTTCTTAATTTTCACATCATTTATTAATTTACATTTCTTGCATTTCCAATAGTTTCTTTTATATCTCTCATTTCCTCAAGTCACCAAGCGTTAAAGGTAGCTAGATACTTGCATAATTGTAAAGGGCACCATATATATCTCTTGATAATATCTATTCTTTTATTGTATTCATTAATTAATATCTTTCATTCTTCTGGAAAACATGGAAACATACCCTATTAAATTTTTTTTACTCAACAAAAATGAATTAACCTATGAAGTGCTTATTAGAGGCGAAGAACCTGCCTCAACCGTACTCGAACTTCGAAAACAAATAAATAAACTAACACCTATTATACCTACATCTGATATTTGTGAGTCAGGAATCGAACCTGACGTCGATATTTCTGGCGTTGGTGCTTCTATGATCGAACTTACATCTCGAGTAAAATCTTTAGAGGATAAGTTTGATACCAACCTTTTCGAACGTACTAAAGCTTTATGTAATCATTCGTACCACCGCATAAAAAGAATTGATTGCTTTGATCCCAAACACTCTGAAAAAGTAAAATCTCTGTCAAAAAGTATAACATCATTAATGAATAAATTAGATGCACTTAATAAATCAGCTAACCCTACCTATGAGCCTGTTGTGAGTGTTCAAACATCAGTGGATGCCGTGCCTAACGTATCGATGTATTGTGACCGCTCACACATTGGTGAACTACAAAAACTAAAATATAACGGTAAATCCTGTGTACACGCTTTCGTGCAGAGAGTAAACGAGTATAGTACTGCACGTAATATACCCTCTAACAAATTGTTATTGTATACTACAGAAATATTCACAGGCGATGCGTTACATTGGTTTCGTAGTATTAAGGATTCAGTTACTACTTGGGATGAGCTAAAAGCTTTGCTAATAGAGGATTTTAGTCAGTTTGATTACGACTTCCGCTTATTGTCTGAGATACGTAACAGAACACAGGGTGATACGGAGAACATCACTATTTATTTCGCCAAAATGTCAGAATTGTTTTCTAGATTAACAAAAAATTTATCAGAACAGGAGAAACTAGACATCTTAATGCATAACATTAGACCTTGTTATTCTAGTGTATTGGCTTCAAATACGTCATCAATCAGTACTATGGACCACTTAAGAGCATTATGTAGGAACTTTGAGAAAGTACAGTCTCTGTCTTCTCAATTTAGAGAACCACCAAGCGTGTCGTTTGATACTTTGGCCCCTGACTTAGCATTTTCAAAAACATCTGAACAGGCTACTACTAAATCTAACAATTACAATCAACACAGGTTTAATAATAACTCAAAACATAATTCTAATTCTTTTTATAAGCCTAAAGTTAACCCAGATATAGCTGCTATTACCACTTCTGATTCGAATTCTAAACCGGTTTACTGTCCTCGCTGTCGTAATTCTGAGCATTCCTTGAAACGGTGTAAAGCGGAAAGATTTCTAATTTGCTTTAAGTGTGGAACAAAGGATGTTAAATACCCTAATTGCCCTAAATGTCAATCAAAGTCAAGAGAAAAAAAACTAGGTAGTGAAGATTGCTGTAGTGAAAGGGCGGTAAAACCTAATATGAATACTATAGATTACAATAAGATTAATAACTTTGATGAAAAGGATTGGAAGGCCTGGTTATTAACGGTCAAAACTTTCTTTTCTAGCTATTTCATTACAACAATCTTCGATAAAAAACCTATGGATGATCTACGACCGTATGCAACTATCCAAGCGCGTGACACAAATCTCTGTGGTTTACTTGATTCCGGTTCTTCAGTAACTATTTTAGGTAATAATTCTCATTTACATTTTGTTTCATTGGGACTAGAACTTCATAGGGACGCTGCTAAAACTTTTACAGCTGCCGGTGGACAGAATTTACCATCTATCGGATTCATTAATCTTCCCGTAACTTTCGAAAAGCAATTCCATATATTGAAGGCTTATGTCGTACCGTCAGTAAAAACAACTTTAATACTAGGCATTGACTTTTGGACTAAATTTAAACTTTTCCCAAAATTTTATAATTCTATTTCAATTCATAATACCGCAAATAATAATAGTAAAATATCAACAGTGTCTGAAACTACTACTGTAGTACATTCCTATAATGAATTAACAGAAGCGCAGCGCGTAACAGCTAATAACATTATCGAACAGTTTAAGAATATTTCATCTGAAACATGTGGCTTGGGCAGAACTAATTTGGTAACTCACCATATAGATACAGGTGATGCCCTACCAATAAGGCAAAGATATTACAGGGTTTCTCCTGAGAAACAACGTATATTATCTGAGCAACTAGACGAAATGTTATCTTTGGGTGTTGTTGAAGACTGTGAGAGCCCATGGTCTTCACCTGTTCTATTGACGCCTAAAAAAGACGGTAAACTTAGATTCTGTCTAGACAGTCGTAAATTGAATTCGGTTACTAAAAAGGACGCCTACAAGTTGCCTTATATATCTGAGATTTTGGATAATTTAAGTAACGCTAAATATCTAAGTAGCATCGATTTGTCCAAGGCTTTCTGGCAAATTCCCATTACAGAGAACGATAGAAACAAGACCGCTTTCTATATTCCTCATCGCGGTACTTTCAGATTTGTTACTATGCCCTTCGGATTGACGAATTCGCCTGCTACTCAACAAAGGCTCGTTGACTCATTATTCTATGGCCCTGAGTTTGAAAATTCTGTCTTCGTCTACATCGATGACATTGTTATAATAAGCTCTAATTTTGAAAATCATATTTCTCTTCTTCTAAAAGTCCACAAGAAATTAACCATGGCTAATCTAACCATAAACTTCGGAAAATCAGTTTTCTTTCGTAACCAACTTAAATATCTAGGTTACGTCATTGACTCTAAAGGTCTTCATGTGGATTCTGATAAAGTCGATACCATTTTAAATTACCCTACACCTACAAATAAAAAAGAGGTAAAGAGATTTCTTGGAATCGCGTCCTGGTATCGTAAGTTTGTACCTAAATTTAGCTCAATAGCTGGCCCTTTAAACAGACTTACTTCAACTAGTAAGAAATCTAATCCCTTCCATTGGTCTACAGAAGCAGATGAATCTTTCACGAAACTAAAAGAACTCCTTGTCTCTGCTCCGATTCTTTCATGTCCTAACTTTGACCTATCGTTTGAAGTCCATACCGACGCGAGTGATTATGGTGTTGGGGGTTTATTAACTCAGACTATAGATGGAGTCGAGCATCCTATAGCCTACACAAGTAGAACCTTGACTAGTTCAGAGAAGAATTACAGCATCACTGAAAGAGAGGCTCTCGCTGTATTAGTAGCTTTAGAACACTGGAGATGCTACCTTGATAATGGGAAAAAGTTTATTGTATATACAGACCATTCGGCTCTCAAGTGGTTTATTAACCTAAACAATCCTACTGGTCGTCTAGCTCGTTGGGGTGTACGTCTCTCGGCATTCAATTTTGAAATTAAACACCGTCGTGGCGTGGATAATATCATTCCTGATGCACTGTCTCGTGCATGCCAAGTTTCTGCTATAGTCACTAATCCTAACATTGCAGCTTCTAGTGATCAGTGGTACTTAAATATATATAACGGTTGCCAGAGTTCTCCTACATCTTTTCCTAACTATTTAGTAAAAAATAATCGCTTATTCCGATACACGCAAACCAAACATCCCCTAAATAAAGAGTTTGAGTGGAAGGAGGTGATCCCTGCAGAGTCTAGAACGGAGGTCATCTTAAAAAACCACTCTGAACCAACCGCTGGTCATTTTGGTATATTTAAAACATACAAGCGGGTAAGTCTCAGGTATTATTGGCCTGGAATGCATGCTGATGTCGTGAAAGCGGTTACGTCATGTGATGTCTGTATTGCACATAAGCATCAAACTCATGCTCCTTTAGGTGAAATGGGTAGACCTAAGCAATGTTCTAGACCTTTTCAAGTTATTAGCATAGATCTAGTAGGACCACTACCGACTACTAGAAAACAAAACTCCTACATCCTAGTCGTGACTTGTTGCTTTAGTAAGTACTGCTTACTATTTCCAATAAAGCGCGCGACAGCCGAAATTGTTACTAAGATCCTAGAGGAACAAGTATTTCTAATACATGGTATACCTTCTACAGTGATACTTGATAATGGTAAACAATTCATAAGTGTTACGCTAAAACAAATGTTTGACAAATATAAGGTACCTAAAATACATTTTACTCCTAAATATTCACCACATGTTAATACAGTCGAGCGTTATAACAAAACAATAATGACCGCTATCTCAACTTTTATCACTACCGATCAACGCGTTTGGGATCAGCTGGTACCTAAAATACAATTCGCCGTGAATAGTTCTGTTAATGAGGTAACCGGTTTTACTCCGTCGTTTCTAGTGTACGGGCGTGAACTAATTGCTTGTGGATCGCACTACGTTGATACGGAAAACGATGAAGATATTGTTTTTCAACCTCGTGATTCCTACGCTGAGAATTTAGGTGTGTTGTCTAGTATATTTAATAAGGTTCAAGCACTATTACTACAGGCTCATAGTAGGAATTGTCAACATTATAATTTACGCAGAAGACCTGCCGAATTTAATATTGGTGACATTGTTTGGAGAAGGACTTTTTATCAGAGTGATAAGGATAAATATTTTAATAAAAAATTAGCGGCAAAGTTCATAAAATGTAAAGTTATTGGTAAAAAGTCCCCACTTGTTTACGATCTTGCTGATATGTCTGGAAAACCGCTAGGGTCTTGGCATATCAAAGATATCAAACTTAACAACTATAAAGTCTAAACTCATTACATAGCTTATCATAGTACCTAACTTAGCCTTAATTACACTAAAACCTACTACTTAAACTCTAATGTGTTAAATAAATAATACTATTTTAATACATTTAAACTTGCTAATTGAGTATAATTATTTAATAATTTAGTTATTACTCTGCTGCTATGGTCTCAAGTCTGTATTAGTAGACTGGATGATTTTATGAAAGGTGACTATTAGCGTGAGGTATGAAAGTGAAGTCTGCACGTTTTAGTCAGTTTAGTTTAGTAGTGCAAGTCGGATTTTGCAACTAGTACGCAAAATCCTTCACTTTCTGGCGGGGTACTGTAACGTTGCGCTTTGCAAGTTACAATTTAAAAGAGTTTAGTCTAAGAAGCCTAATAATAACAAACCTATCTACACTTAAAACTATACTATAATTACACAAAACTTTCAAAAAATAACCTAGTATAATATTTATAAGTAAACCTAACACTTAAATACATCATTATAATTAAATAATATTGTACGGAACTTCCGACCGTTTATTTACTTAAAGGGTCTTCGTTCTATGCGCCGCGCATCTCTAAAACGATCATTAGCGAGCGTCGCCGAGAAGTGTCGATTCGGTTGGGCCTGGTAAGGACGATGATTAGTCAAACTGAGAGCGCTTGAAGTGACGGCTGTGTCGCTTGCTCCGAACCTACTTACTTAAATAATTTTGATAACATCGCTAAATCCCGCTGGGGTAAGTTTCCATGTATTTTATTAGAAGTGCTAACTGTAAGGTGCGCCTAGAATTTCTTAAAACTAGTTTTCTGCTGTATTTCTTCCTACCTTCCTATCTGGGACACTGTGACCTTTTAACCTACGAAACGTGGTTCCGACAGCTTGCTTACGCTTCCATTTCTGTCTGGATTTCCAGGATTATAGTCTACCTTTCAACCCTTTCGCCACGTCGTCGTGGTTCCGGCATCAAGGAGGACGCTTGGAGAAGATCCTCTGCTGCGGAATGACTTACGCCTACCCTACGCTGAATAATTAACGAACACAGAACCTGGAACTGGAGCCGTTAGTTGCGGGCAAAGTCTGTGACGGGACCATCATCACCTTGGAGACGGTTCAGGCCAGTGTTCCCTACCCATTACTACCCTCTGCAATCAAGTTGAGACGGCCACGGAATTTTAGGCAATAAATAATAAGTGTACTGGATCATCGAGCTCTTATTATTTACAAACCCCTACATACCTACCTGCTGACAACCCTCTAAAGGGCAAGTGTTCCAAAACGTAATTACGTTGAAAGGTAATAAAGTAATAACTATACCTACTAGGTTCATAGCAATTTACGCTTTATTACACGAACATTATTCTGACTTTGTGAATGCGGAATAGTATTTAAATGTTCTAGTTATATTAAAATAATGTTTTTGTGGTAAATATCTACATATACAAACGTCTACAATGACATAACCTCACGTTTTTATTTCTCAAACGGGTAAGCAGTGTGATATCAGTCACTTGTTACAATGTCATTGACACTATGCAGGGAGATCGACGCATAACCTGTTACCATAGGTTCAGTACATAATTTTAGACCCATACAGAAATTATTCATCGGTTGTAAAAAAAAAAACCCCTTTTCTATGAAACGGTGAATTTGTTTATAACCGACCGCGACGTAACTTTCTACGCTACGGTTCTAGAATCATTAGATGAATACATGGTTGTGCCAGGACTAGTTAGGTGCATTGTTGGGTCTTAATTGTGACTCTGTCACTTTCTGGTAAAATTACATTCATCATCGTCATCATCATATCAGCCGAAAGACGTCAACTGTTGGACATAAGCCTTCCCTAAAAGGGGGATTTTCCATAATCGCCACGCTTGGCAGGCGGGTTGGCGGTCGCAGTATGGTGGTCAAATGCATAGAGAACGCTGCTGCCCATTCTCTGGTAAGTCCCTTAGTCGCCTTCTACGACACCCATGGGAAGAAAGGGGATGGTGCTATTCTTTTACGTCCGGCACCACACGGAACCAATAATTATTAAGTAATTTACTTGCCGAGTACGTTGGGATGTCTACGTCATCACCATTCTATGAAGCATTCGTCACAATACAATACACTGCTATTATATGAATCTTATGTAACTGCCCCGTTGGTATTGTCATCGCAAGCGTGACTGTGGAGTGTGGGGTCCTGGGTTCGATTCCCAGGTCGGGTAAAGTGTTATTGGATTTTTCTATCAAGATTTTCTTGGTAACAGCCCAGAGTTTAGAAGTTGGCGTTGTGATACCCCCGTGTCTCTGAAAGCAGTTAAGCTGTGTCGGATTGCCGTTGCATCGAACTATACGAGTGAGGGAAGAGAAGCACGTGTGTCTGCGCACACACTTGCGTATTAATATATCTCCCGCGCCAAAGGCTAATCTCCGATGAGATCGAAATACGGTCTGGAGGACTGTATGACTCTTGAAGTGGCTGCAGAACGGTTACTCGCTACCAATTAATAGAAGATACAGTAATGTCAAAAATCCTATATTTTACTCTTTCATGGATAGAGATTAGTTTAGAAAGAAAGCAAGCAAACTGTCTAAACCAAACCACATATTTATACTTTTATACGAACGCAATTGGCGTTCTTATTAGCAAAAAGAGCTATTGCTACAGAAGATCCGACGTTTGAAAAAAAAATTACAGATTCTTTGTCGTCTATTCGTTATTTTTCGAAATGGCAAACTGGTCCCTTGAAAAGCAATTAAAATTCTAGAGGCAATTTTACCTGGGCGCCTTTAGAGGATGGATAATAGGTACTCGTTTACTAGGCTACAAAAACTATGCTTCAATATTAACGAACCTGTAAGGCAATGCACAGACTGAGTAATTTGGTTTCCCCAGTTTTGGTGACAAACAACCCGCAACTACTTTATGATGTTTTTCATATAATTTTAATAAACTGCGCACCAACGTGTGTTCATTGAAATTAGGTATACGTTACGTAGGTTTCTGTGACTGGCAACTTTTTTTAAAGTTGACAGTTGCGTCAACGGTGGAGTTTCTTGCCCATTCTTCTCCATACGAAACTACATTTTGGAAGGGGCGACTAGAATCAATTCTATTTTAATGTAAATGTTGACGTTCAAAAGTGCCTTTTAAGTGCCTATTTGAAATAAATGCTTTGACTTTGACTTTGAACTAAAGTTGCTAATCTCTATTCTAAAGCATCTGATGAAAGAGTAAACGATCTAAGCTCTCAATTTTTAAGTGGCACTACATCATAGGTACCTACGTTTTCTGATCCATTTGCTTTCATTTTCGTCTGAGACTTTTAGAACAGACCTTATGTATGCGCTGCAATATCAGCCTATAATGTTACCACTGCTGGGACACAGACCTCTTTTTAAGAGGGAAGTGGGCTGTTATCTACGCGGGCCTAGTGCGGGTAGGAGATATCATATGTATGCGAAGTTTTTGGTTCTAGGAGATAGCGGTTTCGTCACGATGTTTTCCGTCACCGTTTTGACAGCAGCGACGACGAAATTATTTACACAAAAAGCGCTTGTCTGGGGTCGAACCCACGACCTACAACTCGTAAGTCGGGGCAGTTACTACTGGGCCCCCACTGTTCCCGCTCATGGGCTGCGCCTTCGCATATTTAATTATAACTCAGTTAAAGAAATCGGGGAAATCATCCAGCTCATATCATTGCAAAGCAAAGTAATCTTCTAACAAAAACGCGTCAACTTTGCATAAAATTTTTCATGGTTGCAGAAAAACTCCCTTTTCCTCCAATCCCTCCACCAGGTACAAAAGATGGATATGTAATTAATGATTTTGTTTACATACCTGCCACTCGACCCTTTTGGGGGACAAGTTAAGCTCCCAAGCCCTCACATTGGCCTACATTAGTCTTATGGAGCGTTGGCACTGATAAATGAGATACAAAAAAGTAGGAAAAGGGGTCTGTTGTGATACGTTCTTTTTTGTATAACTGAATACTGGATATTGTTATGCAAAATATTACTGTATTGAAGAGAAAGGAGTTGTATCAGACTGATGGTAGAGACAGAATGAGGGCAGAATTTGTATTTCGTCAATAGTGGAGTATAATTCTAAGAAATAAATAACTTATTCTAAGATTCTTAACAAACATTCTGTCAGCAAAATTGTTTGTAATTTCCAGAGATGGTTTTATTATTTAATAAAAAAAACAACTATCTTAAGTTTTAAAAAAGTGATCATTAAAAACAATTCCGCGGATTTCTCAATAAATATAACAAAGATACAAGAAAACTTAGCACTAAGCAACAACTGTAACAATAAATAGGCTTTGTTTTTGACGTTACACAAGTTCTGGATATTGGTAAAAAAAAATATTCAAAATCAAAATCAAAAGTCATTTATTCAAACTAGGCTGAGAGTCAGCTCTTTTTGAACGTCAAAATAAAATTACATAAGACAGTCCCCCCAAAAACGCCCGCCCTTCACCACTTCCTAGTGCTTTAGCTGGGAAGAAGAAGTAGCGGAACAAACTCCCCTCACATTTACAATCCTCACTATTTATTTAATACATAGGCCTCTTTTCTTGTAATTTTCTTACTCATTCGTATTTAAGGCTAAAGCTAACAGGCAACTTTGCCATTCAACATGATAAAACCGCGTCTTTCGGGCAATTTTCCCGTCAACAGCGATGCTGAAGAATTTTTGATGCTCCACGAATCCTTTCCCTCTTATTTATAATATCATTTTATATTTTTACTTAACTCGGGACCATAGGGTCCCAATCCTTTGGAAGGAGTACGAGAGGCTGAAGCTGACCCACAGAGGTCCTATAAAATATTTTCATGAAATGCAGCACCAATCGACGATTATCCTTGCGTGCACTGTCTATGGACAACTTTCGGTTGACATCAGATTATTGTAGGATATGGAAAAATCAAAATTATATTGGGCTCTAGGTTTGTGTGGCAAAAGTGGCCGGGTTACCAAGAACTAAGGACGGACTATGGCCCCTCCTTATATTTTTTTATAGGTACACGGATAAAATGGTAGGGGATGACTACTCCAAGGCTATCAGATAGAATAGAATTTATTTGCAAATATGGGTAATACATAAGTGGTAGTAGGTATCAAAATAAAGAGTTCTGCCATATTTCACCATTCGGCATGCAAAAATTTTCATTTTAAAAAATTGTTAAAATTTCACTTCTCATTAAAACATTAACTTAATTATTACAACCCTAGAAGATGGAACATCCCGGAAGATAGTCTACATCTCTACTACTACTAGAACTAATTGAAAAACTTCCTTCCTCCCTTTCTGTGTTTATGTGAATATTGTGTGCCTTAATCCTAGGTAAAATATATTTATTTTCTTTCTTTCGTTCTTCCGATGACGTTTGCTCTTGTAAATCTCCACTTAAGCCGGCCAATAAAGGCATGAAACAGGTGGGAGCTCTGCACCTCGTCAGTGTTCACTCCAGCCGCCATTTCACTGTACCTATTGTAAATAAACAAAATAAATATTTTTCGATTATAAGAATAAAAAAAAATGCGTATGCAAATAGGCATAACTCTATAAAAATATACCTACATTAAAAATACATCATCATCACAAATTATTTCTCTATTGTCACCGCCACGTAAATTATCATAAAACCCTTTATTGGTTTTTGGCGGGATACGGTTGGAACATGTCGCACGAATTTTCATTTTCATGAAATTTAGTGAAATAGCGAATTAAATTGTATAATTTTGGTAGTGAATTATTCAATTTAGTTACATGTGAGTGCACAAGTGTAGTGAAGGTGAAAATAAGTGACTAACGTGGACTTTTCGTGTTCCCCCCAAAAACTCATATTAGGTTGTTGTAAAGTTACTACCGCTTTACAATAACTTTGACTTGACTGGACTTGACTGACTAAAGACGACTATGACTGTTTTGTAACTTCGTGCCCGGTATCGGGCCATTTACTTGATCGTAAAGAAAAATTACTTGACACTGGCTAAATGCACAAACCGTGCGAAGCCATTACCGAGAAAAAAAAAAAAAAAACCCCTTTATTTTGTACAGGAACGTGATCCTAGTTGTGGGAGACGGTATGAGCCTGACTACAGCCACAGCAGCCAGGATCCTCCGAGGTCAAAGACGAGGCCTGTCTGGTGAAGACACAGATTTGGCCTGGGACACCTTCCCTGCAGTCGCTTTGGCTAAGGTAAAGTTTGGTCTATTAATTAATTTTCTTATACCTAAGCTGTCAAACTTTTAATAGAGTCAACACCTCAACATCACAATTACGTGACATACTTACAATCACAATTCGAAGAATTTTGAAGCAAATTCGTAATCCATTGCTTCATTATATTGGAAAAAAATATCTACCTCGCGGTTAGTAGATGTAATATGTTATTGATTTTTTGTTTTATGACATGTTTTCCTTCACCGTCTTGCCGTTGAGAGTAGTGGTGATGAAATGATTTATTCGTGATCCGGGGCCGTATTATCGTTTCGTAGGTACTGCATAAGTGACTTTCCTGTCTTTCCAGATAGCTCTAACGTCACATAAAAATTGACCTGAATCTAAGGATCCGGCTGTTCCTGAAAACCAGCGCTGGGGCTCTGTCTTGCATAGGGCCACAGCATAATGCTGAGTGATAGCCGTTTTGCGTGGATGTGACGCACGTTTCTCTCAACCTTTTCTTATTATTCTTTTGTGTTCCTTTTCTTTTTGCGTCATGTTTACCGCAAATAAACGTTTTTTCTTTCTTTCTTTCCATACCGTGGTGAATAACTTATTTTCAGCGAAAGTTCCTGAAAATATCGCGTGTCATGTTATTTAACCTACTTTTTTATTAAAAAATATAAGCAACAGTATTTAATACAGTATCCAAATTAACAATAATAATGAAAATAAGTCAATATTAATTTTCATCGAGGATTTAAATTCGCGATACATAATTATTAATTTACATAATTAAACGAAATTATTGCGTCCGTAGCTATGATTGAGTCACTTCTGCTACACAGGGTTTAATTTTAGCGGTTTCATAATTGGCTTTATGATACGCTTTTTCCAATTAAAACATAAAGGCTCCCGCAGACAGGCGAGACGCCGCCGCCGCCGCTTTAATAGAAAAGTTTATATGAAAACTTCATGGAATTTAATCACTAGAATCACTGTCGCGTCGCACCGGACTGCGGGAGCCTTAAAGCTACGATTTACTAGAAGAACGATGGCCGCACACATAATGGTTGCAACAAGGGCGGTCATGAAGATGATGGGGCAGCAGTGTTTGACTTTATGGTGTCAGAAAATGGTCTCTAAGAAACCTTTTGCCAATAAATAGCAGACGATATATGGCGATCGCCGTTTTTCTAGGAAACCTTAGCCTTAGGTTGTCTTTCCAGTCCATAGAGTGGAGTAGTGAATAACTGAAAATGAACGTATTAGATGATCAAATTCCAATTAGTTCACGACTGCACTCAGCTCCATTCTTTTGTATACAATAGAGTATATCGTCCGTATGTAGCTTCAGAATTGTATTTTTTTAAACGCTGAATTAATCACACTTATTTTCAAGGGTCAGAAGGCCAAATATTGAAATTCAAGTCGCAATAAATAGGTCATAAATAACCCTTAAACAGGGCACTTAAACTTGCTCACTATATTTGCACTCATTAAAAGTTTAATACGTTCCTGCTGTTAACTTAATCTTCATTATAACAGTCTACTTAATATTACTACGTTACGAGTGGATACATAATATACACAAACGTATAGTTTGCAGACATTTTTGTAATATGTAAGTTATCATCGTGTTATCTTGGTAACTATTAAGAATCATAACAAAATAATAAGCAACTGCATTTAAGAGGTCATTTTCTAAAACATTTATGTTACAACACATTTACGTTAAAAAAATACAACACTATTTTAATTCTGCTGTATAAAAATAATGTTGTATTTTTTTACCGCAAAAAGTATACAATGTACAGTAGTGTCAACTCTTGCCACGCACCTTCTGCGCTTCACCTAAGCCGAGGGCAGAACATTATTATACTCCACGCTCCTTTCTAATGGACAGACAGACTTATCAATCAATTAACTCAGCTTATCGCAGTCCACTGCTGGATATAGGCCTCTCCCAGGCTGCGCCACAAAACGCTGTCCCCCGCTTTCCGCATCCAATCTGTCCCAGCCAATTTCATAAGGTCGTCGGTCCATCTAGCTGGTAGGCGATAGACCGCCTTATAAAGAGCCATCATTATTACGGAATTCCATGAAACGTGTCGTATCGAATGAGTATCCTGTTGCTAAGCAATTTTTTTTTTCATCTCTTGCTCGGAAATATTTCCATTTTCATTACATGTAATAATAGAAATTCCTGGAAAAAAGTAAGCTTTTAAATAAATTGTGTTACGATTTTCAGAATATTTATTGTTCACAAGCATTTTTTGAGAATTATCTACTATTTTGAAACTTGACCACATTTTTTTTATCAACAGCTAGTTTTTAGTCAAACCTCAAATCATTACTAATTGTAATCAATAGGACTTTGTAACATATTTTTTTTTAGAAAATGACCTCTTAAATAAAGTTGCTTATTATTTTGTTGTGATTCTTAATAGTTACCAAGATAACACGATGATAACTTACATAATACAAACATGACTGCAAACTAATTAAGTTCTTCCTGTTTGCTTAACTTAGAGGTTGTTTTTAAACAACATGTATCCACACACAACGTAGTGCTATTAAGTACACTGTTATAATGAAGATTAAGTCAACAGCAGAAACGTATTAAATTTTTAATGAGTGCAAATATAGTGAGCAAGTTTAAGTGCCCTGTTTAAGGGTTGTTTATAGTTTCCGTACTTACCGGGTTAATGTTTTGATGTATTATGAAAGCCGCATGACCGTATTTCATGAAACCAGAAAGACAATTCCCGTTATTTTAATAATATACACATTCTACATAATCTCAGTCTCAATCTGTCAGAACGACCTATTATTTAGGACCTTTTTATTGCGACTGGAATTTTGACTTCTTTTAAAGACATACTTTTTGCCTTCAGATCCTAGGAAATAAGTGTGATTGATTAAGCGTTTAAAAAAATTCAATTCTGAAGCTACATACGGACGTTATACTATATTTGATACAATATTGTATACAAAATTAAAAGAAAATTCATCATTTCGAGTCACTGGGTAAAATTCAGCCTTTTCTTGGCTCCACGTTGCTATTGTAAAGCGATTATGCTAAAAGTATTGAGGTCAATCTTCTAGTCACATCAGCGCAGTAAAATAATGGGTTTCAAACTAAAATTAAACGTTCCGTGCAAAGTGACGGTCAAAACACAACCATTCTTTGAAACTGGCAATCCTAAGGTAGACCTTTGGATTGCCAGTTCGAAAATTGACTGGAAAAATTAGCAGAATATGGTGATAAAGGCACGTGAAAAGAAAAAAAAATACAAATGAACTGTGAACTTATGCTGGATAGTAGACTATCCAGCATAAGTTCACAGTTCATTTGTATATCAGAAATTTCTGCAAACACTTATTTGAATATCTACAACACCAAGATCACAAATTGGTTTAATATTTTCGTACCACCAAAATTAGAATTGATCAAATTCATTGAAAGATACAATTGAAGCAACGTATAAAATCTACATGCATAATACATATCATCAGCGATAACATGCTAAACAGTGAATATAGGGCGCCATTTTTTTTATCTTTTCACGTGCCTTTATCACCATATTCTGCTAATTTTTCCAGTCAATTTTCAGAGAGCATTTTTTTGTATTCTCCTTTCACGTTCCATTTTTCCTTTATAGAGAACACTCCGGCGGCTTTTGATGCTAATCAGGTTTAATTTCAAACTGAATAGCATCCACTTTTATAGCATTTTTTTCTGTTCTGGCGGAATCTCACTAACATAGCATTATGATCCTGGCCTTATCCATTTTTTTTCTTGGCGCAGTAATTGTCTTCTTCCTTTTTTTCTTTTCTTCTTCTTCTTCTAATACGGGAAGACTTTTTTAACACTTTCTCAATTTTTACAGGACGTTCTTCTATCCATGAATATGAACTACTTTCACTACGGGACCAACACTGCAATCCCGAAAAAAAAACTGCTGTTTTATACAAAAGTTCAATACCTGCTTGACCAAAATGCAGTTTTTTTAGAATACTTATTTTGGTAGAACGCTCTGTAAAAATTTGGAAATAGATAATTAAACGATTTCTCGTGCTTACATTATCTATCTAATAACCGTCATCTCAAGCTTACTATTTATATTATTTTTCAGTGAATCCGTCCATCATTACCTTTGTCTTCCCCTACTTTTTATCTACCTTTTCATACCTGCCTAGACTAGAGAATTTCGTTTCTTCAAAATGTATGTTGTACTCACTGACATTATGAATCAATATTGCGGCAGTGTAGGGATTACGGCATTATCGACACAAACTCGCACGCTGTTGCGGTCTTTGGGGCAGACCATAAGCGTTGAATGTTTACGAGATTCCCTATATTATGTAGTTAGTTACAGTGTAAATAGTTGCAGCTTCCTACTTCACTCAACACACTAACCTACTTTCTTTTGTTTACTTATAACTCGCGCTGCGAAACAATCATCTGATGAGAATTGTCTTCTTATATTTTCACACAAACAGTTATGCCCATATGGCTTCGGGCATGAGAGTGTCCCATTGTTTTTCATGTGTGTCGTAAGCGCCGATTAAAGGATTATTCTGGGGCTGCAGCTACCTGTGAGCAAATAACATTCTATTGTGATCACCATCCCATCGGTGCGTGGTGTTATAACAATTTTGGATTGCAATGTTTCGGAGAGTCCTATCTTCAAATGACGCAGTGTGCTTTTTAGCACTTAGAAATGGTCGTTCAAGATTGTTATATTTTCTTGGCGGTAGTTATAGTGACGACACATTCAAACAGCTACTACCATATCGTTTTATTATAGGTTTTGAAACTGATTTTTTGTGGAATTGCTTAAGATTTTAATCAAATGATGTTCTAATTTCGCCAATTTCGACTGGTACGATGCAAATAGACAAGGCATATTATACGAGTACTGGACTTAGATGGGGCACGTACATGACATTTGTCAATACATAACTATAATATCTACACACCGGCCACGACCTGTTCTCGCTTCAGTAAGCATTGTGCCATTGATTAAAATGCAATGGACGACAAAGGATAAGCGTCCGTGACTTGTCCCTCTCCGTTATCCACGTGTCTATGAGCATCAGGCCTTACATTTCTAATAGAATTTTAGTTTCTTGTTTCTAAATATTATCATTTTTTTACCAGACTTACAACATAGATGCCCAAACTGGAGAGTCTTCAGCCTGTGCAACTGCTCTTCTCTGTGGTGTGAAGGCACGGTATGAAACCCTTGGCTTGGACGCTGGCGGCAGGTTCAACAGTTGTGCTTCTACTATCAACTCCAAAGTCACGTCATTAGTCGACTGGGCACATGAAGCCGGTAAGCATTCTATCTAAGTTTTTAATGCAATCATTTTGTTCGCTCTTAAACAATATTCGCATATGGAGGGAAAAGGTTATTTGTACTGTGATGGATAATTAAGCTTACGTATCATACCAGAGTATCCTAGAGATAGCAGTTACTTAATAAAAATTGAAGTCTTAGTTATTATTTCGATACCTTTTCTAATTGAAAGACATGGTTAATTTTATATCCACGCTAAAATTATTTTTTACAAACAAATTCTGAATCCAAATACATTCAACGCAACCGGATGACCTGCATTCATAAATAAATTATAACCATCATGCTTGATGACGGAATTTCAAAAAGAAGTACCCAAAATTTACAGTTTTCTTTACCAATGTTACAGGCACCCTACTAAATTGCTATATAAAGACAACCTTTTGGAATCGGCCGTTGGATGTCAACAGGGTGACCCTCTTGGGCCAGTCATTTTTAGTTTGGCAATAAATCCAATTATTCGACAGCTAAATTCTAAATTCAACGTATGGTATTTGGATGACGGAACCCTAGGAGGTGATGTAGCCACAGTCTTAAAAGATTTATCTTTTTTAAAAGAAAAATTCAATTCCATTGGCCTAGACCTTAACCATTCAAAATGTGAAATTTATCTTCCCCATACTACTGACAGACAGACCACCATAGCAAAATTCTGTACAATAGCACCAGACATCAAAATTACGGAAAGAAACTCTCTTCACCTCTTAGGGTCCCCAATTTTCGACGAATCCTTTCCAACGTTTATTGAGGAGAAAATTAAAAATTTCCATGATGTCTCGGAACGACTTTTCAAAATTAATATTCATTCGGCCTTCACGCTCATTCGATACTGTTGCTTTGGACCAAAATTTACATATAGCCTTCGCTCCTCCCATCTTTGGAAGCATCCACAACTTTTAGAAAAAGTAGACCAAATTATTAGAAATACACTAACTTCAATCCTAAATGTGGCCCTGGACGACCGAGCGTGGCAGCAAGCCACACTTCCCATTCGCCTGGGTGGTCTCGGCGTCCGCAAAATTTCAAGTATAAGTTTACCGGCCTTCCTCTCCTCGGTCCACAGTACAGATAAATTAACCAGGAATATTTTATCTTCTTCACTGGTTGATTTTGAAGTACCGTGTTTGACCGATGCTTTGAACGCTTGGAAAATGGCTTGTCCCAATACGGTTTTACCTGACAACCCATCCTCCCAGAGCCGGTGGGACGTGCCGCTCTGCAGTATTATACGGAATACCCTGGTAAATACGTCACCTAATACTGTTGAGCGTGCCCGTCTGCTGGCTGTGGGAGAATGGGAGTCAGGCTTGTGGCTTCAGGCGCTCCCGTCATCCACCATAGGCACTATGATGGATGACTCATCGTTTCGGCTCGCTACGTGTCTCCGCTTGGGCGTGTTGCTCCGCATCGGTGTCACTGCGGTGAAGCTGTCGACAGTCTCGGGCACCATGGCCTGTCCTGCTGCAGGAGCGCAGGTCGCATAGCACGCCACGCCAGCATCAACGATATTATTCGTCGAGCCCTTGTCACCGCCGGCGTACCAGCGGTATTAGAACCAAACGGCTTGGTACGTGACGATGGGAAGAGACCAGACGGCATGACGTTATTGCCTTGGAAGGTGGGAAGACCTCTGGTGTGGGACGCAACATGTGTCGACACCCTTGCGCCATCCCATGTTCCTAGCACGGCGGGCTGTGCTGGCGCCGCTGCTGCTGTTGCTGAGACCCTCAAGCGGCGTAAATACTGTAACCTTATGGGTAACTACAGTTTTGAGCCGTTTGGGGTCGAAACGCTCGGGTCATGGGGCCCGAGTGCACGTCTCCTTTTTAAGGAAATTTCTCGCCGGCTGATCGACACTTCACGTGACCAGAGGGCTGGGTCGTTCTTTGGCCAAAGAATTAGCATTGCCATTCAACGTGGCAATGCTGCCAGTCTTCTGGGCACGTTTCCTGATGACAGCGATGCGGAGGAATACTTCGACGCCTAAGTGTCCTTTTGTTTTTATTTTGTATATCGTTGTTTTAATTATTAAAAAAGATGTACTTAATATTACATGAATTCGAAAAATAGTGTTCGATGAACAGTTTTGAGGTTAATGAAAAACATACGTATGCATACCCTGTTGTGCCTTTGACACAATGACGAAAACGAAATCATGCTTGATATAAACTATAAAAGCTTTTCAGTTTCAAATACCATTGAATAATTTAGTGATAGGTTGTGACCTTCAAAAGGGCCAGTCGTCCATTTTAACCCTATATTGTGACAACCAGAACCACTTGTTAACAATGTCAGCAAAGATTCAGTTAAGCCAAGTTCTTAAGCTGGGGTCACGCAGTGGATAACGCTATTACGCTTTTGTAGTATAATCTATACTTTATATACCGGATCGGAGCGAATAAATAACGTCTAATAACGGAAATAATGTTATTAGTTTACTTTACCACCAGGTTCTGCTCGGAACTTCGTCTGTGTGTATTTTATACTTCACAATACTCAAGATCAAAAGTGACCTACATCCTTGAACTGGCCCCAAGCTATCTGTCAAACACAACGATTGGTTAATTGGTTTAGGCATGATAATGTAACAGACATATTGAGTTTCGCATTTATAATATTAGTTTTAGTATAGATCTGCAGCTATAGGTATATCGTGCAAGGCCAGAAGAGAGTATTAGTCGAAACGCTTGAATTTATTTGTGGACGAATCACCAACTCCAGAAGTTCGTATTAGGCAATTCGTATGTTTTGAATTTTAGGCAACCAAGTAATAACATTAGTTCGGTTGTTTCCTATTTTCTATAAAGATAAATACATTTATATCTAACTAGATTCCCCCCGCGGCTTCGCCCGCTTGGAGGTCGGAAATTATACCGCGGGAACGTACTACCGAGATAAAAAGTATTCTATGTGTTAATCTAGGTTATAATCTATCTGTGTGCCAAATTTTATCCAAATCCGTTTAGCCGTTTTAGCATAAAAGAGTAACAAACATCCAACCATCCATCCATACTCACAAACTTCCGCGTTTATAATATTAGTAAGGAAATATATTGCATAAAATCTTATAAAGAAAAAATAACTCTTTTTAAAATACACACCTATGTATTTGGAATAATCAAATTTAGATTTTTATTCCAACACCTAAAAACAGTTCATTGGAACGTTTTCTCAGATATGTCTTCATAATCCAGACACAAAATTCAATGCTGCCGAGTATACGTAGGTACCTATTCCCAATCTGGCATATTTTTCCTCTCTACCAACCTTGTGCCCGTCACTTATGAGTGACGTCACAAAACAATGTTTTATTATACCCGCCATCGCCATAAGGAATTCTGTGTATCTTTTGCCTTCAGACTATCCAATAATAATGATATTTATCCAAGGGAACATAAAAGACGAATAGATATCATTAATTTTATCAACTATGTAACGTTTTCAATAATATTTATGTAATGTATCTCAAGGGTTTGAATCAAATTGCTTTGCACTTATTTGCATATGTAATTTAGTACAAAGAGATAGAAATAATGAGTATAAATGAAGTAATAACGAATATCAAATGTTCATTAAATGGTAAAAGCAATACCATAAATATTTGTGGAAATTCAATGTTCGCACAGGAATTATAACCACGCTAAAGTTGGTTGATTAAAATGCCAAACCACGAAGAATGCACGTTTACGAGTGGCATCGTTTGAATTGAAGGTTGTTTATTAAAATCAGACCGAATATTATTGGCAATTTAATGTAGGTACCTATTCTTCAATGCGGGTAGGGATCGTCTAATTTAAAACTGAACGTCTCTCCACGAAAATGTATATACCAACATTTGAAATGTATATGCACCACGCAGTGGAAGGGCGTGCAAACAGTGGTGGCTCAGTGGTAATGGCCGTGACTTACGAGGTTTGAAAGGTTCGCAGGTTCGAACCCAGACAGGCAATTTACTTTGTGTAAATTATTTCATCACCACTGCTCTCAAAGTATGATCTCTTATTATATATGATCCCTTAGTATTCAAATTCGGTCATGTGCCAACTCTGTTCATGTCTATTCAGTGTACAGTTTACGTACTAAAAGGTCTGGCTTCATATTTGAATGCTGAAAGAAACACCTCTAAACCTTTAAACCTTCAAAGTAAAACGTCATAAGTAATTAAATAATCGCATTGGTAAAACATGGGTTCAATAGTTACATCCAATGCTGGATACTTTTTTTTTTTGGGTGGGAAATCATCAAATAACTTCTCCCGCTCTGGGTGGAGCGGGAGGGCGTGTCAGACTTTTACTGACTAAAACCCACCCGTGTTCCCTCAGTTGCCTGTGTGCCTGGGGCAGCGGTATCTCTTTCGAACAACCCGCACCCCTGGCAGGTGGATACTTATCCCTCAATATTGAAATTCGTCATTTATCTGTTCCAATATTGATTGCGTATGTTCAGTTTACTTCCCAAAAGCTGTCTGCTTCATAATTGAATGTTGAGAGCAACACAAAACCTCAAACATTAAATTTCAAACTCTCAATGTGAACATCCTGAGTACGAAATTGTCGCGTCGGTAAAATATGGTTGCAATAGTTACGTCGAGTGCCATTGTGTGGTCCATTCGCTTCGATGGACTGGCACTCTATGAGCAAGTGTGTGAACGTATGTCGGCCATATTATACCTATCTAGTTATACGACGCGCTATATTGCTATTGTGAAGATAATGTATCAGTTTATTACATTTCTGGAATATTATGATGCTGTCTTGTGATTTTGTGCTAGTTCTTTTTATGAGGAATATTGTCAGGTTTGTTTGAATTCAATAACAGTAGGAAGCTTTATTTTGGAGTTAAAATATACTGCACTGAGCTTAATTTCTTCGGTTTTACATCCTACTTTATTGTTATAAATGTGAAAGTTTCGATGATTTGATGGTTGGTTGAACGGATTTGTATGAAATGGAAATGACATACAGATAGTTTATAACCTGGATTTCCACGTAAGATACAATTTTATCCCGGCAATACGTTCCCATGGGATAATTTTCGACCTTAACGTGGGCGAAGGTGCTGGCGAAAGCTAGTAAACAATATGATCATAATGTAGATAGAAAACATCAATATAAGGTACCAAAATATTTTGTGATTTTCTCCCGACCGGCCCTTGCTCGTTGAAGCGCCAGCCCGCGCCGCAGCTGAGCCAGTAGCTTTAAATTCCTCCTATAATAATAATAATGCCAATTTGATCCAGCCTGTCCCCAATAGTGATAGCTGTCCCCCTATCAGTGACGCCCTGAGCCGAGGTCCGTACCCCACAGGGGGTGCCCTCAGCGTGCAGTCGCTTAGTTTGTAAATTTTAGTTTGTAAGCCCTGGCTGGAGGCGTTAAGATAAGTTTCTTAATGGCAGCCCCAGGAAAGCCCGGTTGAGCAGTCACGGCCTCTCAAGGCCAACTGCGAGATGCCCAACAAAAAAAAAAATGTGATTTTCTTGACCATTTTTTGAGACAACATTGTAAAAACATATTCACTCTGAAACTTAAAATACCATGTTAAAATGCTATTTATTTTACTTACGCAAAGAAGAACGACCGAAAACAAACATTTCATGCCTAAGCTCCGCTTTATTTTCTGACGAAACAATTCACATTTCGTGACGACACACCACATTCTAAGCTTAACTCTTTAGATCATAATCATAAACCTAGAAACGACTGAAAGCTAACTTTATGTTTTATATAAACAGTTTTGCATGCTTACTAAAGTTCATTGTTCAAGGTTCTTTGAATATTCAGTCCCTTACTCTCTACATTTTTGCATTTATTATTTTTGAATGGTGGAGCTTAAATGTGCGTGAAATGTATACTGATGCTTTGTGTTTTACATATAGAAGCAACAAGAATAATGTTCCCAAGATTTTGTAACTTGTACCTAACATGATTTAAAAGAGTATCGTTGGAGTTTCTTGCCCGTTCTTCTCCATAGAGATCTACGTTTTGGAATGGGCAACTAGCTTCAACATACCAACTGACTTTTTGACAATTCAAAACTGCCTGTAAATGGTTTAATTGAAATAAATGCTTTGAGTTTGCACTGCACTAAGTACTACATATTTTGAATTATTACTTACCTGGGGTTAAGGGTGGTAGCTATATAGTTTTTTTATTTGTATAACAGCTTATATAATGTGTCACTGTTAGGGCCACAGGCCTCCTCTCTCTGTGAGGGAGTGGGCCGTAATCCACCACGCAGGCCCAGTGCGGGTTGGTAGATGTCTTCGAATTTCTGGTTCTAGGATATGTCGACCTCCTGCATTTTTTTATTGACCTTGCCTTTATTAACTGTTCCTAATTGAGCAGTGGCCACAATTGATTTGCACTTATTTTTATGTTACCTATAATACGTAAGGTTATCCATTCTGATCATCAATCATCATCATCACATTCATCACTATGGCATTTAAAATTAAATATTTGCTTCAGGAAAACCAAGATTTTTCATTTTAATTGGTAACGAACGGGATTGTGCGTTTGAACGTGATATAATTTCAAAAATTTATAAACTTTTGAATAAAATTTCAAACATTCAACTTACAATAAAAACTAATTGCTTTTACTATCAATTTTTTATTTATTTATAAATCCATTGTCCAGGTAAATCCAGTGGCATTGTCACAACAGCCCGGATAACGCACGCAACTCCAGCGGCGTTATATGCGCATGCGCCGTCCAGATACTGGGAAGACGACAGCAGAGTACCTCCCACAGTCAGGAAAGACTGCAAGGATATAGCCATGCAGCTTGTAGAGAATGAGCCGGGAAGGAGTATAAATGTGAGTATTTCTTAAATCATTTCAAATACCTACTCCAAACTTAAGACCACAAGTCTAAACCATCGAGCTATTTTTTTTTTAAATTTTGAACTTTACGCCAACTACGCTACTAAACTTAATACAAAACTGTCAATTTTGGTAAAGTTGACCGTTTTGTATTATAAACTGTATTTCAATCAGAGTACCGTCCTTATTACAAAAGCTTGCACGATGGTTTAAACCATGTTGGCTCTAATAATACAGGAACTTAAGGTGAATCTAGTCCATATTTTTTCTATAAAAACTTCGGGAGTATTACTCCACACTTTGACAATTTACATCAAAAATTAAACATGATATGGGTTTGTCTCAATATCAATATTGTCGGTCCGGAAACAGATTACTAAAATGAAAGCTATTAAAGAGTTATGAGCCAACAAAGATTAGTTTTTTTCGCTAATTTGACCTAACTTTGGACATGTTTAAGTAATAAAAGAAGTATAAAATCTCCAAAACCCAGTCAATACCGCCAAAGCTCAATTATCGAAAAGTAGAATAAATTTTATTGCTCATTGATTTATGCAGTGGTTTTTTTCATAAAACCCGATCTTCCGAAGGACTTTTCGTATTTTTTACGCGCCTCGTTTACTATAAATGATCCTGCATCTTACTCAATAACGTTGTGCGTGTAGACTATCGTCTAACTGCTCAACACGATACTACCTCTGTCGGACACGATGCCTGGTGAGACAGCGTGCTTTTTAGCCAGGCCCACCAGTGAGTTCGAGCCCGCGACTAGATTCCCCTTAAAGTACAAAGGGCTATATAGATGTTTGAGACATTTCATCATTTCATTTCATTTATTTGCATACCATAATGTGAATTAAGTTGTTACAAATAGGCTTAAAGCTAGGATACAGTTATGGACCCTGTAAGGGCACAGCAACATAAGTATGGATAATTAAAATTAAATAAACTATGTATGAAATGGAAATAAATAAACGAAAGAAAATTATGTCAAATGGAAAACCTTGTTTTATAATTAGACCGTCCGAGTGGTCAAGTTATTTTTTGTTACTTATTAGAAAAAAAAACGCTTAAAAGACGCAATGTCCTTTTGATAGCCTCTCACGTAAGATCTTATCTAAGACTAAAATGTTATGAACTATCAAAAATCTCAAAAGACGCAAAAATTTTGGCCGAGGAAAGTCTGATATTTGCATCAAAATAAGCACATTTACGTATATATCTTTGTACATAATCTACCCGTATAATTTTCGTGCAAAATGCGCACTAATTTTGCAGAGTTCATGTCCTCGAAAATGTTTTCGAAAGAAAATACAACGCAATGTTTTGTTAAATTAAAGCTTAGGGGAACTTGCGATACGTCTCAAAAACAAAAGGAAGAGTTTTCGCTTGAATTTTTAAAAAGTACAAAAGTAAAAATCTCTTATTTTTATTAATAGCTCTCGGGAGATGACTTAAACTGAATCCTGAAATTGTACCAAGGCCCTTTTTGTAAATTAGTAAGTGATGTTAATTAGATACAAGTAGGTACTAAGGTTGGCGTTGGATTATTTATTTTAGCTGTGCTTAATGCTGAAGTTAATGTTCTGTTGCATTTCACTCTTTGCTACAGTATTATAGGCCGCAAAGATAACAGGCCTGAAATGTAAAGAAAGGACCGTTTATAAACATTGTAAGTTATAAGGATAACGGCGAAAATCCTTTGACGGTACCGTGAGATGGATGCAAGAAAATGATAATGGTATTAATTATTTAGAAGTTGTATCTACTGTGTATATTGTACATGTTGGTATCTATGTGTTCAGAAGTTACTTGTTGGAATTCAATAGACGTTGTCAAAATAAAATATCCTTGACTATCGTATATCCTGAATTTTACAGCTTCAAAAGTCGTCAAATGACGAAATATAGAAACATTTTCTCTTCGGAATGCCATAGTAACATAAACCCAATAAACACAAATAAATTCAGAAGAAATATATGTACATTTAGAAATGTTAATATCATTAAACTTGTTGAAATGTAAATGAAATGAGTTTATTGTGAAATTTAATCAAGTTTGTACATTATACACAGAACAGCTTTTCTGGCAAGCTGCTCAAGAATGTGACCGCTTTTGCGTTCTTCGGAACAATCTACCCTGCTTACCTACAACATAGTGGAAAGTAAACCACAGATTTAAGTAGAATCCGCTACATTTTGTTTGGCGTTGGTTTGGAGCTACCCATATATTTTTCCAACGATATAATTAATTAATAATGTACCTACGTGTAATTTTGAAAAAATATTAGCAATTTCAAAAGTATAATTATTTTTTGAGTTTTCCCGTACATACATTTTGCTGGTCTAATTTTGTTTCGGTTCAGGGATTCAATTAAAAATATTTAAAAAAAATCTGGGTTAATTGATAGCAGGTAATAAGTAGCAACAATATTCTGATAACTATAGTATATTTTATATCGAGGGACTAAACGAAGCCATAATATTTCAGAGGTGGTTTGACTCCCGAGCAGGCGAGGGAGTCAATGAAACCGAGGGTATATTAAGTTGGCGTTTAGTCTCGAGGTGCAAACTGTACTTTTCATTTTGAGTGCGAGAAAAATAGTCAATTTAGTACAAAAACATTTAATAAATATTACTTAATAAAATAAAAATCACAATATCTATGATGTCTTTTGCTCTTTGCTCGACGTCAAACTCCAAAGAACATATATACCACAACTGTCACTGGACATTCTTAATAAATTTATTTAAAACCGAACAAATTTACACTCGACCAAAATTCAGAAATTTTCGCGTTCAGTTTTTTCTTCTAAACCAGTCACAGATTAACAATTTAAAACACAAATGGCGCCACCTTGGCAAAAACCATGGAACTAAAACTCTCAACATTTTCGTAATGAAGATGGTCCACACTCCACAGATAATAGTATATTTACTGGCTGTTAGAGTTTGTCTATGTCACATGAAGGAAATTAACAAAACTAATTAGTTTTTACTCCCTAGAGGCTAAAGTGGTCACTTTAGTCCCGCTTCGTAGGGCTATGGCGTACTTTTAGAGCATGAGAAGTGAAAATATTATTTGAATGATAGGTATAAATTTGATATTCAAACTAACGAAAAAAAAAGTTTATAATATTTATTATTTGTTTGGAACAGGTTATAATGGGTGGTGGGAGAAGACATTTCCTGCCTACTGTTACATCAGATCCAGAGCATCCAAACCGTGAAGGGAGAAGACTAGATGGTAGAAATTTAGCAGAAGATTGGGCAAGAGAAAAGAAGAGACGGCGATTGCGAGCTCAATACATTCACACAAGAGAACAACTTGCGAAGTTAGATCCAAGAACAGTGGATTATTTGTTAGGTGAGTTAAAGACAGTACTTATTTATTTTAATTCATAGAAAAGTATTCATTATTATGATCACCATTGGCAGCCTTGCTCGACCGACTGCTAAGTATAAACTTCCTGTCTGTTGTAATATGCTTCCCTGGTCTGTGTGAATATCATTTAGGTCCACGTGGTCTTTTGAAAAGCTTTGATTTTTCTGTATTCAAAATGCAGTGGGCAGTCAAAACTGAAGCTATTTGCATCCGATCATAAAAGCATGATCACCAAAGTGCACTTATTTGAAGGTAGCCATTCATATTTAAATTGTGGCTGGATTCAGTAAAGATATTCGAGCAGATGGACGTCAAATCCCTGAAGCGCTTCTCCATTCACAAACATTTGACCTGAAGATTCAATTTTAAGTACTCTGCAAACGTGTCTGCGTTCACTGTGCATTTCAATAAGTGTGAAAATCGATTCCCAGTAAATTCCAAACGCTCAGTTACACTGTCAACCATTTTGGAAGATATTGCCCAATCGATTTAGTAAATAAACTTAAGCTGTATACAGACGTTTAAGCTTAACTTTGTAGACAAAAAATCTGCTCCTAATACTTCGTAATTTGTCAGCGAGAATTCTGAGCTAGAAGAAAAGAGGCAAGAAGTCTAATGCGATCAAAAGATGGCTACTGATTTACATAATTCATGCCAAGGTCCACGATATTGGGGAAAATATGACCGGAGTGTAATGGCTGGGGTAGCTGATAGCCAAGAAAAAGTCAATCATGCTGGAAAATTCTGTTTATTAGATGTGAATGGAGATATGAATCATGATATTCGATACACTATACATTCAGGGCAAAATGTGAGACTATAAAAAGATCGAAGGGTAGCCGAAGCTCTTTCGATATTGAAAATATTATTTTCGTCGTCCCGAACCAGTGTTAATCACTACCTATAAAGAAAAATATTGGTGGGGACTGGCGTGATTTCGTAGGTTTTATTCAGGTAGGATAATTCAGTTTTGCCTGTATGTTTACACTGAAATAATGATGTACCTATATTTTTGTGCCATTTTACGTAAAGGTTATAATATATTGAAGGTTAGGTACCTCGCGATTATAATAGATACCAAAACTTCAACTTTATTAGGGCATGGAAAATATAACTCGCACATTAAACTTTTACTTCCGGGAAAACTACCTAAAAACTCGTTATTATGTCTTTAAATTATGGCTTAAACCGTCAGTTTAAGAGCCATTACTTTCATGAAACTGCGTTTTTATACAAATTTTCTAAAATGCCTCACCTACCGTCGCATTATTTAAGAAACTGGTCCCTTTTGTGTGCTTTGTTGGGGTGGTTTAAGGGTTAAAGCTTACTCAGCAATTTGAGTGTCCACAAAGCCTGTTTTGGGTGACTCCTGTTTAAAACCCGTATACAATACAAGGAACATAAATTAAAAGATATAAACAGGGTAGTTCTACTACTCGTTTTGATATTTTCTTGGTGAAGTAGGTGCGTTATAACCAGAGATCGGATATTCGGATGCATATTCACCTAAAGTTGAGATGTTGGCTAACATGGAATGCGCTTTTGTATCGAAAAAGTCTTAATTTAGGTAAGTAATTTGTTTATTTTTGGTTTTAGCTAATACAAACCACCCCTCCTCCAGTACATACACATATTTGTATCGGGTTAAACATTAATTTTAAATTAATACACATCTGAATAGTTATGCAATCCAAGAATCCCGGGGTTTTTAATAAATATTACAAATAATTTATATAGCCGCTTCCATACTTTCATAGCTAAAAAATATCTTTAGGTAAATATGCATCCGAATATCCGATCTCTGGTTATAACACATAGGGAAAGCTATTTAAAAAGAACGTGAAAGCAAGAATCGAATACTTCTTATAACAAAGTATTAATAACAGTTCTACTTGGTTACCTATACCTAAGTAGCAACAGGATTAATTAAATTATTAAGCGAACAGCTATTATAACCTTCGATTCCAGGAAAGATCGACTGACGCTTTAAATTTTAATTAAAATTGGACGTGACGATCATGAAGGAATTCTGATTAATATTATTTTGGATAATGTTAACTAAGATACGTATTTAAAAAAATCTTATTTTGTGAAACAGATTCATAATTATATTTCACATAAACATAATTTATTAAAATATGCTTATGTTGTTTACAAGGGCAAAAAAAAAACATTTAAAAAATCGTCCGCATCACTGTCACCGGGGAAAGTGCGCAAAACGCTGACTATTTTAAATTATAAAGCTTTTGTAATAAAATTATGCCTGTAGTATGTTTTTCCACTTATCCCCACTCGAACTATTGCCATCTAAGTAAGTCATTTCTTATCCTTTACTTAGTAAAATTCCTGAAGATTAAAAAAAAATACAAAGCAATCCCGAGTTCAGAACAGCACTTAACTTCCCGGGATACGCAAAGATCAGGAAACGATAAAAGTAATGAATTTCCGGTGAAAAATTAATATAGGAGAGACAACAGGGGTGTGGAAGCCAGCATTTGGTTTAAGAAAAGTTTCACCAAAAACGTTTCCGGTCCCTTTTGCGGAGTTTATGAAATATTTACGTTCACCCAGATTACGTTTACCGAGTTTACATTATGATCAGTGCGGCCCCGTTGTGTAATCCCATTTGAATCCTTTTTAATCTCACCCGCCCGACATAAAGTAGCATTTGCATTTCAAATATGGATTATGCTATTACCAACATCCTTAATTCAAAAATTGTATTGTTAACCACGGTTCTTAGTATTTTAATTTATCTGTCACCTAAGTAAGTGCTCTAGAGGGAGGACAGTACGGTCGTTTATTGATTAAGAGGGTTTTATCAGCTCTGCGATAAATGTTTCTCTGCGGTCTGGTCAATAGGGTATTATACTCATTTTTTAAAGTGTCTTAATTAGATTCTAGAGTGCTAACAAACCACTAAAAAAACACAACATTTTTATTTAATCTATTAGTGCCATAAAAATGCATTTAAATTTTACATTTTCAAATTTCGCGCGTTTTTTGACGAAAACGCTGGGCGCAGTAGACGCCATATTGCTCTGTGGGTATGACGTCAGTTTGCTAAAAACAAATGCGCTGATATTTTGTATGACAATATTATTTATAATTAAAAACATAAATTATTTTTCTACTTATCGTTGGTTTGCTGTTCCTGAATGCAAAATATTATTTAAATTACTCTGGTTACGAAAATAATAAAAGTACAAAGTTACTCAGTTGACATGCTGTATGACGAAATAACATGGCAACTACTATTTCATGGTGTTCAAACACAGATTAAAAAAACTGAAATCTTTAAATTGTATTTTAAAATTTATTTTGTTGTTTCATGAGCTAAAACTAACATTTTCCGACTGCATTTTGCCTAAGCTATCTCAATAATGTATTTTTAGATTTTTTCTCGTATAGAGTAAAATACCGTATTATCGGTTGCTACAAACGCTTGAAGATTTTCTTTTTTACTATTAACCTTTATAGGTATAGGAGCAGTAGTGGCCCAGTGGTACCGGCCGCGATTCACTAATTATAGGTCGTAAGTTCGAACCCAGACAGGCGTTTTAGTTTGTGTAAATTATTTAATCACTACTACTCTCAAAACGGTGAAGGAAAACATCGTCCTAAAAATAACCGGAGAACCTAAAAAATAACCTAAAAATTCGAAGACATGTGTCATTTACGGCCCACTCTTACAGAGAGGAGGCCTGTGTCCCATCAGTGGGAACGTTATAGGCTGATTATGCTTATGCCACATAGGTACCTATACATGTATATTGGCACTTATGAATCGTCAGAGACTAGGTGCACGGTTCGATTTGGTCGATTCCTTAGGAGAAACACAGTGTAGGTCTGTCAAGTACCTGGTACTTGACCAGGTACTTAATAAAAAATATTGCAAAATTTAATAACAGTAGGTAAATAATTTTGGTCACGACTGCATATTATTGTTTCGAGAAATCGGAAAGTTTTAATACTGTCGATCGTGACAGAAACATCCATTCGTCAGCATGAGTGCAGAGTTGTGAATAATACTATACTTTTAACTGGTGTTAAAGAGCTTAATGATGTTACTGCAACGAAATGCGCTTAATAAAAATAAAATGCTGGGCGCTTAAAAAACTACATTTCCCATTTTTTTTATGCAGGTCTGTTCGAATACTCGCATATGGACTTCAACGCGGAGCGAGGGGCGGTAGCGGACGCGGAAGAGGGAGCGAGCGCGACTTCTGCTGTTAAAGCGGATGATCCGTCCTTAGCTGATATGACTCGAGCCGCCTTGTCGATTTTGACAAAGAACGACAAAGGATTTTTTCTCCTTATCGAAGGTAAAATTTGTTTTCTATCTTTTAGCTTTTCACATGATTTCTTTTATTTTAATCATTAATACCTTGTTTTTTTTTATTTCCGATATTTTTAAATATTTCTGATATTTTAATACAGCTTTCATAATTATTATCTTATCAGAACAGTGTTAATAATTTGATTCGTAAAATCTATAGACTTTTGCAGTTTTTTTTTTTCACCATGTTATTTTAATTATGTAAAGGTTAGAATGATTTAACGTTTCAATTCGATATTTTTCAAAATATTCTGCTCTTGTTTTAATTCAATTTCTCATTGTAATGTTCTTGTTTTTATGCATAGGTGGAAGGATAGATCACGCTCATCACTACAACAATCCATATAGAGCTCTTGACGAGACTTTGGAGTTAGAAACCGCACTGTTGGCAGCATTAGAGAGGGTTAATCCCGCTGAAACTTTGATCGTAGTCACCGCCGATCACGGTCATGTAATGACTTTCGGAGGGCAAGCGACGCCGAGAGGACACCCAGTTTTAGGTAACACACTAAACAGAAAATTAAAACACAAATTCTCTTCTATTATCTCAGTCTAGCCAATTTCCTATTTAATACTCAAGTTGAAATGTGGATAATGGAAGCCAAATGTATAGAAGCAAACAACATTTGGCACAGACTACAAAAGTTGCTAATTGAAGTCGTGTGCCAAACGTTTTTCGTTTACATGATGTCCTCTAAACCGCATTGATGGCTATTGGCTCCGCCGTTGAAATTGCAGCTTAGAGTTCTGGAAATTAATTAAAGATTGTTTTAACTTGGAGGTTTTTGCGGCTTTAGAAGTATTTATATAGAGATTTGAGAGTTTTTCATTGTACTTAGTAGAAGTTTGAAGTGTGTTTTGTGTTTAGGTGCGGATACTGTGGTCTCAGACATAGATGGCTTGCGGTATACTACCCTGCTTTATGGGACTGGCCCTGGTCATTCAGAACCTAGGGCGCTGCCGTTGAATACGACGGCCTCTGCTGCTGCTTCTGCAGATGCTGTTCATGCATCTGCTGTTCCTAGGCAGTGGGCTACCCATGGTGGAGAAGATGTGCCAATTTGGGCTCTAGGTAAAAATGTTTTTCATAGCATAATTTCTTTTGCAAGAGTAGTCTTAAGATTTTATTATCATCATCTGTTTGCTCTCCCCAGGTCCAATGGCAACGGTATTGTTTGCGGGTGTAGTGGAGCAGAGCTACATCCCTCATGCGATAGCGTATGCTGCCTGCATCGCCCATCAGTCCCGGAGATGTCAAGTAAAAGTTAATTTTACACAACCACCGGTAAGCACCAAAAAGACAAAGGAAGTTTTCCCTGCTCATGAATATTTCGACTCCAGACCCTATATTTTACCATAAATAACTTTCAGACAAAAGAAAAATTAGGGAAGTGTTCAAGTTTTTATCGCATTGTGTAGAAGTTTCGTGCCTTCACGTCACTATTGTTTCATAAATACCTACACTTCTTCAATAAAAAGTCTTGGAACGCCTAATTCTGTAATAACTTTATCGGCGACGAATAAATTACGTAAATAAAATACCATAGGGAGAATCTGACGGAAATGTTATTATTTATAGCAGGAAAAGCCTGCGAACTGCGTGCCTCCGGAGGTAAGCAGCGTTTCAGCAGCGGAGGAGACGAGAAGCGATGGGTCGAGCGGGCGCCGCATCGTTGTCGCGTCAAGTGTCATGGCGGATGAGCGCGCGCCACGTTCGTCCGCCCCGCTACTCGCTACGCCTATCAGCACACGCAACCTTATCCCAAGGCTCATCGAATACATCACCCGCTTAAGTTTTGTTTGGTTAGTCGTTAAATTATAAATATTTATGTGAAAATGTAAATACTTTTGCAAGATATGAGACAGAATAGTCGGCCACGAAGTTTTGCTGTCTAAATAATAGTTGAGTGTAAAATATCTCTGTGGTGATCAAAAACATTTTGTACAGGATATGATCATTGTAAATACGTAAAAATTATAATGTAAATACAACAGTTAATTGTAAATATAAAATTGATATTTATTTAGTCTCATCATTAAATGGATTTTTAAAAGAAATACTGTGTTTATCTCGTCCATTTTGATAAGCCGATACCTTTTGAAACGACATGGGATTACGCTTGTCTATTGAGCAATAAGATGAACCGCTGGATATAACTCAATCAAGTAAATTGGCTTTTCACCTCACCTAACCCAATAAGAATCGTACCGAAGAATGAAAGAGGTCCGTATTTAACACGTCGCCGTCGGTCGATAGTTTACTCACAATAAATACTTAAGAACGGTTTTATATTAACTCAGCATTACATTACTACTTTATTACTTTGCCTGTGTATGTATAGAAACAAGTCTATCCGACTGCTGCTGGGGAGTTTGTTGCGCCACATCTTCTTCCCAGCTAAAGCACTAGGAAGTGGTGAAGGTTGGGCGTTTTGGGGGACTGTCTTATGTATTTTGACGTTCGAGAAGTGCTGATTCTCAGCCTAAATTTTAATAAATGGCTTTTGATTTTGATTTTGATTTTCAGGCAGTGCATCGACGACAACTTTTCTTTTCGTGAATAAGCTAACTAAACTTGTGTTCATCATCATCATCAATTCAATCACCCACTACTGGGTGCCTCACCATTCTTCTGCCAAAGTTCCTGGTCGTGTGCGTACCTCATCTAGAGGGATAATTTCCAAACACACAAATATACAGAAAGAACTAGACTTATTAGACCTAAATAAGTTTAATGCCAAATCAAAAACTTCTGACTGGCTCATACAGCAGGACTCTATTAAAACAAAGTCTTTGCTATCATACAGTCAGCGTCAAAAATATCGGGACGAACAGACTGTTCAAAATGATCTCAACGTGCATTATAATGGTGAATCGTCACACTTTCACTCGTGTGAACTTCAGTTTGATTAAATTCAAATTTTGGCTGATCACGATACAGGTCTCCTAGTTTAAGAGACAGGGTTATTTTTTTTTGTATGCGTAGACTTTGTAGACCTATTGTATTTCTAGCACTTGGTTTTGAACTATGTCTGTGTGTATTATTTGGATAAATAAACAATTTTATTTATTAATTTCATTTTGACAGTTCAACAACATTCATTGCGTTGTCGAGCAGATTTATTGTGCAATAACATTTTACGAAAATACGAAGCAATAGCTTAGCGGTATCCTTTTAAATTATTCAGATTTTGGTATGATAGTGTGTTACAAAATTAGGGTGCAGGTGTAGATCTCGCATCTTTGTCGATATATCGCAGCCATCTGGTTAAATTAGCCAGCTAATTGGACGCCTATGCGGTTCATTAAACGCTGATCCAATTAATTAGCTGAAGGACAACTAGGCAAGTCATTGAGCGCAGCGTTTAACAAGAGGCCTTTTTTTTGGGTCGGAAGTCATCAAATAACTTTTCCCTCTCTGGGTGGAGCAGGAGGGCGTGTCAGCCTTTTACTGACTAAAACCCACCCGTGTTCCTTCAGTTGCCTGTGTGCCAGGGGCCGCGGTATCTCTTTCGATTAACCCGCATACCTGGTATATTTTTTTTTGGTAACTACTAGCGTCGTAATGGAAAAAACCGAGTTAAATTTGAATCACTTGGCAGAGTCTTGGTCAATCATCTTCAAAGGGCTGACTTTCAATACGCCAAGTTGTTAAACGTTGAATAATTCTAATTCAATTAACTATCGGCCTAGGCATCCAATTGCATGCTGGCGTTTAATGAACGGCCTAGGTGTCCAATTAGCTGGCTGATTTAACCAGTTGGCTACGTCAGATATATATCGTCAACCCAACGCGCTTATGGACGGCCCTGGTGGTATAGTTACCACCAGGGCCGTGGGTAACTCGTGGGTATCTTATTAACCCCAATGGGTTAATAAGATAATTTCATCACTTTAATTCCTAGTTAAGACACACTTTTCAAAATCGAAGGCTGGATATGTGAAATTTTTAGGACACGATGATTACTTAGGTAAGTACTATGATGGCCGTTACTTCGGCGTTGTAAATTTAAGTTTAAGTATTTAGGTATTTTGTTGGCTCGACAACCCAAAATATGTGTTAGCCTTTGACGCGAGAGATTACTACCGTTTTAGTCTGTAATCATTTAATAAACTAGACTCTGAAAACTTAGACATTGTTTTATATGCTCCTACGTTAAAAATCAATGTGCGAAACATGATCCTCATGTGTGTAAGCGGGCTTCAGCCATAAGAGGAAAATGCCATAATTTTATGTGAAGGTAAAATTCTTTCTCTTGGTAAGGTTAAACCACCAACCCTCTCCATTATCAGGTAGGTGAAATATTAAATATTCTCTTATACATCCACCGCGTACTAAATTAAACAAGATTTATCGCGATTTTACTTTCATTTTGAGATTGCGTTGTATGGGTAAAATGTTCAACATACCTACCTACCCATACAAGATGCTCAGAAAAATTAAAATTAAATTTTCTGTACCTACCCGTAATTTAATTATGAAGTAAAACGGAATTACAAGTTTTATATGGCTTATTAACTCATGTACAAAATTATTTTTAGTATATGCGAAACCTGAAAATAGTTGGTGTAGAATAAGTAACCGAATCGATTCCAATAATATTTACAACATGTTATATTTTTTGCCCAAAAAAATTTTGCAAGTGTGATGGAAAATATTATCACCAGTTAATTACAATACAATCGCCATACGGTTAGAATAGAATAGAAGAATATTTACCTTTTTTTTTCATTTATTTGCTTAAATACGATGCTGGACGCGCAGGCGGCGTGTGGTGCCGCGTGGTGTCCATGTTTGTGTACACAACTAGGTAACTTATCAAGCTTATAACTATGTGATTTTTTCATTTATTTACTTAAATACGACGCTGGACGCGCGGGCGGCGTGTGGTGCCGCGTGGTGTCCATGTTTGTGTACACAGCTAGGTAACTTATCAAGCTTATAACTATGTGATTTTTTCATTTATTTACTTAAATACGACGCTGGACGCGCGGGCGGCGTGTGGTGCCGCGTGGTGTCCATGTTTGTGTACACAGCTAGGTAACTTATCAAGCTTATAACTATGTGATTTTTTCATTTATTTACTTAAATACGACGCTGGACGCGCGGGCGGCGTGTGGTGCCGCGTGGTGTCCATGTTTGTGTACACAACTAGGTAACTTATCAAGCTTATAACTATGTGATTTTGCAGGATACAGTTTTGAAAATTTACTTTACATAAAAATACTAGACACGTGTTTCGGGTTTCGCATATACTAAATCTAGAGTTGTATGTATAAGAATTTTCGAAATCGATTCACTATTTTACTGGATATCGTGAAACACATCCTAGAAAATAAATAAAAAAAACACAGACGAATTGAGGACCTCCGTTTAGAAGTCGGTTAAAATTATTCACCTATCTTAGCCATACATAGAACACGACATAGCCCTGAATTACATCTCACACAATAATTGGTTCGGGTTGTCACTAAAAGCGCGAATGCTATTGGTTGTCACAAAGGGCGATAACGCAATTGTAACACCGAAATAGACGTGACAGGTTTTGTGGCGCTTCCAGCGTGACTCGTGTTCGCTTTGTTCCAAGATGAAAGCGCTTACAAGGTGTGTTCAGCAGATTTATATCAAGGTAATAACGTGAAACCACGTTGGACTATCGCATTTATCTTGCGTGGGCCGCAGTTGGTGTAATGAATAATATGTTGCTCGTGTGTGCTGTATTTTGTTGGAAGTTCTGACCGAATTTCCAGTAGTATTCGGCGGTTTATCTTTATTTATTGATTAAATTGGCTGGCGCAGTGAATACTTACCTTTATGTAACCTATGTTAAAAGTTGCTGAAATAATTTCAGGACTTGCGTTTATTTTATGAAATCTTGTATATGTTACCGGCCAAACCCGATTTCAGGCCAAACTAGTTTGTCCTAGGCCAAACTGGTTTCTAGCTTAATTAGCCATTTCGTTAACAGCCTTTGGAAGTAACGCTCGCCGGCCGCTGCCGCGGCGCCGCTCGCTAGGCTCGCTCGGCTCGCGCGCTTTTGGTCACAGTTCTAACCTAACCTAACCTAACCCATTTAATCGGCGTGCCCCGGCTTAATAAACCAGTTTGACCTCGGACAAACTAGTTTGGCCTGAAATCGGGTTTGGCCGGTAACATATACAATATATAAGAAGAAAAAACTCTCGATCGCATAACTCTCTCTCGCTGGACTTTTCGATCATAAATAAAAGCAAAGCTGGCCATGTAAGTATGGGTAGAGAATCGCAGAGTAAGAATGTGAGTACCTTTTGTCATTGACGAGCACTCTTCAATGGCCTGAGTTATTTGGGTCGACACACAACCCAAATAACGACAACAGAGCACGTGTCGTTTCTACAAAAGTCGAAAATGGCAAGCGCAGCTCTTCCCTGTGCCCTGACATTCAAGTTAAATAAAAAAGCTTTTTTGTTCACTTGAAATACATGACGTTTTCACATTTTACGGTTACAGTGCAATAAAAATGTAACAACCACTTTATACGCCGTTCTACTCAAATGTCCATTTTGCAATAAAATGGCAAGATTTGTATGAGAAATTGCCCCACATAAAACTCATTGTGCCTTCCTGTTTGTGATATTTAATTTTCATTTGTAAGAAACATATTTGCTTGGATACATTAATCTTAATCTACATCCCGGGGAAACTCCATAAATCTCAGTCTACCTTTTATACCTCATCATCATCTGGACCTGCCAGGGGTGCGGGTTGTTTGAAAGAGATACCGCGGCCCCTGCCACACAGGCAACTGAGGGAACACGGGTGGGTTTTAGTCAGTAAAAGTCTGACACGCCCTCCCGCTCCACCCAGAGCGGGAGAAGTTATTTGATGATTTCACACCCAAAAAAAAAATCATCATCTGGATAGACTTTTCTCAGCTATGTTAGGTTCTGCTTTCAGTAAAACTGAATGCAGCTGAATATCAGTAGGTATATTACAAGGAGTGTATAGCATTATAATATAGTGTTTATTTCAAAATCCGTCCTGAATAGAGATGCTTCTGAAGTTGTATGAAGGCATCTCATTCAAAAGCCACACAATTGCTGCGGGTGTATTACAGTATCGTAATCCTTTCCCCCAGTGTAGGGTAACCGCTAATGGCGCGTAACGAAGTCAACATAAGAAATAAGATAACGTTACCGTTTTATACCGACAGGGAAAAAGAACTATACCAAATGTATTTCTTACACGTTTCTTGAGTTTTGTAACGCTCGTAACGGCACTGAAAGGAATTGCTTGCCTCTTTATACTACATAACAAAAGTATTTGTACGGATTTTTAGTTCAAGCAACCTTATGTAAGAACCTTTTTCGGGGTTTTGAATACATATTTAATGTGTTTCGTTCTAGACGTCTAAAGTTGGCTGATGTAATGTGTTGACAACAAAACACAACTGTTTATTCGGATCATTGCGTATGTTTTTGTTTGTACAATTTATTTGGCCGACTGTGAAAAGCGAATTAGAAATATTTTTACTTGTCATGAGTCGCGTAATATTTTGTGTATTAAGTCGTTGTCCATATGTAGGATACCGTAAAACGCTCAATTTTTTATAACACAGTTAGATGTGTTCGAAAATTTGAGCGTATTTTTAAATGTTTAAAGAAAATACTTCTTCAAAAATATTTCATAAACTAAAATAAGCAGTATCTTGTTAAAACAATTGTCAAACAGAGCTCAAAAACATTTTTTTTCGTCGCCGCTTTCTCTAAATTTTAAGCGTAAGCTTTCATAGTTTATGTTACGATTATAAAGGTAACTTAATCAAAGAAATACTTTATAATTATTCCACTGTAGCGGTTCATTTATTTCGTAATTTTTCACACTTGCAGCTACAGTTTCTCAAAAAAATATGAACGTCTACACGTGGAAGATCTTTAGATCTACAAAATAATGAAATTATATGAAACAAAAGAGATTCACTTAACGAAACATTATTAAGGTAAAAGGTATTTATAACGTACCTACTCTTCATAAGACGCTTTTAAGTAATTTAGTGCTCCTTTCCTCAAAATAGTACAAAGGCGTACATAACAGGATTTCTTAGTCAGGTATTACTTAGATATGAAGTACATTGGTACTTCCCTTTGTATGTAAAGCAATCTCTACATATTTGACAGCCGAGTTATATTGTAAGTAGGTACTACAGAAAGAAAAGTCGATTGACACGTGTTCACTCCTACTATTACGCAAAACCTTAACATGGAACCTTCTTGGTGACATTCTTCAGAAAGATCTGATGAGTAGTAGGTACTAACAGATGTATGATTTTAGACGAAGCAAGAAATTGCTAAACGCCGCTACGTTCCTTACTTAAACAATCCTTAGTATGTAAGGATTGCAGGTGGCGTTCTGTAATAGTTTCTGCGTACACCATGCGTGGAAGGCGTGAGTTTATGTATGTATGTTAAAATAAAACAAAATCATAGCTGGAGTGAGACTCAATGGCAACCTCGTTGACACGAACCCCCTTATTTATAACCGTTGCTTAAAGTTAAGTAATGATTAGCGTCTGTTTAACCATACATTTACCCCCTTATTCATAAACGATAATTAAAGTTAAGTAATGATTAGCATCTGTTTAACCATACATTTTTGACGTTTCAACATCATTTAACTTTAATCATCGTTTATGAATAAGGGGGTTAATGTTTAAACATCTCATGAAATTAAGCAACGTTTTTATATAAGGGGGTAAAACGTCAAATAGTATTTTAATCCATACATCTTTACTAATATTCTAAAGAGGTAAAGATCTACTGAACTGATTTTGAAAACTCTTTTACCAATAGAAATTAAGACACGTTCGTGTCATAGGCTATATATTAACCCGCGATTTGCAAAGTAAGTCGGAGAAAAAACGGTCGAACGAAAACATTTCTTACGAACGCTGTCTTAACGATGAGAGATACATGATTGAGTTTTAGAGAAAAGTTGTAGAACTTGATAATGCCTACAAAAAAGACAGCGACAGTATAGGTCTAACATTAATATTTAAGTCACAAAAAGTAGTTTTTTAATAATAATATTATAAATGCGAAAGTAACTCTGTCTGTCTGTTACGCTGTCACGCCTAAACGGCTGAACCGACCGTCTTGAAATTTGGCAGAGATATAGCCTGGGATATGGAAAAGGACATAGGCTACATTTTTACGCGATAACCGAGAGCCACGCGGGTGGAACCGCGGGCAAAAGCTAGTATAAAATATAGTGGTTCACAATCGTATTATTTTACTAGACATGCAATATGTAGGTACCTAATCTAATCTCATCTAATCTGTTGTATTGTCCCACTATAGGACAACGGCCTCCGTTTCCATTTTCCACACAATTCTGTCTTTTGCTAGTGGTGGCCAGTTCTTTCAGTAGAAGTCAAGCTCGTCCCGCCATTTTTGTCAAGGCCTGCCGCGATGGCATCGTACGTTTAGTGGAATAAATTATTTTATAATTATAAAGGAAATATAAATTAAATTATAAAAAATATATAGAATAACTATATAATAGAGCTATCTCTATTATATAGTTATTCTATATATTTTTTTTTTATTTTTTTATTTTCTCTATAGAAAATAAATAAAATGGTATCATCGCACAAGAAATGATTATATTTGATCTATTTGATTTTAGAAATAGAAATGAAATTTAAATATATAAATATATATACGTATAGATTAATTATATAGAGTTTTTTTTTTGAGGATGGGAAATCATCAAATAACTTCTCCCGCTCTGGGTGGAGCAGGAGGGCGTGTCAGACTTTTACTGACTAAAACCCACCCGTGTTCCCTCAGCTGCCTGTGTGCCAGGGGCGACGGTATCTCTTTCGAACAACCCGCACCCCTGGCAGGCATCGGCCCTTGCGGACCCCACCAGTTTGGCGCACCAAGACACATGGCACGCCGTGACTACCCCAGGAACCAAGTAATATAAGGGCCCCAGACGAACCCGTGTCTGGAACCCTTGGTCCCCCTGCGACGGGTCAGCGCAGTGGCTCCGCCGCCTAATTATATAGAGTTAAAGAACATAAATAAAATGGTATCATTGCACAAGAAACAATGGACTGTCGTCAACAAATAATAAGTATCATAAATTCACATCAATGAATTATTCACATTGGTCATATCTAGCTTCCATCGCGCATCTATGAAATACTTCCGTAGGCGTTTTCTAAATGTGTCGATCGTTTTAATTGATTGAATAGGTGGTGGCAGGTTATTCCACACTTTGGAAGCCGCATAGCGTAAGCTACCTCTAAAAGCCGCTGTATTATCATATTATGTGACTGCGTCAACAGTTGCTGCAATATCAACTTTATCGCCGTGTGAGTTAAGTTGATTTCAGAACGACAGCCAGAAAAGTCACCAGAACTTACAAGTAACTTTAAATGTGATTTTTTTTAAACATATGTTTACATGTTTAGGAACTAAAATCAAAAGACAGGATACACGAAAAGCTGGGTTAAAATACTATACATTTTCTATTTTCCTTTATTACGCATGTTGGCACAGAAACGTTGCCTTGTATAGGCTTACAACCATAACATGGGGCTTATAAAAATTGTTCTAGTACATGACTCGCCCGGCTCGAAGCCAACGCAAACTGTGTTATCTTGTTTTACATTCTTACACGGAGATAAAAAGATTTTCGTGCAATCTTACGCGTGTACAACGTAATGAAGTATCTCAGGCATAGGGTAATCAAGTTTAGTGATCGTTTCGAAAGGCTGTTGATAAAAATAGGCTCTTTCTATAAGGTTGGTTACGTAAAATGCGACTATGTGATTTTTTTTTATTACTACTTTTATTAGGCACTATATGCGCCCCGCGGTTACACCCGCATAGGTCTCGATCCCGTGGGTATATCGGGATAAAAAGTACTCTATGTCCTAATTAAAGACATGGTCTACCCATGTGCCAAATTTCATCCAAATCCGTTAAGCCGCTTTAGCGTGAAAGCGTAACAAACAAACATACAAAAATCAAATCTTTTCTCTTTATAACATTAGTTTAGAATCGGTGATACCCAATTGTGTTCTAGATGGACCCCAGGGGTCCACGGCAGACTCAACGGGGGTCTACGTTATCGTGAAAAAATGCTATTTTTAGGTCCAAAAACGTTTTTAACGAGTTTTGAGAATATGGTAGAAATGTAGCAGCGGGCGGTCCACCGAAACCAGTAAAATATTGAAACTGTACGAGAAAAAGAAATTTGGGAACCTCTGGTCTAAACCAGAGGTTCCCAAATTTCTTTTTCTCCTCAACCTACTCACTTACCTAAGTAAGTGAGTAGGTAAGGTTCGTATAAAGGATGTTTATAATTACAGTTCAAAGAAGAATAGCAGGACTCCGTGTAATTTGGGTGTCGCATTTAGACTTAGCGTACATTCGTATAAATACTCTCATAAGATGGATCTCGGGCAAATCAAGATTAATCATCTATAAAAAAACGTTAATTAAAGGTTGATGTCATAAAGCATTTTCCTATCTGAAACTTCAATAAATCTGCAGTGTAGGTAGACAAGACTAATAAGTACGATAATCTTTTTTAGGCTCGGTTTATTTTACTGGGTTTCCCGGGTCGGAAAAAGTATTATTGGGTAATACCATCTTAAATTTCTCCTTTTTAGGGTTCTGTACCTGAAAAGGTAAAAAAGGAACCCTTATAAGATCACTCTCTTGTCTGTCTGTCTGTGTGTCATCACCAATTTTTTCAGGAACGGGTGGACCTAGCAAGTTAACATTTATACCAGATACTAAGGTCTATAGTCCCTATTAGGTGTATAAAAATGAAGGTCCTGAGTCAACACGATAAAAAGATATGGGCAAATTTAGATTTCGCGAAAACTTGTAAGACCAAAATTTACCTTAATTATTAACTTTTTTATTTTTCGGAATTTTCCCATTACTTGTGCTACAAGGCCTTAACAAAAATTGACAATTCTAGGTCAACTAGAAGTACCCTATAGGTTTTGGGGTCGAAAACCTATAGGGTAGTTCCCGTTGACCTAGAATCTAAATTTGTCCATATATTTTATATTATGGTGGTATACAGAACCCTCGGCGCACGAGTTCGACTCGCACTTGACCGGTTTTTTTTTGGGTGTCATTTTTCTGGTTACTGTAAGTACATATCAGGCAAGTTCTCAGTTCATTGACCTGCCTGCTAAAATAACATAAGCATTACATACGTTACTAGTATACCTATAATAACTATATGTTTTGCTTTTACTTGGCTAAATAAAAAAGTTTAGGGACTAAATAAATAAACATTAAATAAGCTCGTAAATCATTTTTGATAAACATTCTAAACACAACACATAGGGTACCTACAATAACAATACCATATAACATAAGACACATATACAAATACACATATTATTTACAGGTATAAACATGAATATTCATAGTATTTACACCTTTATATTTATACTAACTTTTGCCTGAGGCTTCGCCTGCGTGAATGTTGGAAATTAATCCAAAGGTATATCCTATCGTAATAAAAAGTAACCTATGTCCTAATCTGTGGTTCTTTCCTCAAAAGACCATATTAGACACGAATCTACATGATCCTCAAATGATCTGACTACGATTATTTCTGTTTATTTTTTGTATATACACATCGACATTGGTGAATTTTATTTAAATGATGACATGAATATTTACTTTGTAAAGTATTATATTGTTTTAATTATTGTGAATGTGATGACTGTGTGGGTGTTTTTATTTTAGTTTGGTTTCTTTTTCTTTTTCGTTTAGTTTTAATCATGGTCTGGCAGTTTGAGTAATTTATGCGGCCTACCCAAATGTCCTTTCTTTGGTATTGTTCGCCGGATCATTGAGCTCATCAATTTCTGATTTGAGCTGCATGATTACTGATAAATGCGTGCACTGATTGGACAGGTCCACTCAATCTGTGTGGTTTTTTCCTCAAAAGACCATTTCAGACACCAATCCACATGGTCTTCACATGATCTGACCAAGATTATGTCTGGACTTTAAAAGAGACTGTGACCTCTGAGTTTGTTTCGGCCTTTCTTCTCAGAGTAGTCAGATAGGAAACGCCGGCCTCATCTAGTTTAAAAAAAAATATGTTTGACGTGTAAAAGTGTTTGTACAAACCTACTTACAGAAATAAAATCATTTATCATTTATCAAGGTCATGGTCTACCTGCCGAATTTCATCAGTCTATAAAAAATTAATTACATATTATTTATTGTAGACAGAGTCCGAGACATTCATACTTTGTGTCGAGATTTCCACCGATGTGGGCCAGTGGAAATGCAGCATTCTAGTTTTGTTAAATTGTATAGTCTGTACTGCAAGTGCGGACCTAAGGTGCGCTTACACGAGCAACTAAAATTGTTCCATCCTGGTCAATTCTCGTCAACTATGACGTCACGACTACATCCAGCAATTTACAGCAATGGCAACATGTAGCAACCTGTTGCCAGAGATACGGCAACACAATACCATGCAATAAGGAGCAAATTAAAAAAAAATTGGGAATACGCCACGCCCCGCCGCCTCCGCCGCCGGCCGGTTCCTCTCGCAAAAAAGAGACGTAACTTAGACATATAAACGAGATAGAAATAAAATTTACTAAAAATTTCCAAACCAATTGGATATTCGGCAACTCATATTGGCGACATTGAGAAATGTAAACTATATGGAGCAATCAGAAGCAGTATTCTCGAAACAATTTCCGCATTTTATTGTTGTTGCTCCAGATTGCTCCACTTAATTGATTCAGATTGATCCATTAGTGTTGATGTCTTACCATTAACATATAGAAAGATGTGAATAAGAAAGATGTTATTGGACGATTTCTTAGTATTTTATTTATTACCTATATATATTATTTCTTACTTATAGCAGTTTAAGTTATATTTAAATGACTTATTAGCTAATAGGCTAGATTGTAATGTGAATATAGAGTATCATCTATTGTGATATTTTATAAAGGGAAAAAAAAATTGTATAGTCTGTAACCAACTGTATCTCAACCTCCTCGAGATACTAATAGCGAATTTGAACCTTATCGCTAATTTGGAATCCTCATTCGAGCATTTCAATCAATTTGAACCTTATCGCGAACTTGGAATCCTCATTCAAGCATTTTAATAAATCATGATGTTCAGTGTTTTTAATCATAATTTTGGTGTCGTTAAGGTTGAAAGTCTAATGAGCATTAATAAGTAATATGGCTACTGAAAAATTAGTAACATGGCTACTGAGCATTACCTAATAAGTAACATGGCTACTGAAAAATCCTAATGTAGTAGTAATGGTACCTAATGGTAGATGACAAAGCAAAAAAATACTTCAAGCCAGTTTGCCAGTATACTATTGTAGTCTTTGAAGCCAGTGTTGACCTATCCACGACGCGAAGCGCACGCGCCGCTCAGCTACTTACTGCTTATTGATTTCCACTTCACTAAACTGTGATCACAATTGACCACGCTATTCTGAAGTTGTGGACTTTTGCTATCGGCTCCTATGCTTAATAACTTATCTGTGGTTTTCAATACTCCGTCTATTTCTTGTGTCTGAAATCTGTGTATTGTGTATTTTTGTTTAATCTTTACAGTGTGTAACGTAAACCCTTTTGCTATCCTTAAGCACTAAAGATAATAGCTGGTATAGAATCCCTATAGTTTCAGCTCAAAATAAAATACTCTAAGAATTGATACCAAATTTTCGGTTTCATATGTTTCATAAATTCAAATCATAACACACGTGTCACCGCACTACGTAGGGCAATAACTTTCCACGTTACTTGCAAATATCACGATAAATCTCTTCTGAGTGGTGTGTTTATTTCAATTTGAAAAGTTCGGTTTCTGGTATTAAAAATTCTCATAACCCGAACATGTAAAGACAGGATTAAAAAACCCTTCCAATATCGTTTGATATCATCCAAAGAAGCCGTGCCCTTGGTATGATATACATACCAAGGGCACGGCTTCTTTGGATGATATCAAACGATATTGGAAGGGTTTTTTAATCCTGTCTTTACGGAAAGGGTATATACCCTTTCCGTTACACGTTGTATACCTTTTATTCAAATTAAATATGTAGACATTATGAATAAGCATAAAAAGTAAAAAAGGGAAGAGCTTACTGGACATCAAAGAATTCGTCCGCATCGCTGTCAGTGGGATAAGTGCCTAAAAAGGTGGCAGCGTTGCTACATTGGATGGCAATGCTGTTTTTTGAGCTAAGAATAGGCCAGCCCTTTGGTCAAGTGAAGAATCGACCAACCGCATGCACATGTTTCGAAATACTCGATGAGCACTCGGACCACGGCCTACCACGGCCTTAGTGTTTCAACCCCAAATGGCTCAAAAAGCTGTACTATGGATTGAAACTTATTGTAAGCTATACTCCATTTGAAATAAGATTAGACATTTAAACAAACCTTTTTTACAGACAGTTCAACCGATTCTGACTTATATACCGTAGGCATAAGAATGGCATTAAAAGCAAAAAAGTAGTTACAATACCAACTGTTTACTGCAGCTGCCATTTGTTATGCCCCTAACGCAATAGAAGTCAAAATCGGTTGATCGGACTGTAAAAAAGGTTTAGTTAAATGTCTAATCTTATTTCAAATGGTGTATTGCTATGCTTTTCAATCCTCGTCTAATTCTTGTTTCTGAAATCTGTGTACTGTGCAGTGGAACTTATTATAAGCTTGCTGCAATACCAACCTGAAGACTTCCATTCCATTGCGAATCGCAACGAATCACACCTTTAAGGAAGTATGAACGGCAAGAAGCTAGGATTCATCTATATTACTCTTAAACTTGACTTCCTATATTCTACTAATATTATAAATGTGAAAGTTTTAATGTTTAGATGTTTCTTAATAACGTTAAACTGGCTGAACGAAAAGCTAGTACCTTATAATACTTGAGTATATCAACAATATAGAATACATAACATTTTCGTTCATACATAGATCAAAGAGTAGCACTTACCTACTGCCTACTCCTGAAACGTTTTTGTACAGTATCGGCGCCGAACTAAAAATTCTATTACGTTCATATATTTTTCAGCATGTTTACCTTACCGGCCGTAAGTCCGTAGTACCAATAAATAGGTCGGACGTGAGCACGTTTCGGGGTTGAACTTTGTTTTATAGGGTTTGGAGTTGAGTATGAATAGCTATAGACCGCTACAATGTAGCATAAGCATGATCAGCCTATAACGTGAGGAAACACAGGCCTATACCCTCTCACAGGAGAGTGTAATGGGCCGTAGCGCACCACGTGGGCCCAGTGCGGGTTGGTAGATATCACATGTTTTCGAAATTTTTGGTTCTAGGACATGCCGATTTCGTCACGATGTTTTCCTTCACCATTTGAAACCACCACCTACTACAACTCGTAAGTCGGGGCCGTTACCACTGGACCAACACTGCACTCGCTCTCGTTTTGGGTTCGAACTTTATTTTATAGACCTATGTCCCAGCAATGGGAACGTTATAGGCTGAGTATGTAATCCAAATACAAAACAAAATTGGAGTACACGAATCATGTTACTCGACTTAACTATGAAACTATGAGATAGAATGGCATACCTACCATCCTACCTCATAGTTTCAGTTGCCCGATTGTATGCTGCAGCTGTTTATAACCAGCACTCCAGCAGTACCATACGTTCATAAATTATTCGATTTGATGCTCTCACGAGTCGCCTGGGTAGCCTATGCAACCAAAAACATCTGATACTAAGAAAGTACATTCCAAAAAACCCACATAATTTTTCATATCATATTTTTATGCCAGTTCGCAAGCAATGTTAGTTATTGCAGTTTGCAGGTTACAAAAATGGCTTAAACGGTATTAGCTTGTCTTATTCGTACTCAGCAGACCACATCTAGACTACGCTTGTACATTACCCACGTGATATTCCTTGTAATCCCTCTTCATTGCCTGTTATAAACTTGGTAAGTTACAATAAACATTTTTAATACTTGCGAGTATCGGTTGGTAGCCGCAGATTACGGTCCTGAGTTCCAGTAAACTGGCTAGTTCCAGGAATAAGTATTAAGTGTAAGTATTCAAGGATTACTTTGTTCTGTCTTGTTAATCTTAGCCTGGCTTTAGTACCGTGCTCGATTTGGTTACTGAATTGCAACTAATTTAACCATTTTGTTTTCTTTGCGAATCGAAGTCAATTTGTTTTGTAGTGTCAATAACTTAATTTGCATTTGGTACACGATTAATTTGCGCATCAATGGGTATCAATCACGTAAATATTTACGATTGCAATTGATAGTTTCGGGGACACTTAACACAGATGGCGGTAGGAGTAAACTTGTAGAAAACGTCACGTAACGAAAAACTTTCTTTTTTTTGGCTTAATACGTTATAATGGGTTTTAGTCAGTAAAAGTCTGACACGCCTTCCTACTCCACCCAGAGCTAGTGAAGTTACTTCATGATTTCCCACCCTCAAAAAAAAAAACACCGCCATGTATCAAACTGTGTAGTGGGCAGACTTCTTTAATCTCATCAAATGTGACAGCAGTATTTTCACGGAGAGATTGCCACCTGACCTCTACAACTCGATTATTGGAAAATCACCATACCTATCAAGTTATGCAGAGGCCACACCGGCATCGGTTTAAAATTTTGAGGCTAGGAATACCACAAGCTACAGCTAGGAATGCATCATTAACGAGGATATCGCTTCGAAAGCGTTTCGTGTTTATACAACGACTTTGAACAGGATTGATTTCGTTTTCCGCTAGCTTGTGTAGTTAATACATTTTTGACTTGATAGAATATTAGTTATTCTAAACCCTCAGGAACTGTAGGTTTCTCAGACTGTGTTAAATAATTATGCAAGGTGACAGGTACATTGACGCCCATCTACCATGGATTCTGTTAATGATTGCGGAACCCCCAGCGTTGAAGTTACTCGTCGGTTATAAAAAAAATGCTGTTTTGTGCAAAAGTGACCTACGTCAAAATGTAATATCATGTACTGATTGAACAAGTTGTGTATCGATGTCCCTGCCACTCTTTATATGCACCATGACATGACACGGTTACAACAACGTTTTGTTTGCATGCAGTTTACCTATAGGTAAGTGATTGTTAAACTTTATTCTGATTTGTTGCTTCTGATTCATTTGTTATTACCAGTGTATATGTTACCGGCCAAACCCAATTTCAGGCCAAACTAGTTTGTCCTAGGCCAAACAGACTTAATCCTACGCGTGATATGTCGCAGCCAACTAGCTTAATTAGCCGTTTCGTTAACAGCCTTTGGAAGTAACGCTCGCCGGCCGCTTCCGCGGCACCGCTCGCTGCGCTCGCTCGGCTCGCGCCCTTTTGGTCACAGTTCTAACCTAACCTAACCCATTTAATCGGGGTGCCCAGTTTGGCCTAGGACAAACTAGTTTGGCCTGAAATCGGGTTTGGCTGGTTACATATACAATTGTTGGTGAACCAAATAAATAAATAAATAATCCCTACTAATATTATAAATGCAAAAGTAACTTTGTCTGTCTGTTACGCTTTACGCCTTAACCGCTGAACTTGTGCGTCATGAAATTTGGCAGAGATATAACCTGGCATATGGAGAAGGACATAGGCTACTGTTTTACGCGATAACTGACATTCGCGCGGGCGGAGCCGCGAGTTAGCGGTCGCTACACAAATACTTATCATCAGATGATCTCTACAGGAATTAAATAAACCTGTAAATATGAACGGACAGTTAAAGCTGAATAAGGTAATTCAGAGGAGTGCCCTTATTCTAGATTAAAAGCCGTTTAGTCGCCAACAACACTCGATTGCGCAATTCTCTCCCTACTCAAATACTCTGTACTTGCTGTTAAATGGCTTACAGCTCGGTCTCAACTTGCGTAGAAGGCACAACACGTTCGGAATTTCCAGCCGAGTTCATGCTACGATCAAACGAATTGCAATCAGCCTGTTTTGAAAGGCTTAGTTCCGGATTTAGAAGCTAATCAATGTAAGCCTACCTCATCGGTAACAGTTATCATGACATTCATTTTCTAGATAACTGGTTTTTGTTCATAGTTTGGCCAACTCAACAGCCAACGTGATATTTTACAGAAGATTCACTAGTGACATAACTATAAATACAAAAATGGTTGAGCTGAATGGTTGTGGCTCGGAAGCCATGTCACACCTCCGCGCTCAGTCCGCTATGCTGTTGTGGTGCCGTATTGGTGTCGCACTTATCTGTGGCAATCAACAAGTGCATAATGCGGAACTTATTTTTTTATGGATGTTGATTTTAAAAATAATCTAAGAGGTCCGAAGGAAAGTCGAAAGCGTCGACATTTTGCTCCGATTGCTACAAATCAAATTACTTAATCATGATATTCCGCTACTGTAATTGCAACATGATGTAGGCTTTTCATCAGAATTAGCTAAGCGGTTCCTTTCGCGGTGCATGTATGCTAAGGTCCTAAGACTGACCGATTCCTTGACCACCCAAAAGTGCCTAAATATATTTAAATTGAAATAAATGTTTGGAGTTTCACACCAGACGCTTTAAAAACACATCCTCATGTTTATTAGGGCCTATGAAATGGTAAAAGCTTCATTTGAATAAAAGGTTATTCCGCTGGTCCTAACATACTTTTCCCATTAAATATATTCCCACAGGGCTATAAGTGACAACGTATATCCCGAACTAATATCCAAACTAATACAGTAGAAAAGATATTCCATATAAAATCTGCAGCAGAAAAACATCATCAATGTTTATCACTATTATAGAGAAAAATTGTTTACTTAGACGTCGTAAGAACGAGGGCAAGTCCATATCGGACGATTTTCGAGCTAGTGACGTCACTAAAATGAGCTTGATCCTCTTTTTGCGGCAAACGGTCTCGGTCTTTTGTAAAAAGGTTGTATCTCTTTATAAAGGTGACAGTTTAGTTGACGAAGATTTACGAGACGTAAGACGGCGTGACCAAGAAAATTGTATAAGTGATTAACTTCTAGCTGGTTCCGACCCACTACATTGATGGACTAACGATGCTGCATTGTGTAAAAATGTTGATAAAACGTTTGTTAGTTTTTGATTTGAATTAAATCAAGCACAACATGAAAAGAAAATTAATCGTACATAAAAATTTATAAAAAAAAGCGCAAAATATTTACACACTACTAATAAATAACATTGAAGTGTCTGCTTGCATTACAAGCAGCCACAGCGGCTTGCATTTGCATTTCATAAAAAGCTGATATTTTGACATTTCAAATAACAGCTTTTTACCAAATGCAAATGGAAGTAAACAGGATGGCAATTAGGTTATCACATTAAATATTACAGCGGTTATTACAAGCTGTTATCAGTCTGTTAAAATAATAAAATGAACAATTTTACTAAAAATGTAAAACTTAATTCTTCAAACAAAATAAAAGCATTCAAAGGACAAAGCCCATTTTGTTAGGAGAATCAAAAACTAACCAAAAAACACTTGATAAAGACACTAGACACGCGCGTGGCAATGGTATTTACAATTCAACACAAACTATAGGGGTCATAGTCAGCCTATAACGTTCCCACTGCTGGGACACAGCCCTCCTTCTCTTTGAGAGGGAGTGGACCGTATTCCACCACGCGGGTCCAGTGCGGGTTGGTAGATGACACATGTCTTCGAATTTTTGGTTGTAGGACATGCCGGTTTCCTCACGATGTTTTTTTTCCTTCACCGTTTTGAGAGCAGTGGTGATGAAATTATTTACACAAAGTAAAGCGTTTCTCAGGGTTTGAACCTATGACCTACAACTCGTAAGTCGCGGCTGTTACCACTGGGCCACTACTGCTTCTCTGTAACTATAGGGTAGTGTTACCAAATAATCACAAAAAATATATTTTAATGTTGTTAAATACTAAAACGGGGGAGGTCCCATGGCCAGAATGTTAATTGTGATTAAGTATTTGAATTATCTATTTAATGTAGAATACGTGGTTTTAATTAATGGTATAACCTAATCGCCATCCTGTATACGTTACTTATACAAGGTGTAACTTAAATAACGCACAACCTCTGAAGTAGTTATTGTACTCATAATTATCAACCATTTTTACTATGGGGCCAAACCTGAAATCGCGAAAAAAAAATCAGCTGTTCCATACACTTGTATTCACATAACTCGTCAAAATGTATGGAACAGCTGATTTTTTTTTCGCGATTTCAGATTTGGTCCCATAGTAAAAGTTGTTGATAATGATGAGTACAATAACCCCTTCAGAGGTTGTGCGTTATTTAAGTTACACCTTGTATATATATTTTTTTAATATTTTGTCTGTGTTTGTTTCGGCTAGTCTCTGAAACGGCTGGATCGATTTTGACAAGACTTTAACTGGCAGATAGCTGATGTTATAAGGATTTTTCGTCCTGATAGCACGTGCCCATGGGATTATTTACGCGCGGGCGACGCCGCGGTCACAGCAAACTAGGTATAAGATCCATCTTGCAAGGACGAAAAATGTAATCAGTCTAAAAATAGAAAAAATAAAACAAAATAACTTGCATAGAAAACTTGAACAAATTCAACTAAGCTAGCTGCAGTTCTATGTTTAAGTTTGAGCGGCATACTCTAGATAGAAGGCAACGAATTTCTAAATTGGTTTTTTGTTCCCGCAAACTGTGACGAAACTTTCCCGACTTTATAGATTAGGTTTTGTACGTTTCGCAGTGTAGGTTAGGACCTAAAGGGGACAAAACTTGAGATGATGATCCAAAACGGTAGGACGGTAGATACTCCATGTGCCTACAACACTTTTGTCAAAATCAATAAAACTAACTGGTAGTATTTTGCGTGATGCTGGAACATACATTCAGACAAACAGACAAAAAATCTAAAAAAATATTTAGGGTATTATAATAGTTCCCACACCTCGCAAAAATAATACTTTAAAAAAAAAACAATGTTCGGTTTCGACTTCGACCCTAAATATAAGGATTTCTCTTTATGTCGTTATTGAAACATCGGACCATTTTCAGACCCAGTTATACATTTAATTAATTTAATGAGTGTTCGATTGAAGAGAAGCTAATAATAACATTGTAAATTTATCGGAAACTGTGCTAGTTTAAATCTAATCAGATTGAATAGGTTGAGTAAATTTTAGGACATTATTATTATTATTCTTTGAAGGACCACTTCAAAGAGTACCTAATAATATTTTCCTAAAATTGTCTCAGATTTCAAGAATAGAATTCTTAGATTTTCAATGTCAACGGTTACCTACTGTGCTGAAAATTCAACAAATTACGGTATTCTTAATTTCCAGTTAATAATTTTGAACGATGTCTATATGATATTAGTACGAAATCCGTGGTACTAACACTTTCAATACTGACTAAATCAAACTTTTTTTGGTAAAGTCAAACCACAGACTCCAGTTAATGCCTAAAAATTATATTCTACAAAAGATACTGGATGGTAAAATTATAAGAAGTTTGCAATAATTTTACTGTACAACTATTTTCTTCTATGGAATTTTGTCCAAGACAAGAAGATTGATTGTTTGATTGTATTGATTGTTACCCCAATCTGTCAAATTTCTTTGATAGATTTTCAACTTTATAACATAAGCCTAAGGTTGATATTTAATTGGGAAAATTTGACAGTTTGGGGTAGCTTGATGTGCTGGCGTCTGTGCCTAGGCAACTTGGCCAATAAAGACGCCACCATGACCCCAAAGCCACTCAAAATAGAGCATTTTATGTTCAATAGTAGAGCTCATTTTAAATACTATCTTACAAAAACATTAAATTGAGCTAAATGTTGTATTTTCAAGGATTTCAATTCCAGTAATCTTTCTTAAGTGTTTTACCCTCGTTTATAAAGATGTTGTAACAACATGACAATCAGTCTTTACATAATACCAAAGTGAAAACAACAAACTAAATTAGGTTATTTTCTCAGCATTCCAGAAAAGCTTGAAATATGTTCTTTCATTGTTCGTCGTGTCGTTCAAACGGAATGGAATTTTCTAACAAAAAACAGCGCTATTCAAGAAATACTGAAGTGTGTGTTTCTAAAACGTACAACGCATTGCTACAAGGAGTTTTTTAAGGAAATGAATAGTTAGGGTTTTGCCCGGGCTTCGTCTGCGTGGATTTTCTGATACAAATTTCGACACTATATTTCACTCATCTAAGATTTGCTTTAATTACCTGTTATTATTTCTATCCCAGCTAAAGCACTAGGAAGTGGTGAAGGGCGGGCGTTTTGGGGGGACTGTCTTATGTAACTTTATTTTGACGTTCAAAAAGAGCTGACTCTCAGCCTAGTTTGAATAAATGACTTTTGATTTTGATTTTTTGATTTATGTTCTGTATTTAGGTTTATTTCTGTAGGTTTCAACATTCCATCAAAAATAACATCAAAAATAACAAACAGTTACAGACAAAGACACTCTCGCATCACCGACAGTGTGTTAGGTTAAGGGGTATCTGTCATTGTTGCCCGAAAATTAAACATTACCTACGTTTTTTTTACTTTTTATCCCTTTTTAACCGACGAAAAAAAAGCAACGGGTTTTCAATTCGACGCGTACATTTTTACGAACTATCTTGAGTTTGAACATGTCCCTGGTTTAACAAAATACTGTATAAATAGTATGGATTCGCAAATACTCAACCATTTTGTTACTTTTATAGAGAATTGGCGGCCTTTGGAAAGCCGAAAGGATCATATGAAGCGGTTTCTCTACGTCGATTTATGGGCACTTCCTTTGGACGGAAAGCTGTCACACGACGCAAGGGCTTATGCAGATAGAAGTATCTATCGGAATATTTATTTAAAAAAAATAATTGCTAAAACACAGCGTCCACATTTCATCGTCTAGACTAAATCTCTCAATTCAAATCGTAATAATATAATCGTACTTTATTTGTTTTTAATTAATTTGACAATTTTATATTATACATTTTATTTTTATATAATTCTGACATTTTTATAATGTTTAGTATATATTTTTTCGGTGTATATTTTAAATGTAGTTACTCAAAAATTTATTTTTATTATTATCTGTTCGATATTTAAAAAAAAAAATTGTTTATGATTGAATGTGTATAGGTACTTAAGTTTTGAAACTATGGACTAATTTTATGTCTCAAATAAAAATAAATAAATATAAATATAATAAATGTGAAAGTTTGTATGTTTACATCTTTGGATATTTAGATGTTTGTTACTCCATCACGCAAAAACAGCTGAACGGATTTGGATGAAATTAGGACACATATAGTTAGGATACTTTCTATCCCGGTAGTACGTTCCTGTGGGATTATTTTTGACCTCAACGCGGGTGAAGCCGCTGGCAAAAGCTAGTGAGAAAATAATACAACATGCAATCATTTTCTCCCAAATGTCCAAGGTTATCTTAAAACCTTGTCTTTGAAAAACAAAATTTGCATGCATACTTACCTTAAGAATAGTTTCAGTGACCAAGAAAGCATCATCAACGTTAAGGAGGATGCGCTTAAGTAACCCGCGAAATTCATCCGCGTTTCTGGCAATTTGCAGGTCAAGTTGATTAAAAAATGATTCACAAACGTAACAAATATAGAATTTGAATGACTTGACCACGAAATAGTCATTTTAATGGGTTCTATAAATAAATAAGTGTTACGACTGCAAATCAGATTTTGTTCAACACAGTCTAACACAGATCTGCATATTGCAAAAAAACCTATGAAAAAATAAGTTTCGCAAGCTGCTCTGGCGCTTAATGCAAAATATCTGACGTCACAATATGTATTTTAGAACAAGATAATTTTCCTTAACAAAGTTTTTCCAGTCTGTTGCACCCCTTACGAAATCCCGTCACAGTAAGGGCTTCCCACAACGGCGTCAAGGTCGCTTATCGGCTTTGTGATCTCCGAGGTTACCTTTATTTAATGGCCACTTGATTTCAGGCCTATCGGTTATTCATAAAGGACCTATTTCCAACGAACTTCGTTCTGAATGAACGTTTGGATGATAAGAAGAAGTCTATATACTGTCATAGAATAAGAATTAGTACACAGAAGCGACTTTCAATACTTTCATACTTTTACATACTATCATCATTTAGGGCATTCGTTAGTTTACTCATCATCATCATCATTTCAGCCAAACGACGTTCACTTCTGGACATAAGGCTCCCCAACACTGCCACTTCGACCCGATTTCTGCGGCCTTCACCAGGTCATCTTCCACCTTGTGGGCGGCCTCCCAACGCTGTCTTCCAGTATTTAACTATTTGGATTGAATAGAGAACAAAATAAAGAATGAAATATGTACGTTTATTTGCGGTAAACATAACACAGAAAAAGAGCAATAAGGAACTTCGTTCCAAAAACACAAAAAAGAACAAGTTGGATTATTTCGCTTTCAATCAACCGAGAACTTCCTAAGTAGAATATCGTTTAGGTATAAGTTAAATTACAACTTATACCATTTTACTAATTAACTACTTATATCTATATTATATCTGTTAACAAATAAAAGCAGTAAAATATCGTAATGCTGAACCTAACAACAAAAGTAAAAAAATATGGCGCTGAAAAATTAATTCCTCCATTGCTGTAATGTGCCTAAGAGACTGGCGATATAACTACGTTGTCTGGCAATGTTTAACAAGTTTTATCCCGACTTTATATGTCATATTTTTTACAAAAAGCCAAAAACAATCTATTAGTCTGCAGGGCCGTCAGGATCTGTATTTATTAGCTTCATATAAGTGCCCGACGGCCCAATAGAGATGCTTAAAACCGTTTCTGACTCTCGGTCATATGTTGCCCCCCACGACCCCAACGGAACTATTGTATGTTAACCACACGGTGTCCCTCACGGCCCAAACAGAAAGACTGAAAAATTAAAGCGACGTTCAACGTGTTAACCTCTGGCCAAAGTAAAATTCAGCCCTTGGGTAACGGGTAGTGTCTCCAAGTTGGTTGAATTGATGTGGATAAAATTCCAACGCATTTCGCTCTTGTCCATTGCCAAAACTAGTTAATAGGCTGTTTTGATTTGGACGCTAGGTACAAAGAAAAGACCATGAGTTTCGCTTCTACAAAGATTTCTTCTTCTACAGTCCTGTGTACTCAGAGTCTCAGATGACGGGCATAGATAGCCGGGCGACCGTAACATGACAAATGAAATCTTGCGTAGTCCTACGTACATCAATATTAGGTACGGCTCAAGGATTTTATGTGAGCTCACAATGTCTGAGTAGGGTTTTCATTGTAATTGAAAATTTGATCTATTATTTCGTTTAATTGCTTCGTTTGCTAAAGTTTATGAGACAGAGATCTGTTTGGAAAGTTTTGAACTTTTTATCGTTGTTGGAATTTTAATTTGTTTTATAGATCGTGTTCTGCGACAAAACAGACGACGATTGCGAAAAGCGCTTATAAAGTAATTTCTTACGAGCAATTGGGCATTTTAAATATTGCTTACGCTTTGAAGGATAGAAGACGTATCTAACTCAGACACATAGGATACAGTGTAACGCTGTCTTATTTTCAATCAAAGAGATTTCAGATGTTATAGAGAGGTTATCAGAAGATATGTCATAGAAAAACTGTGATCCCATGTCTGTGTGACGCCATCTAGCATATCATAGAAAAATTACTTAATAGCCAAGTTTGCCTGCTCTCAAAACGGTGAAGGAAAACACCGTGAGGAAACAAGCATGTCGTAGATCCAAAAATTCGAAGACATGTGACGTCTACCAACCCGCTTGGTGGATTACGGTCCACTCCTCAAGAAGGGGCCTGTGTCCCAGCAGTGGGAACATTATAGGCTGATTATGTTCTGTTATGCAAGTTTGACACAATGCACTTTCTCCAACACCATTTTTTTGTTACCAACCGTTAGATAATTTGACATATATTCATGAAAGTTATTCAATTTATTTAAATATTCGGTAAATCATAAAAATACTAAAGTATTTATCACCGCTCACAATGCGGCCTGTCATGTGCAGCGTATGACTCGAGACATAGACAACTAAACAAAATCCAAAATCGTAAGTTTATTTACTTCGGTTGCAATCTTTTACTCATACAATTCGTTGCAAATAACAATGCAACTGAAGCCACGAACGTGAGTTGTAACAATTTAAATTGGTTTTAAATAAAGTATAGATATTTGATTCAATAAAAAAACTTCCTCTTCCTTTTCGAACATCTATCTGTTTTTGAGTTAGCACCAGTTAGTTAAAAATTGTCTCGCTGCAACATACAATGTAACGCTGTCTCATTTCTGTTGCAACCAACGTTTTGCTGCAAGAACAGCAAAACAGGCAACTGAGGCACAAACACGTGAGCGGAAACTTAGCGTGTTAGATAAAGTTTTGAGTCGAGGCTGCTCGCGTCGTTTCGCTTAACAGTCATCGTAACTCGCTTCGGCACATCTGTGGCTCGCCACTCAGTGTGGGCATGTGTTCTGGGCAACAGATAGAGGAGCTTTTAAAAAAGTTGGTGGCACTGGTTTAGAATTCTAGATCTCTTTATGCTGAGTTCTGAGTCGCTTTTGCAATTTGCATGTGATGTGTACCGAAAAAGTGTTAGTCTAGTGATCGCAAGCACTACTGAGGTCCTGGAAAGTACCGATCAATAAATTGTGAGGAGGGAATCCGAACTCAAATCGACCGGAGCAAAGGTAATTTCAATATACGTAAGGGATCACGAGTTCAGACCTTAAGACCTATGTATAGAGACAATAATAATGCTTTTAACTTTGCTTCGCATTCCACGTGCCCGTGACGAGCCGTTGATTGGCAATTGTTTAGCTGTCTATGTCATGCGTGACTTAGAAGGTTAGAAGGGGAGGGGGGGGGGTTAGGGTTAGAAGGTTTGTGTATTTTATCTATGGCCCTTAGTTGCCTGATAATAAAATGATTACTATCATTTATTATTATACAGCGTATAATAGAAATGTGTGGTAATATTTAAGGGTGTAAAATTGTAACTGCCTAGTTGTTCTAGTCGTTGCAAGCGCTACTACCTGAGCATGAGGTCCTGGGTTAGATGCCCAGGTCGGGCAAAGTGTTTTTGGGTTTTTCTAGCTTCAATTTGTGGCAATAGGTTCGCCCCCTATATTACATAGGATTTAAACATAACTGGCAAAATGTGGGTGCACTTTATGTACCCCTCAGCCCATCCCTTCGGGGATACAAAGCGTAAGTAATGTTATGTTTATGTGTACCAAAAAATCTCAGATATAAATATAATAATAAACAAAGTCTTCGTCATTCTTGCTTACTTGTCCTGCCAAAGACACGTACAAATTATGCTAAAAAGAATATCACCTATGAAGGAGCACAATTTTACAATAAATACCATCTTTTGCAAAACATTATGTCAGCTCTTTGAGTGACTCTAGATCACAGCAATTAAAACCAGTCACTAAAAATGTTACTAGCCTACTGGTATAGAATAAAACTGCTGAACGTGTACCCAACCAATTAAAAAACAAATTAATTTTAAGCCTAAAAAATTGTGTCGGTGACCGTAACTTAGAAATAAGTTTACCACTTTATGTTATCTTAGATTATCATGTCTTCATGTTGGCGTTGAATTATATATTATTGCGTCACATAGATGTCAGATAGATAGATGTTCACGCGAATGATTGCTTGTCCGGCCCAAAGCAAAACTATAAAACTAAAAAAGATTTGTTCAGCTGAACAAGTATATCAATTATAACAACAGTTTTTCAATACAGGCATTTCTTGCTAAAAGGAGGTTCCAATAACTAACTTGTTAAACATTTTAAGGTTATGAAGTAAAAAAAATATTTTATTTTATTTATTTATCAAAAAAAAAAAACAACACAAATAACAAAATAGGTACCGGGTTGAAGTACATGTAGGTAGTAGCCTACTGGTTCCATTTTATAGTTCGCGTCGTAACCTAGCTGTTCCCCAAAATGAAGATATTTTCATGGTACAAAGAAATAAAGCAACGGCAAACCACAGTCGATGAGAAATGTATAAAAATATAACGTTTGATGACCCGGCGGTACCACACAGAAGCGATAAGGAAAAACAGCAAAATATAAGCAAAAAATTGCAGTGACATATCATATATTATGACGGAATACAGCGGGTGACGGATAGCGGTAGTAGTAGAGAAATATATGTTACCGGCCAAACCCGATTTCAGGCCAAAATAGTTTGTCCTAGGCCAAACTGGTTTATTAAGCCGGGGCCGGGGGTTAGGTTAGGTTAGGTTAGAACTGTGACCAAAAGCACGCGAGCGGCGGCAGCGGCCGGCGAGCTTTACTTCCAAAGGCTGTTAACGAAATGGCTTATTAAGCTAGTTCCCTGCGACATATCAAAGAAAGAAAAAGAAAGAAAGAAAACATGTTCATTCTGCACAAACAAAACGCACATTACAAAAAAATATAATAAAACCGATACACATACAAAGTAGCTAAAAGCCCCCTATTCAGGTAGAAAAAGTTTTACTATATTGTCCATTGACTGTTAATGTCAAGGCTGGCGGGACCATGGACAATAATGGATCTGCGTTACGACACTGGCAATTATATAATATCAATCACAACAAAAATTAAGTGCCGTTATCAGAGTGCAATAATGACTACTTTTGTTACAAACAGACTACAAATATAATAACCATTTACCCGTGCATCGCATCTGTGCAAGAATAGGTAGATGCTCAGCAAAATGCTGTGACTTCGGACGAACATCACGCGTAGGATAAGTCTGTTTGGCCTAGGACAAACTAGTTTGGCATGAAATTGGGTTTGGCCGGTAACATATACACTGAATTATAAAAAATGTAGGATCAGACTAAACACCACTTTTTTTTTAATGACGGAGAACCATTTATGTCACTATTGGCATCGGTACTTAATTTAATTCAGAAATCGCCAAATCGTCTTGAGCAAGCAAGATGATCAATCAAAAGTCATTTATTCAAACGAGGCTACTACCTAAGTATTTTCTATGGAGCAAACGCCTATCTGACTTTCACAGCTCAGTTACTGGGTAACTGAAAGTATGTTACATATAAGTAACAAATATTCACCAAGCCAATTCCAAATTAATAACACGTGTTTCCCCGTCACTAAAATGACTGCCGAAGCAGCGCGATGATGTAAAGTTCAGTGATGCATTTCACATTGACTGCTACCTCTTTTCTTAAAAAAGTAACTTATGTCGGAACAACTTAGCCCCGGTACTTTGAACCCCGACCTCCCTTAGGTAGGTATAACCTACACCAAAGACAAACTTGTTTGCGGTGGTTTGAACTTTGAAGTCCAATTGAAAAAAATACCAAAGCAATATTGGATTTCCTGGAAGAAAAGACAATCTCAAGATAGCAGTAAGTTCAATATTATTCTCTGAACCACTTATTTTGAAAAATACGTACCACCTTTGAAAATTGTCGCTTTAATTGGATGGAATTATAAGCCACAACAAATAATTATATTCGGTAATCTATGACAAAATTAAATAGTTGGTAACTAATAATAAAAAAAAATATTTCAGGCTACAATAGCCCAGCTTTTGTGAAAAAGAAACAAGCTTGTGTTAATAAATGAGGCTTACGACTATGTTAGTATCACAAAAAATACTTACTTCAAAAAAAAAAAACAAAATTACACAAAATATTTGACATAAAATTGAATGGATTGGTTAACCAGCATCTAATTTACAGATTGGCCACCCTGAACAAAAATTCCTTGATCACCTACGCTTATGACTCTCGTGAGTAGTATTTACGGATTTTTTAATCATTACGGATTTATTTAAGCACTCAAATGTACAGAGGCGCACTAAAATGTACAGAGGCGCACTCAACGTCCATAGGCATTCTCTACCTGTCAATCATTAGTTGATGGATAGAAAATCAGTGCCTTTACAAAAATTGAGGAATGGATATTAATTGAAATATAAAGTTATAGGTACATAAAACCTATTCAAAACTTTAAATTTAATAATATAGAGGGATTCACAGACAAATGCACGAAAAAAAAAACAATCGAGTTAACAAAGAAAACAATACAAAGAGAAAAATAACTGTAATTTCGGAAGTGGGGACTTTGGTTTTGTAATATTTGTTTTTTTTTATATCTGTTTATAAATGACGGAGTTCTGAGGTAAGTTCAATTAAAAAAAAATCGAATTGAGACACGAGATTACTCTGCCCGCTTTGGATTTGTCCCTAGTCTCATCACATACTGTCTCGTGCCCATGTCTCTAAGTGGAATCATAAATTCATCATCATCATTTCAGTCCAGAATCACCAACTGCTGGATATTATATAGGCCTCCCCTATCACTGCCATACTTCCCGGTTCCGAGCGCCCATCAACCAGTTTTCTCCCGCGACATTGACGATAAAATTATCAACTCAAAGCGCTTTAAGAGAGCAGTGGTGGCCCAGTGGTAACGGCCGCGACTTACGAGTTGTAGGTCGTGCGTTCGAACCCAGTCAGGCGCTTTACTTTGTGTAAATAATTTCATCACTGCTGCTCTCAAAACCATCGTGAGGAAACCGGACTGTCCTAGAACCAAAAAATCAAAGACATGTGACATCTACCAACCCGCACTGGGCCCGCGTGGTGGATCACGGCCCGCTCCCTCTCACAGAGAGGAGGCCTGTGTCCCAGCAGTGGGAACGTTATAGAGGCTGAGTATGTATGTATGTATGTAACGCGCTTTTGGACGGCTCTGGTTTCTTTTGTCTGACCTTGGCCACCATTCGGTACAGCTTAAGTAGGTAGAATACATCCACAAATGACAAATGATGTTATTTCTGTAAGTAAGTTTGTACAAACACTTTTATCTATCAATCATAATTTTAACCCCCCCAGTGGGTTCCCGCATTGTCGTTGCGGGGGGGCTCAGTAGCCGTGGTCCGCTCCCACGGTGAAGCGAAGAGGAACCCCAAGGTGGGGCCGCTCGTCAGGGCTTTTGTCTCCAAGCCGACGACGTAGCGGCCAAAATGTAGGTTGCGGTGAGGTGCACCGCAACTGAGGCGGGCCGCGATGTCGAATGGGAGTCATCGCGGCTGAGGATTACAGGCTGCGGAAGAGGAGGAGTGCCGGTACTTCTGAGTAGCGCTCTTCCCTTCCGTGGCCTGGACGGGGCCGCCACCGTTTGATGGCGGACGCGGTGGGGCCGCAGGGGAAGAGGAGTGTCGGTATAGCGTTGGCCGCTCTCCCTATCCCCTGCGGCCGAAAAGTGGTAGGCGGCGGGGCCACTGCGCTGACCCGTCGCAAGGGGACCAAGGGTGCCAGACACGGGTTCGTCTGGGGCCCTTTTGTTACTTGGTTCCTGGGGTGGTCACGGCGTGCCACGTGTCCTGGTGCGCCGAACTGGTGGGGTCCGCAAGGGCCGATGCCTGCCAGGGGTGCGGGTTGTTCGAAAGAGATACCGCGGCCCCTGGCACACAGGCAACTGAGGGAACACGGGTGGGTTTTAGTCAGTAAAAGTCTGACACGCCCTCCTGCTCCACCCAGAGCAGGAGAAGTTATTTGATGATTTCCCACCCTCAAAAAAAAAAAAAAAATCATAATTTTAAAAACTAGATGAGGTCGGCGTTTCCTACCTGACTACTCTGGGAAGAAAGGCCGAAACAAACTCAAAGGACAAAGTTTCTTTTAAAGTCCAGACATAATCTTGGTCAGATCATGTGAAGATCATGTAGATTGGTGTCTGAAATGGTCTTTAACAATAATAACATCTTGCTATTAATAAAGGAGAACGTACCTCACTAACTATCCAATATTGAATTACAGTGAAGGTAGTTAAGACCGAATGGCGACTGAGTGAACTTAATCGGTCTAATACTCTGGAGAGCATGTTATTGCTTTGCGTTTAGCTAGTTTAGCGCTAGTATTGCTACACAAATTGTATTGTTGTCTGGGATGAATTCAGGAAATATTTTAATAACTATTATTATTTTTCAAAGTATTCTCTCAGCCTCGCCCCTATTGCTGGCGTTTAAATGTGGTTTTACCTACTATAGGTGAAAGTAACAATTTCTTATTTGTGTCTCTATTTTAAATTTAAATATATTATACCGGCAGATTTTTTTTAGCGTCTGGACAACAATATGGCATGTTGTGTAAGTAGAATAGAACTCATATGCGCTAACCTTTGCCTGGTAGCATTGATATAGAAAAAGTTCCGAATATCCTTAAAATACATGAAAAAGAAGACACCCTACGGCACTCGCGTAAAACGAGTAATAGCCAAAATAGGTAATAGTAAATGGGCGTAAGCTGCGATTGCCTATGAATGGAGCATGACGATAGTGTGAGCGAGACACTAGCATTAATTTCGCTCTACACTCACGCACACATTTGCACGTGTACCTACATACGACATCTTGCTGTATGTAGTTTTAGTAGGCAAATAATTTGATACACAGTGACGCGTGTCTTGAAACCGTAAACCAAATAAATTACGTCTTGTAAGGTCAGTAAAGCTTTGATAGAAATGTAAACAAACCTGTTGATGTTAAATTCTTATAACAATCACTCACATTCATCTGTATTTTGAGGGTTTTAACGCTTTAACATCCGTCGTGCTGGAAGTACATGTCCCGCAGATAATGCAGAGGAACGTCTTCCAACATTGTGTCGATAACGGACTGTATTATTTCACGATACGTTTTCCCTGTCAATCGACCTTCGATCCAAACTGGACCAATTACCTATGCGATCGTATATTATCGCGGCCCAAACTGAATGTTTGGGCCGCGATAATACACGATCACGATACACAATGAGCACTGGTGGAGTTTTCAAAACCCACATAAAATAAAAGAACACGCTCATCAAGTTCGATTCAGTGATTCACACTGAATCGAACTTGATGTGTACGTTGTAGATACCAACGCGGGTAAATATGGACTCGTCGCTCCATAGAATGTTCGCCTACGGGTAGGTCTGCAGCCAGCGACAGAACTCAATACGAGGTCCAGGGTCCGGAGCATGCAAAGCTTGCATACGTGAGAAATGGTATGGATACATGTCCATTGAATGGAGTAACTTCCATACCACATACTGGCTTACGCCAAATCGACGAGCTGCTTGCCGGGTGCTCCTCCTCGGGTGTCGCGAGAAATAATCCAGGATGGCGTATTCGACGTGTATGGACAAGGGTGGCGGGCCTCTGCCTCTGGCATGACCGGGAAGGTGAAACTGGCCATGGTCAAGTAACCGCTGACAAGTCCGGAGTATCAAGTCTGTGCTGGGGATCCGGGGGGCAGGGATACCGTTATATCTAAGGGATTGTAGGTGTTCTTCGTCGGCGTACATTCGACTTGCACCATTTAAATTTTCACCAGACAAAAAATAATACCTCATCATGGTAAGCTACTCGACGTTGGAGTATTCATACGTCATTATGAAAACAATCACTGGGCGGTTGAAGCACACGCGGAAAAAACAGCGATCGACGTCACGCTAAGACTAATCGCAGTGGACTGGAGACTTGGAGAGAGATCAAAGACGCCGCGGGACACGGTACTCGGGTCGAAGGGCGCGCGGGTCGGGGGGGGATGCGCATGCGGCGACACTTGAGCGGTACGCCTGCAAAAAAATATTAGTTACCTATTCCCGGCCGGCTTCAATCAAAGGATTGAATTTCGCTACGAATTCATTCATAATTTCTGCGCGTTGACTAGGGTGCCAATAAGTTGGATTTTGATATTATTTGCCGATTTTTTGTATTTTTTTTAATTTTTATTGTTTTTTAATTCTTATATGAAATGTTTACTACAAATAAGTAGTAGTATTTATTGATAGGTTAATTTCATTTTAGGATTAAAAAAAAAAATGTTCAATTTCCGTGCCATAGGCTTCTACTCCGTTCACCTATTAACCCCTATTTTTTTCCAGACGGTAAAAAAAATCATCCGGTATACAAAAAACTTTTTCCAAAAAAAAAAACAACCGACTTCCAAAAAAACACTACAAAGTGAAAAATAACTTTAATTTCGGAAGTCGGTGTCTTTGTAGCTGTATTTTAATTTTTTGTCACCGCCTTCCGAAATTAAAGTTATTTTTCACTTTGTAGTGTTTTTTTGGAAGCTGGTTGTTATTTTTTTTGGAAAAAGTTTTTATTTTTCACTTTTTAGTGGTTCACATGTGCTTACCCCTTCACAGCATACCGGCGTGATGTTATGTTATGAACTGGTGTAAGCAATAGACTGAGATGAGATTTCAGCAATCCCAGTCCATTTGCTATCATTTATTGAGGAGTTCCGTTGCCTATCTCCAAAGTTCTTCATCAAATCTTCACCAAATTGAAATGAGACCACTACGAGAAAGTACTCTTCCAAAAAATACCTAAATCGCTTTGTGTGCCTATAAAATTTGAAGAGTTCTCTCTATTTCTCCAGGATCCCATAATCAGATCCTGACTTGATGATCATGGGACCACCTGGGAAGTATACCCTTTCAAACAAAAACAACAAAATCCAAATCGGTCCAGCCATCTTCGAGTAATCGGGGAACATACATAAAAAATATAAAAAAAAAAGTTTCCGACGAATTGATAACCTCCTCCTTTTTGAAGTCGGTTAAAAATACCTTTCATTTTAGTTCCAGGATTGCCGCTACCCACGTATAAAAAAGAAATAAAAATTTAAACAATACGTGAAATCCGTCCATTGTCCCTGTTACCTGTAAGTATGTCTATAACGGGGACCACGGTAACAAAAATTTTGACGTCCCGTTGTCCCCCGTAACGGAGACACAGATTACGGGGACAGCGGGATTACACGAAAATCATTACTTCGTTTTAGTTTCGCGGTAGTCGGGTAAAAATAATTATATTTCAGTCAATCGTTTGAAGATGACACAGAATAACGTTTTGACGTTTGACTACCGGGATAAGAAGTATTATAAGGGCTAATCCAGGTTATAATCTATCTGATGCATTTCATCCATATCCGTTCAGCCGTTTTTACGTGATTGAGTTACAAACATCTAAATATACAAACTTTCACATTTATAATATTAATTAATTAATAATAGTAGGTATAGGATTAAGTTATTTACTTATTATTTTTTTCACTTCAAGTAAGAACAACAGTGTAGCCCTATATTTTTAATATAATTAGTAGGACAGTAGGATGTATTTAGTTATTTAGGGTGCAAGTGGGTTTTAGTCCATTGCGGTGCCTTTGTCTTCTAATATCAGCACCAAATAGATATATTAATAACTTCCCTCTAGGTCTTTGCAGCATTCACTAGACTACGAAAGACTGAGTTGTTGATTGCTCCTTTGTCAGCTCGAGCGAGCACTAGAAAATCAATCTGTGAGATTGAAATGGCTTTGCAGATACCAAATGTGCACAGTGACGACCAAAAATCTTTTAAGATGGATTTTGATCTATCAGGAAAAGTGACTATTAAACTCAAAGCTTTTATTTCAATTTAACCAAGCTTTGAAATCAAACTTTGAATTTTCAAGGGGTCGGTCAGTCAGAAAGACGAAGCTATGTAGTATGCCATTCTAAATTGAACTAGATTGTTATGGAGAGGTACAAGCAAGAAAATTGACGGACACTCTTTTAAATCAAAATATTGGTTCATGTGAAGAGAAAGGCGTGAAAAAAGCCGAAATATAAAAGAAAATTCGAAATTAATTTAAATATGCCATAGCAGCTAAGAGATGACCAGTCCTTACTGACAGCGCTAGTTCACAAACACGACGCATGGATCAGCACCTATGACAAAAGGCGTTATAATTGAGTTATTTAAGTGCATCCAAACTATGATATTAATCTATAAAGCTCTATTTACAGGGTTCTAATTTATTGCCTGTGGCATTCCATAAAATTGAAGCAAGTTATTACAGGCACCGCCTAAACAACACATACAATTGTTGCACGATAGTGGTCGTTCAAAAGTGATATAGGTGTAAACAGCACGTAGAATAAAATCGTGTATAATACTAGAATGAATTGTACAAGAACGTGCAACTCTGTGTTTAGACGAGGCAAAACTTACACGCAATGTTCGCCTTGCAGTTATTATTGCCTTGGTGTGAACTAAAGTTGCAATCTTTGAATGGAAAAACTTGCATTAAATTATTATTGTATGCAATATTATGGAAATCACGCGCGTGTAAACACTTGCATGCAATTCTTACATGGCAATAGTTGAACGGGTTTTATAAAATGCGATTATTGCTCTGGAACTTTCCAGAAACTCGCAATGTGTAACCGGGAATAATTCACCGCCTTTTTAAACATTCAATGAAACAAATGAATATTAAATAACTTTTATCTAGTTTATATTTCATTGTGGCGCGCCATAATTCATTCATAGACTATTTCATTTACGAATTAACACATTGTTCAGTTACAATAGCTGTAATTTATTCTAGTTTAATATAAATTTAACTGAGTTTTAATCAGAATTAACGTTGAACAAAACTGAGCTTGAGTACCTACGATACGGGCGCTTTCAACGCGTATAGCGAGCAAACGTTTGTCCTTTGTAACGGTCATTGCCCTGCAGTGATGCATGATCACTTTACCACATTGATGATTCTATTGTGCACCAGCTAAACTTAATTTGAGCTATTGCTATACTTTTCCTTTTAATAAAATATAGGGGGGTTAACCGTAATGATCTATGTGTTGTGAGTAGGTACACTATATACATCAATTATAAAACTAACATTATTCAAATAATCAAATCGGACGTGCGTATATTATGTAACATTTTAAGATTATGTGTCAAAGTTACCATAAAATACATCAATACAACTCACCACGAAAAAAAAAAGAATCGACTACTCAGCACATTCACAACATTGTTCAAAAGTATGTTTACAAATTAGCTGCCAGTATACCAAATAGCTTGCTCGACGGTACATTCAAATACGGTAACTTTTTTTATCCAGGATAATTTTCTTAGGTTTGTAACCCTCACGTGCTACATTGGATGTCTCCGACTTTCCCTCATAATTTCCTTTTATTTTTATCTAACATCTTTAACGTGATGTAGCCAGGAATTTATGAGCCTTTTACCTCCTCTGTAACATTTCGCTTCTTGCGGCTTTTCTTCCGGGTCATCTTGCCCCTTCTTCCCACAAGGAAGCCATTCGCACGCTTTTACATTTTTTATGAAACAATCTAAAAGGTTGAGAATGTTACGTGATGACCGGCTGGCAAATAAAATGTTACCTTAGTGTGATGGTTTTGTTCCAAGCTACATCTTGTGTGGGTTTGTTGACCTCAGGACAGCTGAAGAGCAATAGTTGTATGTGCTATATAAGTAGTCCTAATAAGTATTCAAATGTTTTCAAACCTTTACTTATTATGTGATTCTTTAGGTTCTTGTAGAGTTCGGCCTCCATGTAGGCTATGAGGTATGTAGGAAAGTAATTAATTACTTTGTCTGTCTGCCCAACCTTTCCCGTGATGAAGGGTAATGTAAATTTATCAAAATATTTTTTTTTTAAATTATCGCATGGCTTTTTTTTTAAATCTGGCCAGTTTATAGTGCGGGCAGGTAATTATAAGCAATGATGCAAACAGTTTAATTACAAACGTAAAGCAAAACTAATAAATCTCGAAATTGGCCCTAATTAATTAATATTACACCAATTAATTTCAATAAAGAACACAAAGGAAAAATAAAACGAAGGCCAACAATTTTTCTCAACTTACCTACGCCTTCGGGGGTTGTACATAATTTTGATATATTTACGGGTGGATCAGGCCCCATTCATTGTGGTTCTATTGTTAGAGAGATTGTTCGGGTATCATACCGGCAAATTGGATGTGCCAAGAGCCAAGGACGGGCTACGACGGAGGCGGCATATTTACCGCTTATTCCTATTGGTATTTCTATGATTTACGAGTTCGACCTTAGTATTATGTTAGTACTCTACGGAATTGATTGAAAATCGAGCTTTTAGTGTTCGCAATTTTATTGTGTAGTGCTGAAGTAATTTTGGACTTGAACGATGTTTAGGTTGAATTCTGATTTGGTTTGACTTGAACTATGTTTTTACTTAAGATTCATTCTGCTGGGCATTTTTTACTTTGTGAGTGCCTTTAGCTTCTAGAAAATATTAGAGGGTATATTTTCTGTATCTCAAATGATAAATCTTTGTCACCGTAATGTGATGTCAGTATACGCTAGATAATTGAAATGATTGTTGACGAATGCATTCGCCGCGGCTTTCATATCCGTGAAGCTTACGTTGGTACTAGCACGATTTACGGAAACGCACACGCAAGCTACGTAGGAAACAAATTTCTGGTCATGCCGCCTCCGCCAGGCCCCGGCAGAAGGGGAAGTCCCGAAAAGAGCTGTCTTGACGTCGTACCGGATGACATGCGTGTCAATGGACTCACCATAAGGGATGCAAAAGAGCTGTCTTGACGTCGTACCGGATGACATGCGTGTCAATGGACTCACCATAAGGGATGCAAAAGACCGTCCGTAAAATTAGGAAAATGGACCCCGTTTAGAACGGATGCAACTGGAAAAACGCGAAGATGAGGATGATAACTTGAAATGATTGTAGAACCAAGTTGAAGCCTCAACATTGGGCAATAAGTTTTTTGTATCTAAAAGTAGCTTACCATTATTATTCTTTACTCCATGTGATGATAAAATACATACGTCATAGATTAGCTAACATACGAGTTTACTCTCACCCACAATTCCCCTATCGTAAAACCAATGATTTTAGTGAATGCGCCTCGGAAATCAGACATGGTTCGTGGGTGAAATTATCTCGCGTTCTCGTCCGGATTATGTTTAATCCATTGTCATGGCGTTAATTAATTCAGGACTCATTCAGAATCGGCTGTACCTTTTCTGAAACGTGACACTGTACGGTATATCAGATAATACGAATTTAATAGGCCATTCTTCTTTTGTTACTGACGTACTTTTATAATGCTCTTGTTGAGTAAGTACCTAAAATATTTTTGTAATAATGTTATAAATAAGCAAATACATTAACTTCCCATGAGGTAGGTAGAAACTACAGAGCTGCCACTTACCACGATTCTTATACATTCCTTTTGTTTCGTTAACGTTCATATATCTGGTAATACAGGCATGCCGGTTGCGAGTACCTACTAAGCAAAAGACTTTTCCAAAGAACATCATCAATTAGAGACTTTATTTTTAGGACATTTATTGTATTTCCTAAAAATAAAGTCTTGGATTTTAAGTCTTGCGTGGCGAGGTATGCCTATATCCCTTGTTGATTGGCTAATTTAACCAAAAAAAATATTCGTTGTCAATCTCATTGATTGGCAAGTTTAACCAAAAAGGGAGCTTGTCTAAAAAAAATGTAGGTATGTTGTATTTATTTATTTTATTTTAAAGAAGGCTTACAGACTAACAAATCAATGATACAAATAAAGTAATATAAAAAAAATTGCTAATAACAAGCCTCCACATATAGTTAAAGAAAAATGTCGATAAAAAAGTACATACAAGTTAATATAATTAGTTAATATGAGATAACTTAATTATCCATGAAAAAGGACTGTGACAAAAACAAGTCAACATTAAGGTTAACAGGAAGCCTATTGAAACTAAGTGCACTTCTTATTGAGAAAATATTCCGCCTATAATTAGTCATTGCTTCTGAAGAAATCCATGCAATGTGCAATGCGACAGACGTTTTTTGTTTGAATTGCAAAAATTGGAAATGTCCTCCGGCTATGTAGAAATAATTGACCACAGAGTTGTGAATCGTGTGCGATGAAATATGATTTGCAAAAATTTGTTCAGCCGGTCTATTCTGTAAAAATCACGTAATGAAAACGTGGCTTATGGATCGATTCACACGAACTAACTAATCCGAATCGGGCCAATCGCAACTTTTAAATAATATAATATTTTCTTTAGGCGAGATGCACGAAGATAATTTATTCGTGGGTGAATCTACAAATCCAGAAATACTTACGTATTAGACAATTTAGGCAATTGGCACATTTTGAATAAAAATTTAAGAAAACAACGCAAAGTTACGAAAAAAATACACTAACTTTTTTGCATAATTATCTATAACGAGTCTACTAATAAGCCGAAAACGTAGGTGAAGTGAGATGACACTATTGACAGCTCACTCGAAGCTCACTTTTCACGGTGAGATTTTTACAAAATCGGTCGGCTGGATATCATGATACATACCTACGTACCTACCTTCCTAACGAACGGACACGTGACGTTTATTGGAACACATTGGACACTTTGTTGCTAACTTGATGGATGGTTCAATAACGAAAATACCAACATTATTACAAGGACGAATTTTCTTAAAACCTTTCACGTTTTTCAGTCATTTGTCACGGTTCTTCGATGTTGTTGGTAAAATTGAATTTAAATACGTATTTCAAAATCTGTTGGCGTACAGATTTTTTTTTGTACAGAATGTGTTGAATATTAATTTGATCAATGTTTGGTCGTATTTATTTCTACGAATATATTCCCAATTTTACATGCTATAAACTAGGGCACTGAAGTGTAGTTGTATGGATGCTAAATTTCAGCTTAGGATCTGAAATTCACGACCCAACAATAATATTCTAAGACATAAATATCCCTTATCTATGAAATAGTCCACCAGAATTCCTAAAATGAAGAAAATATTTTATTAGCATCGTAACAGAAAATATTAAGTAAGTAATAACTCTACCAGGCTATAACATTTTTTCAAACGCGTGTAGAACTTGGCAAACAATACTATTAATATTAAAATGTGTGATTTAAGGGTCAAAGGTCAAACACACTAGACTGAAGGTCACCTTTTGTGTGGAATCTTTGATAGCATCATTAAGCAAATTGAACGGGTTTACTTTGCTAAATCACAAGATAAGCGAGAGCTAGATAGTACCATACAAGATATCAGCTCTAACGTCTGTGATAGCTAGTGAGACTTATTATCTAAGTTATTAGTATACTAGCAACCCTCCCCTGCTTCACACGGTTTTTAAGGATTTGACAAAACATCGCCATTCCTTTATGATAATTATCACGTGTGTGTGTTTTTTCTTCCGGAATAAATTATCTAAATGACGGCGCAAACCGCATCAAAATATGTTGCGTAGGTAGTTTAAAAGAACAACACAGTCACACAGACAACTACCAAAACCAGCTTTTATATAAAGTATGTATAGAACAGATTCATGTGGAGTATCCTATAAATTAATAATATCATACAGATATAATATCTGACATTAACAGCTGTTGTGATTCTCCTGTATTTTGTAAATTGAATGTCCTTCTTCAGGTCCCAGACTACATATCTATCAAAATCCATAATGATCGGTTCAGTGGTTTAGGCGTGATGGGAACGGACGGACAGACGTACCTTCCACATTTGTATTTTACACGGATGGAGCAAGAATTTTGATAAATAAGAAATCGAAGAGCCATCATTAACAGCCAGAACCATCATTAAAGTACTAATGTCAATAGAGCATTTGTCGCCCAAAAAAAATGTTTACGAACCATTTATGGGATTCCATCTGATGAATCATGTCAACCTATAAGCTTGTATGTTTGTTAGGAAAAATAAATAATTGTTTAAAACAGCAGAGGAAATAAGTTCTCGAAGTCGGCATGATCAATACAGACTTGTACTAAATGAGCTCCCTAGATAAACAAAAAAAAAATTTTTCAACTTAGGATATGTATTTTAATTTTTTGTCACCGCCTTCTGAAATCAAAGTTATTTTTCACTTTGCAGTGTTTTTTTGGAAGTCGGTTGTTTTTTTTTAAGTTTTTATTTTTCACTTTTTAGTAGTTCACATGTGCTTACTCCTTCACAGCGTACCGGCGTAATGTTATGTTATGAACTGGTGTAAACATTAGGCAGACATGAGATTCCAGCAATCCCAGTCCATTTGCTATCATTTATTGAGGAGTTCCGTTGCCTATCTCCGAAGTTCTTCATCAGATCTTCACCAAACAAAAACTACCCAAATCGTTTTAAGTGTGCCTATAAAATTTGAAGAGTTCTCTCTATTTCTTCAGGATCCCATCATCAGATCCTGACTTGATGACCATGGGACCACCTGGGAAGTATACCCTTTCAAACAAAAGAAAAATCCAAATCGGTCCAGCCATCTTCGAGTAATCAGGGAACATACAAAAAAAAAAAAAAAGGTTCCGACGAATTGAGAACCTCCTCCTTTTTGGAGTCGGTTAAAAATATAACAACAGCTGCCTGACTATTTGTGTACGTTTTTATAATAAATTACCGAATTTATTCAAAATATTAGATTGCAGGTTATTCAAGTTTAAATTATATGAATGGCTGAATGAAAATAATTTCAATAATATTCAGGATTTTTTTTCACATAAATTATAATGCTTTTAAATTCAAAGGTCATTGGGCATCTTAGTATGGAAACCATACCCATAGCGGACACAAACGAAATATAGCAGAATGTATTGATATATGGCTCTAGTTTACTCTGGCATTAATCGCATTAATGTGAGTCACGGGAAACTCGACAAAAAATAAAAAACCTCATAAAACTACTTATGATCCACAATAAAGATATTGAATTGAATAGAAACAATTTCAGTATCTACCAATGTAAAACTGTTATAAAATGTTATAAGTGTGCGTGGTTCAAGTGTTTAAGTGTGTATAGCATAACTTTTCAAGTGTGTGTGGCATAATTTTTCAAGTGTGTGTGGCACAAGTTTTTCAAGTGTGTGTGGCATAAGTTTTCAAGTGTGTGTGGCATGAGTTTCCAAGTGCGTGTGGCACAAGTTTTCAAGTGTGTGTGGCATAAGTTTTCAAGTGTGTATGGCATAAGCTTTCAAGTGTGTGGCACAAGCTTTCAAGTGTGTGTGGCATAAGTTTTCAAGAGTGTGTGGCATAAGTTTTCAAGTGTGTGTGGCATAAGTTTTCAAGTGTGTTTGGCATAAGTGATCAAGTGTTATACAGTGATATAGGGAAGATGAATAAAATACTAATTCGTTATAATATTTACTACCCAACTTGATCCACATCAATCATTAGTTCATCTAAGAAGGCAGCGGGTGCGCATCTACAGCTCCCGACACTGCGGCAGTCGCGTGTACATGAGCAGTAGTACTCTTCTATACTTTGTCTTCCGTGTTGTGTTGGGTTTAACAAAATATATGTATAATACTGTTTCAGTCTAATATGGTGTGAATGGATTCGCCCTCGGAACTTGTTCTACTGTCTAATGTGCGAAAGAGACAGCTTATACATGCCTCTGATCGTGTAGCTTATCCGTGATCTGAGTTTATTGGTCTCGGATTTTTTATTACATCATTTTTATACCAATACAAGATGAAATAAATCCTCTGAAACCGTTTGTTTTTAATTTTTTAAACGATTCAGGTGATTTTTCTCCATAGATTTTTAATAAAATAATTACATGCAATGAAAGTTCATATGATTCTCTTTAATTTAAAACTATTTTGCTTAATGTCCGCCACTCTTGGCAAAGCGGGTCAGATATGCCCAATGACCTTTGTTTGTTCGTCTAAGTTTGCATGCTTTAATTTTAAGCAAAACATGTATGATCTCATGTTCTATAATAACACATATTATGTATAACATGTTTTAAGCAAATAAAGTATCTTATGATATCTTAACAATAACAGGACTAATATTATGGCTCGGACCACTTAAACGGCCTCTCCAATTGCTAAAGTGCTTGTATTTATTTATTTATTTAACACTTCAAGCACAAAAAATGTACAGAGGCGGACAAGGACATAATGCCATAGTACTTGTACTTATAGATGGTTTGAGTCAAACCATTTTATTTGGAAACTCTGGGTCTCTCGTGAAAAATTCAGATAGAATTTTCAGCTAAATTTCAGATGAACATCGCTAATTACAACTTTTTGAGCTCTACGAAAAAATTGGATGTTTTTTGAGTCGTTTCAAAAAGATTCGAATAGTCTTTTTAACTACTACTCCGGATTATCGCCTGGCTCGATTCATTCGTTTAATTCTCATCAGATATATTGCTCGGGACCTTTTTCACTTATTTTTTAGCTTAGGGTTTACGGGAGGGATATAAGAGCCTTTTCTATAAATAGGTTGCTTTATCCTGTCTATTTTTAATGAAGTTAGGAGACTAATTGGGTGCTCTAAATGTTATATATCGATCAAGAAGGCCAATTATTCCAGTAAGAAATAAAGTTAAAAATGTAGTCGAAATCTTATCACAGTGATATTCAGTATCAAATATGTAGGTAAATTAGTTGTATATTTGACAGATTGAGACTGGGAGTAGAATGTGAATGTTCAAATACGGGAATTGCCCCTCTGATTTCGAGCATTACCTACGCCACCAACCCACCAACTAACCAACCAATCAACCAACCAACCAGCCAGCCAGCCAACCAACCAACCAATCAATCAACCAACGAACTGATTAAGTTTTCTGAATCACCAAGTTTTAAATCTTATCAGAAATACTTTTTGTTTAGTTTATCTCTCGTAAGATCAGTATAGAGTATTTTCATAGTGGATTGTGGCAAGACCTTAATAAAGTTTAAAAAAGCTTGGCGTACCTGTGATAGGTACCCCAGGCTTACAACGGTCACTCGTGTAAACCTATTGTTTGTCTAATATTGTAAAACCAATAAAATCCTGCATTGCAAATAAAAACAAAAAAATACGCAAAAAATCTGAGTTTCACGGTATATGCTAATGTGCAAGCTGTGACCACAGCGTTTCATCGTTATTCATTCAAAAACGCGTTGCAAAAACGAATGGCCTGAATTGTGCTTTTGAGCTCTTTGCTAAAAGATGTGGGTCCGTAAATAGTTGCACATTTTAAATGTGTTGTTTCGAGCACATAATATTATGGATGGTGTTTTTTTTTTTGAGGGTGGGAAATCATCAATTAACTTCTCACGCTCTAGGTCGAGCAGGAGGGCGTGTCAGACTTTTACTGACTAAAACCCACTCGTGTTCCCTCAGTTGCCTGTGTGCCAGGGGCCGCGGTATCTCTTTCGGACAACCCGCACCCGGCAGGCATCGGCCCTTGCGAGCCCCATCAGATGATGCTGACATCTCTTTGAGGCGCACGCGGAACACAACGCGCCGTTGTGTTTTGTTTTCGTCGTGTATGAAGAGAGGGGCACGTAATGAGGCTCGGGTGAATCTTATTTTTTTTCTGGATTACTACGCTCCCTTAAATTAATTGACAACCAACTTAAATCATTGTCAGTATATTCAAATCGCAGCTGTCATTCTTTGACAGCGCGCAGCGGTATGAAATAACTATAACACGGCAAACTCACGTAGGTACAAAAATATTTTTTCGAGTTTCGGATACCTACACTAACGAACGTTTTCTAAATATTAATGTAAAAAGAAAATGAATAAATAAAAGTAAATAATACGTTCCCAAAATAAATAAAATTTCTAGAAATTTTAATTTATTTAGGCTTTGAAATAATCAACGAAATATCTCGAGTTAATGAGATATAATTAAAGTTACCAACTGGTATTACGGTTGGCATCCATTCTGTCTGTCAAATATTAGACTGACAAAACCGAATTCGGACCTCAGTGCGTCATTGAGTAAATTTTAGTCCTTTTCCAGCGAAATTTGTGGATCTTGCCCGGATTACTCGACCCTTGTTAGGGGTAGTTGACCAGTGAATGCAGAGCAAATCAGAAAATTTTGTGTGGTTTAAGGACACTTCAGATTGGTTTAATTTGGTGAAAAGGGAATTTACATATAATACAATTTTGGTCTAGTTCTAAAGACGATGAAAAAAAACCGACTTGTATATATGTAGAAATTGTAGTTGGCCAGTGACGGTTGAGCACCATCGCATCGTCATACTAGACTACATAAGAAACCCGACTACGACGAAGCAAGCAGGGTTATGATTTTGACCGGCATGTATGCATGTTCATCTGTTCCCTCATAACTTCGAAACTACTTATCATAATTTCACAAATAAGGTATCGTTGAAAGTGTCTGGATGTCCGCTAATTATAGGCTATGTGACGTCACATCAAATTGAATATGGCGCCCTCTAGAGGATTTAAAGTAATTTTTGTTCATGACTTTAAGTTACACGTTAACGTTAACAAAACAATACATTCTAGCAGTAGTAAGCAATCATAAGCAATTGTACTTTTTAGAGCGTGATTTTTCAGTAACCGGTTTTTCGTTTTAGAACTTACTTCTTCATTATTCGTAAAACTATTAACATAAAATAATGTTAACGTCACCTATAGGGCAATGGAGAGGGCTATGTTCGGAGTTTCCCTACGAGACCGAATCAGGAATCAAGAGATCCGCGGGAGAACCAAGGCAATCGACATAGCCCGAAGAATTCCCAAACTTAAGTGGCAGTGGGCAGGGCACATTGCTCGCAGAACAGATGGCCGATGGGGCCGAAAGGTTCTACAGTGACGACCGCGTACCGGAAGACGTAGAGTGGGAAGGCCTCAACAAGGTGGACCGATGACCTTGTAAAGGCCGCGGGAATGCGCTGGATGTGGGAAGCACAAGACCAGTCGAAGTGGAGGAGCCTGGGGGAGGCTTATGTCCAGCAATGGATGTCTTTCGGCTGAAATGATGATGATCACGATGAATGTTAACGTAACATCATGCCTTGTTTCCAAGCAGGGTCAGCCGAGGTGTACCTATAGTAGATCCACATTTCGCCAGTTATGTTTAAGTCCCATGTAATAGGGAACCATTATCTAACTGTAAATATTTCCAAACCTATTTGCGACATTCAAAATAAATCATTGAAAAATACAATTCACTTCACACCACAAATACAAGTCCTAAGCACACACACACGAGCAAACAACCAAAAAATCCAAATTTATATCCGCCCACGCTTTAGGTAGACGTATATCCTAATTTAATGTTGAGCTGTCCGGCGTGTACCTCCACAACGACATACTCGAACAAGTTGCGAAGCCTGCTGACGCGACGTGAACGTGTTAAAGGACTTTGTGCTGAAAAACGTGGTGACTGGAGTGGTCTCGGGACGTACAACGACCATTGTTTCCGAATAGTGATGCCTGTCTATTCAAAGTTGCGTGTTTTTCGCCGAATAAGGCCGGATTCAAAGGTTTATGAGTAAGGACCGTTCCTTGTGACGTCCTAGAGATGTTCGTCTGTTTTTACATAGTATGTAGTTTTTTATTCAGAGGTTCTCGGTGTCCAATCTGTACACCATCATAAAACTAAGTCACTTTCCGAATCACCGCCTGCTTCTAAAGTCCAAAACTGATTTTGAAGCGGTCTTCACCATTATTTAGAGAATTCGTTTCGGAAGGTTTATGTGCATTATACGTTAGTATTAAACTTACAAATTATAAAGTAATCTCGATGTTTTATGTTAGTGAAAGTTATGTTTTACAGTTAATACATTTCGATGATGTTCTTGAACGAATATTTATTTCGGAAAAGCCAAAAACACGATTTTTACTTGAATCTGAGCAGCGACTAAATATCTGCCAACTTCAATGGCCGCAGTGCGATTCAATATACCTTTATCTGGAATGTGGCTTTCTATACCTATTATTAAGATCTCACACGAAATTGATGAAGCTGGACAAGCAGATTTTTCTAAGTCTGCTTGTCAAATTTCATGACATGAAATTTCCTACCATTCAGTAATTTTTTCCGTACCACGGTGTTACTTTATTCCTCTTTTACAACGCAGTTAATAGGCTTAATTAAGTTAAAGGTTTTCCTCGAGATAACAACGTGGTGACTCAAGTTAAGGGGACTTGGGACGTGGAACGGCCATTGTTTTACGGATGACGCCAGTCTATCCAAAGTTACGTTGCATTTTACCGACTGTGGCGAGGTGGAGTGTCGGTCTGCAATGTTGTACCTAATATGTGTTTGCAGGTTCATACTCTGTCTGAAGTATGTATTAGCTTGACTGGAAAATGACAAGGACAGAGCCTAAACTTTTCAATTAAATAAAAAAAATACTTAGCTAATTTAGAAAGCATGACAAGTCACCAAGTAACGATGCCAGGGATGGCAAGCCAATGAGACGCGTATCGTTGGTGGCACGCTACAAAATAATTTGGGCACGTCAACATTTCAAGAACTTAGGTATTTTAGACCCTAGTTTGCAACAACAGAAGTCGCACTTTTGTGTTATTTCATTGAAATAATTATAAAACTGTTAAAATTAATTATTTAGTTGTTAAATATCTAAGTATATAGTTGCAAATAAAGAGTAGCAATTATTGTGAAAGGACATATTATTGTTTTTAATCAGTAGTATAAGCAACGATAGTTTCTTGGCACGTCACGGCCGCATTAAATATATTTCTATGGAAAAATGGCACGTGGATGTATAAAAGTTCGCCCCATCCCTGAACTAAGCTAACCTTTTCAACCAAGCAGATAACCCTTATCAACCCTTACAAAAACAAACCGCTTCTTATAAGCTGTTCGTTTTGGTCCAAGCAGATATTTTCTTTATAAAACCTTAAACAGGTACACCTCCAGTTCCCTAAAACCTGGCTTAACAAGACCAGCCTCACGAAACAAACGGCCTACTTAACACCACCATAATTTAATCAGCAGATTGTTTTATCTCCGTAGTCAGGGAAGTTGACTCTGAATTGTATGTCGCTTAATCCATACGCTCGTGCATGCAAGACCACGAACAAAGAGCGTATAGCTATTGTCTGCCGTACTGGATTCTTCGCTTTGATATTATGAACAAAGAATAGATAGCTACAGAGAGCCAGCTTCATAGCGAGAAAGGGCGCAAGCACACGTAACGATTATTCACATCCTTGTTTCAGATTGACGCTGTTTTCGCTTAAACGAATAAAAACTTAAGGTTGGAAGCGCCAGGGTAGCCGTATTTGGAGGTCATTGGCAGGCTGTTCGGTGAACAACGCGTAAACGTAACAAGTGTGTCTTTACAGAATTATAATCATTAAAATAAATCATCAGTACAACCCTGTTCATTCCTATGCTAGAAGTGTTTAGAAACGAGATTGCGAACGCAGTATAAAGGGATACAGAGACATCAACGCTCAAACTGTAACCGTGAATTCAGTATAGGATCCTAGATCTAGCATAGAAATTTTTGCTTTAGAAAAGTGAAATACCTACGCGGTCAAAATGTACTACGCGGCCGATACTTTTTAATTTCCGAAGAAAATATATCCGTTCCCCCTGCAGATGCATATAAGTACCGCTATCTCAAAACCAAATGCCAGTCTGAGTGAGTGCTCTGGGAGCTTGCACTCGCTGCACGTAAACGCATATCTATGTGTGCATGAGCTTTCGCTTGTTATATATGATAACAGCCTTCTGTACCTTTCTATTCTGTGTTATGAAGCCACGTGCGCTGTTTTTAAAGCTTAGCAACGTTGTTTATTACATTTTTGGTATTAAGAGTAGAAACAACTGAGGATCGCGGGATACGGTTGTTGAAGACGCAAGGGAAATTACATTTGATTAAGTTTTAAATGTGTCCGGTGTTCTTGTTGGGAACGGAATTAAACTTTCCTTAGTTTTAGACGAGATACTTTTTTACAGCTCTTTGAAGTTTCAGTTAGGTACCTACTGTTAATGTAAGACTGGTAATTTTGTCACTGAAAGGCGTAAGTTGTTTCCATAAGTCAGCTGATTCAGATTAACATAGAAAATTACCAGTCAAACATTAACACAAGTTTAGATTACTTCGTCACTTGGTTTTATTTTACAATAAGTTGGAGCTGTCCAACATTGAAAATTTTCACATTGATTAAACATTGAAGTCATTCATAAATAGCCGCTCACCCGAAAAAGCGGCGACAACGTATCATGAGGGAGGCATGATGTAATTTGCACGCTTTTCGGGTGAATTATTGATATTAGTCGTGTCGAATCGTAGGCAATTGACATCCCTTGCTAGACAACCTTATTGATTCACAATAGTCTGTTGTGAAATCTGTTGCTTAATTTCTTTAACTTCTCTACCCACCTACCATAGTTTTGATGCCTTGGCCGGTAACGGCTGGAACGTATTTTTTTTTAATTTAAAGGTATAATATTTATACTGAGAAACCATCTGTGCCCCTACCCGACCCAAACAGACGCAGCAAAATGCCTGTTAGTCCTGCTATCGCCAGTAGATAGGTTACCAGCCTAAGTCGTAGACTACAATAGTATCAATAAAAAGCTCAGTATTGTAGAACTTTCCAGATACAGATTTAAAAACATTATTGCTATCTGGCTTCAGCAATTAGACTATCAAAAGACCGAAGGCTTACTTGCACATTTTGCGTTTTGCATTTTGCGTTCACATAACACACACTTTCACATTTTTAACACTGACACCTCATCACACAACACGCACGCACACATACAAAAACACAAGTAAACGCGTGCTCACATCCATACTTTCAAAGACATTTAAGCTACAATAATAATTTACGTCACAACATTCATATTGACACAATCTCCATGTATGATCCACGTTTGAGGCCTGACTCACAAAATTCAACCCCTGGCTTTTGGTATCAGTTGCAATACCTAGTAATAATAAATAACTACTGTATCTATGTACCAAATTTTTTGTGAATTCTCTCTTTTGTGACAATAAACTTTTTCCTTTTTTGAATTATTTTTAATCGGTTTTTTATTTGTTACATTGTGATTTCCGTCCGATAAATCAATTCGGTCAGAAATAACAACACAAGTTACTTTTCCATTCCACAAATAAAATTGTTTTGTAAACTTTACTATACTTACTTAGAATCTAATTATAACTTACAACTCCTAGTAATCTCTTCCTCCGTTTGTTGTGTAAAACCGAAGGACTGTTATTGATTTATCCTTGTCAGCAACTGAGTAAACTATTCCAACTAGCAAAACGTCAGATAAACAGCTTAGTGGAACTGATTTACGTCACAACTATATTCCTTGTTTACATTCCGGCTTTTGGGGTTATGCGTACAGTTCTTGGATTCCTGTAAAAGCTATTTCCTTCGTCTAAGAGTTATTGCAGCGCAACAAGACTCTTGTTTGAAGTGTTTAAACTAGTATTTAATCAATTTTGATACTTTGATTTAAACTAGGTAATTAAAAAAAAAAACCCTTTCATTTTTTTCAACATCCCTTCGAAAAACCACAAAATATTTTATGAATATAAGTTATTACTTATAGTCGATTCGCACGAATTATTCGAATCGCATGCGGAAAATAATATATTATTTAAAAGTGCCGTTTTTCTCGTTTCGGGCGAGTAAATTCGCCTAATAAGCCATGTCAGTTTCGGTACCTATTTAAAACTTATGTGACGAGGAATTATTACTTCAATTCAGCATTCTCAGTACACTGCTACGACACAAGCAAGTTATGGGTAAAACTTGGTAGAAGGGAGAAGTTGTGTGTCCAAGTCCTGGCCGAGTTGTACAGACATTGTCCACACTATCCACGTAGCGTTTAAGTTGTAGACACCACAATGTCCAGCTGTCTCTTCAGCTAGTCCGTCCATCTGGCTGTACATTTCCTTTACCTTTGTTCCTCTAGTCTTGTAGATGCATAGTGCCTAGCCTACAGATATTTTGCCTCATAACATTTCTTTTCGAAACTATGATGAGCTTTGGTTAAATGTTTTAAATGTTAGGCCACAAAAGGGATGAATGAAAGGCAATTTTTTTTAGGGTGGGAAATCATCAAATAACTTCTCCCGCTCTGGGTGGAGCAGGTGTCAGACTTTTACTGACTAAAACCCACCCGTGTTTCTTCAGTTGCCTGTGTGCCAGGGTTAATCTTTCGAACAACCCGCACCCCTGGTAGAAGATTTGTATATGTGGTGTTACACAAATGGATAGAATAAGAAATTAGTACGTAAAAAGAAGTCTGAAAACGGCACTGATAGCTGAAAAGTTGTGTGGAAATCGGTTGTCATGATACGGGCATGTGATACGAAGGAATGAGGAAGATATCGTTAGGAAAGTTTTAAGTATGAATGTCGATGGCTTTAAGAGTAGGGGGAGACCAAAAAAACGATGGATAACTATGTGAATATGGTTAGAAAGGGTGTAACAGTCGTGACCATATCGTAGATTTGCTCACTTAATGAAATGCTCAAGAATTTCATAAAATTCTTGTCTACTTCTGGTTCTTATATTACAAAAGAAGGCGGTCGACGTCAGGTTGACGGATCCCCACTCGAGCCCCCTACTTCTGTGTGCAGAGTTTAAAGGAATCTAAACAAACCAAACCTCGGGGTGCCCCTGACGTCGACCGTATCTCGAGAAAAAATTCTCGAGCATTTCATGAAGTAAGCAAATCTACGATATGGCCACGACATAACCATCGAGATGACGACTAATAGAGAAGTGTGGAAGAAAAAGACATTCCGCCGACCCCAAATTATTTGGGATAGGTATGGGATAGAGAATGATGATGATGAGCTTTGGTTGTACCAAAGACTCAATTATACACATGTTAATGTAATATTAAAGCCCCAAACAGTAAACTTTCATATACATATTTAATTGCAACATACTAAATTCAAAACCGACGAATTCACCCGAACACCGAATGAAATCAAATGAACAAAGGCAAAAGTTTTAAAGTTATGCGGGCTCTAACACAAGGCTCTTGGGTGCATATGGTGCAGTTAACCGGGCGCATGCCGATAACGACTTCCATTATATCACTTACGTTTAATAACGTCTGACGGCTTTTTTTTTGGTTAGAAGTGAAGTCACAGGCATAAGGTTATAGAGAACCTTGATGAAAAAATGGACTTATGACTTATGCTTGCAAAATGACTAAGAATCAGAACTATGCAAAACATAAGCACTTTTCTAGTAAAATTTACTTATTTTTAAAATCCGATTTTTTTGGAAAATTCGAATGCAACTTCTGTTGCGTGACGCCGACGCGTTCAGTTTTTCCAAATGTAATAAAAAACCGTGAAATGTCGTATTGGACGCAACGGCGACGATCGCTTAAATATTAAACACGGCCTAATCTGATGTGCCTAAATCAGTCATTCCTTAACAGTATAAAATTATCCTTGCATTTTTCGAATTTGTAGGCGAAGATGTGTCGCATGTGTTATTCATTATGAAGTACAGTTTTAACCGAGGTACCAAGAAATTTCCTAAATAAAATCCCAATACCTACCTACCTACCTGGAAATAGAACTCAGATTCCCATTATACAAATGTCAATATTTCCAAAGACAAACTGAATACCGTAGAGGCTGTGCTTGCTTGCTGCACAGACGGGAACTCAATTTCCGCACTGAGATTTGAATGGCCCACAGATATTTGCAAGCAAAAGCTTGTGCAAGTAATGTGGTATACTTATTGGATAGAGATAACACTCCTTTTCAGCGTGTCGATAGCAAAAAATAATAATAAGAGAATTTGACGGGCCTAGTTTAGCACCTTCAATGGCATCCGCCAGTTCCTGTAACTAGCAAGCAACAGGACATGCTAGAGACAGTAATATTTTTTTTTCTTTTTCCTGCTCCGCGGCAATCTGTTGGACACAACAATAAGCCACTGCTTTGTCTGATACGAGTGTATCTGTTTAGGCTTTTTAGCTTGGCGAGACACTTGTCGGGTAGGTGTCTCAATCCATCCTGATGAATGTATCTTTTAGATTTGGGACAGTAATAAATTCCCTATTGTTTGTGGGACGGCACCAAACTCTGTAAAATCTGTAGGTATATGTGAAGCTATGTATATCTCCACCTGAGCATGTTTTCCTTGCTTCGGCCTACCTGGGTCCGGAGTCTATTTAAAGAGACAAGATACCGAATTATAAATAACCTTTCGCACACCAGATTTTTTTTTAAGTCCCACCTACCTATTGGAAACTTTTGGAAACTGAAAAAAAAAAAAACGACAAACTAATTGTTGTACATAATGATGATTGTCAAAGCAGCACCTATTAATTTTTTTTTATTATGTGTTGACATTTTCAACAGTAAAATATCTCCTACGCAGATACGGAGTTATAATAATAGGTCTTTACCTATGAAATTGCCGTTTTGTATGAAAAAATTTAAACGAATTTTTTTCATGTATTTTTTATTTATATTAATCGAAGTAATCACCCATGCAATCAATGCATCTTTGCCATCGCAGTGGCAGTTTATTCATGCCCTTCTTAAAGAAATCAGCTGGACGGGAGTTATGTTTCGGCGGTCGGGTTTTTAGTTAAAAAAATATTTATTTATTACAATATTTAATAATATAAAAAAATACAGGATATTAAGCCAGTGGCTGATTCAAGACTGAATATAATGCAAAGTAAAATAATTCTATTGGGTTTCCGGTAAATGCCAAGTTGGAATACGACGCATGCTGACGGCGGCTGCATGCTCAGCGTAAACGCATGTTACGATGAGTTAACTCCTCCCTCCATAAGATAGAAGCAACTCTTGCTTCTGGCGGCGTCCGCGCTGCCCTTGGTGTCCTCCGGGATGTTCTTAGTTTTCCATCGATACAGCTTCCAAGATGCTGCAGCGACCAGTAGGATGTATAGAATGATTGTAGTCCAGCTAGGTGTAGCTGCTATGATTGTCCAATTATCTTCTTCTGGCGTGGATATATCGCCTGCCCTGTTGATCAATTCATGGATGCTGTCTAGTGATATGTCTTCTAATTGGAGTTCGTATTGTATTGATTGTTCTGGGGCTTGATGCTGCTCAGGTAACGGTATGACCTCGTTGATGACGGCTGTATCAGTGTGCGATCGCAGTGTCTTGTTCATGATGTTCATCTGGCAGTCTTCTGTTAGCGTAACGAGATGAATTCCAGATAGCTTCTTGTAGTCTTGGTTTTGCATTGTGTTTTAGTGACTTCGTCTTCTCTGAGGACTAGTAGCCAGGTGTTGTCTCCGATCTTCTGGACTTTGCCTCTTCTTAAGTTCATCTTAGCATGAGTGCAGTTAGCTGGGCGATGCTGAATGAGTGATAGTATGCAGTCATCTGTGTCTTCGATTCTTCTGGTGTCGAGGAGTTTGCAGAGCTGGGTGTTATCGGTCAGTGGCTGGCAATCTTCTTCCAGGTAAGCGTACTCATCGTTACCAAGTGCTAGGTATTTGGATTTAGGAATGATAGTAAGGTTATTTTTATTAGGGACTGAATAAAGGTGGATAAGGTCATATGTTTTTGGGATAATTGACGGGATTTCAAGGATAAAATTAACCGAGTGTTCTGTGCTGTAAGCTTTAACTTTAATTGACTTCTCTATCCTATATATGTTATTAATACTAATACTAGCTACTGGCTTAAACAAAAACATATTTTCCAAGTTTCTTAGCTCTTCTATTAAATTCTGAGGGCTTATAATACTAGGATGCATGGTGCCCATCTGAGCAAAGGTCATAGCATCTTCTAATAACATTAACCTATCTAAAATTATCTGTAAACTAAAATCTATCTGTACGTAAATGTCTAAGAAATGTAAATGGTTAGATAGGTCGTTGGAATTATTAATAATATTTTGTAATAAACTAGCCAAATGTTTCTGATTATTGTTTAATTTTGTTAACTGTTTACTGAACTCATCTATTGTATTATGTGCTAATACTAGGGATTTTCTTTGTGAATCCTGAACGTTTTTAACTCTGTTTTTAATATTTAAGATTTCTTCTTCGAATTTAGCTGCATCTTCATGGTCGAGGTTACCAGTAATAGACTTAACGACAGTACCTAATCCATCTATAAGACCGCGTCGCTTTCTAACTTGCGGCGTCAAAAACTTAATCTTCTTACCTATAATACTAAGGCTATATTCTATTTGATTCCTATACGTTTTATGTAACTCTCCAGATGCTGTATTCTCAGCGTTTTTCGTACTTGCATATAGAGACATTAATTGGATAGATGTAAAGTGCAGATTGGTAATGTTGTAAACGCAAGCAAGGCTAAAGTAGTTGTCTTGTTTAAGGAGTTGACCTTGTTTTAAGAGGAGGATCCCATTGTCATTATCCACGTGGGTAATGGTTACGGTTGCTGTTGTGTTGAGCACGACGGCTCCTGCGATGAAGGTCCTGCAACAAGATGAGGCCTCCGTAGTAGCTTGAAGTGAACCCTGATGGACTTAGAATTTGGATGGTTACCTATTATTTCAGCCACGTTATTTGGGTGAAGGTGTATAATCTTGTATGGTCCTTTGAAGACTGGCTTCGTTTTGTCACTGCGTGCTGACTTTGCTACTTGTTTATAGACGGTTTCACCTACCTTGAATTTCATTTCTTCTGCTTCTTGGTTACGTTTAGCAATCACCTGCTCCTTGTTTTTGGACATGTGTGCAGCGATGCACTCTTGAACGGCCTCTGCATTGGCGCGATGCTTAATAACATAGTCCTGGTAAAATTCTTTTGGATAGTATAACTCTAATGGGTTTCTAGATGCTGTGTGTCCGAATAATAACTCATGAGGTGTATAATCTGTTGCCGAATGGATAGCGTTGTTGTATGCTATTATAGAGTACTTCATGATTAGCTGTATAGGGTCATCTTTGTTGGTCATTCTTTGTATCCTAATCATTTCAGCTAGGGTAGAGTGCAAACGTTCAATAGGGGAGTTAGAATTAGGATTATAGGCCGTTGTGAAGTGTATGTGAATGTTATGCAGTGTGCATATTTCTTTAATAACATCGTTGTCAAATTTAGTATCTGAATCTGTGGTTATTTTATCCGGTAAGCCTAAAACTGAGAAAACGTTAAGTAATGCCTCAGCTATATGGACACTACTGCATGCTGTTAGTTGAACCGCCTGGGCGTATTTAGAGAAGTTATCAATGACCGTAAGGAACGTTGCGCCTCCTGTTGAATATAGGTCCATAAATATGTGCTCCATTGGTTTGCGAGGTGTATCGGTTATAGCTAAAGGTGGTTTAAGCGGGTTGCGTTCGTATTTAGATTTCAAACAAGTGTCGCATTGATTAACAAAGCTTTGAATGGTAAGGAGCATGTTTGCCCAATGATAATTTCTGTGCAACTGCTTGTATGTCTCCTGAATACCACGGTGAACAGTCTTACCTTCGTGATATTTCTTAATCAATTCCTGTTGTTCAGGTTTATTTTCTACTAGGGTTACACGTGTTGTGCATTTAAGTAGCTTAGGACCTCTGTCGTTAAATATTGTTGTGTAAACTCTAGAGAAGGCATGGTATAGTTCGTCATTATAAAAGTAACAATGGAATACACGGTCAGCGATGGTGTGTTCTTTAAGGAATCTAATTATCTCAGACTCTGTATTATTTACCGGTATAAAAACATCTTTTATAACTACTTTTGAGTTAGTGGATCTGTTATCTACTCTATACGTAGATCCGGGCGTTGACCTAACGTGGAACTGTTTTAACTGCCTATCAATAGCGTCTGTAATTATGGGTATGCCTCTAGTTTCGTTGTCAGGCTGTGTGTGTCTCGTAGACACTAATTCAGGTTCGGCTGACACTATACTCATACTATCTGTACCTATATGAGATTCGGAAATGCTTGGGTTTTGTGATTGTATATTTTCATTGGGTGCTACTGTGTCTATTTGATTTTCGGCTTCCCTACGTGCATTTTCGAATATTCTATTAATTATCTCGTCATCTTCGTTATCATCTAAATTAACAGCTAGGGAGTCGACACTACCGTGGAAGATTTTAACACGTGATAGGGCGTCTGCGTTAGTATTTTGACGGCCTTCCTTGTATACAACCTTATAATCATATTCTGAGAGTTTTAAACGCCATCTAGTCAATTTAGAATTAGGATCTTTTAATGACATCAGCCAGGTGAGAGGTCTGTGATCTGTGTAGATGGTAAACTTTCTACCGTAAAGATAGGGTCTGAAGTATTTAATTGCCCATACTATGGCGAGTAGCTCCTTTTCTATTGTAGAGTAACGAGATTCGGTATCTGATAGTGTCCGAGATGCAAATGCTACTGGTTTGTCAGATCCTACTATTCCTTGGGATAATACCGCACCTAATGCTACATCTGAAGCATCGGTGGTGAGGATAAACGGCTCATCAAAATTCGGGTACTGTAGTATTGGGGCGTTGGTTAAAATTTGTTTACATTTATTGAAAGCTTCTATGAAATCCGGGGAGTGTATAACTCTACTGTTTTTCTTAAGGCACAAGGTCATTGGTTTCGTAAGTCTGGCGAAATCCTTTATGAATTTTCTGTAATAACCGACTAAACCTAGGAAGGCTTTTATTTCCTTCTGAGACTTAGGTATGGGGAAGTTAAGTACGGCTTTTATCTTGTCTTTGTTAGGTTTTAAACCTTCGTCTGTTAGTTCATGTCCTAAGAAGTTAACTTGTTTTTGTAGGAACTGTGATTTATCTAATTGGATCTTTAGATTATGTGTTTTGAATCGATCGAATACTTGCTTTAATATTTCTACGTGTTGCTGCAATGACGTAGATATTATTATTACGTCATCTAAGTAGGTGTAAACATTATCTATGCCTCTTAATATATGATCCATTAGTCTTTGAAACGTACTCGGTGCATTTTTGAGTCCGAAGGGCATTCTAAGGAACTCAAAGTGTCCTCGTTCAGTGGTAAATGCGGTTTTTTCAATGTCGTTAGGGTGCATTTCCACTTGGTGAAAACCGCTAGCAAGTTCTAGGGTTGTGAAGTATTGCGCTCGTCCTAATCTATCTAATATGTCGTGTATATTGGGTAAGGGGTATTTATCTTCAATGATACGATCGTTGAGACGTCTGTAATCAATTACAAGTCTCCATTTGACGTTGCCTGCGGAATCGGGCTTTTTGGGTACGATATGTACGGGGCACGACCAAGGAGATATGCTCTCTCTCACGATACCTTGCTGAAGGAGCTTATCTACTTGTTTACGAATTTCTTCGCGTTGTTGAGGAGCTTGTCTGTAACTACGTACGAAAACTGGTGTATTATCGCTTAATCTGAGCTCGTGTTTCACAGCGTGTGTAAAAGTGAGTGGTATATCTTCTGCATAGAACAAGTCCCTATACTGATAACATAACCGGGTTATTTCACGCCTTTCTTCTTCGTTCAAATGATCTGTACGGATTTTCTGAAGGTTTTCATTTAGTATTTGGTCAATGTTAGTTTTAACCTGTATGGTGTTAATATCGTGATCATCATTTTTGTTGACTGTGGCAAATTTCTCTAATTCAATTGAAGGGTTAAACGGAATATACTTCTTTTGATCACTATGATTAATTAACGATGTTTTAAAAGAACCGTTTGTAACGTTCACTAAAGCTGCTGGGGACGTTAAACCATCTGACCAGATTAAGTCGTCGTGGAGGTATTGTCCATCTAAGTAGTTGGTTTTTACTTTGATTATCTTTTCGTATCTTGGTTCGATACTTATCTTTTGAGGTGGAGAACTAAAGTGTATTGGTATTTCCGCTGTAGATGTACGTAAAACATTATTATTTAAATCTATGTTACTCTTTAGTTTTTGCAGAAGGTCAATTCCAATAAGACCTTTGTATTTAGGGTCGAAGTCGAATATTAAAAACTTATGTGTTATATCGCTATTAAATGCGGGAGGTAAGGGAAGGTAAACTACCTTGTTATGAACTGATGAACTGTGTGCCGTATTGATTTGAAAGAGTTCTGTTTCTACGCAGTACTCAAATATGGTGCCTGCAACTACGTTAGTTGCTATAGTTGAATGACTGGCCCCTGTATCTAATAGAAACTTACCGTCAAACTCTGGTAGTATTATGTAAGGTAAATATTTCTTAGTCTGGAAATTTATTGAAACTAGGTCTGGCTGTCTCGGTTGGGGTCCAAGGTAAAACCCTGGTCAACACCTACCTCTTGTTCGACCATGGTTGCATTCGGCTCGACCGATGTGCCGTTACCGTCTGTGACATCGTTATAGAACCCCATATCACTGGATCCTGGTTGATCTTGATCAGCCATCTGAATCGGTATGTAGAACAACTGCTGAGCGAACTGTGGTTTTTCTGGCTTACCTGCCGTACGCATAGTGACGTCCGATGATACTGGTGTGGGAACCGGTGGTTTTGGAATGTTAGGTTGATTCCTAAAGTTATTTGAACCATTTGGCCTAAAGTTACCTGATGCTGGTTTGGTCTTCCAGGGCAATGCAGATTGTACCCATTGTTGACGCTGTTCGGGGGTCATATTATTTTGTTGGGGTACAAAGTTTTGTGGAGGAATAATAAAGCCAGGTGCAAATGGGTTTACTGTATTACGGATGGGATTATTATTACCTGGTTGTTCAGATAACTCCCTTGGCTTTGCTTGTGACGTTGAAGGATTATTATTAATGTAATTAGCTCTATTATATGAAACTCTAGCCTCTTCTTGTCTAGCCGCTATGATGGCTGCTTCGAAGGTGTCCGGCTTGGCGATTCGAACGCCCAACGAGACGTGAAAGTCTAGCTGGTTTATATACTGCTCAATAACCATCTTTTCGTAATACGATTTATTACCATGCTCTCCTACGGAATACAGAGTATCCAACAACTCACGGAGGCGTTTGCCGAAGCTTTCAGCGTCTTCTGTCTTAGATTTACGCACTCGCGTTAGCTCCTGCATTACTTGTATTTCGTTTCGTGGTTCGCCGAGGCGCCTAGTTAACGCGTTCTTAATTGATAGCCATGAGTCTAAGTAGCCTTCGTACGCTATTGCGTCTACCGCTGGACCGCTGAGCCTACTTTTAATTAAGCAGATGAATGCTGGGTGCGAGCGATCGGCCTCAGATGTTAACTGTAATAAGTTTTCTACTTCCCTAATATAATAGTTGAGTAGCTTAGGATTACCATCATATCTTGGCATTAAATCCGCGATTAATTTGTACGGTTTGTAATTAGCATCATAATCTCTGAGCGACATTGTTTTTCTGTAGCTTGCCTGCCTAGTGGCGCTTGACGTAAAACAATAGAGGTGTCGAATTAAACACTTGGAATTTACTCGTGGGATGCTTAACGCTACTTATTATAATTTTGTGGTTGCCTACTGCGATTTTAGCTTATAGACAGACACACATAGATTAATATAAAATACACAAATTAGAATAAGGCAGGAAATCGAGCAAGGACACTTGGTAAATAAGAGCACTTACCAAAGAAGCCACTGCATCTCCTGTCGAGTCGAGTCTCGGCCAACGCAGCTTCCTCCAATTCTCCGGAGCTCTATCCCGATGACCGTAGAGGTGTCCGACCGCGCGATAGGTTCTTTGTAGATCGCGAAAGAACGATTTGAGAACCGTCGCTCTTAAGATGAAGAGTTGGATTCGATCTTAGAACGTCGCGATCCTACCGACTGCGCCAGTTATGTTTCGGCGGTCGGGTTTTTAGTTAAAAAAATATTTATTTATTACAATATTTAATAATATAAAAAAATACAGGATATTAAACCAGTGGCTGATTCAAGACTGAATATAATGCAAAGTAAAATAATTCTATTGGGTTTCCGGTAAATGCCAAGTTGGAATACGACGCATGCTGACGGCGGCTGCATGCTCAGCGTAAACGCATGTTACGATGAGTTAACTCGGGAGGCAACAAATTCTTCAAAGGCATTTTGTACTGCCTCTCGGGTATTGAATTTTTTTCCCGCCAAGAAGTTATCCAAATTCTGGAAAAAGTAGTAGTCTGTAGGCGCAAGGTCTGGTGAGTAGGGCGGATGACGGAGAGCTTCCAACCCCAGTTCTTGCAACTTGGAGACCGTCTGCTGTGCAGTATGAGGTCGCGCGTTGTCGTGCAGGAGCAGCGGAGACGAGCGATTGACCAATGCTGGTTGGAGATGTGCCAGCTTCTCCATCATTGTGTTCAGTTCTTCACAGTACACATCTGCAGTAATGCTCACCCCGTTTGGTAAGAAGCTGTGTTGAATCACACCGGCGCTAGACCACCAAACAGTGACCATCACTTTTCTAGGGGTAAGTTTTCGTTTAGGGCATTGTTTAGGTGCTGAACCAGGATCCAACCAACTTGCTGAGCGCTTGCGGTTATCAAACAGAATCCATTTTTCATCGCAGGTAACAATGCGGTTCAAAATTCCTTCATTTGTGTGTCTGTTGAGCAGTGCAAGGCACGTCTCGACGCGTACTTCGCGCTGACGATCATTGAGTTCGTGGGGCACCCATTTGTCAAGCTTTTTTACCTTGCCAATTTGACGCAAATGGACCAATATTGTTTTGACGCTAACGTCGAAAGCTGCTGCTAATTCAGCCGTAGATTGTGTATCATCAGCTTCCACAATCGCCTTTAATTCGTCATTGTCGACCAAAGTCTTCGGACGACCGCGAGGTTCATTTTTCAGGTCGAAATTTCCAGAACGGAAGCGAGCAAACCAATAACAGGTGGTGCGTTGGTTTGTAGTGTTAGCTCCGTAAACGTCGTTGATGTTGCGTGCCGCTTGTGCCGCGTTGCTGCCACGACGGTACTCATATTCCATAATTACTCGAATTTTTAACGTATCCATGATGACGAAAAAGATTGAAATGCGATGAAAATGTAACACTAATCAATAAACAAATGACTACTTTTGGAAAAAAAATCCATGTTTTTAAAATAAAATTAATTTGAAATTAGAATTCTTACCCAAACAAAAATTATTTTGATTTGAAATGGCCAGTACTGCAAAACGGCAATTTCATAGGTAAAGACCTAATATTTTGCGTGGGCTACACTAAAAAGAAAAGAATCTAAGTAGCTTTAGGCACTTAGAAACTTATAGGCAGCCGTTCCATGTAAAACACAGGTATTCAGCTGCATCCGGTTTTTTTTTTTTTTTTGGGTGGGAAATCATCAAATAACTTCTCCCGCTCTGGGTGGAGCGGGAGGGCATGTCAGACTTTTACTGACTAAAACCCACCCGTGTTCCCTCAGTTGCCTGTGTGCCAGGGGCCGCGGTATCTCTTTCGAACAACCCGCACCCCTGGAGCTGCATCCGGTAAGCCTGGAAGCCAATCCTATCGTAGTTAGGTAAAGCGGTGTAGCGCGTCTGGTATGTTTGCCGAAAACAGGGTCGACGATTTTTATGCTGTATTACGTAGACTTAAAGCATCATTTCATCTGAGACTGATTAAGTGTAAAAACAGCATTATTTCGCACCATTTACATGACCACTAAATATATAATTTTAGTATGACTCTTTGAATTTAAACCTTAGTTAAACCTTCCTGACAATTATAAGAAAACGTAATCTAATGAATGTATAATAATAATAATTTAATTTAATATCTATTTCTAATTTCATTTATTTTTATTTTATTTTCTAATACTATGGGTGTATGTGTAAAAACTGGTCTGAAATAAATGATTTTTATTTTTATTTTAAAGCTAGGCAAAGATGATGATGAACTAGTTTTTCAATACTTTTAGAAATAGTCCTATCCAATCAATCTGCCTAGTCTTGTCCCAACTATGTTGGGTTCGGCTTCCAGTCCAACCGGATGCAGTTGAATACCAGTATTTTACATGGAAAGACTGCCTATTTGACCTCCACAACCCAGTTGCTGGGTAACACGATACCCCTTGGTAAGACTATATTATATATATATATATATATATTGTCAAAGATCCACGAATTACAGCCGGGACCAACGGCTTAATGAGCTTTCCGAGGCATGGAGGAGTTTCTATGTTCAAGACGAGAATCTCCATCTGGATCTCAGAAAGCCCACTAACTAGCAGTTCATGAAACGCCTCACCAAGCGGTTCTTCAACTCAGCTGTGAAGCATCCCAATGGGTAGCTCGCTGTCCGGTAAGGACCAAGCCCGTGTCGACGCGACGGTGCGTTGTGTTCCACGCGCGCTTCAAAGAGATGTCAGCACCAACTGGTGGGGTCCGCAAGGGCCTATGCCTGCCAGGGGTGCGGGTTGTTCGAAAGAGATACCGCGGCCCCTGGCACACAGGCAACTGAGGGAACACGGATGGGTTTTAGTCAGTAAAGTCTGACACGCCTGCTCCACCCAGAGCGGGAGAAGTTATTTGATGATTTCCCACCAAAAAAAAACCTTGTATGGGTGAAATTTGAGTCATCTAATTCCTTATTGGATGGCTCAACATAGAAATCATACACGTGGCAAGAAACCTTTAAAGGTGCGGAGATTTTGTGATGAGTCCTTGACTGAGCGAGTTTTGTGTAAGTATTTTGTACTTCTGTTATTTTAAAACTAATTTTTGCTAGGGGCTTCGCCCACGTGGAAGTCGCAAAATATCTAAACATGCAAACTTTCACAATAAGGATGCTGCGTACCCGATAGCACCAAGCTGTAGCAGGTTGTTAATATGCAGCAGAAATAGAGGCGCAAAAAGAACAGACCCCTGAAGAACACCAATAGCCTTATGATCCGATGAGCAACCATCTATGACCACCTGATAGATCGATCACTCAGGAAGTCGGAAATCCAGTTGCAAAAGTCAGCAGGGATGCCGAATGCGGGAAGCTTACTCAACAGACTAGCATGCCGACTAGCATGCACTTTAAAAGAGACTGTGACTTCTGAGTTTGTTTCGGCCTTTCTTCTCGGTGTAGTCAGATAGGAAACGCCGACCTCATTTAGTTTAAAAAATATGACTGACGTGTAAAAGTGTTTGTACAAACCTACTTACAGAAATAAAATAATTTATCATTTATTTACATAAAAAGATGGTAATACCACAATTTAGAACAAATATGTCTTGCCAGTAAGGGTCAATTCTCACCGAGACGCGACGCGACGCGGACTTTTTAAGATAGCAACAGAATATGTAACATATTTGCAACACGAAAAAGTATAATTTCACTACGAGTACGAAAGCGTGTCGGAGAATGCTGAGATACACCGTGTACCATATTGTGAAGTAAATAAGATCTATTTTGTATCGTGATCTTAAAAAGTGCGCGCAGCGTCACGTCGCGTCGCGTTCGGTGTGAACTGACCCTAAGAAGGATTATTAAATAAGATTAAATTTTTTTCAGTACCTAGTTGACTTACATTAAGATTTTTTGTCAATAAAATCTTTAAAACTTACCTACCAAAGTTTTAAAGTTTGTAATATACTGGTTGACTTTTTGAGATAATTTGGTGACTTATTGTAGGTAGGTATGATTTTGGAACAATAATAATAGACTTAGGCCTGATTTTTCAATTGTCAGATAATTTTTTATCCGAGGAATAAGAAATTGCGGTTTGGCAGATTTTGTATAGAAATTATGTCAAACTGTCATATTTATTATTCACATATGAGTTATCTGACCACTGAAAAATCAGCCCTAACTGTAATAATAGCAGACTTACCTAGAACCGCAATTTATATAAATAGACGATTAAACAATTGCCAATCAACAAGGGCACGTACGTGCACGTGGAATACGAAGAGAAATTAAAGGCATTATAATTGTCTCTATATTAAGGTATTAAAGGTCTGAATCCGTGATCCCCTTCATATATTGAAATTACCTTTGCTCCGGTCGATTTGAGTTCGAATTCCTTCCCTACAATTTATTGATAGGTACCTACTGCCAACACCGGAGCCCGGTCGGGTTAGCATCCTGATTTTGTGTACTTACTAGCACGGATGTTTGAAGCTTAGTGATAATAATTACGTGGGAAATTCCTCGTTTCTGTGCCGCTCTTAAGGTGAACCCAGTCCACATTATTTGCATACAAACTTCGGGAGTGTTTTACTCTACTGTCTGACATGGCACATCCAAAGTAAAATATGATATCATTTTGTCTCATTATTAATATTGTCTGTACGGAAACAGAATACTAAAATAAAAACCCATTAAAAAGTTAGGAGGCAACAAAGATTCGTTTTTCGTGCTATGTTTACTTAACTTTGGGCGTGTTTAGGTAATAAAAGACGTGTAAAATCTCCAAAACCAAGTCGGTCCCGACAAAGTTCAATTATTGAAAAGTTCAATAAACTTTATTGGTAATTGGTTTATGCATTGGCTTTTTCATAAAACCCGATCTTCCAAAAGACTTATCTTAATTTCGCGAATTTTTACTATAAATGATCCTGCATCTCACTCAATAACGTTGTGCGTGTAGACTAGCGTCTAACGGCTCATCACTGATACTATCTCTATCGGACACGAAGCCTGGTGAGACAGCGTGATTTTTAGCCAGGCCCACCAGTGAGTTCGAGCCCGCGACTATAGGTTCCCCTTAAAGTTAGGTACTATAGGGGCCTTCAGGTCTCCCTGTACCGGGGTCTAACAAAGAAAGAAAGAATGAATGATATATTTATTTAGCAAGAATAAAGGTAGCCAATATAAGATGTATTGGTTCACTGTACTCGGTATTTCAGCCGTGCAAATATTTAGGTTTTTCTTTGACTGGTCCTCCCGATCTCATCTCAACTGTTTCTGCCAGGGGTGCGGGTTGTTCGAAAGAGATACCGCGGCCCCTGGCAGACAGGCAACTGAGGGAAAACGGGTGGGTTTTAGTTAGTAAAAGTCTGACTCGCCCTCCTGCTCCACCCAGAGCGGGAGAAGTTATTTGATGATTTCCCACCCAAAAAAAAAAATATCAACTGTTTTTTCTTCTATTCTATCTTTAAATTACTTTGACTGTTTGAATGTCGTTAAAGTAATTTATCGCCAGCCTGTACAACGTAAGGTCCTCTTTTGTAGACAACCTTTTCAGTACCTACGGGTACCGGTGTCACTACATGAGGCATTTCATCTTTACTTCTGCTGCTGCAATTCGTCTGCTATAGCTTTCTTCGATGGTTCTTTATTAAACCTCAAATAGAAGCGAGAAGAACTAGCACCTCAAAACGAGCTGGCGAGCGATTACTCGCTGATAGTTGTATGCACGGTATGGTTGTATGTAATTTTCGTATCCATAGCGACTCACCTGGTTATTTTCAACCCAATGACATTATCAACAAAAGGGTTTAAAATAGATATCTACTTAAGACTAATAACGATCTATATCTCACGACTTTTTGAAACAGTTATTGTTTGAATAACATTATTAAATTGTAATTGAAAAATCATCGACCAAAATTGAGGATGTAAAATTGTCAAATAAAACACAACTCTAATATGATTTACGATTAGAAAATTACGAGTTTAATTATTAAAGTAATCAAATCAAATCATTTAAATTGTGAGTGGCACCATTAATTGGGCACCATTAACTCGCCCGAAACGGGCGAATCTTCAGTTTTAAATGATCTTATATATAAAATTCTCGTGTCACAGTGTTAGTTTCGGAGGACGAAACGGCTGAACTGATTTTGATAAAATTTCGTGTGCTTATCGGGTAGGTCTAAGAATCGGCCAACATCTATTTTTCATACCCCTAAATGTTAAGGGTGGTCCACCACAATTTTTTTTTATTATTGCGAACTCAATATTCATAGATAAGACAGGACAACGTCTGTCGGGTCAGCTAGTGGGTATATTAGGTCTTTACCTATGAAATTGCCGTTTTGCAGTACTGGCCATTTCAAATCAAAATAATTTTTGTTTGGGTAAGAATTCTAATTTCAAATTAATTTTATTTTAAAAACATGGATTTTTTTTTCCAAAAGTAGTCATTTGTTTATTGATTAGTGTTACATTTTCATCGCATTTCAATCTTTTTCGTCATCATGGATACGTAAAAAATTCGAGTAATTATGGAATATGAGTACCGTCGTGGCAGCAACGCGGCACAAGCGGCACGCAACATCAACGACGTTTACGGAGCTAACACTACAAACCAACGCACCACCTGTTATTGGTTTGCTCGCTTCCGTTCTGGAAATTTCGACCTGAAAAATGAACCTCGCGGTCGTCTGAAGACTTTGGTCGACAATGACGAATTAAAGGCGATTGTGGAAGCTGATGATACACAATCTACGGCTGAATTAGCAGCAGCTTTCGACGTTAGCGTCAAAACAATATTGGTCCATTTGCGTCAAATTGGCAAGGTAAAAAAGCTTGACAAATGGGTGCCCCACGAACTCAATGATCGTCAGCGCGAAGTACGCGTCGAGACGTGCCTTGCACTGCTCAACAGACACACAAATGAAGGAATTTTGAACCTCATTGTTACCTGCAATGAAAAATGGATTCTGTTTGATAACCGCAAGCGCTCAGCAAGTTGGTTGGATCCTGGTTCAGCACCTAAACAATGCCCTAAACGAAAACTTACCCCTAGAAAAGTGATGGTCACTGTTTGGTGGTCTAGCGCCGGTGTGATTCATCACAGCTTCTTACCAAACGGGATGAGCATTACTGCAGATGTGTACTGTGAAGAACTGAACACAATGATGGAGAAGCTGGCACATCTCCAACCAGCATTGGTCAATCGCTCGTCTCCGCTGCTCCTGCACGACAACGCGCGACCTCATACTGCACAGCAGACGGTCTCCAAGTTGCAAGAACTGGGGTTGGAAGCTCTCCGTCATCCGCCCTACTCACCAGACCTTGCGCCTACAGACTACTACTTTTTCCAGAATTTGGATAACTTCTTGGCGGGAAAAAAATTCAATACCCGAGAGGCAGTACAAAATGCCTTTGAAGAATTTGTTGCCTCCCGTCCAGCTGATTTCTTTAAGAAGGGCATCAATAAACTGCCACTGCGATGGCAAAGATGCATTGATTGCATGGGTGATTACTTCGATTAATACAAATAAAAAATACATGAAAAAAATTCGTTTAAATTTTTTCATACAAAACGGCAATTTCATAGGTAAAGACCTATTATTAAAAATATTATATTATTTAAAGTGATGATTCCCCCAAATCGGGCGAGAGTCGACTACTAAGCCACAAATTTCCATCCACCAGTTCGTTTAATGATCCATTTATTTACATTTTCATTAAATACTTTTAGAACACACCATAAGCATACACATCTCACGCAATTTTCTAAAAATGTTTATCTATATCTACAGGCATTCTAATTTCAACAAAAACCACTAAAGAAAATCAAAAAATAAATCACACTCTAATCATAATAAAAGCTACACGAGCCTTCGTATGTACCTAGCTATAAGATAAAAAACATTTCATACAAAAAGATGAACACAGCGAGACCTACTTTATTTTTTATCAAAACATTTTACTCTGAAAGGGTAAACATATATTTTATGGCGATACCATATTTTGGTGGCGGTAATTTAGTATTCAATCGTTGCGCAAACGTTGGGTGGGACCGCGTAAAATCTTCTAAAGAGCTTACGTTCAATGCAACTACGCGTATTTTATCTGCGAAAGCAAGTTAAACCGTGAGCTTAGAAACAATGGAGATGGTGTGAGAGCATTTTGTTCCCATGTTATACTCACACACACCTACAATGATGTAATCCACAGTCCACTCTTGGGCATAGGTCTTACTTAAGTTATGTTAGAACACTTTCGTCACCAAGGTGGTACACACGGCTACACATCAAGCTATTCATTTCTAGTATAAGCTGATCTCGCATTGTATAGGATTTCCGTGCAGTGCGAGATCAGCGTAAACTGAAAATGTATAGCTTGATGTGTAGCCGTGCGTACTTGGTCGAGAAACATTTTGTGATGACAGTCTAGATACTTAGCTACAATAACGTTGTAAAATAATCCATTCGGCCGTTTGGAAGATACGAGGTAAGAAGCATGCAAGATACACGCGAAAAACATAACCCTTCCTTGGCAGTTGGGTAAAAAAACTGACTTCTCATATCAGCGGGGAGATTTTGACAGTTCAACAACATTCGTTGCGTTATTTACGTTGTTGAGAAGACAAACTTTTCGAATATATGAAGCAATGGATTAGCAATACCTATGTTTCAAAATGATTTAGATTGTGATTGACGGTGTGTCACGCAGTGCAATGCACAAACAAATAAATTAAGTTAATTTGTGATAGAGATTAATAAAACTGTTTTTCTAAACGTTTACATTTCTTTCTTTAGAAATTAGCCAATCATTTTTGTTCAGTTATGAATTGGTCCGATTCCCGTTCGGGATTTTTTTGTAGGCGATTAAAATAGAACATCCCATCTTTCTACGCTCCACGGAACCAACACCTAGGAATGAAAATAGCTGAATTTCGATAACCATTTGTCTAGATTACTGGAATACCTGTCGTGTTGCGAAGGTCGTGGGTTTAACTCTCGAGCCAGTGAACACGTTCATTTTGCGGTTGGTGTTACGTTTCACTGATGAAAATGTTAGTTCTATTATGATAAGGATTATAATTGTTTGTTCAGGTGCACACATTTTTCTTTTATTTCGGATTTGCGTTGACTTCTTTGGAACTCAAATGAGGCTCTAATGCCTTGTTTTTAAGGTCCTTGTTAAACTTCTTATTTATTCATTCAACAAATTATCAAATAAGCACCATTTCTTTCTTAATTGAGAACGTGTTCAGAAACGAGACACCAACCAAAAGCAATATCGAAAATATAAAATCTGGTTAGGATACCTCTGGAACCGGAGGTAAGTCAAAGCTCATCAAGAGGAAAATGCAAATTACAGACGAATGACTACAGGGTGAAATTGAAAACATGCGACAAACCGAAATGGGAGATTGTACTCATCATTATAAACAACTTTTACTAAGGGACCAAAGATGCAATCGCGAAAAAAAAAACATCTGTTCCCTACATTTATGTTCGCATGACTCGTCAAAATGTAGGGAACAGCTGTTTTCTTTTTGCGATTGCATCTTTGGTCCCTTAGTAAAAGTTCTATGTGTAAAAGCTTCTATGTGTGAGAACAATATAAAGGAATTTAAATAAAAGGGCGCCGTCAGTTGAGACTGGTCATCTCTTGACTAGAGATGACCAGTCTCAACTGACGGCGCCCGTTAACGAACATGACCTAATTCCATTTTCAAATGCGGCATTCCGGAAGGGACTGTGCTTTAGACCTTTGCCAAAAAGATGAGAAAGAATTAATGCATCAGCACTACTAGGAGACCAAGACTGTAGTGTTACTTATGTATTTCGTGTAAGTAGGTAGTACTTATTGCCTCGCAGGTAAAATTCTGACCTATTTCTTGAGAACACTTCGACGACTTGCCTGTTATGATAACGAACCGATACAGTGTATTCTGTATGTGGCTGCCTTTGAAACACACTTTTGAAAAACTTTATATTTATTTGAATACAAAATTTTCTTGCACCTACTGGTTGAATGTTGAATATAGAGGGAGGGAAAAAATATAGCCGTTCCATACATTTTGACCTCGTAGATATTTCACATTTCTATGAAACAGTTGTTTATTTTTTTTACCGACGAAAAGTTTCTGCGCTAGGCTGTCTAGAAGAATAGGCTGAATTTATGGCTACATTTAGCACGTCGTTGCCCCTGCCACTCTGTGTGGTTTTTCCAAATCAATATCTGATGTTAACATCTATCTATCTATATAAATTAAAAGAAAAGTCCTGACTGACTGACTCATCAACGCCCAGCTCAAACCCTTGGACCTAGAAAGCTAAAAATTTGCACAGAGTTTCCCTTTATCACGTAGACAAAGAATAATGAAGTATTTTTAGAAATTCAACCCCTAAGGGAATTAAATAGGGGATGATAGTTCTGCGCGGGCCAGCCACTGGAAAAGGCTAGTTTACGATGATAGAAAGAATTTCACGAAAATTCGAGACGATAACAGCGACATCAATAACGACGAAACTCTTACCATAAATGCATACTTTTCCCATAATATTGCGAGTAAACACATCGGCACTTCGATGTAAGTCTAATTCCTTCCCACAAAGTGTATGAATTCAACTGCTTCCTCCCTTAGATAATTTACTCAAAGTGCCTTACACTCTAATGCGTGGCAATCCTAATAATGCTTTTAAAGTAACACGGTCATTTACAAAATACGTCTTACCAAATGTGTAAAATTCAATCTTGAGATCAAATTGGAGATTTTCTGCGATTAAATATATATAAGGCGGCATATACTGGAGATGTTAAGATAAAGTAAAGCTGCTTAGCTCAAGTCATCTCAGATCAAAGACTAAAGGGGCTCTTACACGGGCAATTTTTTTTAACAATTATTGCTCGGCAACACTAATGGATCAATCTGGATTAATTAAGTGGAGCAATCTGGAGCAACAAAAATAAATTTCGGATATGTTTCGGGAATATTGCTTCTGATTGCTCCATATATTTCATAAGTTGCCAAATATCCAATCGGTTTGGAATTTTTTAGTCAATTTTCTTTCTATCTCGTTTGTACGTGACGTCTCGTTTTTGCGGGAGGAACCGGCCGGTGGCGGAAGCGGCGGGGGTGCGTATGGCCTAGTTTTTGTTTAAATTGCTCCATATTGCATGATATTGTGTGGCCGTATCTCTGGCAACAGGTTGCTACATGTTGCAATTGCCCTAAATTGCTGTATGACGTCATGCGTGACGTCATAGTTGACGATAATTTACCAGGATGGAGCAATTTTAGTTGCTCGTGTGACCTTTATAGAAGTCTAACTAAACGTAGCCTTCCCGGTACTTCGGAGAAAATTGTATTACGTTGCTGGTAGGTATTGTACTGGGATATGGTAACGTAAAACATAGCATGGTCCTCATTTTCGTCCTATAATAAGTAGTTGGACTCGTGGCTTAATGATAACAGCCACACGGGTCGATCGAAGGTTAATCTACGTTTGCCGCTTTTTTTGCGTTCGTATAGCTGACTCCATTAAATATCGAGACCTCTCGTTGCCTAGGAAAGCACGCTAAGCCGCTGGTCTCGGCTGTCATTCGTTGATTTTTAACAATCGGATAGTCAAAAAAGCCAAAAAGTCTGTCACGCAATAGTGGTTATAGTTTTATGTATCGTTATACCCAGGAACTGGATTATGGAGGTCTGCTAGGTAGTTGCTCCATATAATATACTAGACTAAAGCTACATCCAGTTCTAACTGGATGTAGCTTCCAGTCTACTGGAAGCCGACTCTTACATAGTTTGTAAAAGGAAACATGTAATTAGATTAATTGAGTAAAGTAAGAAGTTGGTTCTTAAGGAGGTTGCGAATGTTTTAAAACAAAGGCAAAGCCGTCGTAAAAGAAAAATAAGGAATCCCGGTGATGGACGTTTGAGAAGATAACTAACTAATACCTAATAACAATAAGTCAGAATCGGCGAACCATCAAATTGTAATTTGTAATATAAAACAAAGTACCCAAGTCCCCGATAGGGTTCATTTTGTACGAAACACTGATGAAAGATCTTATTCTTAAGTCAAACAAGAAGCCCAATTTCGTGGAAGTATTATGCTTTGAAGATGACTACTTACTCTCTGTTAATTAATTTTTTAGTGGTGGGTATAATACCATTGATCTATAAATTACAAAATATCTGTAATTTCTAAGAAGACATATACACAGACTTAAATACTGAGGTCATAAGTAAACTAAGATTTTAAACATGGTACGTAGGTGTTACTTTAAAGGCGAAGCGCCAAGGTAGGCCGCTAAATAAAGAAAATCTTAGTTCAATTAATCTAATTGATTGATGTTTCGTGTCATGCCAGACGTAAAAGAATAGCACCAATCCTTTTCTTCCCGGGGGTGTCGTAGAAGGCGATTAAGGGACTAACTAGAGAATGGGCAGCAGCGTTCTCTATGCATTTTACCACCATACTGCGATCGCTAACCCGCCTGCCAAGCGTGGCGATTATGGCAAAACCCCCCTTCTGAAATGATGATGATGAATTGAATGATTATTTCTAGTCATTTCAAAAGTTAAATTGGTGTTAAAAGTAAAAACATTGACAATGTTAATTAATATTTGTAATATTTGTACGCCTCTGGGCAAAACATAGAGCATCTACCTATCTGTAATATCTCGCACACTATTGTAATTTGACCTTTGTTTAAAAATAAAGCACACTGATTCTGATTCAGACAGACACCAAGTCGACCTTCGTGTGGCCTCCAGTAGCCCTAATGTTGCTATTATAACTCCTAATAAGATTCAGATATATTATATTCGCCGTTTGAGGCTTGCCGTACCTGCAGCAGCCCGCACAGCCCGCCGTACTCGCTTGCTTGATATGCAGTGGATAAGAACTTATTAAAAAATACCTTGAAATAATTGAATTCGTAGACAGTCTGGCTAGTTTATTAGTATTTCATTAACGTCAGCCCCAGCTGTGCTTCAATAAGTATTATACCAAACTAAGTTTTGGCAAAAAAAAAACTCTTGAAGGTAAACAAAATTCAAGTAAATTGACCAAAATCACGCAAAATAAAGAGTTTAGAAAGACTAATGATACAGACAAAACCAAGCCCTCTCTCCCTATTAAAAAGTGTCTTTGTCATAATGGCAACTCCAAAGGGCTTAATTCCCTCTTTTTAAATGTCCAAACGGACTTTAGGTCATTAAACAATTCCTTATTTACATCGCAAATTCCCGCAAATTAAGTTTGTTAAAATGCCGTTGTCGCTACAGACGTTTCAAACGGGAATTCCACTTTAACAAACGGTTTATTCTATTTTCCTTTGTGCATTATACGGTGTCTGAGTAAATGTTGTTAAAATATCTTTCTTTTGGCGCCGTAATTGCATCGACTAAAACCCCCATATTAAAGAAATGATCGCGATTTGAAACCATTTTAAATTTTTTCCACGTGAAAAAGTTCCGCGTTCAGTCGTCGTAAACTGAGGTACGCATTTTAATTTCAGAAAATTAAGCCAGCATTTTTAAACGCTGAATATGGTAACACTCAACGGACGGTTTTATAAAAAAAAGCGTATTTTTACGTAACTCTCCACATACCGCTACACAAATCGTGGGCGACCGCAATTGCCTGAAAAATGTTGATTTGTTAAAAGAACTAATAAGAGATGTCAAGTTAAAAGTGCGCCGAAAGTGTTTATAAATATGTTTTTCCATCTGCAGTTTCTTATCATCACGCCTGTAATATCCGAAGGGTGAGGCAAAGATGTAGGTACCTACAGAACACCCACCTTTCGCCAGTTATGTTTGTCTCATGTAATAGGGGGTGAGCCTATTTCCATCAATCGGGCATAAATCTAGACTCCTACCTGCTTCTGAGAAATACAAAAAAAAAAAACAATAACCCTTTGCCCGACCGGTAATCGAACTCAGATTTTCATGCGCACCTTCAGCCTTCGATATAATTATTTTACTTGTAAAAAAAAATCACGTCCAAACATCGATATTTAGGTATCTACTGACGCAACTACAATACGTTTGACGACGTACAAATACAATCGTGTGAAATCTACATGAGAATAATTTCCGTTGCACGAGTGCATCTAAAGAAAATTTTGCTCATATATTGGACTTCTTGACGTACTTAAGTACGGACGTACATTGTATAGGGGAACGAGAATCTCGCACGCTCGTTTTTACACGCTTTATATTAACTTCACTTGTATGTTTGTTTATTTGTTTGTATGTAACCGCCTCCTTTGAGCACGATTTTGACCCACTTTAAACGGTCAGATTTCATTGAAACTTTGTAAAGTTGTCGAGGACCGATGACAATTCAATAATTTAAAAAAAAATGAGAAAAAAATCACGTTTTTGTAGTTAGCAGAACTAAAAAATAGAAAATAAATAATAGTTTAAAAAACTAAAAAACACGCTTTAAAAACCAAACTAAAAAAGGAGAAAATAATTTGTTTTTTAGTTTTTTAAACTATTATTTATTTTCTATTTTTTATTTGTATTCCGTAAGTACTCTCATGCTCCCCTGTTAGCTATCACTTTATCATTTCAAGTACCTTACATAGCTTAAATAATCAGCTTATAACGTTCTCAGTGCTGGGACAGAGGCCTCTCTCTGTGAGGGACCGGGCCAGAATACACCACGCCGCGCCCCGGCACAGTTCGGGTTAGAATATTACATACGATAAATTAACTAATACACAAACTTTTTCCAAAAAATAAACAACCGACTTCCGAAAAAACACTACAAAGTGAAAAATTACTTTAATTTCGGAAGGCGGTGACAAAAAATGTTTCGGAATTCGGTTGTTTGTTTTTTTTGGAAAAAGTTTTTATTTATGCAGGAAAAGTTTTTATTCAATGCGCAAACTTTAACTATGAATTCAGCATACCATTCTAGAACACTCAGCGAATAAATTTTTCGTCGGTCTTACAAAAAAAAAACTTTTTCTGTAGTACCAATTCAAAATTTCATCATCCTCGAAATATTCTCAACGTCAATCAAATCAAAACAATGCATATTTATGCGATAGCAGCAATCGCGGTTTATTTGCTGTCATTTTTTGAAGAGTTCCGTTGTCTATCTCCGAAACTCATCATCAGATCTATACAAAATTTAAATGAGACTAAACCGAATTAATCCCCTTTCGAACAAAAATATTTTTGCAAATCCGTCTATAGATGACGGAGTTATGCCCGAACATATAAAAAAAACATATCGAATTTTATAACCTCCTTTTTGAAGTTGGTTAAAAAGTCAATGAACAAAACCAACATTAAAGCTAATAAAACTATATCAGAACAAACAAAAGCAAATAAAATAAACAGTTCATAGTTATAATTACGTTTTCACATTAATATGTTTGTACGCAGTCATTGCATTTGCATTGCAAAAATTGCAAATGCGTTGCTGTGTTGGGCATGGCCTCGTATGGGCACGGCCCTGAATGGGCACGTGTCGTTTTGAGAACACTGTGTGAGATTAGTGAGTTCTCTCAGTGCTTAATTATTTTAGCGTATGTTAATGAATGTTAATATTATGATTTCGCACATTTGTCTATTTACGTGTAAGCCTTGATCCGTGCCTGTTAGTCAAGGAGTTAGTCTGGGGAAGTGTACACGCGGCTACATATCAAGCTATACATTTCCAGTATAAGCTGATCTCGCATAGTATAGGATTTCCGTACAGTACGAGATCAGCGTAAACTGGATATGTATAGCCGTGTGTACGTGTAGATAGTCAGGTAAGAGTGTAACATACACATACATGTAGATAGGGATGGAGTCGTGAATATTACCATCTACGCTTCCACACTATAGTCATCATCTGCCTAGCCTTTTCCCAACTATGTTAGGGTCAGCTTCCAGTCTAACTGGATGAAAGAAAAGAAAGAAAGAAAGAAAAAGTTTTTATTAGACTCGCACAGGAATATCACAAACTTAACTACACAATATGCTTAACCAAAAAATTAAAATAATAAAAAAAGTTAAAAAAAAAAATCTGTACGAGGCAAAAGGGTATCTCAGCATGATGCTGCGACATTTAAAGGTGTCGCAGCGCTGGTATTCTAATAGGGCCCACTGTGATGTCACGGACAGATACAGAAATAAAATAATAAATAAAAATAAAATATTTGTGTGTAAAATACCTAAAAAATAATGTACGAAAAAGTATTTTTTGTAATCCGCGTGTCTGCACCGCACGTAACATCTATTACTTGTCTATGACTTTAGTGTCTGTGACACTATGGCAACGCTGTGACAAGTATGTAATAAGACGCAGGCGCCGACCACAGAGTACTTTAAATGAATATCAGTATTTTACATGGAGCCATGCCTATTTGTCCTCCAAAACCTAGTTACTGGGTAACACGATACCTCTTGGTAAGACTGGTTGTCAGACTTTCGGGCTTCTGACGACCCGTAACGACTGTCAAAGATCCACAAATGACAGCCGGGCCCAACGGCTTAACGTGCTTTCCGAGACAAGGAGGAGTCTTGGTAGGTAAAGATGGTTACCCATTCACTGACCAACGGCGGCGGCAACCGTAATTTAACCTGATCGATCGACCCGTGCGGTTGATCGATCAGTGCCGCTGTGATCCACACTATAGTGTGATTATTAATTCACACTGATTACACTAAAGTATGTTAGCGTTCATTTGTTGTCACACTGATATCGCCTAGGTACCTATCTTGTAAAGTTGTACAAAGCAAAAAGCGCAAATATGACCAGGTAGACGATATGAATGTCGTTATGTCCGAAATGAAGACCCTTTTCTCTAAATTTGAAAAGCAACAAAATGATAAATACAATGCTCTGCTGGCATCTATGAATGACATTAGAGAGCTGAACGCATCAATAAAAAAATCATGTGAGTTTGTGACTGGAAGATATGATGATTTGATGAAAGAATTTAATAAGCTGACATCAGAGCGTAAAGAGAACTTAGCTTATATTCAGATACTGGAAGAAAAGGTCGAAAACCTAGAAAGGCTTCAAAGATCTTCTTGCCTTGAATTGAGGAACATACCCGCTAAATCACGAGAAACAAAAGACGATCTGTCAAAAATTGTAATCGACACTGGTCTTGCCTTAAATCTTTCGATCAACACCTCCGACATACGAGATGTGTACCGCTTAAATACAAAGAATGAAGCAAACAAGCCCATCTTGGTCAACTTTTCAACAATAATCTTGAAGGAAAAGATAATTAGCTCCATTAAGTCTTTCAATCGAGCCAACAAAGACAATAAGCTATCAACCACTAAAATACAAATAAATGGGCCTGATGTCCCTGTATATATATCCGAATATCTCACTTACAAGGCTAAACGCCTGTACTTTTTAGCTCGAGATTTCTCAAAAACAAACGGATACACCTTCTGCTGGACCGCGCATGGAAAGATCTTTGTACGCAAGAAGGAAGGGGAATCTGCACATTGCATTAATAATGAATCGGACTTGAAGACCCTAAATGTTGAAGACTGACTATTTTTCAGTAATAATCATTATCTTCCACTCATTTTATTAGTAATTATATTTTTAAAATATGCATGCCTCACTTTATTTTATATATGTCTATGGAAATACACATCTAGCGCTCTTGTCACTTTAACACACAAAGCTTACACACGGCGTACCCAACATACATCAACTTACACTGCTGTCACTAATATTCTCTGTCTGGAAAAAACAGTTTCTCAAATTACAAGTAAATCCCTTATTTTATATAGCCGCAACTGCTATCAGTGTCCAGTCACTGTCCCTTTTATAAGCACCATAATTGTCTTTTGCCACACTCGTGGATAATATGAATAAGTTTATGGATTCTGTAGAATCTCTGAATGTTTCTCGATCCTTCGTGTGCTCGCCAGACCAATGCTTACAGCACTTGCAATCTTCCAAGCAAACGCTAAACACTCTGCATGTAAATATTCGAAGTTTGAACCGAAACTTCGATGGCCTAAATGTCCTCATAAGCTCCATGGATGTAAAGTGTGATATAGTTATTCTTTCGGAGTGCTGGTTGAGTAAGGTTTCTGACATTCCTATTTTGGATGGCTTTTCCTCAGCGAGGTCTTCGTTTAGTAACCAAAATGACGGTGTTCTAATCTATATTCGTTCCGAGTTAAAGTATACGATTACTGAACCGTTATTTCGGGATGCTAACTGTCTTATTCTAAGGCTGGACCCAGACGTTGCAATTGTGGCATTGTACCGATCACCCTCAGTCAGAAATATTGAACATTTCGTTGGCTCCTTAAATGACGCACTGACTTCCCTTTCATCGATGAGAACAGTAGCAGTGATTGGCGATTTGAACATTAATATTCGGCCAGGTAATAGTGATCCAAACTCTGAAGAGTATTTAAATATAATGGCATTTCATGGGCTTCTCCCGGCCCACCTACTTCCAACACGTATAGACAACTGTCTGGACCACGTCTTTTTTAAATCAGACAAGTGTTCGACAGCACTAGTTCTAGACTCATTCTTTACTGACCATGCACCTGTTTTGTTTTGCCTTGAATCTGTCTCTTTGGTTGAGAAACCTAAAAGCATTATCCGCCAAATTAATCTTCCAGGTGTTGTTAGCCACTTAGAAAGCTCGGACTTCTCTAGCATTCTGGATAGCACAGACCCCAATCAAAGTGCGGAGCTACTTGTCTCCATTTTATCTGATGCAGTAAACGTACACAGCAAATTAAAGAAAGTACCGCACCGAAAGAGAATTATTAAGCCATGGATCACTCCTGGTCTCTTGAGATGCATTCGGAATCGTGATAAGCTACACTTAAAGTCAATGCAGGATCCTGAAAATCTCGTAGATAAATTGACATATTCAAGATACCGAAATTACTGCAATAACCTGCTAAAGACAATTAGGTGCCAATATGATCAGAATGAGCTCCAAAAGGCCAGTGGAAATCCCAAAGCAACTTGGGACATCATAAAGTCCATAAGTTACAAAAACACCACACCCACAAGTAAGTCGGGGGATCTCCTTAATATCTGCAGTGATCCCGATGCATCTGTCAAATGTATAAACAACTACTTCGCAAATGTTGGAAGTAATCTTGCTCAGAATATACAGCAGGCTCAACACAGGACAAACTTCAATTTTAATTCTTCATCCAACCCGCAAGGAAACTCATTGGTTATGCTTGAGACCGACTATGCTGAGGTAAGCAGCATAATCACGGATTTAAAACATAACTGTGCTGTTGGCTACGATGGTATACCTGCTTCAGTCATTAAAGCTGCTAGGCATCTTCTCATCCCCTCAATTACTCATGTGTGCAATCTGTGCTTGTCAAAGGGCGCCTTCCCAAACGCCTTCAAAAAGGCATTAGTTTCACCTATATTTAAGGGTGGGGATGGAGACCGTGTCGAAAACTATAGGCCTATATCGGTGCTTACGACCCTATCCAAAATCTTAGAAAAAATCCTAAATAAGAGACTTCTGAATTATTTAGAGCACAATAGAGCAATTGCCCCAAACCAATACGGCTTTAGGAAAGGCAAATCAACAGAGGATGCTGTACTAGACCTATCAAATCACATCACTCAGAATCTCGACACCAGGACCAAAACGATAGGCATATTCTTAGATTTGGCCAAAGCCTTTGATACGGTCTCTACTCCCATCCTTTTACAAGGATTGGAGGAACTGGGAATAAGAGATACTGCTCTGAGGATTTTTTGCGACTATCTCACTGATCGTAGTCAGCGTGTTAAGGTAGAGAACTACATCAGCGACGATGAGAAGTTATCTTTCGGAGTCCCGCAGGGCAGCGTGCTGGGCCCTACCCTCTTTCTTGTTTACGTTAACAGGCTATGCCAACTCGCTATACCGGACTGCAAAATTCTTGTCTACGCTGATGACACTGCACTTATAATAAGTGGAGATACTTGGGCGTCTGCTCACCGCTCGGCTGAAATTGCTCTTGGTATAGTGATGGACTGGCTTTCCTGTAATCTACTAACATTAAATGTCTCCAAAACCCACTATGTTGCTTTCTCAGCGAACTCATCTTCTCAGCCTACCCTTCCGGATATAAAGGTTCATAGATGCTCTCATCCTTTGCTTAACACCTGTAATTGCTCTCCTATTCAAAGAACATCTTGTGTAAAGTATCTAGGAGTACACATTGATTCCACACTAAGTTGGAACAAACATGTAGAAGTAACAGTGTCTCGCGTTCGAAAGCTGCTGTTTCCAATGAAAAAGCTCAGAAATGTAGTTACCTTCCCACTGTTGAAAACGATTTATTTTGCATTAGCTCAGTCACTCCTAACTTACTGCATTTCAGTTTGGGGTGGCACCTTTAAGACCCTTATGCTTCGCCTTGAGAGGGCTCAGAGGGCCGTTTTGAAAGTAATGCTTCACAAACCGTATCGTTACTGTACAACCCAACTATACAAGGATATGTCTGTTCTCACTTGCAGGCAACTCTGTGCACTCAATATAATCCTACGTAAGCATGCCTCCCTAAATTATGACCCAAAACTGTTTACAAATAAACGACGTAAAGACCTGGTTTGTCGTTCTGTCAGAATTAAAACTGCCCTGGCAAGTCGAAACTATCTGCACCTGAGTGGCCGGCTTTATAATGCAATTAACAAAGCATGTAACATATACCCCCTTCCAAAATTCAAGTGTAAGATTGCAGTAAAACAATACCTTCAGGGTCTTACTTACGACGACACTGAAAGACTGTTCGCCAGGGTATCATAAATAGTAAGCGCAAAACACACACACACACACACACACACCACACACATTTCCTTGCATGCCATAAAAATAAAATTAAAATTAATATTATTATTTTTTCAATCTAAATTATATTCAACTCAATTCAGTTTTTATTCCAATAGGTATCTATGCTTATTTGTACCAGAAATATATGTTTCTTTGTATTGTTACTAGGTATATGAAAACATTATGTCTCGGTTTAGCTTGTTACTTAAGGCTGTAGGAGGAAGGCGCCGGTGTCTGTCACACAGTTTATACTAGCACAGACATCGTCGTTTACTCTATCTTTTTAATACCCCTATCTATGTACATTGTGATTTTATGATAGATAAGTTGTATCCACATTTGTTACAAATAAAATTATTAATTAATTATTAATTAATTATTAATTAATTATATTAATTATCTACACACGTAGACTTTCCCAGGCTGACTCCTTGACTAACAGGCACATATCATAATCTGTTTCGATTTGAAACAGAGTGCTAAACCATTGCTTCATATGTTTGAAAAATGTGTCTGCTCAACAACGTTAATAACGCAATGAATATTGTTGAACTGTCAAAATTAAACAGATTAATTGTATGTTATGCAATTAGGGTGCTGGTCCATGCCAGTGAGTCAAGGAAAAAAAGACAAACACTTGATCACTGATCATGACTGTTTTTTTTTTTATAATCTATAAAACCTATTCAATTTTCTTATGGAAATCCGACGATATGGATTTATAGGTATGTTACTACAGTTACAGTTAATGAAATTCAAAATCAACAGCTAATTAAAGCTCAAACTAAAATATTCATAAAAACTATAAATATTGACTAAATTACTAACTTTGTTAGAGATTTTCTTCAAATACTTACTATTCGTTAGCAAACTAAATAAAAACTCTTTCAGCGCTTCGCTCTAAATACGTAATCACCAATCAGAGATGTTTATTGCATTTATTTATTTAGTAAAAGTGCGAAGTTAGAATTATTCTGAGTACTAAGGACCGGCCCCTGCTTCGCACGGGTTTCACGACTTGAATATACATCAAGATCTTTATAAGATTATGTAACTTTAATAATTATTAATTTATTATGACACAAAATCTTTCCGCAATCAATTATCTAAATGATGGTGGAGACCGCATTAAAATTTGTTGCGTGAAGAAAAACGTGATCACACGCTCACAAACACATGAAAAACAACTTAAATTTATAATATGTATAATATGTTACCGGCCAAACCCGATTGCAGGCCAAACTAGTTTGTCCTAGGCCAAATTGGTTTATTAAGCCGGGGCACGCCGATTAAATGGGTTAGGTTAGGTTAGAACTGTGACCAAAAGCGCGCGAGCCGAGCGAGCGAAGCGAGCGGCGGCGCGGCAGCGGCCGGCGAGCGTTACTTCCAAAGGCTGTTAACGAAATGGCTAATTAAGCTAGAAACCAGTTTGGCCTAGGACAAACTAGTTTGGCCTGAAATCGGGTTTGGCCGGTAACATATATATATAATACGAGAAAATACGTAAGTACCCAATTCGTGAAACATTTTCGATTTTCAACTACTTATAAAGAATTTTGGAGGGATTTCCTTCAAAATATTTCCCAGGAGTGGGCGATAAATATTTTTGAATACTTTCAATATATGGAATGTTTGCAATATATTCAATATTTTCATAATGTCCCGAGGTGCGCATTGTGTCACCTCTCTGTAGACGTTGTAAAATTGAAAAAATATTTTCGTTTTACACTGTTTGATTTTTTTCTAAGTAATTGTGTGTGAAAGTTTATTTTTGTGTCTGATTTATCGTCACACGTAGGATTCTAGATGAAAATACCTTTGAATAATTCATTACGCATTAAAAAAAAATGTAAGCACGAGGCAGCGATTTTAGACATTTTAGTTTTGTAAATCTTGGTTTATAGTTTCATTAAAATTGACAATATACTGACATTAATTTTCAGATTTTCTGGAAAACCAATATGGCAGGATCGGACGGGAAACTGTGTCAAAAGCTTTTGCTAGATCCAGGAAGACGCCGACGCACATTTGTCCCTTATCCACTTTACTAACAACAGAATCAACAAGTTGCGTGACGGCATCCTCCGTGGACCTGCCAGCCCGAAATCCAAACTGAATCCCCCCCTTATCGCAGTCCACTGCTGGACATAGGCCTCTCCCAGGCTGATGATATTTAATCGTACTCCTTGAACAATATTTGTTCTAAAAGCACTCACCTTTCAAATTTATTTGTTATATTTAAGCAAAACTGTACATATTTTTTAAGCCTTGTAATTTTTGAATAAATTTTATATTAATTTTATATTAAATGATTCTAGTTTCATTGATGGCCGCTGATGGGCCAGAACGCCCACTGTTCTTTCAACGCAAGGGGCTTCAGAATCATCCACTGACTTCATGGTAGCAAATTGTGCATCGATGCCCCCCTGTCACCCTGTATTATGAAGAAAGCAATTATAATTGTAATTATGAAGTATGCATTATAAAGAGGTACAATTTGTTTTTTGTAAGTTCGTATGTAGGGGTAATCTCTAGATATACCAATTGGATGTCCTTGAGGAAGGCTATTGGCTATTTAACATCACGCTAATTAAAAGATAAAACTCGGTGAGATTGGCTTTATTTTACGTTAAATAAGAAAAATACGCGGCCGAAGTCGGGGACAAAAGCCAGTTCAACATACCTACCATTCATCGTCAGATTACCAATTCACATCGTGGTACTACAAAGCAACGTCGTAATTGTGCAGGCAACCATGACGAACGAAAATATTTAGCTAAAAAGCTATCATTTGAATTGTGTAATTATCTGCACAAATCAAATAACACCTATAGGTACCCAATTGGGCATTTTTATGAAGGCTTGTTTTAACAAAACCCTTCTTTACCTTACTTTGGTACAACGCGACCATTAAAAATATTTAACAGAATAAACATTTTTAGGCTTCAAATGAGGGTACACGAAAAGCGATTTTGAATTCAGCACAATACTTTTCAAAAGCCTTCGGGCCCGCTTATCAAATCCTTGGTAGGTTTGAGAGAAAAGAATGATTCTTTCAGCCCTGTGGCAAGGGGCAGAGATAAAAGGGACCGGTGCCTTAGGGCAAGTCAGTGGAAAATGATAAATCGTGGGCATATCCCCATTTAACTACTGAGCAGATTATTATGATGAAATATTACGTGCCTTATGTATGCCCTTTCACCCCGTATATGTCTTCGGGATTATATCGAGACGATGGGCAGTAGTTACCCAACTGTATACTAGCAACATCTTACTACGATCAGTAATCTGGTAGATAAGCGCGTTGATTACAGTATAATCTCCTCGGGATCGTCACTTCTAGTGGTCGGGTTGGGTCATGTTAAGCAGTGGTCATTAACGGGCTAATATGTTGAGGGGGTGCCATTTAAACCTCTCTAATGTACACACGTTGAGTCAAATTGAATCATTGTTCACTGTGAGATGAATTCTAGATTCTTACCACGAAACAGTACGTACGAAAAAGTTTCTCCAACATAAAATATTTTTAGCTCACGATCAGCTAACGAAGCGAACTTTTGCCCCAAGTATCGGACGCACCTTGTTTACAACGAACCATCATTATTACTTTGATTGTTCAGAGTTTGACACCGGCTTTGCATTCGTAATATCACAGTGGTGAAGGGGTCTCCTGGACCCAAGTTAATTAGGGGTGGAATCCCAAGGGTTAAATGTTGCCAGTGTACGTTGCATTATTGATGGGAACGGCTATAAAACACTGAGGTGTTTTTGGCACCGAAATTTAAACTTTATGCCGAATTTTCAAGGTTGATTTTGGTTCTAAGTGTCGCCATTTTGCGGTTTATTTGTGTTTTAGTTGTATAGTCAGTGAAAATAATAAAGGTGGGTATGTAAACTTGGCAAAAATTTACATAATATGGAATATTTATACATACATACAAATTGTCATGAATAATGTATTGTTTTTTTTATTATTTAAAAGCTCTGAAAACCCTGTCTGAGTGTGCATGGATGGCACTTTTTCTCCACAACTCTTAATTTTCTAGCGTCATATTACGGTGATATATGGAGGTAGTTTGCTTAAAAGTAAAGTTCTTTTTTAGACTACATGATGCGAAAGTGAAAAACTCTATATAAATGCTAAACAGTTTTATCGAAAAGTTGTATTATGTAATCTGACTATGGGTAGATTAGTAAAAATTTTACCTACCTATAAGCATCGGTAAGTAAGATTTTTACATGAACAAGACGTAATTTTTACTTTGTTGTAGCAAAATATAATTGTATCAAAAGTACAAGCCGATTAAATGAGTTGAGAAAAAAAAACGCCCTTTTCAGGAAATAGGAAATTCCATCAAGTTACATAAAACGTCAGGGTAAATATTTCATGGTTAATATCGCTCGTTTTTATGATAATTTAAAAACGAAGGTAATTTCACTCCACACATTCTCTTTCAAAAACTACATTTCTTCAAAACTTATGTGTACACCAAATCTGCCATTGTTTGATACAACAACACATAACATCAAGCCTGTGTTCCTCGAAGGAATAGGCAGAGTTGTAGGCTATATAGTCCACCCACAAACAAAAACAAAACAAACTAAGACACAAGCACAAAAATAAAAGTATTCCGATTAAAAAAAAAACTGCTTTGGGAACGCTATAGGAAATATGTGTGCACATAAATAAAAGAAAATGTTACCCTTTTGGCTTCAGTGTCGAGTAATCAAGATACGGAAAATCGATACCGCTGCAGATGTCTTCGATAAAGTCGGAATCATACTTTAAGGCCTTGGCAGGCGCAACGCGAATCTAGTGTTCTATTAGAGCCTTGTCGCGGCTGTCTTTTAATATAAACTGTTCAATTTCTGTGAAAAGTTTATGGAAATTGTGCAAAACCATCGTGTCGCGCTTGCTTGGGAACGTTCACACCCGCGGCAATGACGTCATGTCGCCTCTGAAATTATTGCCAACTCTGTGACTTGTATGAGACCGCTTCCCTTTGTAACTACGTAACGTTTGTCTAAAAAAACAATACGATTTGTTGGCTTTAAAAAATTTAATCCCTTGTCAATATCTGGTTTTGTATATTTAATGTTAATATACAATCTCGTTTGCTTGCGGATTACTCAACGTTTAATTGATAAAGGGTCGATTGTATGCGAAACAATATCAACAACCCACACTGACCTTCAGTTGTTCAAATAAGGAATAATTAATACAATATTTGATGAACAGCTGAAAGCTGTTCAGAGTTGCAATGACAGTAAAGCCCCATTTACACTGTGCAAGTCTCTTGCCTGTGGCATGCAATAGGTACTTTAAGCAACATTGAAATCATCAAATAACCTCTCCCGCCCTGGGTGGAGCAGGAGGGCGTGTCAAACTTTTACTGACTAAAACCCATCCCTGTTCCTTCAGTTGCCTGTGTGCCAGGGGCCACTGTATCTCTTTCGAATAACCCGCACCCCTGGCAGGCATCGGCCCTTGCGGACCCTACCACTTGATGCTGACATCTCCTTGACGCGCGCATGGAACACAACGTGCCGTCGACTCGGGCTTGTTCCTTACCGGACAGCGAGGTACCCATTACTCGCCATCCGCAAGCCCGCGCCTACGGTGGCCGGGAATCAGCCTGGGATTCCCGACGCCCAAGGCGTCGCTTGCAGCGACTAGGGCCATGAGGGCGCATATACTGCCTCTTCCTCATGTGCACCGCCTCCCTCTTTGTGAGCATTACTGCTTCGCAGAAGAAGGTGACGGCTACCCATGCTCTCTCGCTCTGAACCATGGCCTGGACTAGGGCCGGACGCGAGAGATCACCGCCGCCGATCGCCTCCACAAGGACACGGCGGTGCTCTGCCCAATCCGGGCACACCTCCACTGTATGCTCCACCATATTCTTACGGCGATCTTCGCAGTGGAAACGCCCGGGCGTTTCCTCTCGCCTTATCCGAAACATGAACCTCCCGAAAAACGGTGTCCAGTGAGGACCTGCGTTAGGCGGAAGGTAAGGGCGCCGTGGTGCCTCTCAATCCACTCCTCAAAGGGGGGGACTTACCGCCGCAATCGGGGCGTGCAACTGTGCAAGTCTCTTGCGTGTGGCATACACTTAAATTTAAGCAACATTAAACTTGCATCGTCTAAACATTTTTTGGACCGTGCATCTTTTATTATTGCTTCAACTTCTAATAGAACACAGGTAATGAAATCACACTTAATTATCCAAACTAAAACCGCATTTACACGTATTAAGTTTCTTGCCGTTGGCATACAATGAAATTGAAGAAACTTTGGCTTGCATCGTCTAAACATTGTTTGGACGTTGGAATTTTATTGTTGCTTTAACTACATAAGTGTATGACACACGCAATTCAATTCGAAAATTAATTTAGCACAATTTATTAACACTGTAGCGGACCGCAAACTCTAAAGCAAATAGTCGTACAATTAGCAATTCTCTTCGCTCGTTCCTAAGAGACTTCGCTCTAAAATTGATAACTTCACCACATTGTTTCAAGCTGCTTACTCATACCTAAAAGATTAACGAAGAGTGTTGTCAATGCATCGTCGTTAGGAATGCATAGTAGCGTGTTGCAAAGAGACTGAGTCGTATGTCTCTCGGGATGTCCCGAGATGTTTATCTATTTTGTATTCATGTATTGTCGGCTTGCATCTTTATGTACCGTCAAGATTTCTGTAGCGAATATGCTGTCTTGTAAAATGGTTTGGGTTTGTACATGGTTAATTTAGCAGTCAATAAGTAACTTCTTTATTGCGATTAGTTCTATGATGATGGGGAGTTCAGCTCAAAGCCCTGTAATCTTAAGTTTACGTTAAAACAACTTTTTAAACGGTAGACTTTTAGTCGGAATTTTATACAAATGGCCTAACAATTTATAGATAAAAAAAAAACTGTCAGCATTACCCACATTGTTTACTATTTTTTCACATTGATTCTCACTGATATGACACTGAGTCTTGAATTTAAACGTTTTTATGCATGACAATTTGCCTTCTGGTCTAGTGTAGATTCATAAACTTAAAAAAAAAAATTACATCATAAAGTTTATTCCGCATTATAAAGATACGTAAGTAGTTTACCTGTATCTAAGCTGTTTCTACCTCCCATAAAACCTGTGCATTTTCGAATAGTATAAACTTTATTGGGAACGAAAAGAATCTTACCCACAGCGACGCGTTTTTCCTCTTTCAAAATGTAGAGATCTACATCCGATTACTTGCGGGAAGGTGTCTCGACGCGACACGATTTGATGCCTTTTTTCTGCAAGAATAACAAGATGTTGGTAGAATGTTTATGCATTGAATGATCTATTTTAAGAAGGTGCAGAAAACTGTCTTTTGTTTATCAGAAAAAAAAAATGTTGGTATAGTGACTGTAAAAGACACTACGCGGTTTGATACCCCGGTCAATAAGTAAAGTTTTTAAATTAGGTAGGATATTTTGTATCAGCCCGGAGTCTGAATTTCTACCGGTTAATGAAATAGCATACGTAAGTAAGTAAGTAAGTAAGTAATTTATTTGCCAAAATGTAGGTGTAAACTTCTACGCAAACGCGCGGTAAGAAGCAAATTTTGATATGTTTGACAAAAGCGCATCGCAGCAACAAATAAGGACCAAAGCATTCACGCGTTACTAAGAATTACTACCAAAATAAAAGTAATTTTACAGTTTCCATTAAATTAAAAAATAAAAGCAAGCAAGCAAATTATTCCAATGAGCCATTCTTTTATTTTTAACCGAGTTCAAAAAGGAGGAGGTTATCAATTTGGGGGAACCTTTTTTTATTTTTTTTTTATTTTTTTTTATGTATGTTCCCCGATTACTCGAAGATGGCTGGACCGATTTGGATTTTGTTTTTAACCACTAAAAGTGAAAAATAAAAAACTTATTCCAAAAAAAACAACCGACTTCCAAAAAAACACTACAAAGTGAAAAATAACTTTAATTTCGGAAGGCGGTGACAAAAAATTCAAATACAGCTCCAAAGACACCGACTTCCGAAATTAAAGTTATTTTTCACTTTGTAGTGTTTTTTTAGAAGTCGGTTGTTTTTTTTTAATTTAATGGCTGTTTAAATTACTGTTTAAATGTTTTTCGATATATGCGTTAAAATAAGCCACGAATATTTTTTTGCGATTGCAATATTTTCACTCAACTTTTTTCTGGCTTGTAATATGTACTAATACGCCTTACAGTGCGACAAAAAACGTTTTACGTAAACTCAGCCTACGCATTCGTAATATACAGGCGTTATGTGGCGGCAATACGTAGTTATCCATATTACAGTCGAATTCGTAATTTATTTATCACCCGAAAGTCTAAAGTCACTTGCACAGCATAAAACGACAAGATCTATTTTTCTTTGTAGACTAATGTGACAGTTAAATAATTGCAACCTTATTGAAGTTTAAATTTTCTGGGAATTGTTGTCAGAAGTGTTAACTACGAGGTCAAACGATACCTCCTTATCTACAATCTACATAAATGGGATGAAGTAATCCACTTTCCTCAAAGCTAACTTTCTAGTTCAATGGTTTATGAACAAAACCCATGTTCAGCGGTTCACGTATCCATTTTATTACTTTGTTCGAGATCTTGATCAACAAAATTAACTGTTGGTTCAGACTTGAAGAGGTAATATCGACGACGTAGTTTACGTGGCGTCGTAAAATAACAGTTTGATATCGCGTTAGATTAACTATTTTATAGTTTACTGGTGTCACAGGAAGTATTAATTGACACAACAGTGTAGCACTATGTCTGCTTCAATTTTGATTACTTATTTCACTTGAGTGAAATAGGAATATTTAGATGTCGTAACCGATTAATGTTGTTTTTTAGGAATTTGTTTATAAATTCACATTTACAGTTAAATTGTATTAATACTAGATGACATTGATTACGCTGGTAGACACTCTTTTTGTCACACGCAACTTCGTGATGTTAGTGTACCCTCATTAAAAATATGTAATAATTTTGTTTCAATCACATCCAGTTTTTTTGTGACAGCTGCATATTCGTTTCTGACCAAATATACTTTTCTTTGTTTGAATAACTTCATTTCGACGACTATAACTATTGCATTCAACTAACTTGCGTTTTTATTACGTTAGTTACATCATAAATATGCCACGAAACTGTTCTAACAATCTCGACAGTTTTTGTTAGGTGTGGTGGAGCTTTTACATCTCTGCGACCAAATTTCACATCATTCATTACACAGACGTATTTAGACTATTTTGGATTTCCTGTGAGGCATCAATATAAATCTTGGTTCCACATAATCTATGTTGTGTAATGTGTGTTAGGTTATTAGGTTTATCCTATTAGGTTGACCTAAACAAGAACCAAGACATTTGCTATACCAATGATTTGGACGCAACCAAAAGATCATGTAAGTGATTGATATTTTTGTTTGACTCAAACTAAAGGTATTGCAACCAAGTCCAAACACACTATCTGGTATCCAAACTTTTGGTCGCTCAACAGACCCATCCCACATAGAATCGAAAGAAAAACTCGTCTGGAAATGTTTTGAGAATGTTGTCCAAAGATTTCTACGAAACCATAAAGCGGAAAATAACAAAGAAGTAATAAATTAACTTATAATTTCAAATAAATCTTTAGAGTGTAATATGTCCTTAAAAATACATAATATGCTGGACTCTCACTTGGGTTTCTTTCCGGCAAATGTGGGTGCTGTGAGTGACGAACAAGTTGAGAAGTTCCATTACGACATATCCTTAATAGAGAAGCGCTATCAAGGGAATGGGCAGAGAATGGCTAGAATTCTCTAGCCATTCTCTGCCCACGCCCATTCGGGCAGCAGCGTTCTCTATGCATTTTACAACCATACTGCGATCGCCAACCCGCCTGCCAAGGGTGGCGATTATGGTAAAACCCCCCTTTTGGGAGAGGCCTATGTCCAGCAGTGGACGTCTTTCAGCTGAAATGATGATGATGATGATGACGATCAAGGGAAATGGAGTCCAGGAATGCTAGCAGATTATTGTTGGAGACTTAGAAGAGACCTTCCAAATGCAAAATATTCACGAAAATGATAATTATTTCTAGTAGGTACATTATGCAATAATTTCTCTAAGTGTAGCGGATTTTTGTACTTTTTACGAAAAATATGTTTTGATGTCACAAGAAAAGCTGATGTGTTATTTTTTTTTCTTTGATGTACTATTGTTTGGTGGCTCAAACATTCAAAATTTGATACAAGTTTGCATGTGACAAAAAAAAGTTAACATTTTGCTGACCAGTTTTATTCCTAGTCGACTACCTATTCTGCTCGCGAGACACGACCAAACTCAGAGCTGAAAGTTAATTTTCAAGTCCATAAAATTATACAGGAACAAACTGCAATCGTGACTTTAGCATAATGATTCTAGACGTAGACATATTTCGTAGGTTATAAAAAAATTGGCTATTTCATAGAAAAAGTGCAATATCTACGCATACCTTTTTTTATAAACTTCGAAAACTTTTTCCGCTTGAGAGTCTAAAATCATATTATGCTGAGTTATGACTATGAGGTTAGGTACAGTTTTCGGGTTGTGGGGTAGGTTGTTTTCGTCAGTCATAGCTGTGCTGCGTTACAGTCTCTTTCTAACTCGATGTGTCGTACATTTTTTCTATAGTTTGACTTTTAATCGTATTCAGTAACTTAACAGTTGAAGGGTTACCAGATATTGACAAAGAAAAAGATAGTGAGATGGTGTAGGAATGAATGAAATTGAATGAACTTGAAATAATGTACTTACACGCAATTTTTTTTTAAAATTTAATGTCTTAAAAACATGATTATGCACTATTAAAAATTGTAGAATTTGTTTTATATTTTGTTTTTCAGTAGTTGCGTATCTAATTTATAGTTTGTTTCTATTAGAGTAAAATAAAATAAAAACATTACTTTTATTAATAAATTATTCATTATTCTTATAATTCACATCTTACAAACGATTTTTTAAAGTTTTATATCAAACTAGCAGCGCTCCGCGGTTTCACCCGCGTAGTTCCCGTTCCCGTGGGAATTCGGGGATAAATTATAGCCTTTGTCACCCAGGGATAGTGTCGCTTCCCAACAGTGAAGAATTTTTCAAATCGGTTCAGTAGTTTCGGAGCCTATTCAATGCAAACAAACAATCAAATCTTTCCTCTTTATAATATTATTATAGTATAGATGATAAAAATGGTTTCATTTAAAATGAAACTATTTCTTCATTCGTTCTTTACGCAAAATCGTTTAGGTACTACCCTAACATATTAGTTTTAGTGGGGTAACATAATTTTTCTTTGAACTGTCAAGTTACTGAATACAATTAAAAGTCGAACTATAGAAGTAGGTAATTTTATGCATTTGGGACTACTCCCTGAGAATCATAATTTTTGTGTCGGATATACAGAAAAAAAAAATCAAACAAAATCCTGATACTGATTTGAAACATGCCACTTTTTTTAATAGGTATTCAATAACTCAAAAACAGCACAGCTATGCGAACTTTTGCATACGAAAAAATAGCAGATCAGTTTGTATTTATTTACCTCAGAATATATGGTTTTGTTTTCCTCTCTGTGGTTCCTGTGTGAACAAGAGCCACGAAGTGTTTACTTACACATATCCGTCATACTCGCGAGTCGGCGAGGCATCTCTTTGACCGCCACCCTCTGTAAAACTGAGAGATTCTTGTACGATGTGATGTGATGTAGCTCGAGTTTTTGAGTTTATTTCTTTCCAATGGATTGGAACTTTTCGGATATAAGTAAAAAAATCCGCTCCATGTTTTTTGTGTATCTATTATTTACGGAGGGAATTACTACGTTTATTGAAGTCTCGTAGTTTTTCAAAAAATATTTTTCGATTTGATTTCTCACTTGAATTCGAAGATTAGCTAAAGCGGTATCAACCCAAAGAGCATCCGATCATACAAAAAATAAGTATGGGTAGTATACATACAAAAATTGATATACTTATCTATAACCCCAGATACACAATCAGCGTCTCAAAAACGTCCGCATAAAAGGGCGCAATGTGTGCAGGTGTCAAATAGTATATCATCAGTCAGTCTTTTTGGATTTTGCTTTGTAAAAACCACTTTAAGTCATGAGTTGAATTTGTATTTTGCAAAAAAATGTGTTTTATCATAACTACCTTTAACCACTGATTTATAATTAGGGACATTTTTGTTCGAACACAGTCTCCATCTTAGGTTTCTTGTATTTGCCACATTTGTAATGTTGATTAGAAATTGATTGGAATTAACAGTTACGTTTTAATTAATAATGAATTTGTTAGATATTACATTAAGTGAGTTTCTGCTATGAAAACGAGTTAAATTTTGCTTAACATTGCCAAAATAACCGTATTTTAGTCTAGACGAGTTCGATATTTCGATTAATAAAACAGAATTGCAAAATGATTCTAGGCAGTCTCTCTTTTTTGATCTTACTTAGGTAGTAATACGACAGATAAATGATTGATTTCTATAAAGATAAATTGCTTTTCGATGTTATGTCTTCAAAAACTAAAAATATTATGTTGGGCGTTTTTATTTTTTTGTCAATATAAGATTAACTTTGAACTAAACTCTCGATGGTGGTAATTTACTACACATTAGCTTTAGCCAGCAGCGATAAAAGTATCCTATGTGTTTATCCAGGTTAAAATCTTACTGTGCGCCAAATTTCATCCAAATCCATTCAGCTGCTTTTGCGTGATTGAATAACAAACAAGTAAACACCCAAACATGCAAAATTTCACCTTTCATATATTAGTAGGATTCCGAAACAATAAAAGAAAGAAAGAAAATACATTTATTTAGCACAGACTAAAAAAGGCACACAATATTCAGCAAAATAATAGAATTAAACAAATCAACAAAAAGTGTAAAGTGCGTAAAAGTGTGCCTCACGGCTGCGCTAAAAAGGCCCAGTTCAGCATAAATGCCAGACAACTAGTGCCTGACGCTGGTTTTCAACTGGACCTGACGTGTTAGGTGACGGATGTAAATCAGCTCTAATACAAATACTGCAACGTGACGTGTGTATGCATACTTTATTAAAATAAATTTGTGTCAGATAAAATAAATAAAAATAGTAACGAGTAGTACTTATATAGCGAGAATGCAAGCTTATCTAAAAAACACAAATTGTTCCTCACACTACAATGCAAAGAAGGAATCACCTATCTACCTATAGTTTTTCTCCTACATACCTGCCACACTCCCACACACACAATAAATTAATTCCCCCGTACTTATGAGAAGTGTTAATGATGACGTCATTAGTTTCGGGTCATTTAGGGTCTTAGTACCGACCTTATCTCATAGGCAGTAATGGGGACTATTATAATATTACGTGCTAAATGGTAATGAGTTTTTATTAGCACCATCACTTTAATTGTGCGGAGAAAGTGGGATTATGTAGGTCTCTTTTGTTTGAAGGTTTTGTCGTATTAATATAGGTGTATATCATAGGGCTTCATTAATATTCATCACACTTAAGCTTACGCCTTTATCCGAGGGTAGGTTCTGCCTTTTTGGTCATACTCTTGTGACGGTAGCATAGTTGTAATTAAACTGTTTTAAACCAAAATTCCGTGGTTTAAAAGCCGTTTTTGTTTAAAACGGTTTAAAACTACAACCACGTGGGCCGTGCATTGATTAATTATGTATTACTTAAAATAGTACCTAAGTTAAAACGGCTAATGGTAAGCATAATCGTAATCATACCTACCTATACTTACAATTTTTAAGAATAGACTGACTGAAACAGTCTTGATATGCATATTTGATAAAATTTACATTTAAAAATATGTTGCGGCTAAGTATCAATTACAAAAAAAACTTTTTCCAAAAAAAAAACAACCGACTTCCAAAAAAACACTACAAAGTGAAAAATAACTTTAATTTCGGGAGTTGGTGTCTTTGGAGCTGTATTTTAATTTTATGTCACCGCCTTCCGAAATAAAAGTTATTTTTCACTTTGTAGTGTTTTTTGGAAGTCGGTTGGTTTTTTTTTTCACTTTTTAGTGGTTCACATATGCTTACCCCTTCACAGCATACCGCCGTGATGTTATGTTATGAACTGGTGTAAGCAATAGACACACATAAGATTTCAGCAATCCCAGTCCATTTGCTATCATTTATTGAGGAGTTCCTTTGCCTATCTCCAAAGTTCTTCATCAGATCTTCACTAAATTTAAATGAGACCACTCCGAGAAAGTACTCTTCCCAAAAATACCTAAATCGCTACGTGTGCCTATAAAATTTGAAGAGTTCTCTCTATTTCTCCAGGACCCCATCATCAGATCCTGACTTGATGATCATGGGACCACCTGGGAAGTATACCCTTTCAAACAAAAAAAAAACCAAGTCGGTCCAGCCATTTTCGAGTAATCGGGGAACTTACATTAAAAAAAAGGTTCCGACGAATTGAGAACCTCCTCCTTTTTGAAGTCGGTTAAAAATAGTCATTCTGTGTAGTCATCCAGTCTTGTCATTCTGTGTAGTCATTCTATGTAGTAATTCTGTATAGTCAATAGGTATGAATATATGTCAGTATTCTGTTTAGTCATTCTATGTAGTAATTCTGTATAGTCAATAGGTATGAATATATATTATGTCAGTATTCTGTTTAGTCATTCTATGTAGTAATTCTGTATAGTCAATAGGTATGAATATATGTCAGTATTCTGTGTAGTCATTCTATGTAGTAATTCTGTATAGTCAATAGGTACGAATATATGTCAGTATTCTGTGTAGTCATTTTATGTAGTAATTCTGTATAGTCAATAGGTATGACTATATGTCAGTATTCTGTGTAGTCATTCTATGTAGTAATTCTGTATAGTCAATAGGTATGACTATATGTCAGTATTCTGTGTAGTCATTCTATGTAGTAATTCTGTATAGTCAATAGGTACGAATATATGTCAGTATTCTGTGTAGTCATTTTATGTAGTAATTCTGTATTTTCAATAGGTATGACTATATGTCAGTATTCTGTGTAGTCATTCTATGTAGTAATTCTGTATAGTCAATAGGTATTATGTCAGTATTCTGTGTAGTCATTCTATGTAGTAATTCTGTATAGTCGTATTCTGTGTACTCAATATGTGTAGTCATTCTGTGAAATAAATATGTGTAGTAATTGAATTCAAGTCTGGAAATATGAGTGAGAAAAGTATCTATCTACTACATTACAAAAAAACAACCCTTGTTCACTCATTTAATGTCAATCATTGTCGTATTTTATATCGATATGAAAAACCGATTGAATGGATTTTATTGGACCTTTTTGTTAAAGTAAACGTTTTTTTTCCAAACGACGTCCCACACTTTTGTCTTCCTTTTGTGTCTAGATTTATTTTCTTTCATTTTCTCATGACACCATTCTAGTGTAAACTTATTATTTTTAATGGCCAAACATAAAAGGAAAAACACTTTGAAAAGTTTTCTTGCTAACATTGTACGAGAATCAAATAAGTAAGGAAAAATTGTTTGGAGAAATATGGAATGGAAACAGGCACAGGCAAACCCGCCACATAGACCTGATTCCATTATTGTTTCGTATCCCTATCCAATTTACAAGGATCTCTATAAATAGACATCTGTTCGTGAGCACCTACTTCTGTGTAGAGAGATATGGAAATCTGTGATTCTTCTGAGGTTGTGGCATTGTTTTATTCTAACGTGCCATATTTGGTTCTAAAGTAGAAACAATACTTGGTTAGATCACTGACACGGATTAAATCGACTCCTGGAACTCACACTATAGCTTTTAGTTTTTTTTCTAATAATATTTTTTTCCAAGTGATTAATAATTGTAATTCTAATCTATCATTTTTGAATTGAATGGTAAATAGAAGAATTTTATTCAAAAACTAGCTTTTGCCCGCGACTTCATACGCGTGGACTTTAGAATCAAGTAGATAATCATTTTTTTCAAATCAAATCAAATCAAATGTCAAATGCCTATTTTTTAAGTTAGACCTCTCGGAATACATCATTGAAAACTGCATTCAATTCCATGCAGTGGTTTTTGCGTGATGCGGTAACAAACATACAGACAGAAAAAAATTCTAAAAACCGTTGTTTTGGCTTCTGTTGCTCTAATAAAGACCCCCATACTATTTTTTCTTCAATATCTTTAATGTACAGACATCGGCCTGTTACAATTTTATTATACAGGTTGAAATTGAAAACATGCGACAAACCGAAATGGGAGATTGTACTCATCATTATGAACAACTTTTACTAAGGGACCAAAGATGCAAGCGCAAAAAAAAAACAGCTGTTCCCTACATTTTGACAAGTTATGCGAACATAAATGTAGGGAACAGCTGTTTTTTTTTCGCGATTGCATCATTGGTCCCTTAGTAAAAGTTGTTCATAATGATGAGTACAATCTCCCATTTCGGTTTGTCGCATGTTTTCAATTTCACCCTGTAGATTGTGGCTGGAAATTTTACTACTAAACTAATCAAGGTCAATCTGCCTAGCATTTTCTCAACTTTGTTGGGGTCGGCTTCTAGTCTAAACGGATGGCTGGATACCAGTATCTCACATAGAACGTCAGTCTATTACTATGTTACACGATACCCGTGGGTAAGACTGGATGTCAGGTTTTTAGTCTTCTGACTACACGTAACGACTGTCAAAAACCTACGAATGACAGCCGAGACGGTTTAACGGACTTTCCGAAGCACGGTTAACGTGCTTTCCGAAGTCTTGACATGTAATGAATGGTCACCCATCTACGGACTGATCTCGGCAACTGTAGCTTAACTTTCGACCAACGCGTGCAGCCACGGGCCCCTCTACTAATCAATTTTCCAGGTAATATATAACTATCGTTAGAAAGAAAATCACCATCCCATTTCTTCCCTTGGGTGTTGTAGAAGGCGATTAAGGGACTTACTAGAGAATGGGCAGCAGCGTTCTCTATGCATTTTACCACCATACTGCGATCGTCAACCCGTCTGCCAAGCGTGGCGATTATGGCAAGCCGCGCCCCCCCTTTATTTTTTAATTTTTTTGGCGAGGCCTATTTCCAGCAGTGGACGTCTATCGGCTGAAATGATGATGATGATGATATAACTATCGTTGGCAACAGCAATTACCGAAAATAAAGGCGATAAAGACACATTGCTCGGCAAGCAAGAGTGGGTGTATTTTGTTTGGGACATGACACGAATTGTTTTGAATTGAAAGCTCACAATATTCCATCACACAAATTTCATTACGAGCCGATCCACAAGGCGTTGTTGACTAACAAACAAGTAAACAGCTTCTCAATAGATTGGTTTATTATGAAATTGTACTAGACGCTTCGATCACTGAATATTTCCAGCGATCGAAGCTTCTGGTACAAGGTAGGTTTACAAAATAAGTTGATCTAAAGACATGCTTGAGGGCGTCATATATATATCGCAAATAGGGTTGTCAGGTCTTAAAACCGAAAAGCCGGACAGACCAGTCTGTTTATCTGGACATTTGGGTAAAAAGGCCAGACACCCTTTATCTTTTAGTCTTAGTATAACACTACAATTTTTAAAAAAAACGACGCTTTTATATCATTTACCATAAAACCTTCTTAAATTCTAATGAAACAACAACAAAATTTAATGAATCAGCCTTGTTTATTATGGATAGTGCTACTCCGCTCGCTTGCGCTAGCGAAGTAAGACGGGCGGAGCGAAAACCAACACATGGCAAATGTAAAAAAAAAAATACAAATTTAAAAGCCTAACAAAAGCCGGACAGTCCGGACACCATATAATTTGGCCGCACACGCAACCAAAAAGCGTGACTGTGTCCGGCTTTATCCGGACGCCTGGCGACGCTAATCGCAAATAAATATCTACCGTACTGCAGGGTACAATCCCCACTTGGTTGATATCTTGACCAGTCTTACTCAGCGCCTCTCCTCCACATTTATTATGCGCCCACCCAAAGTGTGGAACTCTCTGCCACTTTCTGTATTCCCTTCCACATTTAACTCGTCTTCCTTGAAATCAAGAGTGAACAGGCATCCTCTGGGCACGCTCGTTCGATCATAGACCTCATTCATCGCTTTCCATCAAGCGTTATCGACGTCAAGAACAGGCCCATTGACCACCTAAAAAAACATCCTTGATAAAAATTAATTGCCATTGTAATTAGGATTCCTGCCTTGGGTAGTGAGCACACTTTCAAAAGGTGCGGCGGTGGCTGCAATCGGTTAATCAGAATGAGGTTTAATAATGCAGGTAGAAATAATCAGTAGGTAAGTAAGTACGTAAATCAGCTATTGTTGAACTTTATTGCAAAAATACATATATCAAAACTTATGGTCTTATCTATGTAAATAAAAAGAAAAGTCCTGACTTCCTGACTCATGAACGCCCAGCCCAAACCCTTGGACCTAGAAAGCTGAAATTTTGCACAGAGGTTCCCTTTATAATGTAGACAAGGAATAAGGAAGGATTTTTTTTTTTTCGGCAATTAAACCCAGCTAAAGCTAGTGCCAAATAAATGATCTACTATGAAAATATTGCAAAAAATAAGATTTGGAATGAAAATGGAAGACTGTATAATTATTATTGATTACTTACTAGCTTCCGCCCGCGGCTTTGCCCGCGTGGAGGTCGGAAATTATTTCACGGGAACGTACTACCGGGATAAAATGTATCCTATGTGTTAATCTAGGTTATAATCTATCTGTTTGCCAAATTTAATCCAAATCCTTTCAGTCGTTTTTGCGTGAAAGAGTAACAAACATCCATCCATCCATACTTACAAACTTTCGCGTATATAATATTAGTAGGATAGTAGGACATATATATATATATATATCCTCGTATATATAGTAGGATGTCCGTCGTTTACCTAGTCAGCCTGATCACGTAGGTACAGACTTACTGAGTACATTAGGTAAATCCTCTAAACAGTCTGGATTAAGTCAAATACATCAGTGTAAGTCAATCATAATTTTGCTTAGAAACACAGACGAATATATTACTCCTACGTAACTTCGGCGTATAAATTAGGTACATGAAACATGAATTTAAATTTTAATCAAGCCAGGACACATTATCTTGCTTCTAATTGTAATGTTGCTTTATAAAAAGGGGCGCAGACCTGTTTAGATTTTAGTTTTCAAGTTTTGGATTAAATCATTTAAATGGGGTTTCATCAATTAAAATACCTTATCTGCTCTTAGCACAGAATTTTATATGACTAGGTAATGAATGGAAATTAAATTATTTGGTCGGTGAATAACTATAAAGTTTAAATTATAAAAAGAAATCAAAACACAGTACTCTCAGCTACACAATAATCTTGTAAAGTTTTTTTTTTCTCTTTCTCCAAGCCATTTATGTATTTTATAAGTTTGCTTTAAGGACGCGTTTGCAAATCTGACAACAATAAGCAGTTTTTCGGTGCTTTTTGCAGCAAATTGAAACTAAACCGTAACTAATAATTGCCGAAGATAGATAACTCCTTCATCTTCAAATGGTTGCAATTGAATACTCGAAAATGTTGGTTTTTACCATTGCTAAAAACAATTTTCGTTACCTCTTCACACAACATTGACGATAAAGCATTGAGTTTAGGAAGATTTTTCTTCTATATAATAACATAAATTCTATTATTTAAAATTATTTTATGTAGGCAGATATGTTCAACTCAAAATGGTTGCAAAAAGAACTACCAAAATGTAATATTTATTATTATTTTTTCTGAGATTATTTAATCTCAGAAAAAAATAAAAATCTAATCTATTATTTTCATATAATTATGTAATATAAGTTTCAACGTGTAAATCTTATTGAATTGAGTTAAGGGTTATTTTACTGGTCGTCGCCTTGACTTATTTCACAAATATTTGTTATGGAATATTAGTCTGCGCTCGGTCGCCGTCGTGAGTGGACATTGTGTCGCTTGTAAGCAGCAGCTCATGGTGAAAAAGATCGCTGTACGTATGCAAAATAATTAACATTATAAACTTGATACTTCACTCATTTTATACGGACTACGGACAACCAAGGTTCTCACCTTTTATTCACAATTTCTTATACTTTTGCTGGAACTAAGTAGGAATTATAAATTCATGTTATTATTTTGTTTTAGATTTCACGGAGTGACCTGAAGGCGTACTTCGAAGATTGCTACTGGAACTAACAGACGAGTAGAGCTAGATGTGCCGAGTTTGGGCTCATTTTATTAGTTACGTTGAGATCTTACCTCCTGACTGGATGGAGTGACCTGAAGGTGTACTTCAAAGACTGCTTTTGGAACTAATAGACGAGTAGAGCTAGATGTGTCGAATTGCTACGGGAACTAATAGACGAGTAGAGCTAGATGTGTCGAATTGCTACGGGAACTAATAGACGAGTAGAGCTAGATGTGTCGAATTGCTACGGGAACTAATAGACGAGTAGAGCTAGATGTGTCGAATTGCTACGGGAACTAATAGACGAGTAGAGCTAGAGGTGCCGAGTTTGGGCTCGTTTTGTTAGTTATGTTGAGATCTTACCTCCGAACATGACGGAATGGCCTGAAGGTATACTTGAAGACTGCTACTGGAACTAGTAGACGAGCAGAGCTATGTGTGCCGAGTTTGGACTCGTCGATCTTACCTCCAGACTTGGACTTCTTCTTTTTCTTACAAAGGCCGCTATAATCCGCCCTATAGGCCGCTATTTCGCGTCTGCATCATTCTACGAAGATTGAGGAAGTTGTGCAGTACTTGAAAGTGAAGACCAACTGGACTCTGAGGGTCGAGAGGTTGGAATCGCGCCACGACGTCAACTTTAAGTCATTCGTGGTACGAGTTCCAACGCACCATCTACAGCACTGCTTGAAAGAGGACTTTTGGCCGAAAGGTGTCGTATATCGACGTTTCCGGGGACGGTTACGTGACACCTCGCAGCAAAACACGATGCCGACGACTTTACGTGTTTAGTTATAGTTTTAAGCTGTTTATTAATATGTATTAGTTTGTTATTATTGTTTAAGAATAATTTTGTGTATTTTATCTATGGGCCTTAGTTGCCTGATAATAAAGGGATTATTATTATTATTATTTCCTTTATTCAATTAAATAACACATATAAATTATATTTTTAAATATTAGTATACAAATATAAAAACATTTAAAAATATAAAAAATAGTAGCCCACCGGTATCGGGAACAAGGTCCAAGCCACCGGCGGTCAGGGCTCCAGAGAGAGGAACCTCCTAACAATGCGAGCCGTGTCCAGGAGTACCGCTTTCTGAATCAAGCCCTTGACCCAGCTGCCCAACGAGAGCCTCCTCAGATGTTGGTCGAGGCTCTTGGCTATTAAGCCATTGGCTGTAACAACTATCGGTACAATGATCGCTGAGTCCACATCCCACATGTCGACAACCTCGTGAGCCAAGTCAAGATACTTGATTTGTTTATCTTTCTCGGCTTTCACGAGGTTCCCGTCATGCGGGACCGTTATATCAACGATCATTGCACGCCGCTCTAGTCGATCCACCACCACTATATCAGGTTTATTGGCAACAATAGTCCTGTCAGTGATGATGGATCGATCCCAGTACAGTGTGACATGTCCATTTTCGAGAACTGGGTCGGGCACATACCTGTAGTACGGCACTTCTGATTCCACAAGGCTGTATTTCAGAGCAAGTTGCTGGTGGATAATCCTGGCTACTAGGTTGTGTCTATGCAAGTACTCCTCGTTAGCTAGACGAGAACACCCAGAGATTATGTGTCTGATTGATTCTCCTGGACGGTGGCATGCCCGACAGATGTCAACCGTGCCATCTTTCACAATAAATCTCCGGTAATTGTTCGTCATCATAACTTCGTCCATAATTGCACAGACAAAACCTTCGGTTTCCCCAAAGAGGTCACCGAAACGTAGCCAGGCTACGGACGCTAGAAGGTCTACATCGGGTCCATGTAGGGCCCGGAAAAAGCGTCCGTGAAGCTCCTTACTCTGCCATACCTCCATGCGATCTTTAGTGTCAAGCACTACAGGCTTGCGCCAGTTCTCTTTACCCAAGGAGAGCGGGGTGAGGCCCTTGTCCACCGCAACCACATCTCGATGCATCCCCACGTCGGTTTCTAGGAAATAATCCCTGAGACTGCATATCTCGCGATTGTGGAGAGTCTTAGCATTTAAAAAGCCTCGACCTCCACATTTTCGCGGGATATACAATCTCATTACCGATGACCGTGGGTGATGCATTCGATATGCAGTCAGCAGCATACGGACCCTCCTATCCATGGCGTCGAGTTCGGTCTGAGTCCATTTGAGTATGCCGAAAGAGTACATCAAGACCGGCATGACCCAACCGTTGAAGGCACGCACCTTGTTTCCGCCTGATAAAAGACTATTAAATACTTTTTTCAGGCGGCCAAAGAAGCGTTCCTTCAACGATTGTTTCATGTCAGTAACATTGATGCCCAAAGCTTCCGACATACCCAAATACTTATAGGTTTCGGCTGCGGAGAGGGCTCTAAGTTTTATGGAATCCGAGAGTTGGGTTCCCACGGATTCCACAATCTCCCCTCTCTTTACATGCATGACCGCACATTTGTCCACACCAAAATCCATCCTGATGGCGCTACTGAAAGTTTCAGTTACTTTCAGTAGCTCCATCAGTTGCAAATTGTTGGGGGCAAAGAGTTTTAGGTCATCCATGTAGAGGAGGTGAGATATAACCTGACCACCTCTCCTCAGTCGATAGCCTATACCTGAATCCTCCAGCAGTGTGCTTAGAGGATTCAGGGCTAGGCAGAACCAAAGCGGACTCAAACTGTCGCCCTGAAATATGCCTCGCTCGATCCTTATCGGTTCGCTATTCCTCTGGATATTTCGACATCCTGGATATTGAAGGACCGTCCTCCATTGTCCCATACATGACATCAGGAAGGTGCGCAGAGTTGTATCTACTTTATACAACTCCAACACCCTCATGAGCCATGTATGTGGCACCGAGTCATAGGCCTTCTTGTAATCTATCCAACATGTCGAAAGATCCTTTCGGAAACGACGAACCTGTTGGCTAATGGCCATATCAATGAGGAGCAGCTCCTTAGTACCGCGGGACCCGTTCCGACATCCATTTTGAGAGACAGACATGATGGAATTACTGTCTATATGATTGTAAATCTTAGCTCTCAAAATGGATGTAAGAACTTTATAGACCGTCGGTAAACACGTGATCGGCCTATAATTTTTGGGTTCCGCGGTACTACCTGACTTATGGAGCAGGTGGGTTACTCCTGTCGTGAGAAACTGGGGTAGCGAACTAGACTCTAAAGCAACCTGGTACTGAGCCGCCAAGCGAGCGTGCGATCTTTGAAACCATTTAATCCAAAAGTTGTGCAGCCCGTCCGGCCCTGGAGACTTCCAGTTGGGCAACGGACGGACTGCACGAGCTACATCTTGGGGGCAGATGGTAATAGCCCCCATTTCTGGTATTGGATCGCAGGCTCGCTCGACTTCCCGAATCCAATCACCTTCGGTGTGACTGACAGGCACCGACCAGATACTACGCCAAAAAGAACACATGGCATCATCATCCGGTAGGCGCGTGTCAGCCACACCTTGGTCTGATCGCTCCCAAGCTCTATATACCCACCTTTCATCACTTTGGAAAGTACGGTTCTGGGTGTATCGATCCACTCGCCGCTTATACCTACGAATACGGTTTGCCCATGCATACACTTTCTGCTTCAGGAAGTCGATGCGCTCTGTGACACAGGACATATAGTCTTGAGGACTGATATTAGTCCCCGAGAACGCCCGTCTCACAAAGCGCATCACTCGAGGGCGAGTATTGCCCTCCCTGAAGGAGATTAGTTTACCGATGAGCGCTCTGGCCCCACCAATACGGCGTTCAATTCTGCACTGCCAAGCTGGTGCGGCTGGTTTCGGTCGTGTAGCTCTTGAATCACTCGCGAATTTGACGTGAGCTACACGACATGCCGCTACAGCCGCACAGTACAGAATCGAATGAGTATCGGTGAGGTCTTCGCAGTCATCAAAATAGTTTGACAACTGCGAATCCAGAGCCGCCACCAGCGCTCTATTTTTGTTATGCATGGGCAAACGAGGTAAGCGTGGTCTAAGTTCGGGTGACATGAACCGATATTCCCGAATCGCACCATCCAAAGCACTCCTCAATTCCTCACTGCACTGGGTACTTACGTTTGTAGCCCTATCATCAGTCCCCTCGTCAGTTTGATCTGTATTTAACTGTGGTGGTATTTGTGATACCACCACATTCTGTAACGGGGGAGCGATGACATGGCTACTCTGCATTTCATTGCGTAGGCGATCAAGTACTGTGTCATCCAACATATGGTTACGCTGGATGACCCGCACCTGATCCGATAGTCGTTGTGATGAAACGTTGATAGCTGGCTCAAGCACCTGAAACAGAGAGAGCATCCGAACACGGTACGCGGTCAGGTTGTTTCCTCCCTCTGTAGCCCCATAGTATGAGCGCATGACATTCTCATTAATGGATCGTGTCCATCTCATGCGCTGCACACTTCCGCCGAGAGCTGGGACCCTATCAGAGGCCGGTGGGCCTCGAGGTCCTAAACATGTCGGCGGCCGGCGTCCTCCCCGTCGGCGAGCAGGTGGTGGCGTCGTGGGCGGAGAGAAATACTCGTCGCTCGAGCTCGACGCAACTACCGCGGCCGGTGTCGTCACAGCGCCCACAGTGGGGCTGGGTACCGGCGGCGGCGAGGCGGAGCTGAGCGACGAGTCCGGAGGTGGTAGGCGTGCACTTCGAGCTCTTGATCTCGTCAACATTGAACATTCATAGAAGTCTAAATTTGACAGCCGTCATTCTTCGGTTTTCTGTATTTTCTTTTAGTTTTTTCATGATAATGATGCTTTTTACTGTCGATTTATTTATGGTTTTATTCTGAATGATTTGTTTGTGATTCTTGTGCTATGTAGCTCACAGGAATTAATAAAAACGGAAAATAGGAGATAAGATTTTTTATTACGTGTTGACGTATCAGTGTTGCTATTATTATTATTATTATTATAATATAACGGCCGTTGTAATATGACGGCGTAGTAATATGACGGCCGCCGTGATATGACGGCCGCCGTATTATGACGGCCGCCGTAATATGACGGCCGCCGTATTATTACGGCCGCCGTATTATTACGGCCGCCGTATTATTACGGCCGCCGTATTATGACGGCCGCCGTATTATGACGGCCGCCGTATTATGACGGCCGCCGTAATATGATGGCCGCCGTAATATGACGGCCACCGTATTATGACGGCCGCCGTAATATGACGGCCGCCGTATTATGACGGCCGCCGTTATATAACCACCGCCGTAATATGACGGCCGCCGTAATATGACCGCCGCCGTAATATGACGGCCGCAATGATATGACGGCCACAGTATTATGATGGCCGCAGATGACTGACAAAGTAGTAGTAGTAGTGATATTATTTTGTTTTAGGTTATATCAAATTAAATCAAATCAAATCAAAAGTCATTTATTCAAACTAGGCTGAGAGTCAGCTCTTTTTGAACGTCAAAATAAAATTACATAAGACAGTCCCCCCAAAACGCCCGCCCTTCACCACTTCCTAGTGCTTTAGCTGGGAAGAAGAAGTAGCGGAACAAACTCCCCAGCAGAACTTGATTCTATACAATATGAAGTACCTTGAAGGTGTACATGACCTGTTACTGGAACTAGTAGACGAGCAGAGCTAGGTGTACCGAGTTTGGGCTCGTTTTGTTAGTTACGTTGATATCTTACCTCCGGACTTGATGGAATAGCCTGAAGGTGTACTTGAAGACTGCTACTAGAACTAATAGACGAGTAGAGCTAGGTGTACCGAGTTTGGGCTCGTTTTGTTAGTTACGTTGAGATCTTACCTCCCGACTTGACGGAGTAACTTGAAGCTGTACATGACTGCTACTGGAATTAATTCTATTAGTAGACGAGTTGAGCTAGGTGTGCCGAGTCTCGGCTCGTTTTGTTAGTTACGTTGAGATCTTACGTCCGGACGTTGGTAGACCTGAAGGTGTTCTTTGAAGACTGCTACCAGACCTAATAAACTAATAAAGCTATCTGATTAGAATGTTTATATTTTATATACCTCTTATAAAACGCAATTATTGTTTTAGATACCAAAGACGTGTGGTAAAAATCAAGTATTTTCTTGCCTGTAGGATTAAAACTGACTCCTTGCAGAATTGATCGATCCAGGATTCAAAAGAAATGTGGAAACGGGATCATTCTTAACATTGTGGTAATAATATAATTAAAACTTAGAATTGATAAAAAAATGTATGTCTTTTTTCGTTAGTTTTTTTTTTTTTAATCATATAATAGCTCCTAGCCCGGGTTCCTAAATGCGTAACACACTTGGAATGGCAATCCAGTCCAATGTGATAGTCCAACACTAACCATTGCATTGCTTTTGTTGGCGTGCAAATTATTTTTTGAAACATTTATGAAGCAATGAAAATTGTTTAGGTATATTAGCACAGAGTGTATGACAAATAAACACCTTTTCTTTCTTTGCTCTTTGATTTTCCAACAGAACCCATTAATTGATACCATAACACATTTATTATAATTATGAAATAGGTACTAAATAAAACAAAATAACATAAGCTTATGTATTTAGTTATTTGTTTTCAAACGGTTGGTCGCGCAAATTGTAAAGGTACTTTGGCAAGTACTTGCTTTTCAACCAATCAGTGTGCAATAAAATAAAATAAATGGTAACTGTCTACTTTTATGAACACAAAACGTTACAAACTTTAAGAAAAAAAAATCAACGTAAGCATAAAAAAAAATACATGGCGAAAAATTAAATAAAAGTAAGCTGAAGTATCAAGCCGTGTCAGTTTGCTCATAATTTCGCCGCTTCGCGCAAATCGCTGTGTGTGTGAACCGTGCACGTGTAGTAAAACTCAATACCTAGAATGGAAGCGCGATAATTCTTAAATGCGTCCTTAACATAATAATTTTTATTTCATTGAAAGACATACTGTCTAAATAATGTGGCATTTAATGACAACACACCGAGCGTCATTCAGCTGGAGTATTGATAAAATTATACACGTTCTGAACTGTTCAAATATTCATGCTATTTTAGCCGCTAACTGATGTAAATATTCAGTTAAGCCAAACAATTTACCTATATGCGGTTTGACTAAAACTATTAGAACAGTTTTAGAATTACAATTCTAATAGTTTTAGTCTAACTAGGCTTTGTGACTAACAGCACTAGGATCGTTTAATCGAATTTACTTACAAGCTAATGGACAAGCTTGTCCCTCCATCTTTGACAGGCCCTCATTGGCAGGAGACAGACGTGTGTCGAAGAGGGAGGGAGACCTTTGTCCAGCCGTGGGACATTACAGGGTAAATTATCAACTCTATACCTTAAGTAATTATGGAATAGAAACCACTTCCCACTTTTAAAAGGCTATTAAATCACTGTGTATTAAATTGTACGTTTTTATTTTATTTTTATAACTTATTAGCTTTGGCCAGCGGCTTTGCCCGCGCGGATCTTTCAACCCCTATTTAAATCCCTTAGGGGTTGAATTTCAAAAAAACCTTCCTTATTGCTTATCTACATTATAAAGGGAACCTCTGTGCAAAATGTCAGCTTTCTAGGTCCAAGGGTTTGGGCTGGGTGTTGATGAGTCAGTCAGTCAGTCAGGATTTTTCTTTTTATTTATATAGATTTCTAGTCCTAGCCCAGTGAAACCGTCGCTTAAATTAATTATACTCCTCATATGAGTGAATAATTGTATTATTTTTGAGTGAAATTTCTTTCAATTGACCATCAAAGGCCTTTGAATTGACCATCAATTAGGCAGTGTTATCAGATCCTATCTAAGATGATTACAGTACCTAATTAGGTTTGGACGACAAATGACAGCGTATTCGCTCCATATAACGTCAACCATGCCCCAACTTAGTTAAGAACAGCGTAAGTTATCACTAGTCCTAAATCTATCGGAACACAAATAGGTACCTAATAACATAAAACAATATTTGTTAAAGAGCTACTGACGTATCTATAATAGAAAGGTTTTCAATCAAGTCTTTTAAACAATGCTCGCAGAGAATTGGACAAAAGAGTCCTTAATTTATTGAATAAGTATCCAACTGAGCATAATCTTATTAGTTACGTTCGGTTCAAATTGATAAATTTTTCATCGGCCATCAAAGCGGGTTAAAAAGGTCAAATAGTTTAAGGTGGAACCGCCCGGGTAGCCCTTAATTGCAGGTCAGTGTTCTTTTTTTAAGTGAAAACTTCTTTATGCGCGTTGAACACTTTTTGGGTGAACAAAAATCGTGGAACTCGCTTCATCGTCACCGAATGCTTTCCATGATCTATATATTCTAATATGTACATAGATATAAGAGTGCCAATGCGTCAAAAATAATAATCTAATAGCTCAACGATACAATTCACAAGTTACTTACTTTTTTATTTTTATTTAATCAGATTATGAGCCACCGCAGGGGTCTATTTAAAATGGTGGTAGGGTGAACGAGCACACAAATGAGTCGCGCGTTGCTGTGTTTTTGAAAAAATCGCTTTCTTTCATCAGGAAATTCTAATTATTTTATCCCTTTCGTTTGTATTTTTATCGTAAAAATCTGTGCTGTTAGCTTTAATGGCTGAAGTCGATCGCTCGTTTATATTTTTTTACCGAGAGCAATCAGGACCCAAGGACCCAATGTGAAATCCTGTATTGACGATTAAAAAAATACACACGTAATTGTTCAAGTTTTCACTTCTTTCGGCACTCCCCTCAAAAAAATAAAACAGTGGCACTGTTTTTTTTTTGAGGTTGGGAAATCATCCAATAACTTCTCCTGCTCTGGGTGGAGCAAGAGAGCGTGTCAGACTTTTACTGACTAAAACCCGCTCGTGTTCCCTCAGTTGCCTATGTGCCAGGGGCCACGGTATCTCTTTCGAACAACCCGCACCTCTGGCAGGCGTCGGCCATTGTGGATCCCACCAGTTTGTGCTGGCATCTCTTGGAGGCGCGCGTGGAACACAACGCACCGTCGACCCGGGCTTGGTCCTTACCGGACAGCGAGCTACCCATTACTCGCCATCCGCAAGCCCGCGCCTACGGTGGCCGGGAATCAGCCTGGGATTTCCGACGCACAGGGCGTCTCCAGCGGAGACTAAGGCCATGAGGGCGCATATATTGCCTCTCCTTCACGTGCGCCGCCTCTCTCTTCGCGAGATTGGAGGTCAGTGTCAGGTTGTATTGTTTTGACACGTATGTATTTATAGAATTATAATCAGTGAAATCATCAATCCAATCCCCTAAATTAATTTAAGTCATAATCAAAGCATTTATTTCAAATAGGCACATAAAAAAGCAGTTTGGAACGTCAACATTTACCTACATTAAAATAGTATTGGTTCTAGTTGCCACTTCCAAAAGATAGTTTCGTATGGAGAAGAATGGGCAAGAAACTCCACCGTTACTCTTTAATACATTAATTATACAGGTTGAAATTGAAAACACGCGGCAAACCGTAATGGGAGATTGTACTCATCATTATGAACAACTTTTACTGAGGGACCAAAGATGCAATCGCAAAAAAAAAAAACAGCTGTTCCGTACATTTTGACGAGTTATGCGAACATAAATGTAGGGAACAGATGTTTTTTTTCGCGATTGCATCATTGGTCCCTTAGTAAAAGTTGTTCATAATGATGAGTACAATCTCCCATTTCGGTTTGTCGCATGTTTTCAATTTCAACCTGTATAATGCTGTGTGAAAAAAATAAACCTAGAATAAAATTACCATACCACAATAGGTAACAAGAATCCCATTGAATGATTCCATGTAAAAAACGGAAGAAAATTTTAATTGCTCAGGGTACCTTAACGCATATTAGAAAGCGCCGGAGTGTTGCTATAATGAGATTTAAATTAAATGAATCTGATTTAAATGAATGTTTAAAATCATTGTATCATTGCGCTGAGCGTTAAGGCAAAAAAATTAACAGTTTCAATCAATTTGTTTATTGGATTCAAATTAAAGCAATCCAATTCTTTCAAAATTATACCTACCTAAAGGTATTATGAGTTTGGAGATTATTCGGGATTGATATTTGCGTTAGTAAATACATTACATCAATGGTAATTTCAATTAAAAAACAAGCAAAATATTGGAAATATTGGTTAATAGTCCATAGCAAGCGCCACTGCTGAACGTGAGGTCCTGGGTTCGATTTCAAAGTCAGACACACTTTTGGGATTTTCTATCAAAATCCAAATATTTTATTTCACATAGACCTGCAAGGGCACTTATGAAACGTCAGAAGCTAGGTGCACGGTTCTAATTTGTCGCTTTCTATGGAGAAGAACAGGCAAGAAACTCCACGGTTACTCTTTTAAAAATAATTGGATTTTACAATGTTTTCAAATTACAGTGGTAATAGGTATGGAAAAACAGTGCAGGCCTGTCAATAAATACCAGGTATGCACAGCTACACATCAAGCTATACATTTCCGGTATCGAGATCTCGCATTGTATAAGATTTCCGTACAAAGCGAGATCAGCGTAAACTGGAAATGTATAGCTTGATGTGTAGCCGTGTGTACTTAGAGGAATGATAATCATGAATAGAAAATCGTCTACAAATCCCTCAAGGGCCTGGGCCTTGTAGACTGTTGACTGTAGAACGTTCGCTCATTCACAACATGTAAAAGAATCTACATAAATAAATTAACCTGTTTAAACCAAGTGACATGATTTCCATGACAATCACGAATAAATTGTCAATTGATGTAATGTCAAATAATGACGAGAATATGTCAAACATTGTAAAAAAATTAAATTAACATTGTAATTTGGCAGCTATCTGGAATTACTCAGTAGCAGCCGTCTGGATTTGTGCCCGATCGATGGCAATAGGCTCGTCTCCTATTGCATGGAATTAAAACCTAATTGGTGAAATGTAGATAGACCTCCGCCCAACCCTTCGGAGAAACAAGGCGGTGATTTTGTGTAAAAAAAAAATAGTTAAAAAAACTAAAAGACACGCTTTAAAAACCAAACTAAAAAAGGAGAAAATAATTTAATTCAATTAAAAAGCGTGGGGTGCTTTTTGAGGTATTTTTATAATCAATTAATGTCAAGCACCCCACGCTTTTTAATTGAATTAAATTATTTTCTCCTTTTTTAGTTTGGTTTTTAAAGCGTGTTTTTTAAACTATTATTTATTTTCTTTTTTTTAGTTCTGCTAACTACAAAAACGTGTTTTTTTTTCTCATTTTTTTATTATTATTGAATTGTCATCGGTCCTCGACAAGTCTACAAAGTTTCAATGAAGGCTGACCGTTTAAAGTGGGTCAAAATCGCGCTCAAAGGAGTCGGTTACATACAAACATACAAACATACAAGTGAAGCTAATATAAAGCGTGTAAAAAGGTCTGACATGAGGCATGAAATTTTCACGTGAGAAATATATATATACGCCCATATTAAAAACTTTAAGTGATCTTCAATTTAAAACGAACCAATTTCTTACATGAAGATAGTATTTTGTGAAAAAACAAAATCTTATCTACAAGTAGCTTTGAGACTTGAAGTTACAAAAAATATCTCGAAAAGAAACGCAGGTATTTAATGAGGCGAAAAAAGCTAAACTCGGCAAAGAAAAGTGACTAGCCAAGAAAAGTTAAGCTGAATGAGAGAGGTATGCAGAGTAAATTTGCTGTAACGAATATTTAAACGACGAAGTCAAATTTTTCTTTTTTTTGTTTTAGTATTTCTTCACTGGGTGACTTATTAGACTGCCTTTTATGAAACGTTTGAATAATCTTTTGTGGTTTTATTTTTTATTTTTACTTAACAGCTCGTTGACGACGAATGTTGAATGTTGTTGGCTGAAGTTTATGAAAACATTTTCATGTCGTAATCTATAGTCGCCTAGTCGGTGGATTTTCCTTTGAAGCTTTTGACAACATGGAGACTTAATGTAGCCAGGTATTATTCACTCGATAGGTCTAGGTATTTCTACGTTTTATTTGAAAATTAACAGGTGAAGTTTATGTTTATTGCAAACTCGACTTCACGCGAAGGCATGGTGATGTTTTATTCCTAAACTCGTGTGAGTTTTACCGTCTTATTTCAAAATGAGACCTAACTTTATTTCTAGCCTAAAGCTCAGAGTCAGTTTTTGCATTTCCAACTTTATTAGGTATTATGTTATGCTAACTTGGCAGTTTCGTAAAAAGAACTACATTTCTATACATATTGGGTTCTTAATCAAAAACTGCCTATCTGTGATCTAAATAAAAACCTTGTTTTGTGATAAGGGTGTTAAAGTTTTATTATGTACAATCTAGTATTTTGAAAGACTTAATTTAATACTTACAACTAAACTAAAAACAGATTTTTTTTCATTTAAAATCAACGTTCAATTTGTATTCATGACATGCGAAAACATATTTATACATCACACTTCATTTATTAAGGCACATCATCAAATATTCAATACACAACACACATTTTACATCGCTTTACGATCAAGCAAAACCTTTTATAGCTATTTTTTATAACCTTTTTAAAGCGTTAGATGTTATTTAAAATATAAAAGTAAAAAAAATGCTAGTCTTTTGTTTTATGATCTCGAATATTTTGTTTGGGGTTTCTGTGGGGCATACAAAGCAGAGACGTGGGAGCGTATTTACGAAGCAAACGGTTTCCCGCAAACATGTGCTCGTACCGTTAGCGCTTTGCCTTAATTAAGTACTTCACGAACCACTTTGGTTTGCAACGTTGGCGCAAATGATTATCAGTGGTGATGTTCGTTTGACGGTTGGTGTGTAAAACTATGGCTGAAAAATATAACGTGTGGCTGTATGAAATTTTCCACTTCCAGGACTGGATATTTTCCTGATGGTTTTGGTTGATTTGGGTTTTTTCTACCAAAGTAGGTACAGGCATATCGCCTTTTAAATATAATTATAAAACGAATAAAGAGGAGCGATAAAGTGGTGGCTCTTAATACTTAAAGTCACCTCTTTCACAACTAAAAGCGTAACAAACATTTTGTAAATTAAACGACATTTATTGCTCGTTGTCGAGCAAACGATTCTTCAAATATATGAATAATGTAACAATGTACCAATCCATCATTGTGTTTAAAAAATGTCCTTCAAAATCGTTTGGATTATAATTGAAAGTGTGTTATGCGGTTGGGATACTGTTTATTATTTTTGAAGTTGAAAGAAGATTAACCATTTTTATTTACAACATTTATACATTGTGTTCCTTTTGATATTCCATAAGTCTAGGGTATAAATGAGACCATGTCAAAGAATCAACTGGTTTTTTTTTAATTTTTTTTTTCTTTTCTCATAGGTACAAAATAATTCGACGTACCGATTATTAATGTAAAACGGGTGTTTTACGTGAAGTATGACAACATCGCATTTTAGCTTTAAATTTGAATGATTGGTTTGAAAAAAAAAATATTTACTCTTACTAATCAAGAAAACCTACACCCGAAAAATAAACCACTAATTAAAAAAAAAAAAACATTATTTTATATGATCTCATTAATACCTACCCTAGAGTTATGAAATATCAAAAAGAACAAGTTTTATAAAAAAGTCAACACGTTCTCACCACATAAACCCAAGCTTACATTGAACATTTCAGTAAAACACAACCTAATCAAGATCAGGAACTATTTAAAGACGAGATCGGTATTAAAAACAACGTAAAAGAAGTTTATACTCCAAAGTTGAGCTCAAGATTCGTAGCGAGCGATGATGCCCATGATTAAAAGACCCGAGGTCTTATACTCCTAAAACTATTCCAACTTAGGGCAATAAAAACAAGTCCATGAGTTTCCGACTAGTCTACCTACATAGATCGGAATTGACGAGTTCTAGTTCCATGGTTGCTTGTTCCAGTGACGTAACAAGGAATGTTTCGTTTGTACCTACCTACTTTGAATGTTGTAATAAATTAGTTTGTACATAGGTCCTCTTGATACATAAATTGATTGGTTATGAATTCAACACATGATTCTAGACCGGAGCGTAGAAGATTATGGTAGGTTCATGAAAAGTGCCTACACTGTCAAAATGTTTGGAAACGGCAATTCTTTTTTAAATAACCGACGAAAAATTTCAAAGCTGCAGGCTCAGATTATAAAACAATTCTATAATCTGAGGTTCAGTATCATGTACTGAATCATAATGCATAATTAACGGCACAAGATAGCCATTACCAGAAGTGGTCATCGAGGCTCAGTAGCTTCAATATCATCAGGATTCTACCGGAATATAGCTGTTCGTTGTAGACGTGGTAAGATAGCGGCTCCTCCCTTGACATCCTCTCTGTCATTAGAAGACAGCCGCCACGCAACCATCGATGCGACACCCTGACAGAGTGACAGTGATCAGCTAGTGTCACTCTTATCCGACTTCTTCGGTGGTTCCTGTAACTTCATAACAAAATCAAAAGTCATTTATTCAAATTAGGTTGAGAATCAGCACTTTTCAAACGTCAAAATACATAAGACAGTCTCCCAAAAACGCCCACCCGTCACCACTTCCTAGTGCTTTAGCTGGGAAGAAGAAGTGGCGCAACAAACTGGGGAGTTTGTTGCGCCACTTCTTCTTCCCAGCTGTCTGTTTAGTTGGATAGACTTGATCCTATACATACATAGACAAAGTAATATAAACATTACGAGACATAGAACATTCATTAAATAATTAGTCATACATATGTCAGCCAGCCATGCCAATATCCCAACAAATAAAATGAAAACTTAACTCGAGCACAAAGCTAGACGGCGCGGCACCACTTGGTGCGCCGTCTCACACAATTAAGGAAAATTGCCAATCATTTTGAATGTAGGTGGTAAAAACCAGACACACGCCGCATCTGGTTTTAAGAATCGAAAACCATGGCTGAAGACTAATAATGGGTGATGAAGGTGCATGATAAAATTATAGCTTTGATCGTCAAAGTATCACATACTTTGACGATCTAAGCCATAATTTTTACCACCTACATTCAAAACGATTGGCAATTTTCCTTAATTGTGTGAGACGGCGCACTAAGTGGCGCCGCCGCCGTGCCGTCTAGCTTTGTGCTCGAGTTAACTTTTTATTTTGTTTGTTGGTATATTGGCATGACTGGCTGACATATGTATGACTAATTATTTAATTAATGTTCTGTGTCTCGTAATGTTTATATTACTTTGTCTATCACAACAAACTAGCAAAAGATCAAGTTTCACCTGCGCTTCCTTGCCTACCCCTATCATCAAACACGACAAGAACAAAACACAACCCCGAAAGCAGTAATTTTTCGCCTGGCATATATTTATTTGTTTCACTTTGAATCTTCTATTATAGTAAGTATGTACCTACACGAAAAATAAAATTATCACACAAAATTTTGATTAGTACGGGTAGTTCTGCACCTCTGGCCAAATGGAAGCGAACGAGCGAGCGGGAAACAGGATGCAACTGCGCGCGTGGATTTTGAGTCACGCAAATATTGAGCACCTTCATACAAGTTAGCTGACACAATGGCGCAAGCGCATTTCGTCCCGCATCCTGCTCGCTCGCTCGCTTTAGTTTGGCCAAAGCTTTAGTCCCATACGGTAGTGAAGTCACCATTTATAGTTTTTGTAGACTACCATTTGCCTAACTTGAAACGATAATTGGTTTCCCACTTGGAGCTATTTACTCGATCCTTTTAAATAAATTGGTCTGGCTTCAGCCACTGATACGATTTATTTATAGACCAGAAAACACTTTCAAATCAACGAAGAAGGTTTCTTAAGTGCAAATATAAGCTAGGCAATAAAATCAATTTCTTCCGCACTGCAGAAATCTTTGTAGCGTACCTTCAACTATCTAGAGTAGAAAACCAACCCTGATTGCAAATCTGACAAACAACCACTTTAAAAGTATTGGCCTACTTACGATGCCTTTGCCTAGTGACAGAATACTTATTAATATTTGTAATTTACATTGATTTTAATATATTTTACTAAGATTATATTTTAGATCAAATGTGTTATAGACATGTTTAGAAATCAAGCAAAGTTAATTTCTACATGTTGCTTAGAACATGTTAAGATCGCTGATATCTGAAATACTTACAATCCTACATGATTATTATAAATGTAGTTCATACACAAATGTTCAATATCTGACCATAGACTAAATTCTATTATAGTGGATCAACATATTATTTAAGTGTCTATTTATTTTTGAACAAATAAATTATTGTTTAAACGAAAAAAAAAAACAGCTACAAGCTACATCATCAGCATCTAAATTTCAGCCAAAAGACGTTCACTGTTGGACATAGGCGTCCACCAAGCTCCGCCACTTCGACCAGTGAAGGCCGCAGGAATCCGCTGGATGCGGGAAGCAGCTACATACTTCAATCAAAATCAATTAGCCCAGCGTTTTCAAAATCAAAAATCAAAAGTCATTTATTCAAATTAGGCTGAGAATCAGCACTTTTCGAACGTCAAAATACATAAGACAGTCCCTCAAAAATGCCCAACCATCACCACTTCCTAATGCTTTAGCTGGGAAGAAGAAGTGGCGCAACAAACTCCCCAGCAGCACAGCTGCCTGTTTAGTTGGATAGACTTGATTCTATAGATACATAGACAAAGTAATATAAACATTACGAGACACAGAACATTAATGACATAATTAGTCACACTTATGTGTCAATTTTTTATTAAATTTTTTTATGGTTGTATTGTGTTAGTGCAATGTGACGAAATCTATCAATTTTATTTTATAATTTAATCTCATTTCCAATATTTTAATAATTTCAAAATGTAATAGAATCGTAAATCAAGACCATTGTTATTCGTAGTAGGTATTAGCCTTTTAATAAGAATGTTGTGCATGCCTTTAAGTGATGTATTTACACAGTGCTGAAGATTCGTCATCACCTAATGTTACTATTTTTGTAAATATGTCGTTGGTGTGCCTTGCTTAATAAATAAAAAATAAATAAATAAATATGTCAGCCAGCCATGCCAATATACCAACAAATAAAATGAAAACTTAACTCGAGCACAAAGAACAAAAATAAAAAAAAAGCTTAAATGTTCCCAACTAACAATGCAATGTCGGGTTTGGCTTCCAGGCAACCCGATGTACCGAGTATCAGTATTTTAGATGGGGCGACTGCCTATCTGACTTCCACAATCTAGTTAATTGGTGATACTATACTCTTTAGTAAGTCTGGTCATCAGATTTTCGGGCTTCTGATGACCCCTAACGACTGTCAAAAATCCACGAATGACAGCCGGGACCAACCGCTTAACGTGCTATCTGAGACACGAAGGTGTCTTGTTATGTAAAGATGTCCGCCCATACACGGACCAACCGCAGCAAGCGTTGCTTAACCTGATCGATCGACCGTTCGGCTGTTATTACTTAGTTACAAACCTATACTTCAATAAGGAAAATAGTAATTATCTTTTGTGCTCGCTTTTCGTATACAAAATAAGATTTGGATTAGAATCTCATAGTCACTATCCGGCTTTATGTAATCCTTTTCAGGGAACTGTCTCCCAGATCCTTCAGAAGTATTAAAGGTACGTATATATACGAAACGAGAATGTCGAAGTCGTGTCAATCATCGCCAGAACAAATTCTTGTTGGAATCAGACAGACAGTGAACCAATCGCGAACATATTGGTTCGAGAAAACGTACTTTTAAAAGTTTACTTAGAAGCAGGTAATCGGTATTTGAGGTTGGAGCTTCGGGAATCGACATCCGAAAGTTTTTAGTGTAGTATTCTAGAGGATCTTTACCTAACTTTATTTTATTCCCAGGTCGGGCAAAGTGTTAGTGGGTTTTTTTATCTGGAATTTCTCAGTAGCAGCTCGCCCCCTGTTACTTCAGACTTAAACATAACTAGGGAAAACGTAGGTGTACCTATTATAATTACACTTCAGCCTAACCCTTCAGGGAAACAAGGTATTATGTTAGGTCAAAAAAATATAAATAAATCTAACACATATATTAAATAATATTTTTACTTGTACAAATATTATCATAGTTCCAAATAAATACATCAATTTCTACATCACGAGAAAACCCAATGTACAAACTGTGTACCAGTAATAAATCCAATTTGAAACACCAATAAAAGTCTATAACACAATAAAAGTCATTCTGCAAAAATCTACATTTTAAATTCAGGTGACAGATCGATAATAATTGGTTATTTTACCTACATCGACGTTTGGTGTACAATTCGATTGTACTCGATTTTAGATGCAACTGATACGTACTTACAAATTCAATTGAGATAGGTACTTGGTTTAAGCGCAGGTCACACCGCCAGCCAGCGAGCGAGCAAGCGAGCCGGGCGAGCTTCTTTTCGTACTTCAGTTCACACCCCGAACTACAGAGATAAGCTACGTCAGCGATACAAACTATTCGAACAAAATATTTGACGATGCCAGCGATGCTATTCGTTCACCTCGTTAGCGTAGCTTTCACGGTGTGAACCCTAGTATGGAAAGAGGTGAAACGATGCTCGCTAGGCCCTATGACGTGCGCTATACCACTGCGCACGTCATAGGGCTAGGGTGATAATGAGACAGAACGCTCCCGTCGCTCTACCGCCCGCCTGCTCTCTCACGCGTCCATTTGTAGTTTTTGGTGTAAACCCATGATAGTATAGTTCCCGAAAGCTTCGCTTAGTTAATATCGTTTCCCTCGCCTCGCTTCACCCACCAGCTCGCTCACTCCCTCGCTAGCTGGTGGTATGGCAAAGAGCAGGCTCTTTACTCGACACAATCGAAATATCTCTGAAAATACTCGTACATACATTGGTCGAAACAGAATAAATCGAATGTAAGCCTTACTGGTTTATCAATGAATGTTAATGAGGCAGAATGCGTTTAGAGCTTAAAATGGACCGTAAACTTGTGTTATGTTCAGTAAAGCATAGCATAAAGGCATTATATTCAATACAGATCATCATATACGTCAACTGCTTTAGTGAACAGCCATTCTATTACATTCTCGACACTCGCGTTTAGAAAACGGATTGTATCAGACATACTAGGTAAGCAATTCGTTTGACCAACATAATTCTATACTATAGAGTCATGTCGTTATAAGCTTTTACCAAGACAATATAGACTCGATTGTATGACAGCTAGCATAATATTATATGTACAATCAGCCTATAATGTTCCCACTGCTGGGACACAGGCCTCCTCTCTGTGAGAGGGAGTGGGCCATGTCACATGTCTTCGATTTTTTTTGGTTCTAGGACATGCTGGTTTCCTCACGATGTTTTCCTTCACCGTTTTGAAAGCAGTTATGATTAAATAATTTACACAAAAAAATTGTCTGCTTGGGTTCAAACCCACGACTTACATCTCGTAAGTCACGACCGCTACCACTGGACCACCGCTGCTTAAACAGACTGACAGCTAACTAAAAAAAATATTCATTCATCATCATCATCATTTCAGCCGAAGGACATCCACTGCTGGACATAGGCCTCCCCCAAGCTCCGCCACTTCGACCGGTTCTGTGCTTCCCGCAATCAGCGGACTCCTGCGGCCCTCACAAGGTCATCGGTCCATCTTGTGGGAGGCCTTCCAACTTTACGTCTTCCGGTGCGCGGTCGCCACTCCAGAACTTTTCGACCCCATCGGCCATCTGTTTTGCGTGCAATGTGCCCTGCCCACTGCCACTTAAGTTTGGCAATTCTTCGGGCTATGTCGGTTACCTTGGTTCTCATTCCTGATTCGATCACGCAGGGAAACTTCAAAGCATAGCCCTCTCGCCCCCAACTTGACAAGCACAAAAAAAAATTAGCTAATTAAAATGAAAACATCATGCTATTTCTTGTTAATGGCTACACGTCAGTTACACTCCACAAATTACCGTAAAATACCTACACAAAACCTTTGACTAATTGTTATTACATATCGTGACCTCGAACTTTTAACATGACATACGAATATGACACATTTTAAAATTAATTAAACATCAGACAATAATTGCCAACCCCTGTCTTTTTCCAGCATTAGCTAACAAGACTTGTTGAAATGTTAATAGACTCCACACGACTCCAATGTATTTGTCTTAGAACAAACAGAGATACTCCTGACACAGAAAAGATAGGTAGACACAGAAGGTTGACTCAATACATATCATCATCTGCCTAGCCTTTTTCCAATTATACACCGTGACATTTTAATCGTCTTACAACTGCAGCCCACTTCATGTATCCAATGACTTCAACTCATAAAAAATAAATGAATTTAAGAATAATAAAAAATAAAAAAAATCATTCACTAAGACGCATGACGTAGTTTGAAACACCCTGATAAGAAGATAGAATGAATGATGGAATCAAATGGAGTCTTATAAATATCTTACAGGGTGTTTCATAACTCTAAAGCATTAAATTTTTTGCACCTACTATCTTAATTAATAGTAACATTTTTTAAATCGCGCTTAGAAGTATATTTTGTCGGATACATTGAGTGGACCACCTTTGTAAGACTACTAAAATGTCACGATGTATTTATTATGTTGGGGTCGGTTTCCGTTCTAACCGGACGCAGCTGAGTGCCAGTATTTTACATATTAGCGACTGCCTATTTGACCTTCACAACCCAGTTACTGGGTAATACCCCTTGGTAAGACTGGTTGTCAGACTTTCGGGGTTCTGACGACCCGTAACGATTGTACTATATTCACGAATGACAACCGACACCAACGACTCAACGTGCTATCCGAGGCACAGAAAGATATTGGTATGTAAAAAGATGGTCAACCATCCAAGGACCGATCGCGGCAAGCGTAGCTTAACCGGATTGATCGACCCGTGTGGCTGTTGTTACTTAGCTATTCGCCCTACAAGGTCAGTGCCATACAAAGTGCACACATAGACACACTTCACGTACAGCGAGTTTAAGCGCTCTCGCGACTGGCAGTCGTATGAAACAGTTCGAAATTACCGTACGTGCGCGTTCATGCGTGTGTGCGTCTATTGTCACTCGTTGTATAGAATAGACCTTCTGTTTCTTCCTATTCTGTGCTCCTCTCGTCGGCGAAACGTAATTAAACGCTCTGAAGACGTTGATTCCATTCATACGAACCCTTTCAAGTTTCAGGAGTGACGTTGATTTTACTTATGTAATAACATTTTGGGTAAGAATGTCTGATTTTGAATTTTGGAAGTGTAAAAGAAAATTGTTTTTTTTTTGTTTTTAGGAAGCATGAAAAGTACACAGAACTTTCTGGGGATGGGAATAAAATAAACTTTCAGCTAAATATATTGACAGGTTCAATCAGAGGTAAAGAGCCTTGTAGGATTTCCTGAAAATGTAATTGATGTTAAATATTTTGAAAGAAACTAGGCATACTGCTATAGTATGTAAAAATAACCCCTCCGATTTTCTTCCGACCTGAAAATTTCCAATGTAGGTGGGTACAGTAAGTATATAAGGATAAAACATATTTTGTTCAATATTGTTGGTTGGTACACTGAAAATAAATCTACAAGATTTCATGACTATGCATTTCTGTATTGTGAAGAAAATTAATGATCCATCGGATATGTAGAGCAGCTGTAGTACCAAATGACCTTGTGCATCTCCTATAAGAGATAATATCTCAGATATCCCGGAAGAAATTACTTCATCTCCGAAGCCATCAATCATCGAGCAATTGTGTTGTGATCGACGGAATGTAACTTTTGATCCCGACTATGCTTGTGTCACTTTCAAGGATTATCTTATAGCTTTTACCCGTGGCATAGAGTATTGAGCACTGGGTATTTGTCACTTGGTTCAAATAGATTCATTTTATATAGGTAGATTCTTTTACATATTTTGAATGAGAGAACGTTGTAGGCCTTAGAGACTAGATTTGTAGACGTTTTTCTATTCTGTATTTTCATTCCTCTAAGTACCTGGTACTTATTGACTGGCTTGCACTGTCCTCCCATACCTATTATCACTGTAATTTGAAAACATTGTAAAAGCCAATTATTTTTAAAAGAGTAACCGTGGACTTTCTTGCCGGCTCTTCTCCATAGGAAACGACCAATTGGAACCGTGCACCTAGCTTCTGACGTTTCATAAGTGCCCATGCAGGCTTATGTGAAATATTTTTTTTTTTTTTTTTGATATAGTACCGTAGTTTCACTTGCGTTAAATCTTGAAACTAGCCGATATCAAGAAGGTTTAGTCTATCTACATTTAGGCATTAAGGTAAACCTTTCACGTTGATTTATAACTTGAGTGAGTACAATTTGTAATTTCATAACTAATACTTCCTTAGAGATGAGAAATTTATTTAAATTTATAGCCAAATTATTTTCTTCATATAATTTGTTGATTATGCAAATATGTACAGACAAACATCGGTATGTCATTTCTGCAACCTTGTCTCCAAAAAAAGGAGATAAGATGCTGATGTCATCCTGATAAAGGAGGAAGCTGCTGCTCACGAAAACTTGTAAAGTGATAGAATATTGAGATAATACGACGACGGCACGGTTGGCGCAGTGGTTAAGCGATTGACTGCTGCGCTGCGCGTCGCGGGTTCGATTCCCGCACGGAACAAATATTTGTATGACCTACAAGTACTTGTTCCGGGTCTGGCTGTTTGTGTATGTGATTTAAAATGTTTGTAAACGCACCCACAATACAGGAAAAATTTCTAGTGTGGGGTAATGTAGAAAAAAAAAAAAAAACTTAATATATCAGAGTAAGAATCTTAAGTTGAGATCAGACAAATGAGAAGAAATTGATGATTCATCAAAAAACAAAGGTTGGAACAATTACCAAAAGTTTATTCACAATGTTTTCAACAAACTTCTGTAGACTAAGGGCCAATTTTTCAATCCTCAGATAAAAGTTCCAATTGCTACCTGAAGAATAAAGTTATTAGACTCTTTATTCGTCGGATGAGTGGTTGTCAATTTTTCAAATAATATTTATCCTAGGAATAACTGTCCGACCGAATATCTGAATATCTGTGAAAACGTTAACTTCAGGGAGGTGAAACAAATATACCGAATAAACGATTGTTAAAACGGGACGGACTATTTCTTTGATTATTGTCAATGTCATTCAAACAGATGGCAGCGTCATGTCACTTTTAATACGTTACGAGCGAGGTAGTAAGTTTGGCCGTATGGTGTTTTTATTGGTTTTTTTTTTATAGATTGAAGTAATGGAAAACAAAATGAGGAAGCGTTCAGCAAACTTTAATAATGCTGAGGTTCAATTACTTGTGCGTTTAGTCGAGAGGTATTAGAAAATAAAAAGACTGATGCTGTTACAAACAAAGACAAAGTATCTGCATGGAAGCAAATATTATTAATTATTTAAACTTGTAAAACACGAAGACTAACCTCAAATTTAGTAACATCAACGTTATTTATCAATGGAATAACCGATTATCTGGCTGTCAAAGAGGCAAATATATTTGTTCCCCAGATAAGTGAATTATTCGACGAATAAAGCCTATTTGACGACTGAACAACATATTTTTTGCTATCTCTCGAATAAACCCTATCTGTCTGTTTATCTGAGAATTGAAAAATCGACCCTAAGTAAAACTTAGATAGATTAAAATCATATTAATAGAGTTAAGCGGCAAACTAAGTAAAAATTTTAGCTACTATATTATTACAGTTAATAAATTATTTATGATATCAGGATTTGTGAAAGACAGTAAAAACAATTCCCACCAAAACTAATTTCAAAGTATAAAAACCCAATCTAAGTATAAATTTGAATAAACATCAAAATGATAAACTTTTTTCCCCGGAATCAGAATACTAAGTAGTTTTCGGTGAGTGAACTAAGGCTGAAGCAATCATCTTTGAGTGGGAGATCCCAGCTTAGCGCGTTACAGATTGCACATGATTAATTTAGAAAGATATAGATAAAAAAAATAAAAAAACTAAAGTGCAGTTAATATTGAATGACATCTATCTTCAGCGCTCTCAGCTGCATCGTTGGAAGCTGGGTGATACGGAGCTGTGAAAATGTGTTCTATGTTTTAGGAAGTCTTGAAATTCTAAACTTGAAAAGGGTGGGCCGTTAACAGTTTTTTTTGGAAGACCAAATTGCGACTGCTTGTGCTGTACTGATACTCATTCCGACTGCTTCTATCCATTTTGACCAAGAATCCACAATAATTAGATACGTTAAACCACAAAAAAAAAATATCCAAATAAAAGCGCACGCGAGTCAGTGATAAATGTCATAACTAAATAAAATAAAAAATGAGCTACAGGTTTAATTTAAATCGAACAGAAATATAATTAAAAGAGTAGGCAATAATTTTTACACAATTTAAAACGTTTTGATAAATCGCTACGCTGATCCATCACGATTTTGTATTAGCAGGCGCAAGCGCAATAGGCAGCCCTCTATTACATGGTGCTTTAACATAACTGGTGAAATGAAACGTGGACTAAACATGGCCTCGGGCTAGAAGGGTCTGTATTAAATGCGTGAGGGTAAAGTACAGTGATCATATTATTAAATTAGTTATCGAAAACGGTCTTAATACTCGCTCGAAAAAATGAGTTAAAAGTAAGTAATCCATTATATAGGACGAAGATACCCACATTATCTTGTCGAAAAAAGTCTCCTAAGAAAAAATAGCTTAGCAGAATAATGTTTTATTTATCGCGCAAACTTTATTACACAGAAACTATAAAAGGCATTTATATCCCGAGACTTTTGTTTCACTTAAAGCCAAGTCACACATATAAGTCTTTGTTATACTGACAATTTGAATCCTTGGGTTAAATCAAAAGGATTTAGATGAAACTAATAGTGCCTTGCGGACGCAGCGATGTTAGGTGTCCGAAATAAAATGTAAGTGGAAAATAAACGGAGTTTTGTAAATTCCAGCTGTCACTCTGTTAAATTGTGGGTTAGAAAATAAACGTGAAAGCCACGTTTAGGGAATAAAGTGCTTTTTTACTAAATTAGGATTATAAAAAAACTAACGTTCAAAAATAAACCTGGCTAACTAAATAATAATATAACTAAATGTACTGATTGATCGATCAGGTTACGCTACGCTTGCCGAGGTTGGTCCGTGGATGGGTGACCATATTTACGTACTAAGACCCCTCCGTGCTTTGGAAAACACATCCCGGCTGTCATTCGTAGGTCTTTGACAGCCGTTACGGGTCATCAGAACTCCGTATTACCCAGTAACTGGGTTATGGAGGTCAGATAGGCAGTCGGCCCACGTAAAATACTGGTATTCAGCTGCATCCAGTCAGACTGGAAGCCGACCCAAACATAGTTGGGAAACGGCTAGGCAAATTATGATGCGTAAGAAATGAGATGCTTAAACGTTAACAAAAATATGGCTGATGTTAATCGTTACTTAAATTTAATCAACGTTTATAAATAAGCTTCTAAATGACAAATACCATAAAAATTCAAATTAATATTTGCTACTAAGTTCAACTCGGGATAAAATAAAAAGTCATTTATTCAAACTAGGCTGTGATCAGCTCTTTTTGAACGTCAAAATAAAATTACATAAGACAGTCCCCCCAAAACGCCCGCCCTTCACCACTTCCTAGTGCTTTAGCTGGGAAGAAGAAGTAGCGCAACAAACTCCCCAGCAGCACAGCTGTCTGTTAAGTTAGAAGAACTTGATTCTATACAATAATAGGTAATTCAAATTACGAAACACAAAAAAAAAAACACAACATTAAATTTGCCATATGTCAGCTAGCACACCCAATATACCATCAAAAATTTAAAACTAAAAATAATAAAAAGTAAAATAAAACGTAAACAGAACTTCCAATCTAAATAAAAGCCTCCAGGCATAAAGGGCATGCCCGCTTACATATGCAATTCTGCATTATGCAAATATAGCTATAACTTAAAGTAATAAAAGTTAAACTAAAAGTAAAATGATGGATGGGAACAGCTACAGTCACCAGTTAGCTTGTATAAAATATTACATTACGATATTTCTTAACGTGTACTTCTATTTTAAAGCATGTGTAACCTAAATCCAAGCGTAAGTCCCGCTTATCTGTGTAAAAATGGACTAATTAGGTCACAGACAAGCGTGACTTAAGTGCGGGTTTAGATCACACAGTGCTATAAATATTATTATCATGACTAATGACCTAAAGGTCTTTGCCGGGACTGCTTGACCGTAAGATGGAAGAAAATATATAAATAAGTTATGAGCCTGTAAATGTGCTTCTTCTCACACAGAGGAGCATCAGGGGCGTGCCAATAAAAAATGGCGCTGAGCGCCATTTTTTTGTCGCCAATTGCTATCGTCTTGCTAACGGCGAGTATTTGCACAGACACAATCCAGTAAATACATATGTAGAAGACTAATAAAACATACCATTTTTGGCCAGACATGTAAAAAGCCCTATGACGTACAGACGCCAGCACATCAAGCTGCCGCAAACTGTCAAATTTTCCCAATTGAAGATGAACCTTATGCTTCTGAAATGAAGTTAAAAATCTATCAAAGAAATTTGACAGATTGGGGTAGCTTGATGTGCTGGCGTCTGTACCTAATGGTACCCAACCCTAAAACCCCATCCTATCTGTGGGATCGCTTCTCCTACGCCTACGCCCGTCCTTTTGATGCGCCTTGCAGGTCGCATCTTAGAAATCTCCTCAAGTCCCCTCCCCACTCAACCGACTTCTACTCCTATTCCTTCACTGTGTACGCAGTCCGGTTATGGAATTAACTTCCGCCTGACATTAGGGACTGCCAAACTGTAGCAGTATTCAAAAGAAGAGTGAAAGAACACTATCTCTCCACTTTGTCATAATTGCTTATGTATTTATTAATAAAATTACATTATAATTACATATATTCTAGTGATATTTATTTTAAAAGTATGTATGTATGTTAGTATGTATGTATTTTCTCATATTATGTGTGTATATTTAAATTAGAGTTAAATTTGTAATTTTATGATTTCCCTTCTACTGTTATTACCCGCGTTGTCTACATCTCTGTTATCTTCCCTCCTATCGCAGGTGTGCTGGAAGAGATTTCTGTAGAAATAAGGATTACCTATGTACGTATTTTTTTGTTCCTTTCTTCTTGTCTGTATATAATTATGTGTGTGCATAAATGGTTAAATAAATAAATAAAATGGTGTCGCTGCAACTTATCAGATGGTGGATAAAATATAGGTTAAACAAAACAAAACGATAGGCTACACACTTCGTGCACCATTGGCAAACATCATGAGACAAAAATGCATAATCAGCCCATAATTTTCCCACTGCTGGGACACAGGCCTCTCCGTGAGAGGGAGCGGGCCGTTAATCCACCACGCGGGCCCAGTGCGGGTTGGTAGATGTCACAAGTCTTTGAATTTTTGTTTCAAGGATATGCCGGTTGCCTCATTTACACAAAGTAAAGTGCCTGGGTTCAAACCTACGACCTACATCTTGTAAGTCGCGTCCCTTATCACTGAGTCACTACTGCTCTTGCTGGACCACCACTGCTCTCCGAGACAGAAATGGAATGGCAGTAACTAGATTTCTTTTCCCATTGCTATTCCAGGAAAAAAATGGTTCTAGACTTCTTACCGTACCTTCGATGTAGACTGTAGTGTATAAGTATCTATGTGTAGCCTAAGCACACTTATTCATGTATTAGTATTAAGGAAGGATAGTCGTAATAAACCATTCGTGGCGTACACACGTGTTTTGATTGTCTTCCCGCAACCCACACGCTTCATGGCGACCCTGCCATGCGCAAGTGCCGCGGCGTCGGGTTCCTACCTACCGTTGCCGCGTATCGCGTAGCGGGCGAATAGTGCAAGACAGCGAATTCCTGTGTGCCTAAAATGTGCTCGATAAAAAATAAAAATACTAACTACGGGAACATTCAGCACAATTAGTCACGTACTTTGGTTGTCTTTCCGCAACCCACACACTTCAGACAGCTTGAATGAAACTATGAATGTATAGTGATGCATAATAAAATCCACCACTATTCTGTCGAATCTGCTCCCTAAGTGTTAGGATATTAGATTAAAGTTTGTTTCAAGAAGAGTTGGGATCCTCCCTATTGGCTTTTTTAGTAACGACAATCCAAGTTAATAATTTTCAACCTTATTTCCGAAATCATAGAGTGTTAAATAGCCGCAATGCTAAGTTTGCAGTCTTGATGTGCCAGCTTTAAACCCGGGTTTTAAGGAAAGTGAGTAGCGTTTTAAAGCAAAGAATCGATTACTGAGCTTTTGATGTGGTTATCTGGAATTTTGCTAGAGAGCACTAAATAATTTATTGGTAAGCCAACATCAGTTCAAAGTTTATTTGCTGATTGGAAGATAGTCGGTAATATTTCAACTACCGACTATGCTGTCGGAATAAAACGTTTATTTATTTTATTTTATTCGGAATACTTAGGTACAGCTTACATAAACAGTTGCTCAAAATGGTGCACAGTGTGAGTAAGGTTAGCGTTTTGTAAACTACTAGTGTTCGCTCAAAGGTCGAAATTCGACTTAATTCATTTAAAACTTAATGTATTTTTGTAATGCATTAATATATAAAATATTAGGTTTCTACACTCCTTTTCCATGCAAAGTTTAACAGTGCCAAATTTGATTCTCCTCCGTCCGCGTAATTTTCGTAGAAAGAGGTACAAAGTACAGATTCCAACGTCAAATCCGCTGTAGGTCCAGCACCCTAATTCCGTAACTCACGATCAATCATAATCTGTTTCATTTTGACAGTTCAACTATATTCATTGCGTTATTAACGTTGTTTCAAACATAATATATGAAGCAATGGATTAGCAATCTGTTTCAAAATGATTCAGATTATGATTGATCGTGCGTTACGCAATTAGAGCGCTGTACCTTTACATATTAGACGGTTTTAATAACCGTACTTAGAAACTATTTTTAAGAAACAATATCTAAGTCTATGTTGGCACGGACGTAAAAATATCGTGGTGAGATTTTTGGCACGGTGGATCTTCAACGCAATACTCAGCGCTGAGAGTTGAAAATTGTACAGTGTGATTTTTCCTCGCAGTGGGATGCACTCTGTTGAATTTTCAATGCTCGGTTCTACACCGAGAGCTAAAAATCTATTGACTGATCAAATCCCGCCGCGATACTAGTACGTCAGGATCACACTTACCTACCGAGTTTTGGCTTTCAAACAAGGTTAAAAAATAGCGTGAATTCAAAATACCGAGATAATTTCAGCAAAAAATAAAACAATGGCACTCCGGGAGAAAACAGAAGTGAAAACTTGAACACTACGTGTGTATTTTTTGAATCGTCAGAGTAAACGCGGTTCAACGTTCAACGTTGGTCGTTCATACGTTCGTGTTGTCAGTGGTGTTAGTAACAGTGTCGCGAGTTCAATTATGTTTTTCCATCTCAAAAAATGCCCAACGCACCTAAAAAAGTTTTCACTTTAAAAAATCTAGGCTATCCATAACTTGTCCTCCCAAGATAATTTCGCCTAGGAATTTCAAACAAAAACACAATTAAATTCTTAAAATACAAGGGAAAAATATAAGAGAAATAATATAATTTCAAGCTATAATTTCACCCAAATGTTGTGCGTGCCGTCATCAACTCTCCTTGTTTTGACGAACTAGCGAAAGGTTACCGATAACAAATAAACTCATCCCTTATCACACTCGACCCGTCCCATGGGAGGCGATTAAGAGATTATACCCTTATGAATCGGATAGATAATACACCCAACTATAACACCAAGCTCTAAATTAAGTAAACAAGTCATCTGTAAATTGTCCAGTAAATTGACAGGCTGTATTAAAAAGAGGACATTTATGTCATATAAAAAGAAAACTTTCTTGGCTGTATTATGTCGCGTCTATTTTATGATTTTAGACAAAAAAAAATAGTCAATACAACCAACCTAATTTTAATTTACTTGCATCGTACACGTTTAAGGAACAAGTACCTAAGTAATTTGCGGAAATAATGTGAATTTAAAAAGAAAACAGTATAAAGTTACAGGGAGATAATAAAAACATAACATAACGGGTGTAAAAAGTCGGTTAACAAAGCCGAGACTCACTTGTTCTTCCCGTCTTTGTGATCACTTTACCGTACTATAACTTCTAGTTCTGGAGATATTGAAATTCAAAGTTCTAGTTTTTTTTACACGACTACGCGACGCAAAGGAGGGTAAGGTATTTATCAGCCTATGCATAAGATCGCGGCACGTAAGTTGAACCAAAATCAGAACAAACAACCGAAGATAGGAGCACGTGCACTCGTTGCCTCGCACGGAAAAATAATGACGGCACCTTCTAGCATAGTCATAGATGTAACATGTAGTTTAGAAAAAATAAGTACCTACATTTGGTAAAAAAAATACAGATCGCGGCACGTAAGTTGAAACAAAATCCGACATTTTGGTTCAACTTACGTGCCGCAATCTGTGTGTATATTTGTTTATTTATGGCGCTCTAGAGAACGCGTGGGCTGGTTTTGATGGTTTTTATTTCAATTGATTTCTCTTAATCTTGTGAGTGTCACTGTAGTCCATGATAGTCATCAAAATTTAATATGGTGACAACCAGACGAAAACTACTGTAAAATCACTCTCGATAAAGTATGAAACAAGAAATTATTTTCAACTGAAAGGCATAGTCGTATACCGCTTTGCCCTCAAGCTTATGATGGCGTACTACTGTTAGAATTGGTTGTTTTGTTTAGTTTAAAATATGAAAAAGTAAAAAAATAAACAGTTCGTGGCTTTATGTCGTCTAGGGGGCGTGATATTCAATTTAATATGACCAGCGGCCACATATCACAGCCTTCAAGACGTTTCCAACGATACCTCATTTGTCAAATTATGATAAGAAGTTTAGAAGTTGAGGACATGTTGACTAGATCATCAATAGAATGGTTAAAATCACGCACTTACGCAGATATTGAATTATTGTTACAATACGTGGAAATTCGTTATACTGGCACCGCCACACCCACACGCCCATCCTCCCTCATACACATATCCACACCAACCTCACACCTCTCACACACCCCACACACATCACACACCATACACACTCGATACAGCTCACACACCCTGTCACACATCACACACTCCGCACACCCAACACACCCACATTTATGTGGCTGTGTGAAACGTGTTTGAATTTTCGATAATTATACTTCATGTAAATGGCAATAAAGCACGCAACACGCCCTCGAAAAAAATGTATTACTCTAGTTGTAAGTAAAAAAAATGCAACTCAAAAACAAAAAAACAAAAAAATTGTAAGTTGTTCAAATAGCCAAAGCTATGGAAGTGCGGAGTCTCCTAACACAGGCGTCATGAAGCTTATAAGGAGGCTCGAATCATAAACTAATGTAAACTAGTTGGTACAGAAATAAACATTTTGTATTTACTTACATAATATATCTATATACAACATACATCCATACTCACATACATATATACCGGTCAAAATCATAACCCTCCTCTTTTCTTTGCCGTAGTCAGGTAAAAAAAAGAATTTCAAACGAATTCAACAAATCAAATCCTATCTTGTTACGACGAATGATTTTTGAATTGTGACAAAAATTAAGTCGGCACATACAAATCGATGTAGCAATTTGATTAAAGATCGCACCAGAGCTGATCTTATTCTGCTCATGTAATTTAAGGATTCATACTCCCGTAGCGGTTTTGGCAAAAGAAAATTCTGGAATGTTTTGAGGAAAAGTATGAGGAAATATTGCTTATCTATGCAATATTGTGTATATGTGATATGAAGCAATTAATATGTAAATAAAATTGAATAAACATGCTTTCTGTTTAATTAACCTGGGAGCCCAAAAAATACACATTCACAGGTTGTTTTTCCGTACCTAAGGGCAGAAACTCCAGAACAATACGTGCCACGATACCTTACAATGACAATCCTATTTTTCGTGCACGCGTATACCTACATATTTTCATAAACCTGACGATCTATTATTATAGTATAAATCTCACTGCAAAACTTAGTTAAAGTGCTGTCATCAGCATCATCATCAGCAGTCACAACCTAACTTCACCCACTGGTGGGCATAAGCGTCTCTTTTCTTGAGCCATTCCCCACGTTCCTGTACCAGCCTCACCCAGGTTTTTCCCATGATGATAACAATATCATCCGTTCATCTCGCCGCCAGACGATTGACATCTCGTCATCCAGTCTTTGGACGCTACTTTGTTATAACCTTACTCCACCTGTCATCACTACACCTTGCTAGGTGTCCTGACCAACTCCAGTTCCATAATATGCTTTCCGTTATCTAATACCTTCGTACGTATTCGTACGTTCTTTTTTAGGACATCACTAATAAGATCGGTATATCACCACAGTAGTGGCGGGATAGTGGTATCGATCTCTTTACATTTTTGTTATTTGTGCTTGAGTTAAGTTTTCATTTTATTTGTTGGTATATTGGCATGGCTGGCTGACATAATATGTATGACTAATTATTTAATTAATGTTCTGTGTCTCGTAATGTTTATATTACTTTGTCTATGTATGTATAGAATCAAGTCTATCCCACTAAACAGACAGCTGTGCTGCTGGGGAGTTTATTCCGCCGCTTCTTCCTCCCAGCTAAAGCACTAGGATGTGGAGACGGGTGGGCGTTTTTGGGGGACTGTCTTATGTATTTTGACGTTCGAAAAGTGCTGATTCTCAGCGTAATTTGAATAAATGACTTTTGATTTTTTGATATCCCGACTTACGAGTGGGTCGTGAGTTAGTACGCAGGCATACTCGTTACTTTATGTATTTAATTCCATCACCACTGCTTTTAAAACGGTGAAGCAAAAACATCGTGAGGAACTATGTCCTAGAACAAAAAATTCGTAGACATGTGACATCCATAAACCTGCATTGGGATAATGGCCCACTCCCTCTAACAGAGAGGAGGCGTATGTCCCAGCCGTGGGAACAAATTGTGATGTGTGATGTGATAACCTTCCACCTAGGGCGTCCTCACTATGTCCCAAGTTTATAACTTGGAAGGGATCTACTTAAAGTTGGTTGTACTAGATACCCACTAATCCTCATGAGTTTACCCTCCAAACTTCAGCAGGTTACAAACTGTGCACTTTTGATTACAATCTACATAGTAAAATCCAAATTCTAGTTTCAAAACTAAGCTCACAGCTCTATAAAGTTAACTCCATATATGCAATCACAGTGTTATCTGTAAAACTAGCTTTTAGCCGTGGTTACACTTGCATTCTAATGGAAATTCTTAATGTGCACAAATACAAAGTATTCCATATTTTGATGTAGGTAGTTCATAGTCTTTATTTGTGGCAAAAATCATTTCAATCCGTTCAGCCATCAAAGCATGATGGGGTGACAAACAAACACCTAAAATCACAAACATTAACATTTTAAATAACATTTTATTTTAAAATAACGTTAGATATAACAGTTTAAACTGCAACTCACCTAAAATAAAAATGAAATAGAATTTAACGTAACATTCAAGTTGTTCACGGACTGATTCTCGCGGCTCGGAATTAATATGCAGAGTTGAATGCCAACCTTTACTTACGTAGATAGTGTGCGCAGACCATTATAATAACGGTCTTACTATAGGAATTGTTACTACCTGAGAATATTATAGAACTGTTTTGCTCTGCTTTTTATTCTAGCGTTGTTTCAGTTTAATTATTTTTATATTGGATGAAGGGGCTTGTCGATAAGTGATAATAGCCGCGCAGTTTGAAAGATCAGGTTAAGCAACGGTACGTACGTGGACGGGTGACCATCTTAACATATTAAGACCCCTGCGTACCTAGGAAAGCACGGTGAAGGCTGTCATTTGTGGATCTTTGACAGTCGTTACGGGTAGTCAGAAGCCAGATAGTCTGACAACCAGTTAAGACTCGTCGACACCTTGGTGAGCCAAGGATTATCGTACTATCCAATAATTGGGTTGAGAATGTCAGATAGGCAGGAAACAGCTGCAGCGACCAAAATGTCTACAATAGGAGGTGTAGAATCATGTGCTGAATTCTTGGTTACAGACTGCGCGTCCCTGCCACCCTTTTTATAGATAGATCTATTCAGGCCACAATGCCCCACTGCTTTGAAAAGCCTTTCATTTCCCTTGTCGAGGACAGACGTCCTCTGCCATTGTAGGCCAGTCCTTATGGTTGGATAGGACCATTGAGTAGGTCGTATAATTGTTTGCCAATTCATTCAAGAGCTTGTCTATTAATCACCAGCCTCCTAATTGGATCCCAATTTATGTAGCTTGTCATAGAAAAAGGACCATTACTCTTTGTACTAAGCTCCTTTTTGCCTTAATAAGACCCTCTTCATTATCACAACCCACTAAGGGAAGTCCCAAAGCAAACTCTCCAGGATTCTCCACACTGTTGACACGTCATACCATATTGATGCATTATCATACCACACAAGTCAACATGTGTATTGTTCAACAAAGTGCAAGTCACTCTAGGGACATTTTGTGTTCACCTGCTTTCGTATGCGACACGGGTTCTGCTGGTCATGAGCGATAAATTCTTGAGCCAGGTAGGGGTAGTGCGGAAAAGAAGAATATGTACTGTGTTTGATGTGTTATTATGGGTATCTGGTTTGGAGATGGATAAAGGTATAGGAAAATTGCGTCATTGCATGATTTTATATAGTCGTGATCTTCAGAATCTTTTGAGCATAAATTGGAGCAAATTTTGGTTATAGGTTTTTTTTTTAAATTAGCGCAACTTGGCAAAAAGTATCTCTGGTACAAAATAGCGATGCGTTTGATGCCAGTTGAATCGAATGACCACCAAAATATAAGTAATGTTGCAGTTTTTATTGAATTAAAAAACAAATGCATGGCTCAGTGGAATGATTTTTGGATAGGTATTTCTTTAGTTAATTGAAAATTTAGTTGAATTAAATTTTGACAGTTTACGCTCACAATTTCGAAAATTATGCGACCTAAAGTATTTTTTTTATTTCTATGAAATATTTTTGAATGGTCTTTTCTTTGAACATTTGACAATAAACTTTTTTTTTCTGGCTAGAGATACCAACACGACTTACTGTGCGACAAATAACTGAGTGTTTTCCACCCTAGTTTTAGTTACAGATTGCAATCTGTAACTAAAATGACTATCGCTTCAGTTAACTATCCAATACTTCATGCTGATTAAGTTATACGTATTCACATGTTAAAGGCTGCTGCTACGCTCGAGTGCTAAGGTCATATCAAAATAGCGAGATTTCTGTAGTAAAATAAAGTTGAATAAGTAGCAATTTGTTATCCGGATTGATTTCTACAAAATGGTGAGAAATTAAAATGCAGTGTCTTGTTTAGAGGAACTAAGGGGTCACAAAGATAGAAACGAAAACCAACTTAGTTTTATAATTTGTATAGATTAAACAGATATGCGTCATAGAATTAATAAGCCGACAAGATTTACATAATCTACAAATCTCTCTGTAGAACTCATTCCGCACATTGACACAATCTTACTTACATACCATGCCATAATAAACCGTAATCTCACATTCCCCTAAGTAACCAAACTACTCGTAGTTCGATTTCAGCTAAGTTGCACTTAATCCAAACTTAACCAACTCCATATTGAGTTTTCAAGTTTATGGAATGTATTAAATACATTCCAGATGTAATATGAACCGGTAACTGATCTCGCCACGTTTCCTGATTAGTGATCGTATTTATTTCATGTTTAGAGAGCTAAGTTCGATTTGCAATGCTAAATGGTGCCAATGGGAAATTTTGTGGATACTTTTCTCAGAAATGAAAACGCTGGAATTAATTCTTTTAAATTGTTATTTTTGTGGTTTTTTAAACAATCATCATAATTTCTACCGGAGGACGACCACTGCTCGATAAACTCAAACTCAAAGCATTTATTTCAAATAAACCATTTACAGGCACTTTTGAATTGTCAAAAAGTCGACCAGTTGGAAAGTTGAAGCTTGTTGCCCATTCCAAAACGTAGATCTCTATGGAGAAGAACGGGCAAGAAACTCCATGGACACTCTTTTTAATCATGTTAAGTATTACAAAATCATGGGGACATTATTTTTGTTGCTTCTATATGTGTGACCAATGTAAAAAAAAAACAATTCTAAATATAAGATTTAAAATTAGCCATGGAAGTTAGGAGATGACCAGTCTCAACCGACGGCGCCCGTTCACGAACTTGACGCGTGGATCAGCACCATTCAGCTCAACCATTTTGTAGGGAACCGAATGATCCAACACACGCGCCACCATCAGCAAGACATTTAAGTGAGCATGACATACTCTCAACTGCCACGTTTTTTCAAGTCAACAGATATAGGTCTCCCCTAAGCACGTTGGCCGGTTCTGTGCTTCTCACATCCAGCGGATTCCTGCGGTCTTCACCAGGTCATCGGTCCACCTTTTGGGAGGCCTTCTAACGCTACGTCCCCATTGGCCATCTGTTCTGCGAGCAATGTGCCTGCCTACTGCCACTTAAGTTTGGAAATTTCTTAGGGCTATATTGGTTGTATTGGTTCTGCTATGGATCTAACTACCAAGGATTCAAATAAAAAGCATATTATTTCAAAAGCACAGCCCCAAGTTATCTTTGAAATTGTCGTCAAATTCACATTAAATATATTTTCCCTTGTGCCTTAACTCTGAAAAACGTACAAAATGGCTATCGACAACATTAATATTATTTTGTCCTGTAGTTCCTCGTTTCTTCAGTGGTAAATAAATGAAGTGCTTTATTCGTTCGTGTAAAAGATTTTAATTGAGTTGCATTCAGACGTGAAATTGTATGGATCTACGGTGAGTATTGAAAGGCAGTGATCATTTCATTGAAGAAGGTATTGTTTTGGAAGTAGTAAGGATTCTAGTTACTTTATAAAGTATTTAGGAATGCTATTAGGCTTTTGTCCTGCAATTTTATTACAGGCTGTTTACCAGCAGTATTGATATCCTAATTTATTTTATCAATCTCTTTAGAGTGACTATTTAAATCTACAGTTAACGTTATTAAAGCTTACTGTTCACTTTATTTTATAACTAGCTTTTGCCAGCGGGTTCGCCTGCGTGGAAGTCGAAAATTATCCCACGGGAACGTCACGTTATCGGATTCAAATTATCCTGTGTGTTATTCCAGGTTACAAACTATCTGTGCGCCAAATTTAATCCAAATCCGTTCAGCCGTTTTGCGTGATTAAGTAACAAACATCTGAACATACAAACTTTCTCATCAATATTAGTAGGATTAATACGGAATATTGATTATGAAAATGTTGGAGTATACAGTGCTGTATACTTAACGCCACCTGTAAGATGTTTACAAGGATGTAAAAGATCTTATCAGGTGGCGTTCTGTAGTTTGCCTATCCCCATGGGAAAAAGGTTTTGTATCAAATAAACACGAAACTACGCAAGCACAATATTTTATAACAATGCATATTTTCCTGTATATGGATATAAACTCCAATGTTTAAACTATAGAAAAAGTAAACAGTACAATTTTTTTAGGAATAATAATTGACAGTCTTGGAAGCCGCAAGCAGAAGATATAATATATGTAAACGTTTAAGCACAGCCGCGTTTGTGTTGCATAATCTATCAAAAAAGTAAATTTACCGACAGTATTAGTGGCTTATCATGGGCTAGTAATTTCCATCTTAAGATTTGGTATAATATTTTGGGGTCACTGTAGTGAACGAGAAAGTATTTTTAAAGCTCTTTTGAGCTTTTTTTTGAGCGCTGCCTGAGAGCTATATTTCGTCTTAAAGTAACAGACAGTTGCGTACCTATATTCAAGTCTCATAAATTATTAACCTTCCCATGCCTTTATATCCTTAAATTAGCAATATTTGTAATAACTAATCGATGCCTATTTGCAACTTTAGTAGAAACTAGAAAACTAAGTACAGCTATGAGATCTCAATACCAGAATCTATTATGCACGGGCGTATTTAAAACTAGCTTATTAAAAAGAAATGTGATTTATATGGCTCCTGTAGTCTATAATAAAATACCTGACCAGATAAAAAACTTACCGTTGCAAAAATTTAAAAAAACGTTTCACAGAATTCCTTGTACATAAATATTATCATTCTATGCAGGATTTCTTAAATGATGATTTTTTGTAATAGCTTTATTTTTCCTCCACTTTGTATTAAATTTGCATGTCTAGATTAAAGCAGAATTTACATGGATCCTATTACATAATATAACAACTTATTTTAATGTACCTACATTCTAAGCAAATAAAGACCTATTCTATTCTTGTACCCAAGTTTTTTACAGTATTGACGCAATGGAGTTTATATTAAAACACGTCTAGACGAACTAAAAGATATATACCTACTTAACTTTAAATAAATTGTACTTTCATTGCATTGTACTGTAACGTACAATGCAATGAAAATACAATTTATATAAAGTAAATTAGAACAAAGATAAAGTTATAGGTTTTCGTACGAAGTTTTAAATTATTACAAATTAGGTATGTGCTTAGGTTTTTTAATTAGGTACTAAAATCTTTCAATGTATTTTCTACAATACTCAACAGCCTATTAAAACCTAAACCATCTTAGTACAAAACGCGATTTAAAGTTCTAGCTCTGAGCCACTGTTTGTATTTCCAACTTTATTTTGATTGAGGTAAAGTTCTTAATACAGAACTGACAACTTAGCAATGGGCACAGTTGTCAGCTTTGTAAAAAGAATTGTATTTTAATCATAATAACGTTCTAATTTCAAGAATTCGATCGATGGTTTAAACCATGTGAAAAAAACCTTGTTTTTAATATGGCTGTTTTAGTTTAAAATACCAAATTAACAATTTCTGAGAGATTTAATCGTCATAAATAAATAAAACCTAAGACGTTTAAGCACACACATTACGTCATTCGTTTCTGTGTTATTTAGTACTCATCACTGAACTATAAAAAGCACATCGAAATAAAGTTGCTGCTGTGATGATGTCAAAGGTAACTTGGGACAGTGGATGTTTGGTTAGTCGTATATACAAAATAAGTAAGTGCAATATGATACGCTTTGTATTCCGTGTGATAGTGCTTTAGTAGGTTACACTTTAGTTGCCGGCGACTTAGGTACTGGAGAATTATGAATCACACAAGTGGCATCGCCAGCGACAAATCGTCTGTCGAAATCTGGGTATGTATTATATAATGTACAGTCAGCGTCAATAATACCGGGACGAACAGACTGTTCAAAATGATCTTAACAACAATGAAAATTAATTATTAACTCAATGACACAAGGAATGTTTTAGAATGAAGACAGTACACGACAACTGTCATTCTGACAAGAATTTTATCCAATTGTGATAAATTTCAATTTTCTTAGTTGCTGAGATCATTTTAAACAGTCTGTTCGTCCCGATATAATTGACGCTGACTGTACCTACTAATTATTGTGTGATGTATTCGTGGGGACGTAGCGGAATTAATACACAGATAACATTTAAATTATTAAATTTAATCCGCTGTCGAGTTTACAGCAACGCGGCTGTCATAATCCTCTGTGTTTTCGGTACAAAAAACCTATTATAATGAATTTGAAAGCTTATGCAAAAATCGCCAGTATGTTAGGACGGAACTCAAGTTAATTTTATCGCCAGCCTGTACAACATAAGGTCATCTTTTGCAAACAACCTTTACAGTACGTTGGGCACGCCACAATTGCGGCGGTAAGTGCCCTCTTTGAGGAGTGGATTGAGAGGCGCCACGGCGTCGTCACCTTCCGCCTGACGGAGGCCCTCACCAGAGACGGCGGTTTCGGGAGGTTCCTGTTTCGCATAAGGCGGGAGGAAACGTCCGGGTGTTTCCACTGCCAAGATCGCCCTGAGGATATGGTGAAGCATATGGTGGAGGTCTGCCCGGATTGGGCGGAGCACCACCGTGTCCTTGTGGAGGCGATCGGCGGCGGCCATCTCTCACGTCCGGCCCCGGTCCAGGCCATGGTTCGGAGCGAGAGTGCATGGGTAGCTGTCACCTCCTTGTGCGTTGCAATAATGCTCGCGGAGTGAGAGGCGGCGCCCTCCCGGCCCTAGTCGCCGCAGGAGACGCCCTGGGCGTCCGGAATCCCAGCCACCGTAGGCACGGGCTTGCCAATGGCGAGTAATGTGCAGCTCGCTGTCCGGTAAGGACCAAGCCCAGGTCGAAGGCGCGTTGTGTTCCACGCGCGCCCCAAAGAGGTGTGAGCATCAACTGGGGTGTGGGTTGTTCGAAAGAGATACCGTGGGCCCTGGCACACAGGCAATTGAAGGAACACGAGTGGGTTTCAGTCAGTAAAAGTCTGACACTCCCTCCTGCTCCACCCAGAGCGGGAGAAGTTATAGGATGATTTCCCACCCTCAAAAAAAAAACCTTTACAATACCTTACATTAAGTTCACCAACTAAACAACTTGATGAAAAAGTACCCAAATCTAGTCCAAACATTACAATATCATTGGCTTAAATAAAATATGGCCCACTTAAATCATTTCTCACATTACTTCTGGCAGTAAGCCAGTTCTCTGAAGCCTCTGGGTCTACGCAGTACGTACCTATATTATCAAGACCGATCGCCTATGACTTCGGAATAGTAAAGACGTATTATGTCCCTCCGCCTCACTGAGAGTAGGCCTGTGATCCAGTAGTGGGAACACTATAGGCTGATGTAAGTATTATATCCCGGTAATGTACCGCATTTATTTTCTGACTGTACAATATTTCATATTTTGACTTCATGCAAATCAGTCTATCTAGTTGCGTGTGAGCAGGAGACGACCAAAGAAACTTTTTTAAAGTAAATCAAGCGGAAACTTGAGTACGCACATATTCAAATTAAATAAACGCTAAGAACTTAATAATTATGTGGGTAGGTTGGGGAGAATTAAGACGTAACAAATAATACGTTTGAAATAAGTTTGACCTCATTACAAGTTTTACAGAAACAGATGGCCTTGGCTAAGTGGTTAAGAAGCGGAAATAAAAAAAATATATCATTAGAATCTAATAAAAAAGTCCTTATTCGTTCAGTTTGATGATAAAAAACAAGCTGAAAAATTCTTAAATTTCCCTAATCACAAGGATCTGGACATTAGAGCTCATTACTGATGAGGTTGATCTATCCTACGGATTAATCAAAGGGGTTGAGTTAGTAATGACAGATAAGGAAATGATAGACACATTCAGTACCTTATGTGAAATTGTGTCTGTCAAAAGACTAAAACGGATGAATGAAGAATGTAAATGGATTGATAGCGACGGTTACGAGTGGGCGGCCACTCCTAACCGTTAAAGAGTTGAACCTTCTGTCATCAGCTCAGCGTCATGAGAAGATGATGACTATACGCAAATGTCTCAATAGCTTTAGAAAATATATGAAAAACATTGTTAATACCTGTAACATTTGAGGGTTGCCCTCGATTTACCTGAGATTCCATCATCAGATCCTGACTTGGTGCCAATGGAACCACCTCAGGAGTGCCTATATTCTTTGAAATAAAAAAAGAATTTAGAGAATTGGTCCACAAATGGGGAAGAAATCGGAGAACATACCTAAAAAAAAATACGTACAGTCGAACATAGAACCTCCTCCTTTTTTGAAGTCGGTTAATAAGTTTTTATTTGCTGGTACGTCTGGCTTTAGGAGGGGGTAATCCTCCATTTGATTTCACCATAACTGAGGAGAGACATGAGAGAATAAGGACAAGAGTCAAGTTGGAAAGAGAACCAATAACAATGTAGAAATACTAAAAGGTAAAGTTACAGCAAGAACGGGTACAGAAACCACAAATTCAATTTGCTTAGCTGCAAACTTAAGTCAACTTACAATATACTTACAGAAGCGTTCAAATCTTAAACGCAAACTCAACTACTTGCAATATATTCGGCTTAAATAAGGAACTTAACTTCGCGCAAAACTTGGCGCAACAAAATAATTAAGGGCAAAACCAGAACACGGTGGGGCATCACTCCCGACGCGTCCCGGTGAGAAATATCCGGGCAATATGTTCGCTGGTATATCCGGAATAATCCGGGAACGGAGCGTTGCAATTTGTCGGGTAACCCTCCGACCCCTCCCTCTTGAGGGTGCGTGTCCGTACATTCAAGAGGGTTGTCGGATAGGTCCTGCTGACACGTGACCACCGTTTTGGTTGACAGACATGCTCATTATGCATCGTCATCTTCAGGGGATATCTGTACTGGGACTGTCAGTTGGTTAGGTCTGGACATGAATAATAAACAGGTACTTTATAGTTGCATTTAATAATAAATAGATAAAAGCATAAAGAATTAAGATTGATCTTAAACACTAACGGTATTATTCATAATAAAAGCTTAATAAAGGTTTAAGACATTAATTAGTTAAACTGCTCGATAAGATTAAAAACCTTTCATAAAATATTGTTTTCATAAACGTTCTATAACTAAATGTCGTTTATAAATCAAAATGTTGCCATTTTAATGAAGTCATCCAACAGCAATGACCAGTGACGATTAGATGTGTTGGTCAATTGTGTCCATAGACATTATTACGTACTGGAAACCATTTAATTGTCTCTAGTTTCGACACTTCTGATGCGGTGACGTCATTGTTATTTAAATTATTTATTTTATTTTATTTAAAATTGTAACTGTCATTGTTGCTTGAAAATTGACATTTGGTGACACACAATATTTATACGTCAAATGGTCAAATGTCATTTTCTTTGTAATCAATCAGCTGCTTTAGAGTCGGCCATTTTTTCCTTAAAACACTGATAAAGTAGGGTTCTGGCTTCTATAACTTTATAGTAGGGTTAAAGAACGTTTTTGTGCTAAAATGCATTTATGAATACCACTTTTTGACAACCAGACTTAGGCAAGGTTTTAGATGTTCGATAACTTTTTATGAATAAGACCGTTACAGTGTAATCAATCAGTGGCTGTCTGTCCTAAATCTTAGTAACACTCTGTTATCATCACCTGGCTAGCGTTTTACCAGTACATGTATATGTTGGAATCGGTTTTCAGTCTAACCGAATATAGCATTGGTTAGACTGAATACCAGGGTTTTTCATGGTGCGACTGCCTATCTAATCTATACTCCTTGGTAAGACTGGTTGTTAGACTTTCGGCCTTTTGACGACCCGTACCGATTGTTAAAGATCCACAAATGACAGCCGGGAGCACGGGCTTAGGACCCATGGGTTTTCCGACGCACGGAGGGGTCTTGGTATGTAAAGATAATCATCCATCCATGAACTATCCGCGGCGAGCGTAACTTAACCTAATCGATCGACCCGTGCGGTTATTTTATAACTTTGCCACAAGACCCTACTTAGTAACACTCTGATTGCACTAACAATATTTTTGAAGTGAATAAAATCAACCAGTCAGTAATTTACATACAGACTTCTAATTCTACATAGAGACTCCTAAGGCTTGATACGGTCACAGATATAGACACGTTTATGTTTTTTAAATCCTCCTCTCAACCGAACTATCTCTCAGACAATTCTCAGAAACTGTGGCGGCTATTTGGCCTGTAGCCATTCACGGCTAGTGGCATCGGTGGCGATCTTGAATACCGTATGATATTCAGGAATACAGCATTTCTGAGTAAAGCTGCACAAATGGCAAGTAATTCTGTCGTATCTGCATATGCTGCCCTGACAATATAACGCTTCGTTGCCCAAGTTGTATGAAGCTTTGCGCAAAATGGCTCTATAGCTGTTCTACAAAATATTTCATGGGACTAGTGAGCATACAACCTTTTATGGTTGTGATTTTAGACTATGTCCTGCGTAATTATAAACGTTGCATAAAGAAGAGATGCATAAACGTCAAAAATATATGGTTAAACAGCCGCTAATCATAACTTAACTTTAAGCAACGTTTGTAATTAATAAGGGGGTAAATGTGTATCTGAAACTCATATCTAATATTCACCTTTAGTTTTCTTCCAATTTTTAAAAAAAAAATTGAATAGGAAATATATAAAAAAAAAATCGTTGTGCTTCACCTCGGTTTTAATTTAAGGTAAAATAAATCGACATATTGAGATTATTTATTGTATGATTACCGTTAGATATTAAGGTAAACATTACAAAAAATCTGCCTCGTTGGTCTAGTGGTCGCGAGCACTAGGGCTGAGTATGAAGTCGTGTGTTCGATTCCGGAGTCAGGCACAGTGTTATAGAAATGTAACACCTGGAATTTCTCAGTAGTAGCCAAAAGTTTGGATTTGTGTCCTATTGATGGCAATATGCTCGCTCCTTATTACATGTGACTATAGGTGGTGCTAGTATTACCTTACCGATCGTGAATTACAGGTGTGATTTCATGTTATTTACACAATTTGTATGTTCACGATTTTGTATGTTCAGTTTTTTATTCTTGTATTCAATATGAAATGCGAATTTAGTTTAAGCTTGAATGTTATACTGTTGTTTGCTGTTCCTTTTCGGTGGCTGTGTTGTGCTGTTCAGACATTTTTTTTTCCAATCTGTTTTTAGAAGTAAAGACTTTTAATTAGCTGTCAGTCTCACATACTATTTTTTAATCTGTTTGCTTTAGCTGTAAGTCATCCATAGTTAATAAATAAATAAATAATAAAATAATATCAACTATAAAAACTTTTCGATTATCAACCAACAAATGCTACGTCAACGTCAAGTACGCCAACTCTGTACGGTGACTTCCTCATGCGGTTTTGCACGTATGCGTCGGCCATCGAAATTAAAAAATGTTGAGCTTTTTATTGGAAATTACTGTTCTGTTCTGATACATCGAACGTCGAGCGATGCAACGCCTGGGTTGTTCTCGCATTACGAAAGCATGTATACGCAGATGTTTATTTAAATAACGGTCTTATCGAAAGGATTTTCGTAGCAATTTTTTACCCAATTATTTTAGTTTTAAAGCGCAAAATTAACTGTCGACACCATCCCACCTGAACATAGTTGGGAAGTAGCTAGGCAGATTGATTTTGAGTTGCAAGTGGGGACTGTAGAGTGCGTGTGTGTCTTGGATAAAGTCTTTAGTAAAATCTGACATTGCCACCGATGTATGCTAACCTGGTTAATCACAGTTTTTCAGTTCTTCCACCTTTAAGGGTCAATGTACCTACATGAGTTGAATCAAGCCGAATTAAACCGCCAATAATTTTATTTCAGAAATCTTTGGTGAAGAAATCAAGTGTAAATGAAATTCTATAACAATGCGAAACGACTACATCTAACAACTTGACCAAATAATAGGTCTTTACCTATGAAATTGCCGTTTTGTATGAAAAAATTTAAACGAATTTTTTTCATGTATTTTTTATTTGTATTAATCGAAGTAATCACCCATGCAATCAATGCATCTTTGCCATCGCAGTGGCAGTTTATTGATGCCCTTCTTAAAGAAATCAGCTGGACGGGAGGCAACAAATTCTTCAAAGGCATTTTGTACTGCCTCTCGGGTATTGAATTTTTTTCCCGCCAAGAAGTTATCCAAATTCTGGAAAAAGTAGTAGTCTGTAGGCGCAAGGTCTGGTGAGTAGGGCGGATGACGGAGAGCTTCCAACCCCAGTTCTTGCAACTTGGAGACCGTCTGCTGTGCAGTATGAGGTCGCGCGTTGTCGTGCAGGAGCAGCGGAGACGAGCGATTGACCAATGCTGGTTGGAGATGTGCCAGCTTCTCCATCATTGTGTTCAGTTCTTCACAGTACACATCTGCAGTAATGCTCACCCCGTTTGGTAAGAAGCTGTGATGAATCACACCGGCGCTAGACCACCAAACAGTGACCATCACTTTTCTAGGGGTAAGTTTTCGTTTAGGGCATTGTTTAGGTGCTGAACCAGGATCCAACCAACTTGCTGAGCGCTTGCGGTTATCAAACAGAATCCATTTTTCATCGCAGGTAACAATGCGGTTCAAAATTCCTTCATTTGTGTGTCTGTTGAGCAGTGCAAGGCACGTCTCGACGCGTACTTCGCGCTGACGATCATTGAGTTCGTGGGGCACCCATTTGTCAAGCTTTTTTACCTTGCCAATTTGACGCAAATGGACCAATATTGTTTTGACGCTAACGTCGAAAGCTGCTGCTAATTCAGCCGTAGATTGTGTATCATCAGCTTCCACAATCGCCTTTAATTCGTCATTGTCGACCAAAGTCTTCGGACGACCGCGAGGTTCATTTTTCAGGTCGAAATTTCCAGAACGGAAGCGAGCAAACCAATAACAGGTGGTGCGTTGGTTTGTAGTGTTAGCTCCGTAAACGTCGTTGATGTTGCGTGCCGCTTGTGCCGCGTTGCTGCCACGACGGTACTCATATTCCATAATTACTCGAATTTTTAACGTATCCATGATGACGAAAAAGATTGAAATGCGATGAAAATGTAACACTAATCAATAAACAAATGACTACTTTTGTAAAAAAAAATCCATGTTTTTAAAATAAAATTAATTTGAAATTAGAATTCTTACCCAAACAAAAATTATTTTGATTTGAAATGGCCAGTACTGCAAAACGGCAATTTCATAGGTAAAGACCTAATATTAAGGACCCTATTTTATAGGTTTTTTTTTCTTGCTGGACTTTTGCTTTGCCAACTTCTAAGTGGTTTTGAAATTTACTTGTACAAATTAAGATAATCATTCCTATACTATTATAGGAATGATTATCTTAATTTTTTTTTTCTTTTATTTTTTTCTTTTATTTTTCTACCTATGTAGATACGAAGTTAATAAAATATCAAAATGTTTAACTGAAATAATCTTTCGATAGGCAAAAATGTTCAGTGGGGCAGGATAATATTTTGTCTATTTAATCGACTATCTAAAAGCTTGAAAGTTTCCAAAGATGACTGGATAATTACTCAGTAGTCTGGAAAGTGAAATGAAATCTTATCTCTTCAAACTTGTCAATAATTTTGGCAAATTACGCTAAAGGAACTTTTTAAGATTAAATGTTCAGAAAAGTTAAGACGGCTAATTACAAAAACATTTTCATTGGATAAAAGAAACATTAAGGCCCGTTTTGCTCTACGTTTGGATCATGTACAGTCACCAAAATAGATAAGGAGATAGATGTTTTCGGATTGAATTGTTTGTTTTCTATAATTAAATGTTATCTAAAACGTCCATTGGTTTCTTACTGAACTTCAACTATATCCGACGATTCTGGTTTTTTTTTTGAGGTTGGGAAATCATCAAATAACTTCTCCTGCCTCGTTACTTATCTCTTTTGGTGGTCATACTAACGGACCTCCATTAAAGATTAGCAGCCTCAAATCACGGGAAACGGCTCCTTATTTCAATGTGTACTGTTTGTAATATCTCTATGCGTGACATATTCTCAACTGATTTCGCATGTTTGACCAAAATACAGGCAGAGAAATTCAAACAATATAAAAAAATAGAGCCTCCTCTATTTTGCTAGAGTTAGATGCATGTATTAGCCTCTTAAAACTAGTTTTTCAATTTATTTTAATTATTGTTAATACATGTCTCCCCAAGGCTTTTCTCTAGCTCACGGTCGAGAGTTTTTCTCCTCCATGTCCCTCCCACAGTAGTTTTCAAGTCTTCCCATCTTTGAAACGGTCTTCCTCTTTTCCTCTTTCCGCTTTGTTACTTCTCTGGCCCATTTCCCGTTTTATCTGCATTTTCTATATAGGTATATATGTTACGGGCAATTTGACAAGTCCGGGCATTATTAATAATGGCCGGTCCTTATTAATAATGCCCAGTTAATTATTAATAATGGCCGGTCCTTATTAATAATGCCCAGTTAATCACGTTGCCTGTAACATATACATAAAAACAGATGTTTGTAGATATTGCAGATAAAAATAAGAACATCACGTCTGCATTCGCCAGTGAACGGCTATGTTATGTCATCGAGTAATATAATAATTAGCAATTAACTTGCAGACAGTTTAATTATAACTACAGCACCAAAATAATAAAGCCTTTCTATAATTAACACTTCATCACAGATTCCGTCGCAAAGATAAACTCTTTGAAATAACTTAGGTGCGCTCAAATTCAAGCACTAAGTACCTAAGTATTCAAGGAGTACAAAACATTTAAGATTTTGCGGCGAGAGATTTAAATTAATTCACAAAACAAATCTTAGAAGAAAAACGTCAGGAAAAGCCTTAAGGCGCTTCGCTTGAGTGTTTTTAATCAAACTCGGGTTTCGGGAAGTTTGGGTTTGCCGCTGTTTTGCTACAACCCGTTACATTCAATTTCTCCTCTCTTGAACACAACGTTTTTGTCCTAAAAACATAAGCAGCATGGGGGCTGCTGACATAATCTTAAGAAAAAAATCTAAAAAATACTACAGTTGAAATACATAAAAAAAATCTAAAAACACGCTTTAAAAACCAAACTAAAACAACAGAAAATAATTTAAAAAGCATGGGTGCTTTTTGAGGGATTTTTATAATCAATTAATATCAAACATTACACGCTTTTTTAAATCATTTTCTGTTGTTTTAGTTTGGTTTTTATAGCGTGTTTTTTAGATTTTTTTCATTTTTTATATAAAGAAAGAAAGAAAGAATACCGTTTATTTGGTCACAGTCCGTAAAACACAAAATACAATAACAAATTAAAAAAAAGTGTAAATACAATAAATAAATAACTACAACAGTGTGTGCCTCACGGCTGCGCCAAAAAGGTTCATTTCAGCATTAATGCCAGACAGACTGATGCTGTCTGACGCTGGTTTTCTAATGAACCTTTAGGGAAAAGTGACGAAGAGTACAAAACAGTTTTAACATAGGTACCTAATACATAATTTTATACTTATAAATAAATAAACAAGTACACACACATAAACTTACAAAAGCAAAATAAAACGTAAACAACAACAGTACTAAAACCTTTTCCGAGCGATTATACATACATTGAATTAATAAACTACTGATGCACTCACTCACAAAGCGCTACAAGCCGCCGGGAGCGGCGGACATTATATGAAATTATGGTCCTCGATAGGTCTTTTAAATGAAATCTGACCGTTTGAAATGGGTCAAAATCAAGTCCAAAGGAGTCGGTTACAAACAAACTTAGGTGAAGCTAATAAAAGCGTGTTAATTACGCCTTCTTTTCATAGGGTAGGCAGAAACTACAGAACGCCACCTGCTACGATCCTCAAATACTTCTTTTGCCTCGTTTACGTTCATCAGCAGGCTTAACATGACGCTTTCCATTTCTACTCTACTGTAGAATAGAAATCGCTTGTCTAAATTTCTCGGTATAGAACTGTCAACTGTCTATACAGCAACGTAATTTTTGTCTACTCTTACGACGACAAAACGCTTGTCTACGGTTCTCGTGCTAAGCCTGCTGGTCATACACACACGCTGGTTGCGAGTACTACGCACCTGCCCTTTCTGAAGATCACCACCAATATGTCCTCCTAGGTGTTTCCCACCCGGCGTTTCTCTTCACATCTGCCTAGTATTACATATAGCCCGCCCTTCATTCGTCCTCTGTAAACTTAAGTCTTTTCCGTACTATGAGTATAGCTACAAATTTAGCTACTGTTAGTATAAACATGTCGGTGAAGCAGACCCATAAGATTTTCCTCTACCAAAAATCGCTAAACGCGACTGCCTATCTAACCTCCACAAACTAGTTACTAGGTGATACGCTGCCGCTTGGTTAAACTGGTTGTCAGACTTTCGGTCTTCTGACGACCTGTAATGACTGTCAAAGATCCACGAATGACAGCAGGGACCAACGGCGTAACATGGTTTTCAAGGCATAGAGAGGTCTTGGTATGTACCTAAAAATGGTCACCTTTACCTACCGCGGTAAGCAAAGCTTAACCTAATTGATCATTCATTTTCAAATATCTTTATTTAACAGAAACAATCAACAAATGCACTTATCCTAAGGTACATTAACTCATTCTAATTTGGGGCACTTTATGAGGCTAGTAATACGCCTTTCAAAGCTTAACACAGATTTTAGTGTCCACTGCTAACAACATATAGTTAACACACAATAAACATGGGTACATGGTGGTAGTTATGCAAATTATTTAGCAAGTTATAAACTTATAATTTACTGATTGCAAGGTACTTATAACAAAAATATGTTTTAAGTCATTTGCTGATCGCACGGTGTTTGTATATAAATACATACTAGTAACCGTGCGACCAGTCAATGATCAGCGGATGGAGCCACTCCGCCGCCCAGGTAAGCAAAGCTTAACCTAATTGATCAGACCGTGCGGCTATTACTTAGTCACAAGCCCCTCATAGAAAGACTATCGTTTAATTAACCTAAGTTTTGGACAGCGAAATTTTTTCTCTATTATTTTAATTTTATAAGGCTTTATACTGTTTATGCCATAATTGATTTTAATTTGATGTTCATTCTTGGATAAAATTGGGTTTTCATTTTGATCGTTACTATTGTAAGCAGATTAGTGGTTATTAAACGGTTCAATGCCACAATTTATTAAGGGCCCGTTCGCACGTACCACAACCACACCACATCGCAGCGACAAAATGTGGGCAAGCAGTGGTAAAGTAGGTACGTGTGAATAGTGTGGAGACTTTTTAATTTTTAACTACAAAATCAAATCAAATAGTCAATGCAGCGATGTGTTTGCGTTGTGGCCAGCCGCTGGTACGCATTTTTGGTAGGGAATAGTGATTTTAAATTTCTTAAATATCAAGCATATTTAAAAAAAAAATAGATATGTTATTTTTTACTAAATTAACCAAATAATCATCACAGCGTTAATGGCTGTTTAAACGAACATACCAAATAGCAACAATTTTTAGGCATGATAACATTTAAGTGCCGCCTTGTAAAATTGGGCATTAATTTAAGCATAATATTTGTCCAAAAAAAAGCACCTAATACCATGCGGATAAGATCGTGTTCTACAAAGAGAATCAACAATACAGTCATAAATTATATAACAAAGCAAAATTCCCATAGGAATACGTTGTGTTTCACTGGACTATTGGAATCAGTGTAAATGATGCTCCTCCATCAGCATCCCCGTAAATCACAATGCCATTCTTTTGAGTCTTTTTCACCTGGAAATTCCAACTTTATGCGCAGTGAGAATTTCGAGTAATAAACCTTATTAAGTCTAGTCCGGAATTTATGAAGCAATTTTTGCCCCAGGCAGGGTTAGCATAATTGTGATCTGTTTGTGTGGGAATCCGGTCTGGATTTGCATTTACCGGGTAAGATTATTTTTTTATAGAACCTAGAAACCGTATGAAAATGTTGAGTATGGTTGTTACAAGGACAAACCCTCTCATAAGTAATTTAAGTACAATCAACCGCACGTCAACAAAACCAATATAATTGATCTAAACGACATACTACGCTAGATCAACTCAATGTCAAAGTTCTCCTCCTCAATCCTCGACTAAACTACCATGAATTTAAATTATTCAATCGTGATGACACTTTTCTAGTAAAAATAAAATTTGATAACACTAGAATCTCTCTGAGTCCGTATTCGTTATATTATCTAATATTCCCTCCTTTATTTAGTTAAGTCGACAATACAGAAAGTAGGCCCTTGGGTGACTACATAAAACACCTGAGGACCCTTTCTGAATGTCAATAGCTGGCCCTTCCAAATATAATTCAGGGACAATACGGATTCCTCTACAATAGAGTTATAATATGACATACTCTGAGAAGCTTTTCTCGTATATTTCGGCTAAGTGTGACTTGACTTGTTGGGGTTTCTAAAGGAGCTGCCTTGATATTCAGAGAATTTTTGCCATGAAATATTTTAAAAATCGTAGACAAACTACATTGCTTTTGATAGCTGTATATTGTTTATACCTAGACCTAGTCCATAAGTATTACTGTTAGTTTACCAATAAATAAATAAATTGGGTTGCAGATTAGGTACTAACTGCCAATTAGAGCTAACATCCTCGCAGACGGAAACTTATTATTATTTCAATATAATTTAAATGCATTAAACCATTTTAGGTCCAGTTATCAAATTTTAGATTATATCTGGACTTAACTAGACTGAGATTGTTTCGGCCTTTCTTCTAAAAGTAATCAGATAGGAAACTCCGACCTCATCTGGTCTAAAAATATGATTGACGTGTAAAAGTTTTTGTACACACCTACTTACAGAAATAAAATCATTTATCAATATGCCATAAAGCTTGGCTAGAATCTAGTTCAAAGACTATATATTCTTAATCAGGAAATCCGAGATAATAGCAAAAAAATAAGGACGTTTTCGCTCATCGTACGTTGTTTACTTTCCGTCTAATAGCAGTGTCGCAAACAAAGTAACAACCTTGCTGGTTGCAGATAACCGCGTTATTGCTTTACCATTAAGTTGAAAATTGCGTGCACTAAAGCTAAACGAACTTCGTGAAATTAGCAAGCGAGTAGAGATAGGAGACTTGGAATAGTACTTCGTGATGTTGGATGCAGCTCTGAAAGTATTTATGGGTATTTGATATCGAGTTTATATGGATGGCCAATTCGGATGTATACAACTTTTTTTTACCCTCATTCTGATTTCACTCTAAATTTTGTAGTTGTTTGATGTTATATATGTTACCGGCCAAACCCGATTTCAGGCCAAACTAGTTTGTCCTAGGCCAAACTGGTTTCTAGCTTAATTAGCCATTTCGTTAACAGCCTTTGGAAGTAACGCTCGCCGGCCGCTGCCGCGGCGCCGCTCGCTTCGCTCGCTCGGCTCGCGCACTTTTGGTCACAGTTCTAACTTAACCTAACCTAACCCATTTAATCGGCGTGCCCCAGCTTAATAAACCAGTTTGGCCGGTAACATATACATCAAATAACTGCAAAATCTAGTTGAAACATAAGGCAAATTCGTTATGCACAGTCTGCAAAACTATGACCACCGGCATACTTTCAGTAATTTTATGCTGAAAATCTTATAGATACAAATTTAAAAACGACTCAATTTTTCTACTAACGAATAGGTACCATTTTGATCTCTGAAAATTTCGCGACTATTCCTGACTTTTTTTGTGTGGGGCTATCTGCCCATTTTGAATACTCAAAGCAGAATATTTGTGACTTTGTTAGTGAGGATACCTGACATAGTATGCGACAATTTAAGGTACCCTCATTAAAAAAAATATGTAATAATTTTGTTACAATCATATCCAGTTTTTTTTGTGACAGCTACATATAAATGAATATGTGTCTGACCAAATATACGTTTCTTTGTTTGAATAACTTTATTTAGACGACTGTATAACTATTTCATTCAACTAACTTGCGTTTTATTACGTTAGTTACATCGTAAATATACCACGAAAATGTTTTAGCAACCTCGACAGTTTTTGTTATGTGTGTGGAGCACTAACTTTTACATCTCAACGTTGAAATTTCACTTAATTAATTAAACATACCTATTTAGACTATTTTGGATTTTCTGTGAGACATCAAGATGAATCCTAGGTTCCATATATATGTTGTGTAACGTGTGTTAGACTCCTATTATGTTGGGCTCAACAAGAACCTAGACATTTGCCATTTGCTATACCAATGATTTAGACGGAACCAAAGGATCATGTAAGTGATTGTTATTTTTGTTTGACTCAAACAAAAGGTATTACAACCAAGTCCAAACACACTATCTAGTACCTAAACTTTTCTTCGGCCAACAGACCCATCTTAAAAAGAAATAAAAGAAAAACTTGCTCGGTTTTGTGAATGTTGTCCAAAATTTTCTAGAAGACCATAAAGCGGAAAATAACAAAGTATTAATAAATTAACTTATAATGTCATATAAAGCTTTGGGGTGTAATATGTCCTTAAAATACATATGCTGGACTCTCATCTGGATTTCTTTCCAGCAAATTTGGGTGCTGTGAGTGACAAACAAGGTGAGAGGTTCCATTACGATATTTCCTTAATAGAGGAGTGCTGTCAAGGGAAATGGAGTCCAGGAACGCTAGCAGATTATTGTTGGGGAGTTACAAGGGACCAATCGCAAAATATTCACGAAATTGATAAGTATTTCTAGTACATTATGCAATAATTTCTCTGGGTAGCGGATTTTTGTACTTTTTACGAAAAATATGTTTTGATGTCACAATAAAAGCTGATGTGTTATTATTTTTTTCTTAGATATTATTGTTGGCCATCACTCTAACATTTAAATTTGATACAAGTTTTCATGTGACAATTTTTTTTTTACATTTTGTTGACCAGTGAATTAGTAGTTTTGGAAAATACAAATGTTTGATATGTGTTCATTAAATTTTTCAACCCATATATAAATATTATTCAGCTGATTCCTTTACACTTACTCACTTACATACTTACTTACTTAATCAGCCTATAACGTTCCCACTACTGGAATACAAGCCTCCTCTCTCTCTGTGAGAGGGAGTGGGCCAAGCCGCCACGCGGGCCCAGTGCAGTTGGTGTATGTCACATGTCTTCCAAATTTTGATTGTAGCAAATGCTAGTTTCCTCGCGATGTTTTCCTTCGCCGTTTTGAGAGCAGTGGTCATGAAATAAATACTCTGAGTAATGTGCCTACCTGGGTTTGAAACCACAATCTAGGGCTCACAAGTCGGGGCTATTACAACTGGGCCATCACTGCTCCATCCACAAAAAAGCTAAAAAAAAACAAAAACCTCGTCGACAAAGCAAATAAGTCCCTCAAAACCAACAAATTCATGTTTTCTCATTAACAACGTCCGTGTTAACATTTCATACGTTTTCTGTTTTGAGTTGTGAACAACAAAACCTACCCTCAAAACTCACGATGCAGGAACACCAGGAAACATAAATTACAAGGCCTGTCGCATGAACTTCATTTCTCCATTAGTGGGGTCATGCTACCTTCGCTAAATTACTTCGATGATGGATTACGTGAAACAGTCCGTTACAAATTATATCACCTTTGCGCGCACTTGCCAAGTTACTGCGCACTTCATATAAATTAAAGGAAATTACTTGCTCGGAAATTTTGCAAGGTTTTCGTTATATTCACTCAGAAACTGGAAGACAAAAGATTCTGCTGTGTCCCGACATTAAATTCCAGCTCATTAGTAGGATTCAAAAGATGTTTGGAAATCTAGGAATTTTCTTGAAACTATGTTCGGAAAATTTGTCTAGAAGCCTTGATTACTAATAAAGTAGTATTATAGAATGAATTGGCAAAGTTTCTTTTGAAATTAAATATCTTAATTGGCTGTATAAATTTTCAATATTTAGCTGGAACTTATAATTATTTTGTTAATATTAATGATGAGGTATTTATGTTCACTTTTATAGTTAAATCGTAATAATCAGTTCGGTATAATAATCACAAGTAATTTTGTATTTTAAAAGACAAGCCGCATGCCCAATGGGATTTCCCATCGGCAATAATGATGAACTTCTATACAAACTTGCATCCTCTATTGAACCCCTTTAGGGAATTAATGTTCAAATATCCATTCTTAGTGCTCACTTTCGTCATTTATGGAACTTTTGTACACCAAATTATATTTCTAGACCCAGCGGCTCAGACTGTGCATTGTCTGTCAGTGAATGAATGAATTCAAGATTGCTATTAAGAGAATTAGTAGCAGTTCTAAAACTTAGACGCATCCTTGGTCTAATACTTTTTGATACAAGCTTTCAGAACCTGAAACCTTTTGTTCCATTCACCGTTTCCAACTTCTTGGTAAACTACTAAAGTTTCTATTCAGTAATGTTTGCTAAAATAAATGAGTCCACTTAAAGAAAATTGTAAACTTCAAGTAACATTTTATTCTCAGCATTTCCTCTATTTACAAAGAAATAGTCGCTGCCACAATAGTCAGATTTAAGATCTTAAGATATAATAAAACTTGAGTAAACATACAGTTACGGTTATGTGGAACTTAGCATTGTTGGCAACGTATAACATGCGTAAGAGAATAAGTAATAATAGGGAAGTATGTAGCGTAACGGGTCTTTAGACAATGCGTATTCTAGCTAGAAGGTATATGTGGTAGAATATTGGAATAATACGTAGTACAAAAAAAATACAAAGAAAGGCCTGTACAAGGTATAATTTAAATAACTGAATAACTAAAAAGGGTCATTGTACTCATCGTTATGATTTTTTTTTACTAAGGGATCAACCCTGCAATCGCGAAAAAAAATGTGCTTCTTCATTCGTTTTATTTTCACTTAACTCGACAAAATGTATGGAGTAGTCTAGCTGATACACGTGTATATTTTTTCAATAAATCTAATTGGGAAGATGCCAGACGGAGTTTCCATAATGCCCTGGAAGTTGGGCAGGCCTTTGGTGTGGGATGCTACCTGTGTCGACAACCTCGTGCCTTCCCATCTTCTGAGCACGGCGGGCTGTGCTGGTGTGGCTGCTGCAGGTGTAGAACGCCTCAAACGGCGCAAATAAAACAACCTTATTGGGAGCTAAATGCTTGAGCCATTTGGGGTTGAAACAATAGCCATGGCCATGGGGTCCGACTGCTCATCGAGTATTTCGAGACATGGCCAAGCGGTTGGTGGCCTATTCTTAGCTTAAATAATCAGCATTGCCATCCAACGTGGCAACGCTGCCAGCCTTTTGGGCACTTTTCCCACTGACAGCGATGCGGACGAATTCTTTGATGCCCAATGATCTCTTCCCTTTTTTTACTTTATATACTTGTTCATAATGTCTAATAATTTAATTTGGTTGATTTTTCTTTTAGCGATTTCTGGTTTGGTCCCGTAGTAAAAATGTTTATGATGATGAGATCAAAATGTTCAAAGACCCCTCGCAGGTTTTCAGTTATTTTATTTACACCTTGTACATACCTTAGTACTTTTACTTTTGAGGGTGATAAATCATCAAATAACTTCACCCGCTCTCGCTTTAGAAGCAGTAACACGCTACAAAGAAAACATTGGCGTGACATATAAGTGCTTGTTCACGTTAACTGGAGGGTGCAATAGCGGGCGCAGTCACGAAATATCAAACATTTTTTTTTTGAGGGTGGGAAATCATCATATAACTTCTCCCGGTCTGGGTGGGGCAGGAGGGCGTGTCGGACTTTTACTGACTAAAACCCACCCGTGTTCCCTCAGTTGCCTGTGTGCCCGGGGCCACGGACTCTCTTTCGAATAACCCGTACCATACCTTAGTACTTCGGGAGTCGTTTACAAGTCAAATTGCAGCATGCTTTAACCTTGCCTTAGGTATACAAAAATGTTACCAATTATGAAAATTTTAAAGTTCTATGTTTTTTTTATAAGGTCCATGACCACACAACCTAGATACGTCATTGAAGTTAAACTCTTCTGTTCTAAAATATTGTCACTGAATAAATAAACGTAGATCTTGGAAGTTCATGGAAGACTTGTCAAATGGCAGACTAGTAAATTCGCTACATTTATTTGCCTATAGGTTCGACCTATGACCGAACGTGTGACCTATTTAATTATCTATAATTTAGTAGTCTAGCAAAAACATCAAAGCTTACCAAATTACACACAAAAGACCACATTAAAAACCAACCAGCAAAATTACACAAAAATACTACTATACCAAGACTTTAATAGAATGTAAATAGAGAACAAAGTTCTAAAGCTAAATTGGCGCACCACGTTAAATCGGATGTGGCGGTGTGGCTTCACTATCCTACTAAAAGCTTTTTATCTGCCAGCGAGCTAAGAAACTGAGGAAATTGCATTGAAATGGCGGATTGAATTTTACATAGCGATACCAACTGGCCACTGTAAACGGAATGTTATAGTAAATAAATGAAAGAATAACATTTATTTAACAACAGTTCATGAAACACAAAATATAAATTTATAAAAAAAGCCATTAGCCTAAATATGACGTGTTTTTGGTTCATAATTAAGAACAATATTAGGTGCCTATATTGAAGTATTTTTAGTTTCTCTATTTTAGTTTCAGCAGGTGAACTTCAAATAAATACTACGGAATATATTAACCAAGTATTCAATTTCAATTGGCAGAATAGTTGAATAACAAAATACCAAATGAGTTGACAATGTTTCCAATATTGTTTTAGCTACAATGGAATTTCAGTAGGTAACAAAATGTACAGAATCTAGCAGTTATATATGGAACTAATAACGGATTGACGTTTCATTACTAATCCATCAATCAATAAAGGGTTATTATACCGATGTATTTATTTTTCCTAAGTCAATGTTTTCTAAACAAACGATAGTCGTGAGAAGTGAACCACACGCTTCGCCATCGGATGAAGGATTATCTTCTGATTGGAATTGACTCACTTTATCTCAATCTTACTGAATGCTGTTTCTAGTTGGTATTGTGACGAATTATTTGTGTTTTGAAAGTAGAAGTAAATAATCTATAATAATAATAATTTATTTATACAAGTCCTTACAATATGTTGAGTAACTAGTTAAAGTTCACAATAATTAAAGGAACACAAAGTTGAAACCCTGACTCCTAAACTAGGAATACCTATGACTTAGAAGTCAGTGTTCTACTGCCACTTGGACACTATAAACCCTTATGGAAATTTAGAGCTGGTAAGGTGATATTGTACAAAAGATTGTATTATTATATAGTGATTTAAAGAAAAATAAAATAAAATTTGAAAAATATAATCTATATCTTATCTATAAATATAAACATGCCTCAACGGCAATAGTGTATAAAATAAAGTTGTTAATATGAACTTACCTCTTCGTTCTAGGCTCTTATTTGTTTGCAATTAAATTACTTATATTTTTTTAAATATCGTGATTAAATCTTCGACATTATTAACTTCCATGAACGTTGACATCAAGAAAAACAGGCGAGATTATAATTTTGAGGGAATCAGACTGCGTTTAATAAGCTACAAAACAATATTCGTAAAAACTAGTTCACAGGTAACAGAAGCAAGAGAATCATTAAAATTACTCAAAACACAATCATCATTAGTAAAATTTCGCCGACACGCAATCAACTGGATAAACACAAACCAATCTACTGTGATCGATTTTAAAATCCTCAAATCGAGGCATAGCATCATTATCTTTCATTTTCATCTCTACTCCAATAGAAATAAGGTTCAAAACATTGAATTCGAAGATCATCATAACGATATGAAAAATTTTAGCGCTTGAGCTGTCGTGTGTACGCTCAATATTCAGCAAACGTGCATCAATTGTTCTCTTTCATTTCTGAGAACAAATAAGTGATGGAAAGTGTCTATCGTCTGGTGCAGCAATATTTTCATACTTACCTTTGAGTGCATGTTGGCAAAGATACCCTACATTTGGGGTTAATGGGTCTGCTACAAAACGAATTCTATGAAGTATTAAGGACGATTCGACTGAAAACAGCATGTTAAACTTATTTTTCCTATACCTAACACAGAAATACGAATGTGATTCCCGATGTTTGTTTCAATTATTTTGTTTCGTTAGGTAAAGGAAAACAAGGATGAAAATACATAAAGGCAAAGCACTGATAAAACCACAAGTTTAGCGAAAGAAAATTAGTGATAACTACATTTTAAATACCTGATTAAATTGCAGTTTTTATCCGCGGTTTTTTGCTTACTTAACTAAACAGTCGGATATTATACAATTTTGAATTTACGCACTGTATAATGAAGTGGATAAGTACAGACGATTATAACTAACTAGCTTTTGCCCGCGGCTCCGCCCGCGCGGATGTTTATTATCGCGTAAAAAAGTAGCCTATGGTCTTTTCGATATTCCAGGTTATATACAAGATGTAACTTAAATAGCGCACAACCTATTAGGGGGTCATTGTACTCATCATTATCAACAAGTTTTACTATGAGACCAAACCTGAAATCGTTAAAAAAAATCAGCTGTTCCATACACTTGTATTCGCATAAATCGTCAAAATGTAGGGAACAGCTGATTTTTTTTTTACGATTTCAGGTTTGGTCCCATAGTAAAACTTGTTGATAATGATGAGTACAATGACCCCTTAAGAGGTTGTGCGCTATTTAAGTTACATCTTGTATATCTCTGCCAAAAATGGCAGTCGATTCAGTGGTTTAAGCGTGAAAGCGTAACAGACAGACAGGAAGTAGGGATTAGCCTTCATCACTACATTCAACCATAATACTGTTATAGTAAAATTAGGCAGGTAAAAACACCGAGCTACATGCATAATTACGAAACTAATTAAACAAACATTGAACGTTCGTTCATTTACATGAGCTTACCGTTAATTGGTTTACGTCAGATTATCTGAGCATTTGATTGATTGATAAATGCTCTTTCGGAGTAGAATAGAGCTCTGTATCAGACTCCTAATAAAGATTTAAATTGCTAGATTGGCCATCATGTACTTAATCACGAAAATTTATCATACTGAGAAGAATGATCTCAAACATGATTAAAGCGTTTCCATGGCAATCAGCTTCCTTACCAAACCCATTCGTTCCGCCTGCAGACAATCTCGCACCTGCAGGCTTAGCATGAGGCTTTCTATTACTACGAAGAATAGACAGTGCTTTTTCAATACGAAGTGACATTACGTTTCTCCAATTTTGACATCGTACCGTAGATATCCTTCTAAAATCTGTCATTTTGACTTCCGTTTCTAACGATCTTTATCTAGGTCCATTTAAATGTAGACTATTTCAGAGGAATATTTCTTCCCAAACTGTCAAAATCACACTGACAACAAACTTTCTACTCGACGGCCACAAAGCGTAAACGATTATCTACAAAATCATGATTCGTTTAGAACGCATAACTATTATAATTAAAGAACATAGCTATCTACTCCTATTGTACGTCATTTAGTTAAAAGTAATGTCTATTCTTCCGTCGACAAATCGGTGCTCGTGCTAAGCCTGCTGGACATAAGCTGCCTTGCCTTTTCTCCGGTCTCTCATCAGGTAGGCCGAAGTTAAGAAACCAGCTTAGGTGGATATTCACAAATGACTCCGCCCAGGAATGTAAATTTGGTGCTGTCCCACAAATAATGGGGCATTTAATAGCGATTCCTGTTGTCTACATGCTACAGAATCTGATGAATGCTACTGGCAGTGATTAGCTCGTAGCGTTGGGCTGACTGTATTTAGATAACTTTTGACACGCTAAGAAGAAGGCAATAAAAGCAAGTCATTGCGTCATTGTGTGTCAGAGGTGTCAAAACGAAACAGAAAAGCGACCATCTTTTGACGCGGTAGGGCGAATCTAACGATTTAAATCTTTGACTCTTAATATATGGCCCTAGTTGTTAGATTTAGGCGACGCTCTAGCTCTAAACTTTGACATACACGTAGCTAGAAGCGATAGTGATTCAAGTGTGATTTATGTTATTAAGTAGAGTGAAATGATAGTAGCTTGTGATTATGAAATATTTGTGAGAAGTTTTTATGTATTGTATAGGCTTCAAAAGCTATTTATTAGTGATTGTCATATAAATCATGTCACTTGGTTTAAATAGGTTCATTTTATCTACAGTCTCTAAGGCCTACAACGTTCTCTCATTCACAATTTGTAAAAGATAGATTCTTTTACAAATTGTGAATGAGAGAACGTTGTAAGCCTTAGAGACTGTAGATTTGTAGACGATTTTCTATTTCTTATATTCATTCCTCTAAGTACCTGGTACTTATAAACAGGCCAGAAAACATTGTAAAAGCCAACTATTTTTAAAAGAGTAACCGTGGAGTTTCTTGCCGGCTCTTCTCCATAGGAAGCGACAAATTGCAACCGTGCACCTAGCTTCTGACGTTGCATAAGTGCCCATGTAGGTCTGTGTGAAATAAAATACTTTGATTGATCGATTGTGATAACAAATCAAGAATAAATCACTTGTTATGTACATGGTCATCGTAGACGTTCATAAAATAATTATACTTATTTTAAATCTTTTATAAGTTTTCTATTTCAAAGCTGTCGATTAAAAAACTACGAGTATATCAAGAGAATTTTCTATAGATTGTCAATTTTAAAAACATTGGTTAAAGTTATCTGTAAGCAGAATAATGAATAAAATAAGTACCTAATTATTTTTTTTGGGTAACAGTAGACTCGGCAGAAGTTTTCTATATTTTTACTAATTTTAAATAATTGTAGGTAACCCATTAATTAAAAGAGTACGAAAGTTACCTTGTCTGTCTGTCTGGTACCTTTTCATTCCTTTACACCAGATAGTCTGTGACCTGGGTTATGACACCGAATACTTTTTATCCAGGTATTACGTTACCATAGTTGCTCGCAGGTGAAGCCGCGAGCTAAAGCTAGTCTTGTATAACTTTGCTAATTTAAGGATTGCCTGATTAACGGATATAAGGGACCATTCCTCTAGAGAAAGAAAACAAAAGAAACACACTAGACCTTTTTTAAGAGAAAACTTAAAAGCTTTTTTACAACGTCCAGAAGCACGGGTTGTCGTTGAAATGTAACAAAAAGGTACTTAGATACTTTGTGATAGCGGATAATAAAAATTATGTCAGCCTTCGTAAAGGAAAAGTACTTTGAAACTACTATGGCTAATTTGTGAATACATAAAGCCTATGTCACGTGCTTTGAAGTATCTACTATAGTAGATAATGGACAGCGCTGCCCTTTTATATGTAGGTAAGGGTCACAATATACTGAACCTCCTTCAGTATTTAGTCTAATAAAAGTAGCATAAAGCGCTTCCGTGCTTTGTTTTGGTCAGACTGCGTGCACATGTATTCACATTGGCAAGCATAGCTACTAAATAAGTGACTGTAGGTACAGCATTTTCGTAAAGTGTAATACCAACCTCACAAAAAAATTGCAATTGTTTCGAATCTAACACAATATGGCTTGCGCCATTAGGAGGTACATATTTATGTATTCCTGGAAGGGGAGCAAAGCTCTTAAATAAACCCACAATTTGACTTCAACTGGCCACACATAGTTACAGAAGACTGAACCAGGCTGCTATTTCATTCCCGATGATGCTACAACCCTTCTCTAGGAGAGTAGGACGACGTTCTAATCCGTCCCGACCCTTGCTCGAACCAGCCCGCGCCGCTGATCCTGTAGCATTAAATGCGTCCCTAAATAATAATCATTCTGATGACAGGACGGGCTGGCATTCCTTGCTGCTCTCTTCGAGCGATGTCCTAAGCCGAGGTCCGTACCCCACAGGGGATGCCCTTAGCGTGTAGTCGCTCTAGTTTTAAGTTTTTAAGTCCTGGCTGGAGGCCTTAATATATTAAGGTAGCCACAGGATTGACCTGTGAGATGTGATTCCCAAAAAAAAACCAGGCTGCTATTAAGGAATTCCTGATAAAAAAACATTTTAACACTTTGGCCCAATCTGGGTCATCCTATCCCAGGTCACGAATTGATTTATATGTTGTTGCTATGGTGGATTTGCAGCATGTTTGTAACTACAGTGTGTTCTAATATGTTATACTAATTTATTGCTAATCTTTGTCGAAGAGTTTGATAGGCTTGTGGCGTTCGCGGTTCGTGGATGGGTGACCATTCTATAAATAAATATAGTGACTCCTCCGTGCTTTGGAAAGAACGATAACGCGTTGGTCCCAGCTGATCGTAGATCTTTGACAGTCATTACGGGCAGTCAGAAGCCTAAAAGTCTGACAATCAGTCTTACCAAGGAGTATTGCACCCAGTAACTGGTTTGTGGAGATCAGATAGGCAGTCGCTGTATGTAAAATACTTGTCATTTAGCTGAATCCGGTCGGACTAGAAGCCGACCCAATTTTTTTGTTGATGAGTGTACCCTTAATGTAAAAAATAATAGCATAAAAAATAAAATACACGCTTTAATAGAAAACCAAACCCACTAATAGAAGATCAAAGCATCGCCGCATCGGCGGACGGTCAATGAAAACGCCAAATAGACGAGCCCAGAAAAATATAGAAAGGATAACATTTTCAATAGCCATCCCCCAAAGCTTCGATGCTTTGATGACAATATTACCTACAATATCTTAATAAACTTAAAGGGCTACTACATATATTTTTATTAATTACTACCTTTGGCCAGCGGCTTCGCCCGCGTGGAACTTTCATCCCCTATTTAACTCACTTAGTGGTTGAATTTCGAAAAATCCTTCCGTATTCTTTGTCTACATTAAAAATAGAACCTCTGTGCAAAATTTCAGCTTTCTAGGTCCAAGGGTTTGGGCTGGGCGTTGATGAGTCAGTCAGTTAGGACTTTTCTTTTTATTTATATAGATTTGAGGTTTTTGTTTGTGTTAGGGTTTTTAAAATTTTAAATTGAACTTAGTGAGTTTATTGTGGGTAATTTGCGGGTCTACTATACATACTAAAAATATAAAAGCATGGCTAATCCTGAAGATCCAGGTCAGGATAATGGGACAATGTTATTAAACTATTGTATTGTCATTAGCCCTTGGTAAGTGTGTTAAATTTCAATTTGAACTGACGCTATGAAGTGGGTGAAAATCACGTTCAAAGATTTCGTTACGTACATAAATAGATAGATAGATACAAGAGAAGCTAATGAAGGCGTGATAGAAAACCAATAAATTCTAGGACGAGCAGCGAAAAGCTAGTAGAAGCAAAGCCTTTTCCAATTACTGGAGGGATTTGCCTTTAAAAGCAAGCTTACATTTTCCAGGATAGAGAAGATGCCATTTTGTATCTTGTGTCAAAGGGTATCTCCCGGTCTATAAAGCCTCAAAAAATACTAACTAGCAATCAGTTTTTTTCTCCCCAGATTTGAGTTTAAAAGGTACTTACATATAATATCAAATAACTAACTGTAACTTTCAGGAACTAAGAGGTAACATGTTACTAACATAGTTTTTAAGATGGAATACTAACACCTATGGGCCCTGATGCCTGAGAATAAAAGATTTTTATTTTATTTTTATTTATTTTTTAATACTCCTGAGATAGTTTACTTTTGTATACGATTAGTTCCTACTTAGAGGTTTTTTTACAGAAAGCACTAAAAATCTTAGTTTTCTTTTTATAGCTACCCCAGACTAATTGTTTGAGTGTGATAAAAAGGACACAATTTCAGTTTATAAGACAGGAACAGACTGATTTTTAAACGGTTTTACATATTTAGCTTGCCCTGTTTGTTTTTTGGGTCAAATTTAGTACTTGAAATTTTACCCCCTTCCTGTTGGCAGATTGATCTGATATTTGGTACACACCTCTATTTTTGATAGCAATACAATTTAATTTAATCAGTGTCATTGTAAATCCAAGAGGGCCGCCGCTACAAAATGGCGTATTACATATTTTTTCACAACCCCCTCAATATGTGTATCAAATGAAAGGGTTTGACTATTAAAATACTGTAAACTATGAAAAATTATAAAACACAAAAATATACTAAATGTAATGAGGTAAATTACGTTTTTTTGTATTTATTTTTATGACTAATTGGGCCCGCTCTTGACCGCGATTGATGAGGTCTATGATGGATCGAGCGTGCCCAGAAATGCCTGTTCACTCTTGTTCAAGGCATTGGTATTCCCACGCATCGACGAAACACAGCAAGCTGCTTGACGCCGGACTCCGCTGGGAGAATAGTCGCGAACCAGGCGGGCGTTAGCTCTACCACCGTAAGGAAAGTATTGGCCAGTAATCAAGTCAGTCAGTCATTGGTCAGTCATTACTGTATTGGGTGGGATTGTCCAGGATGCGCCGAGCGCTCAGTTCATTCGAGTTACTGGTGGAACAAATTGCGCTACACGAGGAGGCTTCTTCATGCATCTCAAAAAATAAGTAACGACATAAAAACTAAAAACTTGTAAATAAAATAAATAAATAAAAGTTCTTAAGTCAAACAAAAAATTTAATCGTGACGCGCGTGAAATTTCTATCAACTGCCAACCGTTCATATTATGCTATTTACATATTTACTCAGGTTAGGCTACGCTCCACGAATTTTTTTTTCTGATCAATGCGCTAGATTGATGAGAAAAGTGGTGTAATGACTGGTACCTAGGATCTACCGAATTGTCTTTTAGCTTTTAGTACATTATCTACATCATTATTTTTATTAAAACCGTCTAACTTAAAAAAAAATATACTTATTGTATTCTGCTCAATTGCATTAAAAAGTAATCAAAACACTTAGTAAACCTCACAAAACAATCTCATATTAACTGGCCGGTAACACTCCCGTGTTCTAACAAGGTAAGTAGTCCATTTAAAACTTACCTGAAATAAAACAGAGTTTTAAACGTGTAAGCTAAAATATTATTCATAATTTACACTTCATCCTTTTCTAACTTAAGTTACGTAATTAAGTTCAATCAACTCACTTACCTATTACTTAAAAGTTAGCAAGGAAGAAAATGTGAGTGAATGTTTCGGATATTTTGCTGAAATTTCCAAGAAATTTCTATAAAAAACAAAAGACACTGATTAAAGGAACGCCAATACAAATAAGCTGGTCGTGTATTTATCTTAATTTTGTTAATGTATACGTCAGTCTTTGGAATATATAAATGTCCTTTTCAGGGAGACAGGGATCAACAGAAGTAGGACAAAAATCCATAAACTCAAGACTTTCGTATCAATGTGAGAAGTCAGTAATTAAAAAGAGCACGTGATACGAAACTTCCATACCCGCTTTGTTTGATCCCTAAAGAGCTTTATCCACATACTGGTGGCGAGTAGAAAATTGCTGATAAAATAGTACAAGCCATCATGATATTATTTATACTCACGTTATAGCTACTTATATCATACTAATGCCAGGTCTTAAGGGATTTTATCAAGCATATTCATCTCTCTCGGCATCTACGATCTCCAATCTATCTAGATTGGAGATCGTAGTATGGTGTTATTAATACACAGGTAGATGCTTCCCACCACGCTCTATCAACTCTTACGATGCTCTTGGGAAATGGCCCTCCCATACGTTACAAACAAGATTATGTTGCATGGCCAGGTCAGCATAAACAAGACCGAAAATTATAGAGGTTCAAAGAAGTATTTAATAGTTTATTTTAAAAATATTCCAGCAGCTTGCTGGCTGGAATGTTTTTGGAAAAAAAAAAGGAGTTACGTTTGAAAAACTAACATTGGAATGTTTAAAAATAGAACATAAGTAATTCGTTTGTCAAAAATATGTGGTTCCAAAAAAAAGCTTCCAAGAATCATAATAAAATTGCACAAACTATTGTTTTGATGCTAAAATCTAACTGAAAATTTTGTCTAACTAACAATGCAATTTCAGCTGAATAGGGTATATAGTTATTATGATTTTCCTAACAAAACTATCGCAATAACTTTACTATGGCGATAACTTTGCCCAACACCGTTCAGTCGGAAGTTCGTGGTAAACCAAAGTGCAGTGAGGAAATGGCTATTTCCGTTCAACTGCACTCTGAATCGGCCAAGGTTGAATGACTTAGGTAACTTTGCTGTGGCGAAATTTTGTTTTGTCTCGATTTTTTTTACTGACCTTTGTTTTGAAAGATTTGTTGTTTTATTTATTTATTTATTTAAACTTCTCGCACACAAAAAGGCACAAAGGCGGACTTAATGCCTTAGGCATTCTCTACCAGGTATTTCTATAGCAAAAATACTTTCATAAATACACATACCCGGAAAGATTATTATACTTAATAAGACCCATTTTTTTTCGAATAGGGAGCGAATCACCAAAATCGGCTAAAGGTGAAATCGAAAAAAAATTGTACCAACAAACTACGACAAATAGCGAAAAATTTAATACAAAGTATAAACAATATTTTCTTAAACATAAACTCAGTGCTTAAACTTTTGAACACGCTATAACTGGAACTCAGTTAAGTAATTCATCTACTCGGCTGCTTACACAAATAATGTCTGACAAAGGTTCTCGACTGTCAAAAGTGTTCCAACACTTGCAACACTGTAGCAACTTTATTCCATTCTAACGTAGTTTTAGTCCAAAAAGTATTTTCAAAGAAAGTAACGGCGCAGAAAGATAATGTATGAGGGAAAGTTTGCATCTGCATTGTGGCTGCACTGGGCTGAATTATTCACATTTTTAGAGGAAAAAAAATAGTGAAAAGATGTGAATCATGTTTGAAGTAGAGTTCCGTAGTCATCATTATCATTTATATAAGTAGGTGAAATATTTCTTAAAATCCTTTTTTTGTTTTTTATTAATAACAAAAGCATTTAACTATGCAACGGTTTTATAATTTTTCCCACAAATTGAGTAGTTGTGTTGCTAAAAACTAAGTTACATAAATACTGTAAAGGCAGACAGCCGTTTATGCTTTAAGCCTTCAAAAATATTCGAATAAGTTTTTTGTTTCGAAAAGACAGGGTATCGTGTCAGGCGTGTAACTGTAAACACAAAACCGTGAAATAAACGCAATAGTTACCAAAGTTGCAAAACATATATTTATTTAACCATTTATGCACACACATAATTATATAAACAGACAAGAAGATTAGATCAGAAAAATAAGTACAGATGTGATGCTTATTTCTAAAGAAATCTCTTCCAGCATACCTGCGATAGGAGAGAAGATAAAGAGATGTAGACAGCGTGTGTAAGGGAGTAAAACGGAAAATAAACTACATTTATAATCAAAAACAACAATTAAAAACATACATACATACTTCTAAAATAAATATCACTACCGACCGATCGACCGACCGACCGACCGACTACTCGATCCGGTTCCTTGTACCGGAACGAACAAATAAAACAAACGCTGCAAGGCTCTCCCACATTACCTATCTATTATTTGTTAACAGCTAGATAAAATTAATCGTGTGTTTTTATAATTGGTCTAATCCTATCTCTGCTCATATTCAGTCTTAAATAAGGGTCAGTTAAAGAGCTACGAATAGGGGACGCCAACTTATACAGACAGAGGTACCTTATGTTATTTTATTTAGTTTGTGTAATCATCAAGTGCGAGTCCCAATAACAACTATTTATTTACGTATATTATATCGACTCGTATTAATAATTAAAAAAATCTCTTTTGATTACGGGACCCTAAAACCTCAAGGTATTACATGAAAGTATTCACTAGACCCGCGAGCAAACATTGTGGAAAATGTATTACGTTATGAAGCCTTGTTCAAATAATAAATGGGAATGTGTGAAAACATTTCTTATTATTCTGAAATGCATGAAATTCAGTCAGATGAATAATATTTTTTTTCTCTTTGGGTAGGTTTAGTTTACCCACAAAGTCAAGTGTTACAGTGGTCTAGGTTCCATCCTTTATTCTACTTTTTCTACTGGGAAAATATTTTTTGAAGTTCGGTTTATAAATAATACAAGTCTTAGATTTAGGATAGTAAAACAAGTTAGTTAACTGTTCGTTGAAACCGATTGAAGCACATTATCAACAGCAGTATTATCGAATTATGCCTAAGATCTGTAAAGGAAGTCGTCAGAGGATAACATTTTTTTTTTCTATTAAAAACATGATGTACTTACGAAAACAAAGATCCTCAAATACTGTCAGAAGCATTTTCAGAGCTCTTTTAGAAAGATTTTATTTTATAAAATATTTTTAACCTTTAAAGTTAACCAAGGCCACGTGTTAAAACACATGATTCCTGGAAATAACATTGAAAATTATACAAAGCCGCTCTTCCATCATAATTAGAAGTATGCAAATAAGAATTAACGGTGATTAAAATTACACGCACGCACATACTTAAGAGTTTATTAAATATTCATGTACACCGCAAAATTTTAATGGTTTTCAAGCTGGTGACGGCGAATTGGCAGACGTAAAGTAGGATCCCAGGCCAGGTAGAGCAACTTTTTTTATTAATAAAGGAACAAACGTAAACAGAAATATCACAAAAACCTCAATAGGTTTGTCCGGATGTTGAAACACTTATCAGCAATCTTAAAACTAATTTTATGGCTAACACATAGTTTATAAAATTAAAATAAAACATTGTAAGGTAGTTTGTAAGTAATAACTATCGTCACAGTATGACTAGATGAAATTTGACAGTAGTAACTGCGGACGGCGAGTAATGGTTAGCTCGCTGTCCGGTAAAGGCCAAGCCCGGGTCGACGGCGCGTTGTGTTCCACGCGCGCCTCAAAGAGATGTCAGCACCAACTGGTGGGGTCCGCACGAGCCGATGCCTGCCAGGGGTGCGGGTTGTTCGAAAGAGATACCGCGGCCCTTGGCACACAGGCAACTGAGGGAACACGGGTGGGTTTTAGTCAGTAAAAGTGCGACACGCCCTCCTGCTCCAACCAGAGTGGGAGAAGTTATTTGATGAATTCCCACCCAAAAAAAAAAAAACAACAGTAGTAACTGGATGAAAGTTGCCAAGAATTGAGGCGAATGAATTAGGAGAGGCATATGACCTGCAGTGGGTGATAATAGGCGGACGATGTGCGTTGATATAAATTGAAAAGTAAAAAATATTGCCTTTTTTGTTTTTGACATAGAAGAGTGACTAGATGAGTTTGGTCGAAGGTCAGTATACAAACCGTGTAACGGAAAGGGTATATACATACCAAGGGCACGGCTTCTTTGGATGATATCAAACGACATTGGACGGGATTCTTGATCCTATCTCTACATATTCGAAAGTTATGAGAATTTTTAATACATTGATATTAGAAACTGAACTTTTCAAATTGAAATAAACACATCACTCGGAAGAGATATTGGCAAGTAACGTAGAAAGCTATTGACCTACGTAGTGAGGAGACACGTTTGTTATGATTTGAACTGAAGAAACATTTTAAATTAAAAATTTGGTATCAATTCTCAGAGTACTTATTTTATTTTGAGCTGAAACTATGTAAAGTGATTCTATACCAGCTCTTATCTTAAGTGCAATAGGGTTTCTGTTACACCCTGTAGATAACACCTTCATATTAAAAGTGCAGTAACAATCCATATTATGTTAGCAAGTACAGTAGGTATTTTACACTATGTTAGTACACGTAATATATAAACCAGATCAAAACTAAATTAAAAATTAAATCAAAATTAAACAATAATTACAATTAAATCAAATTAAAATCAAATCAAAATTAAACAATAATTACAATTAAATCAAATTAAAATCAAATCAAATCTAAATTAAATTAAATCAATGACAAAAGATTTTCAGTGAGAAGCCGTTTTATTAACAGGTAAAGACGTGTTTCTCAAGCTAATTACACACTCTGAAAGATTAGTGTTATATCAACTTATGTACTTACTATGAGGACTGAAAACACTTTTGTCATTTATGTTGAGACTTTAGAATGCTTTTGCATTTCGACTCTGAACATTTATTGAAATTAAACCATTTACAGGCACTTTAGAACTGTCAGGGAGTCTGTTCTATGAAGTTGCAGCAGCTAGTTGCCGATTCGGGCAAGATCCATGTGTTTAATTTTATTAAATATTAGTTACATTCGAATTTATAATTTTATAAGAAAACGATCTTAACACATTACCCTTCGCAGTCGGATAAAAAGGTGTACGTTAAAAACGCCCAGCAGAAAAAAAACGATACAAATATAAAGTACCTACTTAAAATAAGCCGTGGTAGCTTGATGTCCAATTCCACTGACGCCACCCGTTCACTAACATGACGCATGGATCAGCCATGGATCATAAATATTTAAGGGAACTAAATGATCCTTCGTAACATTTTGATTAAGCTAAGTAGGTACCATTGTATTTTTTTTTTAAATCTTTAATTAAGTACTAAGAAACTTCGCCTCTCTCGTTCAAAGATAAACACAATACCTGCATATATGTAACTTCGTATACAGAAAACAACACAATAAAAAAAAACAATGTTCTACGTTACATAACAGCAGGAAATCTTCCAAGAAAAACCGTTTTACACAGGACCATGTTATGTACTCATTACATAAAATTGCCAAGAACAATCCCCTGTCCCCTATTAGACCGTAACGACAAATAGTTTGTGATATTTTTTTACTTACAGTATAATTAAGATGTGATTAGGTCCCTTGTCTGAACGTAAGGGATGGGAAATTGGAATATGTGATCTGACTCACTAAGAATTGATTAGGTAAGCTTCTGGAGGCATCATTATGGACTATTTGGTCTAAGCCATCTATTTTAAATGCCTATTAGGCGTTTGATTAATAAAATACGACTAAGGGATAAGAAGGGCGAGAGGCGGCTTCCTTACGAACATAAACAGCGTATAATGATTATACATCTGGGACTGAGGTCTCCTGGAAAACTGTTTGAAGTTCAATAATATTATCGTCTGCATCATAAGGATGTTATGAGGCTTACCATGTGCGAAGACGACGCACGCATAAGTCATGATATGTATGACCGCGGGGTAGATACGCAATTTGCACCTACGGGACAATTTGCTACGGGCAGACAGTACGAAGTGGGGCAAGCGAATTATTTCGATGAGAAGGGTATAATCACAACTTTGAACACATGTATTCCTTTCCTTATTGAATTGAATGGAACATACGTAGCAAGTAATTTAATTAGATTAAGAGGAATTTACACGTGAAATTCGAATCATAAATGCTCTGGAAACGTCGTGTCTAAAGGGAATTGCTCAGTGTGTTAGGGGGATCTGGCTAAGCGTGGACAAGGTCTATAATCATAAAATACTTGCATTTTAAAAACTACTTGTCTATAGGAAAGCAAATATTATAGTAAAGTTGTAGCAAGATGCAAGAATATGTTTTAACTGGCATGTGAAAAACGTAAACCTTGCCGGGTATTTAATAGTTTTAGTCCCAACAATGATAGTCTAAGTTTGAGTAAATAAAGAGGTTATTGGGTTCGTGTTGAAACCACAGCTTTTTATTCTTTTTATTTCTAATTCGCTTCTGACCGCTACTTGGTCCGCGTTTTTTTTTATTTGGGAATGTCATCTCGCAGGTCAGCTTATGAAGCTGCATAACTGGACTTGCCTGCCCAGCTAATTAATACCTACTTACCTTAATTAATTAAGGTCTCCACCTAGGACTTAAAAACTTAAAACTAAGGTGACTAGGTGCTTAGGGCAAGGGTCGAAGCAAACATGAATTCCATGTCCATGTCCACGACAAATTCAGGTCCAGTTGAACACCAGCGTCAGGCACTAGTTGCCTGGCATTTATGCTGAACTGAGCCTTTTTAGCGCAGCTGTGAGGCACACTTTGATGCACTTTACACTTTTTGTTGTTTTTTTAATTTTATTATTTTGCTGTACATTTTGTGCCTTTGTAGTCTGTGCTAAATAAATGTATTTTCTTTTTTTCTTTCAAATTCCGTGAAAATAAATACGATCAACTTAAATAATTTTCGGAATTGGATTAGCAGTTGCAAAGATTACCCGCTACATACAAACTTACAAATATCTCTTTATTGATATGAATATGAATATCTCTCTAAATTAAGTATAGATTTTGAAGTAAAATATAATTCGAGTTTTCCATAAAGCAAGCCTTTTTCCATCGTTGAATAAAAAATGTTCCCGAATAAGATGTCTTTATAAACACACTCACACATAGGTACTCTTCCAGTTTTGTGACCACTATGGAAATATTTGCAAAAAAAGTACCTAGAATTTAAACTATATTACTTAAAAGATTTACTTTGCAATGTTTTAAAGTTGATTGCCTTGTAGGTACAAAAATATCACTCTGAAAGCTATTTAAAAGCTTCTGAGTATCGACCTAGGGCAAGCTCCTTAATATAGTAATGTCGAAACTCTTTCAAATAGGTACCTGAATAAAAATAAATTTTCAAAGAATATGACATAGCATTATGCAGTCTCTATGATTCACAAAGCAATAACTTGAATGTAGACGACTTTGTTGGATATTTGCTGAATAAACGAACATATTGAACGAAGGATCATGATATAGAATTTGTGAAATTTAAATCACAAGACGGTTTCTCAATGTGTATGACTTCAGAAGAGGAATTCAATGCGGCCAAACATATCATAATTTTTTGTTCACAAAATGCAGTATTGATTACGTCATCAATCACTCTTTATAAAAAGAAAAACGTTTATTTACTGTCTTTAAGAGATTCCCTATCTCTTAACAGACTCTGCCTTCTCTTCACTCTTCTTCATCGTGTCGATGATTCCAATTGTTGGTTTTAAACAAGCTTCGACCAGAATTCTGCCAATTCGACAGCGTTATCATTGGCCTCGCAAAGGTCTTTTTTTATTTTTTTATTACTAAATGGGCCAGCTCTTGACCTCGATCACGCCTGATGGAAAGCGTTTGATGAGGTCTACGATGGATCGAGCGTGCCTAGAAAATGCCTGTTCACTCTTGTTTTAAAGGTAGACGGGTTAAATGCGGAAAGGAACACAGACGCAGGCAGAAAGTTCCACACGTTGGCTGTGCGCATAATAAATGTGGAGGAAAAGCGCTGAGTACGAGTGGTCGGGGTATCAACCAAGTGCGGATCTGGTAGTCTGGTAGTAAATGGGCGATGGTGGGATCAGGTTATGGAGCTCCTGCGCACACTCTCCGAAGTACAGTCTATAGAAGACCGACAGGCAAGCAACATTACGCCAAAGAGCCTAACTGTAAAGCTTAGCTACCAACGTTTCGTCGCCTATGAGCCTTTTTGCTCTGCGTTCCACCGAGTCAAGGCCAGCAAGCTGGTATTTTGCTGAGCCATCTCATAAGTGGTTGCAATACTCCATATAAGAACGCACTTGAGCTTTATACAGGCTCAAAAGCTGTCCAGATGTGAAATATCACCTCACCTTATTTAGGATGCCCGGCTTCTTGGCTGCAGTGAATCTGTCACCCGTCATGATATGGCTGCTGCAACCTTAACAAAGTTGAAATCCTCGTAAATATAAGACGACATAGCACCAATGCATATGCGCCGTCTTATCCTACAAGTTTCAGTCTTGACTTTAAGCGACTTCGGAGAACATGGACCAAGTTTGATTAGGGTCCAAAATTAATTCTCCCACGGGACGGTCTGATCTAATTTCGGGAACAGTTATCAAGTGGCCGGGAATGTTTGGGTGTTCGGATATATTAGGAATTGTGGGTAGAACACGGTACTATAATCATTTTAACGTTGCTTAAAGATTAAGACGACGTTACGGATATATCGGTGATTCCTACAAAGTAAACCATACAAAATTTCTTACGTTTTTTGCACATTGCACCGCTGTTTTCCGTTGTTTGTTGATCAATACTCATTACGCGGCAATTATGATGTTGATAACCTCTCGAAATTCGAATCGTCATATGTCCACGAAATAGTCTTATTTGCAGCAAATATTGTCATTCAATCAATCAATCAATCTTTATTTGTGAACACAGGTATTACTCGTACATTATATAGGTCTTATATATACATTTTAGTTGAGCTCTATGTCCTACCAATGAAATTGGTGTACAAATATTAGTTTTTTTAGTAGATAATAAGTCTGAATCTATAGAAATATAGTCATGTCAAATCATGTCAAGTCATGTCAAATAAATGTATCAATAAGCAGTATAGTAATAATAAATGATTAATCAATTATAATTTATTTTTACATGCATGTCAATGGTAAATTATATTAAAGGGATGGTAATGTCATATTTTATCGTTTAAAAATTCTTCTATAGAGTAAAACGTCTTATCTTTATGAAATGAATACAATTTATTTTTGAACTTGTGGACACTATCCTTCACTCCTTACACATTTCGGTAATTTATTATAGACCTTTAGTAATTTAGAGGGCTATTGATAAATTCAATGTTTTACTTTAGTGACTGGTAGCCACGTCATCCCACTGCTGGGATAATACCCCTCCCCATGACTACCAGCTCTTTCGATAGCTCTTGTAATCCAGGGCGAAAGCGGTCGTGTGTTTTTCCAGCTCGTCCCGCCGTCTTCTACGGGTTCAGCAGCGACACCTTCTAGCTGTGTCAGTGCTCCACGAATTGGTTATTTTGGCCTACAGTTCATAAGGAATACGGCAGACGAGGTCAGCCTAGTCCAATTTACTTTATTATAATTCCGCGTATTGATTGATTATGATCAGCATACGACGTAAAACAGCGCTGCAATTTGCAGAAAACATTAAGTAATTATGAATTTCGCGGTCTCCACTAACGGTTTAATTGTAACTACTAACTTCTGTCTCGTTGGTTGCAAGCCCAATTGCAGAGGTGTTTAGTGGAAGCACTATACGGGTACACTTCTGCGTGTCCCTTTGGGGAATACAAGCATGATGTTACGTAACTAGTTTTATTAATGTCTCCATCATTTTGGTTTTTGTGATTGTGTAATTGTGTTGACAGTTGCCTAACAATCCAAGATAACTCAAACGTTGGCAACGGAAAAAGTGTCTATTTTTATTAACTTGGATATATGTATTTTATACACTTGATAAAAACGCAATAATAGTAAAGTCTCTGCTACCCTACTTTAATATGATTACAAAATAGGCAAGAAATATTTTAGACTAAGTTAACTAGGATCCCAGCCTTTTCCAAAGTCTAACTTTAGATAGTTACTTAAGTGAGACTCGTAACTTATGTTTTGTAAGATTACTTATCTCGAAAGTGCCACTCAAAGTTACGTCAAGGATTATAAGGGTTTTGGGTAATTTTAATTACTTTATGGAGGGTACTTTAACTTATTTCGGAATACTTAGCCTCGGAAAGATTAAACAGTAATGAGTAAAGGAAAAGGGAAATGACGCAATTCAAGTAATTGGCGCTGATTCCGAAGCCAGACAAAACTAAGTAAAAAATATTGCTTTTACCGGCCAAAGCGATAGTGAAAAGAGAGAAAGCTTGAACTTTGGAGTTGTCAGTAAGTTACTAACTTATTAGTTTTGGAGTAAAGTTTTGATAAAAAAATATGTTTTTAGGGTTCCGTATACAAAGGATGCTAATGGAGTCCTATTACAAAGCCTCCGTTGTCCATCCACCCGTCCGTTCGCCCGCCCATCTACTAGATCCGGGAAACACAAAAGCGGTCGAAGTAGCGGAGCTTGGGGGAGGCCTATGTCCAGCAGTGAACGTTTTTCGGGCGAAATGATGATGATGTTAATAAAACTCCTCTAAATTATATATCCAGCTATTTACAAACTATTTGCGGATCCTCCTTTAAACTCCCCAAGTTTTACTGCTAAAGATGATTCCGAAACACGTTGATTTATATATTAAGTTCCTAAATACAAGTCAATATATTTTCATCAAGAAACTTAAATTAAAATTATATTTATTAGCACTGCTATTATATAATCTATTTTATTCATCCCTATAATTTTGCTCCCCCAGTGACTGACCATTTATTTAGTTATGTACAAATTTGTAACAAAAATATTTTAGATGGAAAAATAATTTGAATGGGTACAGCAGATACTACAGATACATAAAAACATTTCAATCGGTTTTTCAATATACTTCGTTCAGTATTTCGATCAATGTAAAAGCCATAAATTGAATGAATTGGGAGCTAAGATCTCCAAAAAAGACCTAAGTTGACATATGAATTTATCCTTATAAATTATTTTCACATTTCTCTTTTTTAATGTTTTATAGTGAAAATAAATACTGTCATATATATAAAGATACAGAAAAGAAGTCTCTTTTAATAGCTATAATAATTATAGGTCAAATAATTCCCATATGAGATTGTACTAACTAAAAGAAGAAGTATTTTTGATGAACTTGGCCTAAGCAAACATGTCTAGACGAAGAATATTTCATTTATTTATTTTAAAATAGCTATTTTAAAAAAAGCAATGCTCATGGAATTGCTTTTTTTAAGGGTGGGGAATCATCAAATAACTTCTCCCGCTCTGGGTGGAGCAGGAGGGCGTGTCAGACTTTTACTGACTAAAAGCCACCCGTGTTCCTTCAGTTGCCTGTGTGCCTGGGGCCATGGTATCTCGTTCGAACAACCCACACCCCTGGCAGGCATCAGCCCTTGCGGACCCCACCAGTTGGTGCTGATATCTCTATGAGGCGCTCTATGGAACACAACGCGCCGTCGACCCGAGCTTGGTCCTTACCGGACGGCGAGCTACCCATTACTCGCCATCCGCAAGCCCGCGCCTACGGTGGGCGGAAATCGGCCTGGGATTTCCGACGCCCAGGGCGTCTCCTGCGGCGGATCATGAGCATTGCTTTTCGACAACTTCTTAATCCATAATTGGGTGGACTGATTGCAGATGGCTTTTTAATACGCTTAACGTATTAGGTATAATGTTTGTATATCGGAATGGTGGCATTAATACGTCAAAAATCAATACACAGAGAAAAATAACTTTAATTTCGAGTCAATATCTTCGGATCGGTATTTCAGTTTTTTTTTTAATTATCCACCGACTTCTAAATTTTTTTTTTCACTTTATATTCTTTTTTGCGTTTTTGGAAGTCGGTTGTCTTATTTTGTAAAAAGAAAAACACTTTTTAGCTGTTACTTACCCCACACCAATTCGAATACCATTACTTGCTATGTAAACAACACTTCCTGTATTAGAACATCAAGATACACAAATTAGATAAAATACGTATTATCGAAGCTAACGAAAAAACCTTCCCAAGTAAAGTTCATGAAATTTTTATTGTTTCATTCTTGAGGCACACTCTAACCATTTTTTTTAAATCGGTCTTTAAATACATAATTTTAAATAATACATACAAAAAAATACAGACGAATCGAGAACCTTTTTGAGTCGGTTAAAAATAGCAGATATTTTATTCCGTCCAAAATACATAACAAAGTAGATGCCCATTAATTTGAAAGCAAACTTTGACTTTCATAACAAAACAATGGTAGCAAGTTTCCGTCACACCATTATAAATGAAGATGCATAAAATAATTTTAATTAATCCTTTCAAATTGTTTGTATTTCATTTCCAAAGAAGGAGTTACCATTTCAGCCCGGAAATTTCAATATTTGTTTCAAAGAATGTAAATTACCGCTGGTTATACCTAATAGAGTGTTCTTGTAAGTCATTAACTTCAATGCGAGAAGTGCTGCCTCGCTACTTTGCCAAATGTAATTATTCGTATTATATTTTAACTGAATTCTCTATACATCATCTCAAAGGCCCTGCTCACAAGCTATTAACAAGAATAAATAGGACAAGGATTGAATTTATTTACTAAAATAAGGAGACATAACTGTGTCGATTTTTTATCGACGAGATTCTGTATTTGACTTTGGTCCGTATGCATGTATGTTTAAAATATGTCCGCGGTTTTCCCAAAAACAACTGACCCTATTTGGATGAGGCTTTCAGTAATTACATTGCATTGACGGCACGGTTGGCGCAGTGGTTAAGCGATTGACTGCTGCGCTGCGCGTCGCGGGTTCGATTCCCGCACGGAACAAATATTTGTATGACCTACAATTACTTGTTCCGGGTCTGGCTGTTTGTGTATGTGATTTTAAATGTTTGTAAACGCACCCACAATACAGGAAAAATTTCTAGTGTTGGGAAATGTAGAAAAAAAAAAAAACATTCATATTTTTCAGGGAAGGTTTTTTAGTATGTAATAATACATTAGGATCTGATGAAGAGATGGATATAGACAATGGAACTCTTCAATAACTAACATTACATGACCCAGTTCCACGTCTAAACATAGCTGATATTGAATCAACTTTAGAAAACGCAGTAACACGCAACAAAGAAAACATTGGCGTCACAAGTAAGTAAGTGCTTGGCCACGTTAACTGGAGGGTACGATAGCGGGCGCGGTCATGAAATATCAAACTTAAGGCATAACTCTCGAACTGTTCACGTACAAAAATGCAGGTGCGGTGTAAATAGCGGGCAAGCTCGTGACTAGCACGTGCAGCGCATTCGCGGCCATATCAAACGTGTGAAGTTACACAACACACAATCAGCCTATAATGTAGCCACTGCTAGGACATAGACCTCCTCTCGATAAGAAGGAGTGGGCCGTAATACACCATGCAGGTCCATTGCGGGTTGATAGATGTTACATGTCTTCGAATTTTTGATTTTAGAACATGGCCGGTTTCCTCACGATGTTTTCCTTCGCCGTTGAGAGCAGTGGTGAAGAAATAACTTACTCGAAGTAAATCGCCCGTCTGGGTTAGAAACTACGATCTAAAACTCGTAAGTCACGGCCGTTACCACAGGGCCACCAATGCTCTGTGTGTGAAATTATTCGCAATTGCATTCACCACTCAACCAATTTGATTTTGTCACTCGAAACGCTATCGGGCAAGCGCCTGGTGGCCTACGCCGCCGCTGCCGTGACCGCAACCGCGTGTTGTACGTGAACGAGCACTGAAGGATCTCGATTGATTCTCGGTGAGTCAAACTTTACCGAAGTGATTATAATTGTACAACTAGGACACAAAATAGATAGGCCAGAAGGTCAGAAGGTAGGCTCCTACTATCTCAAAACAAAAACGATTGTTCGACTGGCCACATTTTGCTTGTCATCATAATCAGCCTACAACGTTCCCGTTGCTGGAACACAGGCCTCCTCTCTGTTAAAGGGAGTGGGCCACGCGGCCCGAGTGCGGGTTGGTAGATGACACATGTGTTGTAGACATGGGTAGCTTGTGAGCGAGTGATAGAAAAGAGCTAGCTCTTTTTGATGGACGTCGCTCTCGCTCAATCACTCGTTCGCTAAGTAGCTCACTAGCTCAGAGCTCTTAGACTCTCAGTACTTCAGCGAGACACCGATGACCGACCAAAGTCAGCGGCCAAACGGCTCATTCGGTTCGTTTCGGAATATTTTGGATCGCATAGTTCGTTCTTCCTACAATAGCTTTTCGATACAATACGTCATTGTAGACTATCTTACGACAAATCACTGTAAATCTATCTTTATGACCATATCTTTAAAGTAGAAAATACTTTGGCATTGCATTGTTTATTTTTTTGCGTGTTATTTACGTAAAGTCATAACATTATATAAACAAACAGAAAAACTTATTTAACTTAACTCCAAACTTCCAAAGAGCTATTGACAATGACTATTGAGCGGGCTGAGCCGTTTCCTTCGACACGCGTGCAGCGTGAGTCTAATGAACTAACAGTCGGCGTCTGAATCACTGAGCTATAGAAGAGCTAGTGAGTAATAAAGAGTCCAAACTTCCAAAGAGCTACTCACTATTGAGCGAGCCGAGCCGTCTCCTTCGACGCGCGTGCGGCGCGAGTCAGTTGAGCTAACAGTCGGCGTCTCGGGCGTCTCGGCGTCTGTGTCACTGAGCTATAGAAGAGCTAGTGAGCTAGAAGAGTGATATAGCTCTTTACAGTGCAAGAGCTAATCCCTCTTTTTCTTTTCAGTGAGCTACTTCGCCCATGTCTAATGTGTTGACGATAATGCATCGACTGCTCAATTACAGGAGCGAATAAAATAAAATACGTGGACTATATAAATTTTGATGTATTACGTAAATACAAGTTACATTAAACGTAGTGTCTTGGTCGTGGTAAGATTTCAAGTGGTCCTCGAATCAGCCCGCGCCCGCGCCGCCTGTGCACTCTTCAACCGCCACTGACGTCCGGTGCTGATGCCGCCGTCCGCGCGCCCCCTCAGCCACCGCGCGCCTTCAACCAGTAGGGCATGCCATGCATAGACACATGTCTTCGATTTTTTTTGGTTCTAGGTTCCTCACGATGTTTTCCTTCACCGTTTTTGAGAGCAGTGGTGATTAATACACAAAGTAAAGCGCCTGTCTGGGTTTGAACCTACGACCTACATTTTGCTTGTACTTGACATTTATAATCTTAAGTAAAAAAATATTAGTTAAGTTTAAGTCCAGTGTAACAGGCAGCGAGCCTAATTCCACCCACCGGGCACAAGTCCGGACTCCGGGCTGCTACTGAGAAATTCCATACAGAAAAACTCAATTACAAGAAAAAGAAAATAATTTTGATAACGATTTATTAATACCTAGGTGCGACGCTTCTGCGCGAGCGATGTGACTCTAGTAGAACACTTGTCTGCGGGAACCTCGAGCATTTAATTGGTTTAATAATAATTATGTTACGATATGTCTGTGTTTACGACATGGTCTGTCAATCAACAAATTATTTAAAAATAAATCTATTCCTTATGATTTTTATATAAGTATAAATCCAACGAATGCTTCTATCTATGTGCGTGCTTCTGTTTTCGCTCGTTGTATGGAACCAGTCTTCTGTATCTATCTATCGAGGTGTACCCCAAGGGTGAGAAGATTTGAACATTTCCAGCAAATGATTTGGGTTTTAATTTAATTAGAAGTGTAGAAACCTAACGAGGGTCGATCTCAAGTTAACACGGCAATTGGATGGACTTGTCTGTTTTAGCGGAAAGTGCAAACTTTGGTAAAATCTCTTTATCTGATTAGTGGGGGCGTAAAATAGTTAGTCAATAAAGATTTTTTTCATAAGTTAATTTCTAAAGCAACAAATAGTATTCGGATATAATTCTGGTATTTATACTTACTACGCATTTGTTACGGTCACGCCATTATATCTTGGTATTGTGAATTCACCTTACTTAAAAAAAAAATGTGCAAAAAAAATAACTACCATGAGGCACACACTGCGTCAGAATGTGCTAACCCCTCAAGTTTTAAAATGTTACACTGTTACAATATTGAATTCGTTACGAATAATCCAGAGAATATTTCAAATAGAGTTTATTGTGTCGACTAGGATTCGAACCATCGCATTGCCGAATGTCGTCATAGGTACTCATACCGGCAGTTTGACGAACTAGCCAGCGAGCCCATAAGAAATGCTATGAAATTGTTATCCAGTATCGTCCGAGTCACTATATTATTTGAGGGTATCCACTAATTTAACTTACTTACGTTTTCTTTATAAAATTAATCCCTACCCTCAAGTTATAACTACAACGTTTGATCTATACGTTCATTAAAACTTCAAAACGTCTTTAAAAGCAGATTACAGAGACGATATGACAGATCACGTGACATTTCATTGGTTTATGTCAATCTAAAATACTTCTAACTAAATTCTTTATATATGTTACTAAAACAAAATACAAAAATACAAAAAATGCATGACGAAAGCACATTTTGTGCCCAGGATTCGAACCTCCAAACTTATGCGGTCTTGTAACTTCCGGTCTAATAAGAAGTAGAATAAGTCCTCGTGAATGTCAACCATATTCACAAAAACAATGCAGTAATTATAATAAAGCATTTTTGCAAAATACAAAAAGTTACTTGGGCCTAGCATGGATTTGAACGCACATGTCTTTTGGAGGGGTAACTAATTAGTGAAGCTGTGTGTACCTATTTTTTTTTCTTTTTTAAAAGCCCTACCAAACCATACAATTGACTTTTTATTGATCGTGTATTTTTAAGAATTATCCAAGTTCGCTGCAAATGACATCGCACACCTATAGGAGCTTAACGTGGAAGCTATATATTTTGCCACCATTTCTTACCTATTTGACATAGAACGCAGATGACTTGATAGGACTCGGAAAAATGGCGCTGCTTCTTCCCGCTCCGATGTATGATGTTCCTTAGTATTCCTCCATCGTCCCCCAACAAATTTTCAAGTTTGTTTTGATAGCTGCCATCATAAAAGATGTCGGCCATAAAATTACTTCATACTTTCATTTTGTCGAAAAGCTGTAAACAAAGCAACTGCACGGTTTATGAGTCTACATTGCGTATTATTACGAGTTTTTATTGTCATATACATGTTTTTATTTTGGTGTTAGTGATGTTTGCATTATTCGCATTCGTGTGCGGCATAAGGATGGCCAAATTTTACGGTTTTTTGATATCTCACATAACTTCTTTGAAATGCACGTTTTATGTGGAGTATGAGGAGATCATGTAGTTTCGTATGTTTGAATTTTTGTAGAATAAAGAAAACTTGTTAAAGTTTTAGATTTAGTTTCTTTAACTGTCATAAAGAAGTTTTAAATTGGATCAATAAAATGAAAAATATATCAGAAATTATTAGTTATAAAACCAACAATACTCGCCGTTTATTCTACGTCCATAATATTAAAATTGCTCCTGATATGGTTTCGTTTTCCAGAGGTTAAAACGCAGTAACTTCAAACTAACTTAGGTACACTTTCATCATCACTATGACATTATGACATTATCTGGCCACAAAATCAATAAAACCAAATAAATCAATCAAAATCTACTGATTTGTTTGTATGAGTTTTGTACAACAGCGCAATCTGTGTAATTATTATGATTGTTTAACAAAATGTTATAAATTAGTTAATTACGTAAAAATTCAGCGAACATCATTTTGTGGCGCAAACTGTGAGAACATGGATTACTTGCTTGATATTATAACTGAATGAACACAGAAGTCGTGGAATTCGTTTAGAAGGTCTAATTGTCAATATTTATAGGTTTATAAATGGAACTGCAGTGTAAAACCCTAGGTACCAACCAGCGAATGAAAAGAATGTGGCTAGGTTAGGTTAGGTTAGGTCCTCCCCCGGTGGGTTCCCGCATTGTCGTTGCGGGGGGGCTCAGTAGCCGTGGTTTTCCCCACCCACGGTGAAGCGAAGAGGAACCCGAGGAGGGGCCGCTCGTCAGGGCTTTGTCCGCTAAGCCGACGACGTAGCGGCCAACCAGTTGCGGTGCCGCGGGGCGGCATAGCAACTGGTGCTGGGGGTAGTGGGTCGCGGCGGGAGAGGAGTGGTGTATGGAGATCGCCATTTTCCTCACCTTCCGCGGTCTGGACGGAGCTGCCGTCGTTAGATGGCGGACGCGGTGGGGCCGCAGGGGAGGAGGAGTGTCGGTATTGCGTAGGCCGCTCTCCCTATCCCCTGCGGCCGAAAAGTGGTAGGCGGCGGGGCCACTATCCTGACCCGCCGCAGGGGGACCAAGGGTGCCATACACGGGGTCGTTTGGCACCCATGCGCTGTCTGGTGCCCAGGGTGGTCCGGCGTGCCGTGTGTTCTGGTGCGCCGGTGATGGGGGTCATTCCCCTGAGAGGAGGGTCCGGTGACGGACGGCCGCGGCGGGTTCGCGGATGTCTTTCGCGTTCCCGTGTTCCCACCATAAGCGGCACTGGAGGACACCGTGGAGTTTTAGTGGGTTAGAGTCCCACATAACTGCGCTATCTCCCCGTGGTAGCGCAGTATGCATGAGCATTTCTCCACGTAAAAAAAAAAAAAAAAAGGTTAGGTTATTAGGATAGGTATTTAAATTGAATACAGGGTGGTCAACTGGGAAGTATTTTATACAACGTTTTTTGGCTACCGTTTTGATTTCGCGACAAATTTTACAGTTGTTTTATAACTACTATTTAGCCAAAATGTACCAAATTCGTTACCTATTTACCACGTATACACCATGACTACCGCATTTAATTCAGCAATTTTATCTAAAAGTCCCTAAATGGTTTGGAATATCGACCTAACTCTTTCCAACAAATCAATACGAGTAACCAACCCCATTTTAATTTGTTTGATTGAGGAGGAGAGTAATTTTTTTTTTTTTAGACCTCTAGGTCTCCCGGCTTGGGCGGAGCACCGCCGTGTCCGTGTGGAGGCATTTGGCAGCGGCGATCTGTTGCGTCCGGCCCTGGTCCAGGCCATGGTTCGGAGAGACTGCATGGGTAGCCGTCACCTCCTTCTGCGAAGCAGTATTGCTCACGAAAAAGTTGGCGGCGCACGTGATGGAGAGGCAGTATATGCGCCCTCACAGCCCTAGTCGCCGCAGGCGATGCCTTGTGCATCGGGAATCCCAGGCTGATTCCCGGCCACTGTAGGCGCGGGTTTGCGGATAGCGAGTAATGGGTAGCTCGCTGTCCGGTAAGGACTAAGCCCAGGTCAACGGCGCGTTGTGTTCCACGTGCGCCTCAAAGAGATGACAGCATCAACTGGTGGGGTCCGCAAGGGCCGATGCCTGCCAGGGGTGCGGGTTGTTCGAAAGAGATACCGTGGCCCCTGGTATACAGACAACTGAAGGAACACGGGTGGGTTTTACTCAGTAAAAGTCTGACACGCTCTCCTGCTCCACCCAGAGCGGGAGAAGTTATGTAATGATTTCCTACCATAAAAAAAATATATAAAAAAGGGACGTGGTCCAATAAGGTGGAGCCGGAATCATGCAACACGAAACATATACCCCTATAATCATAAACGATGCTTAAAGTTAAGTAATAATTAGCGACTTTTTTTTGCTTAACCATACAGTTTCGTGGTAAATTTCGAATCCTACAAGCAGAATATTTGGGACTCTACCAAGCCTAGTCTAACCAAGCTACCTAATTATATAAAATGGGAAATATCTGGTAATTTTAATTTGCAATAAAAATAATCTTAATTTAAAGATGTTGGTACTAACCAATAATTATAAATTATTGAGTAGTATTTTTTTTTTTTAGAAACCCACTGTAATCGTAATTTGAATCCATATCTAAAGGGATAATGCAACATCCGAATGTGTTCAGTGACTGTAACATTATCAGATAAACATTATTTGCTGAATTGGTAGATACTATTTAATTGGCATCTACCGATTCAGTCAAAATTCCGTAGCAGCAAATTTAAAAAAAAAACATGAGAAAAATATTTGGTGTAATATTCCTCATGCAACTTTACACAGTTGTCTTTAGCCAAAAGTACAAATTGATTTTCAAAATTTATGATTACTGCTTGGACCCAGATCCACCCTACGAAAAAGAAAAAAAGCTTGACCTAAACCTTGCAGTGGGTAACAATAGTTATAACTGTTACTTCAAAGGTAATTCCGTCGCTAAGGAAAACTTATCCGGATATACTTGGAGAGTTAAAAATGGATTTGAAAAATCAACGTTCTTTACGAAAATGACTTTAAAGGATTATCCTGCAAAACTTTCGTCCCTAGACTTTTATATAGGATAGCGAAAATAAATTTCGACCCCAAGACATGCGAGATCCATAAAGGGAATTATTCTTTTAACAAATTGGAAGTAACAAAATTAGATCGTGCCACGAATTTTTATCCAACGAGACGGCTTGGGATCAATGTTTTTTATTTAAGTTACTATAAACCGAAGGAAACTTGTTTTATTAATAAAAGTTTAAATGAGAACCTTGAATATGATTATTTTGTCTTTCTGAATTAAAGTAGAAATTGGCCAAAATATTGTACAAGATTTAAGTTTTTTTTTATTTTTTATGGAAGAACTAGTGTGCCCTCTAGGCCAAATAATTTTTCCTATTAAACTACTTACATGGTTTTTTTTTCAATGTGCTTTTGTACGAACTAGTTCAGTCTAGGAAAAAAAATAACTACTCAAATCCGAGTGTCGCATGTTTCAACGGAGAATTAAACCATCTGAGGCTTGTTAAATCTGAATAATCCAACCCTTTGCTTACTAGAACTGTACTGTGTGTTGTGTGTTGTAGCTGCTGAAACGCGCTGTTGACGATAGTTTCGTTCAGTGACAGCATTTTGCTGAGCAACGACCTGTTCTTGCACAGATGCGACACACGGCTTAATAATATTGTTCTTATACCAGGCCACTCAAAAAGTATTGCGAAAAAAAGTTTTTGTGATGTATGAGAGACTGGCCAGTTATAATCTATTTTGAAAATATGATTATTTGTAAGTAAAAATAGGTTCGTTCCAATTTCAAAATTTCCCTCGACATGTTTGCAAGCTTGTTTAAACTATCGTGTCTCATAAAAAAATGGAGCTGCGCTGGGAACATTTTCGCGCTATGATTTCTTACGATTTCAAGTGTCGCCTGAAGCCGGACCAATGGTACCATAAACTACAATTGACATTCATGGATGAAGACCCTTCTAAGGCAACCGTATATCGTTGGTATAACGAATTCAAGCGCGGTCGACTAACTTTGGGGGATGAAGAAAGAAGTGGTCGCTCTTTGACGGCTGTTACGGAAGAAAACGTGCTAGCAGTGAAAAATTAAATCCATGATAATAGGCGAGTTACGTATCAAGAGATTCAGAACATAATGCAGGTTGGATCGGGAAGCCTTCACGAAATTCTACACGTGCATCTTTTCATGAGGAGGATAGGTTCACGCTGGGTGCCGCACAACCTCACTGATGCTCAGAAGCACCCCGGGTGGAATGGTGCCGTGATATGATAAACAAATTCGAAGCAGGCTTGTCTCTGCGTGTTTACGACATCATTACAGGTGATAAATCTTGGATTTATAAATACGATCCCGACACGAAGCGTCAGTCGACGGTGTGGGTGTTCAAAACGAATCAACGCCTACCAAAGTCAAGCGGTCTAGAAGCGGTCTAGAAGCGGCGGGAACATTTTGATCGCGAGCTTTTTCAATTTGACTGGCTACTTGGATTCAATTCCTGTACAAAACCAAAAACGCTGAATGGTATACTACCTAATGTTTGGCAGAAGTTTTCTGTGTTATGAGCAACAAGCGACCAAACACAGGGCTCCGCGGGCTACTGGTCCACCACGACAACGCGCTTTCGCACATCGCGCTCAAAACGAGAGACTTCCTGGACAGCACACCGATCAAACTCCTGGGTCACCCTCCTTACAGCCCTGACCTAGCACCGTGTGACTTCTTTTTATTCCCGTAAATAAAAAATCAGCGCAAAGGGATACAATTTTTGTCGCCGGAAGATGCGCTTACAGCGTTCAAGCAAGCTGTAAACGAGGTGTCAGCGGCGGACTGGAAAGTGTTTCGAAAATTGGTTCAGACGCATGAAACTTTGTGCAAAAGCTAGTGAAGAGTACTTTGAAAAGAATTAATAAGAAAATATTTACCCATAGAACTTTAATTTTTATTTTCGCAATTCTTTGTGAGTGTCCCACGTATTTGTGGTTTGTTTGTTACAAACATAGTCATTAATGCACTCCGCAATCGACATTTTGTTTTCTTTTGTTATTTATAGCAGATCCATTTGTAGTGTCTGTAGTCCCTAGCCCTCACATCAATAAACAATGAACAAAGTTGTAATTTTTTTTCTACCTGGATACGGGGCTTGGCTACTTAGCATGTCTGCATTTTATGTATCTTTTTTTTGTAATGTGTATTTTATTGTGCAGAATGACAATTGTTCATTCTATTTCTTTCTTTCAGAACTGACTATTAATTTATTGAGACTCTGTTAACGAGCTTTAAACATAAATGCCTACGCTGCCAATTGATAAACTTGTTTAAAAATGATAATCATTTGACATTGTAGGACTGTGTGTGTGTTTGTGCGTGGGTGTATGGTGTGATTTGTGTGGAGGTTGAATGTTCAGTTCTTAAAAATGTTAATCTAGATTCACCTACAGTCTTTTCATAAAGTTCATGCACTGTGTGTGCTTTCATTTGTATTATACTGAAAAGGTTTGCACATTGTGTTTCTCAATGTATTAACTTGTGTGTCTGCGTATGCTGCACCTGCTGCGAATGAACAGTGAAGCGAATAACTGCTATTGTCACTGGAACAAATTGACTCAAAATATGCTATCTACTTATACAGATATTTTACAATCAGGAAGGAACTATTTAACTAGCAATTTATTTACCTGCTGGTAGTACAATATTTGCATATATTTTTGTGCTCATTGGCTGTACAATAGTTTTGTATCTATTGATGCGATTTTAATCGGTAACTACTATGATTTAAACGAAAAAGCAATTAATTTAGTCTATTGCAAAATTGTGACATTAATAGTAACGTACATATTTTGATCAAATATGAAATTTAAATGTGGTGTAATATTAGTCTTGCAACTTTCATCGATTCGTGTTGTGTTCCGTAAATTACAAAATGATTTATAAAGGTGATGAATTCTGCGCGAATCCGGATCCACCATATGGACCAAGTAAAAAAGTCGATTTGACCATTGCTGTGCTAAACGATTCTGAAAGCTTTTACTACAATGCCAACTTGACTGTCAAGGAGAATTTGTATGGGTATAGATACATGGAGATTCAAAAATGGATTCGAAAGATCTGGAAAAATATACTATGAAAATGATTTCAAAGGATTGACCTGCAAAAGTTTTATTTTTAAATTAATTTCTGAACTTTCTTCAATCAGGTTTGACAGTAACACGTGCGTAATATTCAAAGGGAATTATACTATTAACAAGTTGGAATTAGCTACATTAGATCGTGCTGTGAATTTTTTACCAACTAGGCGAATTGGAATAAACGTCTTTTACTTAAGTTTCTATAAGCCTAAGGAAACCTGTGTGTGTATACAATCCCGTTAGAGCAAGAGCCCATGAACCCCAGACCTTCGTTATTTTATAAAAGCTGAAAGTTTGTCAGCGCATGCTCCCAGCACAGGTAAGAACGATGGACAATTATGAAGTTTGGGTTGCCCTGGCTTTGGCAGGTAAACGGTACTAAAGGTGTGTAAAATACCGATCCAACTTCGTCAAATAATAAAGTGCTATTTTTTGGTATTATCTTCAGAATATTATTAAAAATCACATTATTCATTGCCAGACACTTAACATCCTGGCAACCCCTTGCCAGACACCCTTAATGTTCATGAAATTATAATTTTACTTACGTTATAGTATAAAAGCTGATTTTTATATATAATACTTGAGTAATAATTAAATGATGTTTCCTCACTAGCCAGACATTTTTGATACTTCCAACCCCGTGCCAGACAAGCATGTAGGGTAGCTGTAGGAGCGAGCGCGAGGCAGTACACACATGGGTGGGTGCGAGTGAGATGCGCTTGTGTTGTTTAGTATTTAATACATGCTTACATCAACTAAAACAATAATATATGCTATCTTCAAGTATTATTAATTTAATATTCATTATTAATAATAAGAATAATATGAATTATATTATTACTTACGTTATAGTGTAATAGCTGGTTTTTATATATTTTACCGGCCAAACCCAATTTCAGGCCAAACTAGTCAGTCCTAGGCCAAACAGACTTAACCTACGCGTGATATGTCGCAGCCAACTGGCTTAATTAGCCATTTCGTTAAGGCCCATAGTATCCTCATCTCCCGTTTGTATGCTAAAGCACGACTGCCCCCCGCGCCCCGCGCAGGGCACCTCTGAGCCTTTATCTCAAAATGGGGATATTCCTTTGATTAATTTACAATTGTGCTTCGGCGATTCTGTGGTACCTCTAACTATCTATTTTTCAGTGTATTTTTTTTTTCAAATAACGAAGCCGTTTAGTAGGAGTATGGAATAGAAGCCAAAATATTGCGTGTTGGAAAATATTTTTTTACAGCAAAAGTATTAACCATACAAAAAAAGTACTTCGGGCAAAATGATCTATATGAATCTATAGCAAAATCATATATTTTTCAAATCTTCAAGACAAGCCGTTAATGAGCAGTAGGGTTCATAAAGTGACCGTGTTACGCTACCAAACGGGACGTAGGCCCTTAACAGCCTTTGGAAGTAACGCTCGCAGCAGGCCGCTGCAGCGGCGTCGCTCGCTTCGCTCGCTCGGCTCGCGCGCTTTTGGTCACAGTTCTAACCTAACCTAACCTAACCCATTTAATCGGCGTGCCCCGGCTTATTAAACCAGTTTGGCCTGGGACAAACTAGTTGGGCCTGAAATCGGATACTTTCTTTTTTTTATTGCAAAATAAACAAATATTTTTACTCTTGTCAACAGTGGTATCACTTTGAAATGAACTATTTACTTCAGTGGTTGCATTAGCATTTTCACTCACTTTTTCAAGTTCACTAATGTCCACTGCTACCTGGGAAGGTTGAGGTTCTATTGATTGAGAAGCTGAAGCTAGGTGTGATACAGTTGACTCAGCCAAATGCGATGAACCTGGTTCTGAATCGTCTGTTGATGTATTAACGTTTTTCGATGTTTCTTTTTCTTGCTCTGTTTCATCAGTCTTTTCAGAATTTTTTGGTTCTGAGGTAAAATATTTTTTCATTAGCCCTGTGAATGATTTGTAACATTCCCTGTGATAGCCACCCTCTGTATATTCACGTGGAAGAATGATGTCATTATATTTAAAGTTATGTTTTTTTCGCAATTTTAAAATTAATTCACATTTTTTCAATGTCTCGTCAGAAAATAATGCTATTTGGCCACTACTTTTGTTGCACACAAATTAATGTATCACCCATGACTTGTTTTTTAATACACAATCACTTTAATTTAAAAAGTCACATAAACAAATTGTAAACTTATAATCTACGTATCATACACCAATAATATAGAATTTACTTTATAGTCTGTATACATTCGAAATATTTTATGTTATTAATTAATAATCAATATTAAATTAATAATACTTGAAGATGGTACATAATATTATTTTAGCTGATGTAAACATGTACTGAATACTAAACAACACAAGCGCATCTCACTCGCACCCACCCATGTGTGTACTGCCTCGCGCTCGCTCCTACAGCTACCCTACATGCTTGTCTGGCACGGGGTTGGAAGTATCAAAAATGTCTGGCTAGTGAGGAAACATCATTTACTTATTACTCAAGTATTATATATAAAAATCAGCTTTTATACTATAACGTAAGTAAAATTATAATTTCATGAACATTAAGGGTGTCTGGCAAGGGGTTGCCAGGATGTTAAGTGTCTGGCAATGAATAATGTGATTTTTAATAATATTCTGAAGATAATACCAAAAAATAGCACTTTATTATTTGACGAAGTTGGATCGGTATTTTACACACCTTTAGTACCGTTTACCTGCCAAAGCCAGGGCAACCCAAACTTCATAATTGTCCATCGTTCTTACCTGTGCTGGGAGCATGCGCTGACAAACTTTCAGCTTTTATAAAATAACGAAGGTCTGGGGTTCACGGGCTCTTAGACCACGTATTCTGTTTACAAAAGTCTAATATTAAAATAAATAATAATAATGGAATGGATACAAAAGCTTACCTACAATGAAACCGAAACACTTCTGAGATCTTAACACATACACACCCTCACACACATGTACTCTCAGTCACACCTATAGGCTACACATTCACTCACACACTTACACACATCAAAAGAGATTGTGATCACTAGCTTGCTGATTTATTTTTTTAAATTGAACTTTATCAAGAAAAAATCTTTGTTGTGTGTTTTCTTTAAAATGAAATACCCTGTTTGAAATTAAAAATAAAACTATTTTCTAATTTTTATTAAAAAAAAAATTTGTAATTAATCATAATGTAATTATAACAGAAATTTGATAGAAAGAAAAATACTGTTTAACCAAACTTTAACAACAATTAATTAATAAAAGGTTTTAATTAATGCTCTCAGCAAAATTACCCATCCCGTGGTACCTCTGCACCGTGGTCACGACACAGGATTGGGATATATTTTTTTTTTTTTTTTTTATTTATTAATCGTTTATTTCAGGCATTAGCACCCATAAAATTAAAATTGAAAACTTATTCTAAAACAAAAGATAAACTAAAGATAAAATAAACAAACGAACATAAATACAAACAGTAAAGAAAAGAAAAATAACAATAAAACTACCCACCATGTCACACCAAGGAAGCCAAAACAAATACACCCGGTAACAATGCTAAGTACATTTATTTTGTCTCTCTCGTTAAATGCACAGTATGAAAAACAGCTTTGACAACAGTATTTTGACTTGCCACCACTCGCAAAAAGAACGACGCCCTGAGCTTCCCCATGAGCGCAAAGAAGTCGGTTACTCTGCTCTCAGCAAACATCTCAGTCGCACTACACCGCCAGGGCAGGTTGAGCATGACCCGAAACGCGTTGTTATATTGTACACGAAGAGTGTTGTAAGCACTCTTCGTGTACTTGTACCAAAGTTGACTGGTGTAGAACGACTGACAGTAGGCCTGGAACAGAGTTATTTTTACTTGCTTCGAGCAATGGAAGAAACGTCTATTTAGCATGTTACTTCTACATGCAATGCTACGTCTTTGCCTCTCCAGGTCATCGTCATCTTTTAAATTTTCCGTTATGATGTGTCCGAGATACTTAAACTGACTAACTATTTTTAATTTTGAACCACACAAAGTAATTGGCAATATCTTATTAGGGCCATTGCCGTGTTTGAAAATCCTTACTTCTGTCTTTTTAACATTATAGGTTAATTGGTGTCGAGCTGCATAATTCTCACAAAGGGAAATGAGTTTTCTGAGGCCGTTGGCCGAGGGGCTGAGCAGAACCATGTCATCTGCATAACTGAGGTTATTTAAACATTCACCGCCAATATGGCATCCGACTCTGGTGCTGCTCAGCTCCTCGAGCAGGTTGTTGACATATAGGTTAAATAGCACCGGGGAAGTCAAGCCACCCTGCCTCACGCCACTGGTCAGCCTATACGTCTCCGAAAAGGCGTTATCCCATCTGACTTGGTTGCTTTGATTGTTATACCAATATTCAAACAGGTCTACTATTTTATTCGGCACATGGGTTTGTCTCAACTTGTTCCAAAGTATATTGTAATTAATTGTATCAAAAGCTCGGCTGAGGTCTAAAAAACATGCGTATACTGTTGTATTTCTACTTATGTATTTATAGATAGTATTTTTCAGTGCAAAGATAGCTAGGTCAGTGGACAGGCCCCGACGAAACCCAAACTGTGCGTTATTAAGCGGAATGTTCGTTTCACTTAAGTGTTTCATAATCAGGTTTTCGAAAATTTTTGATAATATAGTTGCTAGTGATATTGGGCGGTAATTAGACAGACTGGACACATCACCGGTTCTGTTTTTTATTATGGGTACAACGGTGGTTTTCATAAAGTCTTGAGGTAAGTAACTGTGGTCAATACAAAGATTAAATAAGGAAGCAATTTTATCCAATACCACTTCAGGTGCAAACAAAACGTGTTCGACACTGAGCCCATCGTGACCCGGGGACTTGCCACGTTTCATACCTTTAACACATTGAAATACATCCTCCGCCGTGACGTGTAACTCACTAAGTTTAGCGGACGGCGCCACCTCCGCCGCGCTCGCCGCCGTCAGCGACGCGCGCCGCGGCGGCGGCGGGGTGTCCGCGCCACCATGGGCTGAGCGCGACACGCTCGAACAGCTGACAGTAGTGGTCGGAGGTGACGGTGGAGGCGGATTAAATTTATTTACAAACATATTTGCAATATTAACAGGATTCTGACCACCATTTATGGATAAGGGGAGACTACATTTATAATTTTTAATTTATTAGTTTCTTTCCAGAAGTTTCCGAAGTCTTTATTGTATCTGTGTGTAGCTACAATGTCCATTTTTATTTTATTTTCATTTAACTGGCACCATTTTAACTTATTTTTGAAAACTTTTTTACTGTGAATCATGTCATCATAAATCATTCCCTGAGTAGGGCGTCCATACAATATCCATAATTGATAATACTGTCGAGCTGTTGTGTGACAATCCTTAACATGGTAGTTCCAACCAACAACCGTGTTTTTGGTGTTATAGGTTTTGCCCTGATACGAGTATTTAGCAGCTTTACATAAACTCTTGACTATTTGAGAATAAAACTGATCTATTAGGTGAGAGTGATCATTACTTTGGCATGAGACACCTTGGCAGGGAATACTAGGCCAGTCACAAGAGTTCAAATACTTATCACATAATTTGGCATAATTACATTTCTGTTCAAAAGTTCTAGAACCCCAAATAACCTTATTATTTTTCTGACACTGTGATTTATTAATTTTAGGCATAATGGTGTAGCTGCACCTACGCAACCACCAATGCCAACACCACCACAATACCACCACAATATTGATGCAGGTGCACCATGGTGTACCTGCATCAATATTGCAACTAATTACTAATGGGAAATGGTCTGAGTAATAAACATCGTTTAAAATCTGGATATTATCAATTACAGTCAACCCTGCTGAGGTAGCTATGCAATGATCGAGCCAGCTTGTGGTGCCATGCGCATCACTTAAATATGTAAAAGAATCTGAGGACAAACCAAGCATAGCAAGATCCGCACAAACCCAGTCCTGATCATGGCAGAACTCTATCAGCTTACACCCGAATAGACTGCTTGAGCGCGAAACGTCGGCATTAAAATCACCGAGCACAAAAACACTCTCCACATCATTCACTTCGATAACCGCACTGATCACACCTAGGCATTCCGTAAACAGAGGCAGGTTGTCCGCGTCCTCAGTAGGCATATATACCGACATTACGACGAAACTCCGTCCGCCGTCGAGCTGCATACACACGGCCGCCACGCGCGTCGAGCCGGTGTCAATCGGTGTAACATTGACAAACACCGATTTCTTCCATAAAATTGCAACGCCTCCATACGGCCTTCCTTTTAACACACCCGCGCTCGTGTCCACTGCCGATACTCCGTGGTATGAAAAGTCAGGGTGAATATTATTAAGGTAACCTAAGTCATCAGGTAGCAGCCAATGTTCTTGAAGGGCAACTATTTCATGTGTTTTACAAAGGTCTGTGACATGGTTACATGATCGCTTTATAGATCGGCAGTTAAAAGAGACTAGGTTAATTTTCATTACTTTTGAGCGCGAGAGGCCTTTTTAAATCTGTATAAACGCGTTTCACTCTAAATCTTCTATACTCCACACCACGAGGCCAGAACTCTGTGTCAAGGAAGGTGGTCTCCTGAGCTTGTTCGATGGTAATTTTGAACGAAGAAAATGCCGTTTCTTTATATTGTGAAAGTTTTTCAACCTTCACAGCCGTGTGTCCGCAGTCCGTTATAAAATCCAAAATATCTTTTTCTGAAGTATGTGTATCAAAGCGTGACGCGTAAATATAAGCAACCTTAGGCACTATTTTAATTTTATTAGACGTCAGTACAGCTTTTCCCTGCTGATTTCTATTTTTCTTTCCTAGTTTATATTTCTGTGACTTATTTACTACAGTCGTAAAACTGTCGTCGTTGTCGTTTTCTACCAGTGTATTGGTTATTATAGGACTGCTAGTCCGTTGTATCGGGTTATGTTTGAAGCTCAGTTGGTGCTGAACGGTTTCTGCAAATGTCCTATCAGTGTTCGAGCGATCAGCTGGCGATCGGTCGGGGTCACGCACCTGCGAGAGCGCGGGGCGCGGGGTCAGAGACGCGGGAGCGGGAGACGGGGAAGCGGCCGGCGCGCGACTTTGCGTGCTATTTCTCTAGTGGTGTATCCTTCTTCCCTTAACTTCTGATAATCCTCTTGGCATTTTATCAATCACACCTTTCCGCGAAAAAGTATTTTAAATCCGTTAAAATTGACTAAAAAGCCTTTTTATATGGAAAAACCATTAAACTGTTTTATTGTTTTATAAAACATCGTGAGGAAACCGGCATGTCCTAGAACTAAAAATTCAAAGACATGTGACATCGCGTGGTGGATTACGGCCCACTCCCTCTCACGGAGAGGACTCCTGTGTCCCAACAGTGGGATCGTTATAGGCTGAGTATGTGTATTGTTTTATATATTCTAAATCTATATTTTTAAATAAAGAATTTAAAACGAAGAAGAAATCATAACATAATCTACCGTAACAAAAAGATTTCGATTTTTCAAAGTGATCGCAAATTTGTTTTGATGTGGGTACTTACACCCGCTCATGCACACATTTTATTTAATTTCTGTTAAGTTAATGTTAATTTATGAACTTTTAGCATAATAATTAAATGCATGGCTTTTAATATTTGCTATTTGCCTAAAAGGAGGATCCAATCAAAACAGTTTTGTTTATACCTAAACTTATGTTACCAATAAATTATTTTTATTTATTTATTTTATTATTATTTACTTAATTAATAAAGCATTAATGAACTGGTTTTCCTTTGATTCTGGATCCAGTTGATTTATTTTTTTCCTTCTTCCACAAATCCTATTGGTGCTGCAGATCCTTCCAGTTTGCTCTGTTGAGGAACAATAAATGCATAAAAAAAAACAAAAACAACTTACTTTCAAAGAAAAATTTCACTTCGTAATGTGGGTAGTCGGTTTTTTTCCACTTTTTACGTGTTGTGCTTCACAAAAATTCGTATACCTTCACTAGCAAAATAAATATAAGAAACAAGAAGTTATTATTATACGTATTATTGAAGATAACTCAATAACCACTGATCAGACCATGATCAAAAGACACCATTGTTCCAAAACGTTTTAGCGGCGGTATTTTTTTTTTTAAGATGGGAAGTCATCAAATATCTTCTCTCGCTCTAGGTAGAGCGGAAAGGCGTGTCAGACTTTTACTAACTAAAACCCACCCGTGTTCCTTGGGCAACGCCTCGATTGCAGCGGTAAGTACCTTCTTTGAGGAGTGGATTGAGAGGCACCACGGCGTCCTCACCTTCCGCCTGACGCAGGTCCTACCGGACATGGCTGTTTCGGGAGGTTCCTGTTTCGTATTAGGCGGGAGGAAACGCACGGGTGTTTCTACTGCGTAGATCGCCCTGAGTACATGGTGGAGCATACAGTGGAGGTCTGCCCGGCTTGGGCAAAGCACCGCCGTGTCCTCGTGGAGGTGATCGGCGGCGGCGGTCTCTCGCGTCCGGCCCTGGTTCAAGCCATGGTACGAAGCAAGAGTGCATGGGTAGCCGTCACCTCCTTCTGCGAAGCAGTAATGCTAGTGAAGAGGAAGGAGCGCACGTGACGGAGAGGTAGTAAATGCGCCCTCACGGCCCTAGTCGCCGCAGGAGACGTCTTAAGCGTTGGGAATCCCAGGCTGATTCCCAGCCACCGTAGGCGCGGGCTTGCGGACGGTGAGTAATGGGTAGCTCGCTGTCCGGTAAGGACCAAGCCCGGGTCCACAGCGCGTTGTGTTCCACGTGCTCCTCAAAGAGATGTCAGCACCAACTGGTGGGGTCCGCAAGGGCCGATGCTTTTCAGGGCTGCGGGTTGTTTGAAAGAGATACCGTGGCCCCTGGCACATAGGCAACTGAAGGAACACGGGTGGGTTTAAGTCAGTAAAAGTCTGACACGCCCTCCTGCTTCACCCAGAGCGGGAGAAGTTATTTTATGACTTCCCAACTTTAAAAAAAGCACGGTGCTCCTTCGTTTAAAAAAATAATAACAATATTTAATATTCACCTAAAAGCATTCCTGATGATCAGCAAAGAAATGTCGCTAGAGTAATCTAGTGTACATTAGCGTGCATAATGTGCTCAATGTCTGTAAAATTGTTTTATTGATAAAGTAATCAGTACCTAAATACTGTAACACAAATTACATCCTAATGAGTCTGTCAATCAGAACTCAGTACATCAGTAGTAAATAAGTACTGCATCTAAAAATACATACTTTATAAATATGAAATCTATTTTTGGTGCAATTATTTTCTTGCATCTTCTGTCTTCTATTGTGTTTTGCGTGAAGTACAAAATAATTCCCAAAGGTGATGAATTTTGCCCGGATCCGGATCCTCCATATGAAGCAAATAAAAAAGTTGACGTCAACATTGCTGTGGTCAACAATAGTGATAACTTCTACTACAATGCCAATATCAGTGTGAAGGAAAACTTGTCCGGATATGTATGGAGATACAAAAAAGGATATGAAAAAGACGGCAAAATTATTTACGAAAACGATTTTAAAGCATTGTCCTGCAAAAGTTTTATTTTTAAACTTATCTATGGAATGTCGACTATAAATTATGACCACAAGACTTGCGACATATTTAAAGGAAATTATTCTTTTCATAAATTGGAACTAACTAAAATCGACCGTGCTGCAGTTTTCTTACCAACGAGGCAACTTGGGACCAACGTTTACTTCTTAAGTTACTATAAACCTTCAGGAACCTGCTTCTGTTTACAATCTCGAGTCTTGTACATAAAAGTTTAAAAGATTTTTTTTTAAGTAAAAGAATTGAGTATTCGGATTTTCTTGCGAGAATAAAATTTTAATTAATAAAACATCCCCATGCATTTTTATTCACGCAACTTTATCTTGCAATCCAAATTATCAAATATGTGCTTAGTCAAATAAATAAGAATACTTCCACACGTGTTTCTCATGGGCTTGGCATATCCGTATGGATAAACCCGCATTTTCAAATAAATTATTAAAAAAGAAAAATATCTTTCTGTCATAAATTACTAGCTTAGCCTCGTGAAAGTCAGTAATTACAAAAGTAACCTATGTCCATCCCTAGGATGCTACCTATCTTGATGCCTAATTTGATCGAAATCCTCTCAGTGGTTTAGGCATGAAAAGTTAACATACAGACACAGTAACTTTAGATCTTTATGCATTCTATAGAAATACTAATACTCATAATAATAATAGGAGGAGGCAGAGGACATATTGAAATATCATATCGCCAAATAATAAATGTAAAACATTTCTTCAAAGGGAAAAAGAATACCAGCCAATTGCACAAAACTATAGTGGATATAGATAAAACTATACACCATTGAACCTTAATGAAAACAATATTGAAACAATAGATATAGCAAGATAAATAGAAGAGACACATAAAAAATGGAGACAGAAAGATCTTCATGGAAGACATCCAAATGATAAACACGAAATATATATTAATAAAGAAGCTTTAAACAAATGGCTGACCTAAAGTGGATAATTTGCAGAAACAGAAGAATTCATGCTAGCCATTCAAGACCAAATCATAAATACCTACCCAAAATTATAGAAAATATATTATTAGAGATCCCTCAATAAGAAGCAGAATGTACCACAGCAAACCTGAAACTATACAACACATCACAGAAGCTTATAGCACACTTACCCAAAACGATTACGCTCATAGAAACAATCAACTAGGTGATATATTATTATACACCAAAAACTCGCAACAAAACACAATCTCATGCAAGATCCATCCACACCATACTACAAATACTCACTTAGGGCTGTCTTACAAAACCAATCTTACAAGTTACAATATGACCGTACCATAATTACAGATCATACAATATATAACAACAGGCCTGATATAACACCAATAATATACAGAAAACTATCACCGAAAAAATCAGGAAATATACAGAACTACAAGAAGAAATGACCAGAGTTTGGAAAATGAACAGAGTAACCATAGTCCCAATCGTGGTATCAACGACAGGTATCATCCCAAAACAACTATTCATCAGTTTAAATGTAATTAATATTTCCAAATATACTTATCTTACACTGCAGAAAGCAGCTATATTAACCACATGTCGCATAGTTCGGAAATTTCTACAGTTAGATTTAGACAATAATTTCAATGCAGTACAAAATAGTAATATATTCAAACTTAAAATATCACCTTGGTGTACACCCGTGAGATTTACAAAAAGATAGGACACAGAAATGATACTAATGTGAAATCAAGCACGTTCTCCACAGATACACAGTGAGACAATTTGGTAAATTTTGTCACCAATAGATAGCTAAATTATCTCATACAAAAGCAAAGTGTACTAAGTAAACTGTCGGCTACTCCCATTCCACTTACGCTAAACGCAAATGGAATACGCATGTGATTTACAACATAACCTTTAAGACTCTTAGAAGATACCCAACATACATTACGTGGTATTATTTTATTCTTAGAACATACATAATATTATTCTATACTATAAAGCAGTGGTGGCCCCAGTGATATCAGCCGTGACTTGTTGTGTGTCCGTACCTAGATAAACGCTTTACTTAGTGTATATTATTTTATCACCACTGCAGGCTTAGCATGACGCTTTCTATTTCTACGAAGAATAGACAGTGCTTTTTCATGCAAAGTGACATTTCGTTTCTCCATTTTTGACATCGCACCGTAGATATCCTTTTACAATCTGTCGTTTTGTCTTTCGTTTCTAACAATCTTTGTCTAGGTCCTTATAAATGTAGACTATTTCATGAATATTTCGTCCCAAACTGTCAAAATTACACTGACAACAAATTTTATATTCGCCGGCCACAAAGTATATACGATTATCTACAAAATTATGATTCGTTTAAAACGCATAACTATGATAATTAATAGAAAAACATAGCTATCTTCTCTTAATGTGCATCATTTAGTAAATAGTCATGTCTATTCTTCCGTCGACAAATTGGTGCTCGTGCTAAGCCTGCTGCTCTCAAAGCGGTGAAGGAAAACCTCGTGAGCAAACTTCAAAGACATGTGACATCGACCAATCCACACTGGGTCCGCGTGATGGACTATGGTCCGCTCTCTCTCACAGAGAGGAGGCCCATTTTACAGCAGTGGGAACATTATAGACTAATGGTGCTACTCGTATAACTTCAGGTTCCTAGAAACTAGTTGTTTTCTCTTATGTTCGGATTCCGCATTCCAGCTAAACGTTTAGACTCGGCAACAGGGATTTGGTTTGAAAATTAAGCTCAGCAACAGGTTCTTAATTAGTTTCGGGAAATGGTTGGTAAACTATTGTCCAAACAGTACCTACCAACATTCACGATATACTTATGACAAGCCGTGCGCCCGTACGACAGGTATGCCTATCGGAAATTTTTTAAAAATCAATTAATCTTTCATCCCCTGTTTAGTAAATGTACGGATGTGCTCAACTTCGCTATAAAAGAGACTCTTATGCAAAATACTCAGCGGTGTAGGCTGTGCGTTATTCTACATTTGCACTACTTGTACTATAAATTATATAAGTATATTAAGATGTCGCATCGTTATTTCCAACTTATACCGAGCTCACCTTTGACGATTATTTTAAGAATTGGGCAAAAGTACGTAAAAATCTAGCTTATATGATATTAATTTAATACTGGCTGTCAATTTATTATTATTTAATTTATTATATATTTATTTAATATTATGTGTTAGAAGTCAATTTCCAGGCTACTAGGTTGTATCTATGTAAGTCCTACATCATAAGAACCACCAACTTCCAAAATACAAGCTTGACTTAGTTTGGGAGTTGGTAGATCACCTTTATGAACTGCTGTACAACCATCAAACATCTTTAAAAATTGTAATTCATAAATTATGTTTCTGTTGTACTTTGAGAGTGAAATAAATTATTAAATTATTAAAAAATATTAAAAATTATTTAGTCCTAAATACTACAAAAACAGAATTTGGAAGCAACAAAGAACGAGTCTCTTCGACTGTATGAATAAGATACCTACACAATCAACCGTTGTCATTGTCACTAAAAACGCCTTTTTTGCGAGATCTCAATTCTTGGAACTGATTTGAGCAAATTAAGAGCAAAAGCCAACTGACCTTTTATTTGTTACTAGCTTCACCCACGTCGATGTCGGTTATGGCGTAGAAAAGTAAGCTATGTCCTATTCCATATCCCAGGCTATATCTCTGCCAAATTTCATGACGGTCGGTTCGGCAGTTTAGGCGTTAAAGCATAACAGATAGTCAGAGTTACTTTTGCATTTATAATATTAGTAGGGATTTTGTTCAAATAATTATTATGGTGACAGAGATCGAATAAAAATGATTCCTGCAAAACTAATTAACATTTAATATTTGATTTGAAGAAAATATTCAGTTATATACTAACATGAATTTCCCAATTTAATCTTAAAATATTTTCAGTACCTGAAAAGATATTCATCATAAATTGAACCATAATGGGAAAAGTTTAGAATCGATCACTGTATTTTGATGCGAACATAAACGTTCAGAACTTGTTATTTTTCAACCTTATTATAAAGAAATTAGAAGCAATAAAGTCTCCTAAATACAGCACGATGTTATTAAAATCGCACGTAACGAGATTTAGAATGTATTATAATTGGTCGCTGCTGGATCCATTTGGTATGGCTATTTGAACCTTGTTTTTAGTACATCCATTACGTTTTATACATGGTTAACCAAAATTATTATGCAGCCGTCATGGAATTTTATTCTAACAATGGTTTTAATTCAATTCTTAGTGTCAGTGTCATCAATGACGTATAAAATTACGCTGCGTAGTACTGAAAAGTGCAGCAATCCTGAACCACCTTATGAAAAGGATTCGATGGTGGAACTCAGCGTCGAGCCCTATAATAAAAGTGGTGGAGTCTATTTCAAAGGAAATTTGACGATAAAAGACAACCTGAAAGGATATTTTTGGAAAATAAGAACTGCGATTGAGAGACCTGGCAACGTGATTAAGCATTTGAATACTTTTAAAAAGTTGACCTGTAAAAGTGTGATACCCAGGGTCGTTCTTATGACATCTAACGTCAGATATAATGACAGAACCTGTGAGATATATAAAGGTAGTTATTCTTTTGAAAAAATGGATTTAAACAAACTGGATTCAGGAGCTTATTATTTTCCTATTAAAGAGATTGGTGAAACACTCGTGTTTTTCAGTATGTACAAAAATAAAGGGACAAGTTTCTGTTTTAAATCGCGTTACGTGGTTAAGAATAATTAATTCGATTATTGAAATCATTCTTTAGTGAAACTGAAAAAAAATAAACCTACAGCTCTCTGTCATCTTATTGTTTTATTTAAACCAGTGGCAGTGGTCGCCCGCAGTGTCTTCGTTTCGACCATTTATTTAAAACTGAATGTATTTCTATTGCATTATTATACACTGAGAAATTGTAACGGTTGTTTTCCCGCAGCGAAATGGTGTTGTCTTGGTAATACAATCATATTATAAACAAATAAAATATTAGAAACAAAAAATGGAAGATTAACCATTGTGAAAAAACGCCACGTGCGAGAGTTTATTTTACTTTGAACATTTATGGATCGCTGTTCTCTTTGTCGGCGGCGCGTGCGATTCGAGTAGTACCTACAGGTTACCTCTAGTGTTACTATTGATTTCGTTTTCGAGTTGATGATTTTTTTTTAAATTATTTTAAAACAAACACGTCTTAATTTTGTTTACTTTTACTTTATGCTTCGAAAGTACTTCTTATGGCAATTTTTTCTGCCGCGGGACAACAATATAATAACCATTCAAATTTTTTGGTGCATAAAGATATTAACTTTCTGCTCTGCTTCTCCATATAAACTTTAACTGAGACAAACATGCTCCTGCGTCTCCACAATTTTCGTAAAAATGGGTACAAAGTTTTTGTTTAAGGTATTAAGTGGTGTGCCCAATGGGATTTCTCATTGAAAATTTACAAACTTCCATATAAACATTCATCACCAATTAAATTTTTTAAATACGTCCTCCTTAGCTCACTTTTACACAATTTGTTTTCTGCAAAGTAGATCCTTCTTTCAGTTATATTTGTTGTTCTTCTATATTTAAAAGTATTTTGTAATAAGTACGAGATTTACTCTTTTTTTTTAAAATAGCCTACCCTACGGTTTAAATCTGTAACACTCTAAAGGTAGGAATGGATTTCATTTTGACAGTTCAACAACATTCATTGCGTTATTTACGTTGTTCAGCAGACAAATTTTGCAAGTAATGGATTAGCAATATCCTTCAAAATGATTCAGATTGTCATTGAAAGGGTTACGCAGTTAGGGTGGTTTTACCCAAGAACACGGGGTAACGTTCTAGGGTAAAACTGATGATTGTTGATAAATGCGTGCACTGACGTGACAGGTTCACTCAATCTGTGTAGTTCTTTCCTCGAAATACCATTTGAGATACCAATCTACACATGATCTGACCAAGATTATGTCTGGACTTTAAAAGAGACAAACTTAAAGCCTTTGAGTTTGTTTCGGCCTTTCTTCTCAGAGTAGGCAGATAGGAAACGCCGATCTCATTTACATAGTTTTTAAAATATGATTGACGTGGAAGAGGGTTTGTACACAGCTACTTACAGAAATACAATAATTTAAAACCTAATAGGTAACACTTGCCCGGCCAAGTCGTAGTCAGTAGTACCGTAATTTAGATGACTTACGTACAGACGCCAGCACATCAAGCTACCCCAATCTGTCAAATTTCTTTGATAGATTTTCAACTTTATTACAAAAGATTAAGGTTCATGTTCAATAGGGAAAATTTGACAGTTGGGGATAGCTTGATGTGCTGGCGTTTGTACATCTAGCAGAATCTAAACGTTTGAGTCTTCGGCCCGCTGATCCCAGTTGGTGCGATACAGTCTGTGTTAAAAGGGTCCGTATAATTTTTTGGTTGAATGAACAAGAAGAAATAAAAAACCTTCCAATTTAATATTTTCTGTTTAATATAATAATACTAAGATATTTACACAAGTAATCATTGCAAAACAATTTTGTACAATTTCGTATTCCGTATAGGAAATTAAATATTTGAGTTTTAAACCTCAGGTACTAAAGCTTTATTAAGTAATTATTTTAATTAGATTCTTCAGGCTTTTGCTCTGCAGGCTCCTGGACTACGACCACTTGCTTATTTGCCCTCCTCCTGGCGTGTGGTCCGAGCCTAATTCTGGTTGGCTCCCCGGCTACTTCTGATGTTACCTGCGTCGGAGGTTTAAATGAGTATTTGAATTCTGAATTAGTGTTGAAAATACCTATGTACAGTCAGCGTCAAAAATATCGGGGCGAACAGACTGTTCAAAATGATCTCAACAACTAAGAAAATTAAACTTTATCTGAATTGAATAAAGTTCGAATGACAGTTGTCGTGTACTGTCTTCATCTTGAAACATCCCTTGTGTCATTAAGGTAATATTTAATGTTCATAGTTATTTAGATCATTTTGAACAGTCTGTTCGTCTTGATATTAGGTCTTTACCTATGAAATTGCCGTTTTGCAGTACTGGCCATTTCAAATCAAAATAATTTTTGTTTGGGTAAGAATTCTAATTTCAAATTAATTTTATTTTAAAAACATGGATTTTTTTTTCCAAAAGTAGTCATTTGTTTATTGATTAGTGTTACATTTTCATCGCATTTCAATCTTTTTCGTCATCATGGATACGTTAAAAATTCGAGTAATTATGGAATATGAGTACCGTCGTGGCAGCAACGCGGCACAAGCGGCACGCAACATCAACGACGTTTACGGAGCTAACACTACAAACCAACGCACCACCTGTTATTGGTTTGCTCGCTTCCGTTCTGGAAATTTCGACCTGAAAAATGAACCTCGCGGTCGTCCGAAGACTTTGGTCGACAATGACGAATTAAAGGCGATTGTGGAAGCTGATGATACACAATCTACGGCTGAATTAGCAGCAGCTTTCGACGTTAGCGTCAAAACAATATTGGTCCATTTGCGTCAAATTGGCAAGGTAAAAAAGCTTGACAAATGGGTGCCCCACGAACTCAATGATCGTCAGCGCGAAGTACGCGTCGAGACGTGCCTTGCACTGCTCAACAGACACACAAATGAAGGAATTTTGAACCGCATTGTTACCTGCGATGAAAAATGGATTCTGTTTGATAACCGCAAGCGCTCAGCAAGTTGGTTGGATCCTGGTTCAGCACCTAAACAATGCCCTAAACGAAAACTTACCCCTAGAAAAGTGATGGTCACTGTTTGGTGGTCTAGCGCCGGTGTGATTCATCACAGCTTCTTACCAAACGGGGTGAGCATTACTGCAGATGTGTACTGTGAAGAACTGAACACAATGATGGAGAAGCTGGCACATCTCCAACCAGCATTGGTCAATCGCTCGTCTCCGCTGCTCCTGCACGACAACGCGCGACCTCATACTGCACAGCAGACGGTCTCCAAGTTGCAAGAACTGGGGTTGGAAGCTCTCCGTCATCCGCCCTACTCACCAGACCTTGCGCCTACAGACTACTACTTTTTCCAGAATTTGGATAACTTCTTGGCGGGAAAAAAATTCAATACCCGAGAGGCAGTACAAAATGCCTTTGAAGAATTTGTTGCCTCCCGTCCAGCTGATTTCTTTAAGAAGGGCATCAATAAACTGCCACTGCGATGGCAAAGATGCATTGATTGCATGGGTGATTACTTCGATTAATACAAATAAAAAATACATGAAAAAAATTCGTTTAAATTTTTTCATACAAAACGGCAATTTCATAGGTAAAGACCTATTATTATTGACGCTAATTGTATATCTAGAACCTAGATCGATGTAGGTATTCTAAAAACATTGTTAATCCTAGTCGGAGAGATAGTAATAAGTAATTTCATTATGGTAGCCAAAATAAACTCTCTGCTGGACCTAGGCTTTCATCCCAGCATCACTACAACACTCGTTTCTGCCCAATTTAATTAAATACCAGAATTCAATTTTGATGTGCGCCATGCACTAATCATCAATGTGCAAATTTATAAAGAAAAAATCAAAGCAAAATATGTAGCACACATTTTTTTCCAAATGCATTGATAAAAAAAACACGATTTCAATTTGATTTCGCCTGCGGCATACAAATCCATTCAATAGGCAGCTTGCAACAATTTCCTATTTCACAAAAAAAAAAGTATTTTACTCGTACGCACCTGAACTCTTTTCCTTCCTGCGACATTGTTTTCTAAAAATTTGTTTACAGCCGACAGAGTGTTAATTGGAATCTATAAAAATGTAAAGTTTAATGAGACAAAGATTCAAAGGGCAAAAATGTTATAAAAAAAAATGCATAATAGGTACAAAGCGGTAGGTACTTACCAAACCAGAAGGCCACCATTTTTATAACCTTGATAAAAAATAACACACCATGTATGTACACAGGGAATAAACAGATCCGTTTGTTAGTATTACCAAAATAAATATCATTAGTACTGTTTCCATAAATAATTATGATACTGCCGTAACCACAAAAAATATAATTAGAATATTCATATGGTAAAAACTTCCACCCACATTCACCTTCTTCTCAACCCATTTTCAGCCAGAGCTACAATCAACCATTGGTGTTGGTTTATAACTATTTGACATAACAACTCATGTCTCATATGCACGAGATAAAACTATTCAACGGAAGGACATGAATAATACAAAGCCCCAGATAGAGGGCCTAATAGGTACACGTGAATGACTCGTAGCATAAATTCGAATAATCTTTAATCGAAAACTAGATACCCTGTAGCATTATGGTTGAAACGTATACGGCATGCACATTAAGTATCACCCATGCATAAAAATATGAATAAAGTCTTAAAACTGAATAAGTAGTTTGTGAGAAACTAGTAACTATGTATTTTAAATTTTAAGATTATTCCAATTTACGTTACGTTTACCTACTACACGCGTTCAGGCTACACACACATGATACAGGACACAAAGTGTTTGAATTTTCTACCCAGAAAAAATAAATGTTGAGTTGTGCAAGTTTTTGCTTGTTAATTTCTTTGCCAAACCCAACAAGCGTGACAGCTGGATATTTTCAAATTTATAAATATGTAGTTTGTTTACCATTGTCTAAAAGCCATTTTAATTCAATCTATTTACAATAATCTCATAACAAATCATGATAGTATGTTGTTATTTATTTTGCTCGATATCCACAACAACTATTATTAGATTTGTCAGAAGATTATATACAAGCAAAGCCGATGTTGACTATTCTGCCAATGTCTAAAGTGAATTGGAAAAGCATGTGCGCCTTATGTACAAATAGACAGAAGATTCATTTTACCCTTTAAAAATTGGCTAAAGTTACTTTTGAACGTCAACACTATAAAGCAGACGTTAAAAATAAAACGTGCATAACAAGCTATGGGAAAAACGATGTACATTTTTGTTCTACATAAAGACATGCAAAAATCATGCAAGTTATACAAAACAGTATGAATTAGACTTATGATCGTGCACTTACAGAGAATATGTCATCTATAAATTTGGAGGCATTCGGTGTCTGTACCGATATATGAGCCTCGGATGCTGATGATGATGATGATTGTGATGGAGAAACATGCTTCGATGTTATGTCTGAGTCTGTAGAAAAGGCAGAATTTTATGAGAAATCATTAATCACAACAAGGCTCTAATAGTTAGCTACTAAAACCTACTTAATAGATGAAGATTATATATAACTACCATGCGATAGTCGAAACGAAACAATAAAATGAACACTGGATATTAAGTTGATACTGATACGATACAAAAATAAATCCCAAAGTAGATTTTTCAGCTTTATAGATACTAGATGTGTATCTAATAAAACAGATCGTTTTACTTCTAATAAATGTCACCATATTTCTTTTTAATCGCTATACATTGGCAATAATTTACTTAGCCAAAACAAACATCGGTTTCATGTTTTGTAGATAAAAAAAGAGTTTGTAATGTTATTTAATGTAAACTACCAAATGTTTCAGATTATGGGTGCTCCTACGTTTTAAAATAAGCAAGTAAGTTTATTTGAAATTAACAGAGAAATTAGAGTAAAAAGCTAAAATAGCGAGAAAGGGTAATGCTATGACTGTCAAAATAAATTCTTGTTTTTATTACACTTGAGTTAAAATAAACAAACCCAGCAACTTTACGGAATTTGATGCAGCTGTTATTTTGTGTGAATTTATCTGTTCTTTTAATAAGTCTGACGAAGGCGTTTAGCTCCAAAAGGGGGTGCTCGTAAAAAATAAAAACGTAATAAAAGCTAGCAGATAAAAATATCATGAAGATTATGAGGGCAAAGGAGAGGGCAAGATTATAGTGAGTCGTTCCCTGCAGGTCGCTTACAAGGCTTATCACAATTTGTAACAGCGACGTAAAATATTTTCATGATTTATTGAAGGTAATAATTCTAAATGAAAGGCTACTAAAATTTGATAAAAACCCCTGTTAATGTAATAATACCCCAGAGACATTTTACTCGTAGCTGCATACATTACTTGCAGACTTTTTCATAGCCTTCACAATATTGAATAAAAAGTTCAACCAACTTCAGTTTAAAATAAAACTTATTTCTGATTTTATGTTAATTTTTATAGAAATGTCTTTATTACAAATCATTTTCTTCGTACCCTCACTTGTAGTAATTATATAAAATTTATACGTTAAACATTAACTAAATTAAAGTTTAATTTTAATAATAACTAGAATAGCCGGAATGGCCGGAATATCCGGCATTGCCAGAGAAACCAGAGTAACCACCTGCTTTGAATGTAGCTGACTTTTGTACTGAAACACCAGTATTTTGAGCGGTATTTGTCAGAAAACCGCTCACTGCCTTTAAAGTTGAAATAGGGATCTGCAAAAGACAAAACGTTACGTTTGGTCAGAGAATATTTATGTTACACCATAATTTAGTTCTAGATTGACCAAAAACTAATATCAAACGATGAATGGATTATTTAAAGGACGATATGGCTTGAGAGAAAGGTATTATTGGTTGACAGAAATGTATGTATGTATACAACATTATTTTTAGTATTATGCGAAACATAAATACAGTTTGTACAGAATAAGTAACTGAATCGATTCCAATAATTTTTACACTATGTTATATTTTTTCCCAGAAAAGTTTTGAAAGTGTCATGGAAAATGTCATCATCAGTTAATTACAATACAATCGCTGTGCGGTTAGGTACCTATGCCTAATTATTATCAACGAGCACAATATGACGCTGGACGCGCGGGTGGCGCGGGTGCCGTGTGATATTGTATATGAAGGAGACTTGCTGCAGTTACTCCAAAACATTGACAAACATTGGGAGAGGAACAGAAAGATTAGGATGAAAAAGATAAACACACTCACATTAAAAATATCCTGGAAGAAAGTACTCGGTTTTGCGTTCACGACGACCTCCTTGCTGTTACTGAAAGTAACACCTTTCCCTGGTCCGTAGTGTTCTCCATTGATAGCAGCTCCTGCTCCACCATGTGCTTCAACATCAACATCAACTCTCTTCTCTATTGGCTGCACAGTTTTGTAGACAGTTTTTGTCCCTGGAGCAGCTACTTCACCACCAACTCCTGCATAGCCACCGACGTAGACAGTCTTGTGCAAGTGGTGTCTGTGAGGCTTGTGTTTGCGAACGTATACAGTTTCTACTGGTGTAGGTGCAACGTGTACCTTTGCAAAAAGAGATCAGTTTTTAGTTGATGATATTGGAGAGAGGGATTACGTTGTTGTAAGTAATAAATTAGAAGAAGGAGGTTAAATTATGGATTAAGGAACATTAGTTCATGAACAAAACATGAATTTCATGAATTTTCATGAAAAGGGCGCTTTTAAAAGTGCGAACTCAAAACGTAAGCTGAGACCATTAGCAGGTTTTATATCTCAAAGTATTTGTCAAGATAGTATATAGTACTTAAAGTTATCAATGGGTGATAAGTTCTGTGAAAAGAAAAATTTGAAAATACTTCAATAATTATTATGTAGTGAAAGAAGTAACGATTCAGGGTTATTTATTGTGGTATTTTGACGATGATGTTATCTTTTTATTTGTAATAATGATCGACACCTGGACAAATAACACATATAGGTTAGCAAATATCTCGGAGAGATAGTAATGCACTAGTAGAAATGCTAAAATATGTTATTATTAACAAAGTGCAAAGATTTTTGCAGCTGTCTTCAAGCCTCTCGGTGCACGTACAAATTCACAACAGACTTCAACGAACCTGCTGGACATAATTATATTGTGGTTGTACCCACATCGGTGGACTATAACTTCTCTGTGGACTCCTAAACAAAGACCTCATTGTATCTTGAAAATTAAATTGTGGAACTTTAAGTGTGTGAACGTGGGGTCCTTTCCATTTACTCACTTCTTTTACAAAGCCTGGCTGGGCGTTTACATTAAAGTGTGCGTTTGCTTCTAAGCCAGCATTTGCACTGGGGGTAATTTCATTAGCTGCCTCGAATTTTGCTTCTCCATAGACATTCTTGTGTACAGTTTTAACTTCTTCCTCAGGAATTATGGAGACTTCAGTTTCTTTTACCACTGTGGCTGGTACTCCAATAGACTTGTGGGCAGAGATTGAAAATCCTGATGATCCAGATACATCTGATTCACCTCCCTGCAATGATACAATAATTATTAAAGATTTATTTCACCATTTATTTTGTTTTAAGTTCATGTCATGCATGACTTTGAAATATCTAGAATGACGGACTTTTCATATAAAAGTTTTGATACCACATTTGGGTTGACAGCTTCCTATTCAAAGCACCATGCAAGGTATTTGTTGCGAAACAGGGAGTGTGAAAAATGGGGTCCCAAAAATGAGACTCGAAATGACTAATGGACGTGCATTGTGAGTGCATGCACAAAGCAAACTTGGTACTTTTACCTGGTTCCAGTAAGTAACCACTCGTTAGTCTCACCTACGTCACGTTTTGTGGCAGGTTTTTGGTGACTGAATAGTAGAAAGACGAGATAACAGCCGTGTTCCATAAGAAGAAGTTCCCATTGATATTTTAATGATAACACATTGTTGGTTAGATATTTATTTCTGAATAAAATGAGTATTATTTAACGAGTATTAAAAAAAGATATTATTTTACGATTAATACCCTCCATTCACATTTACTTGATTCATAAACGCTCGATAAGATTGCATACCAAACTTACCCACTGTATTTATTAATTTTTCATAGCTATAGGTAAATACTGAAATAAAATAATATCGAAAAATTACAAAATGCAGAAATATCTCTTATAGAACGTTTACGAAAGAGGGTATGTTGTACATAAAATTATAGAACCCTCCACCAATCAATGACTTTTCTGCTCTTTAAGAAGTTTTTTTATTTCTTTCAGACGTCGTCTTTCTTCTTTGTTCCTAGCTTTTTCTGCTTTGTCACCTACCAGCACAGAGGTAGCGGATTTGCCTCCTGCTTGAGCTGAGGAGTAGCCTCCGCCTACTGCTTTGCCTGCACCTGCGACGCCTCCAAGACCTGCAGCTGCGTTAACGTTGCCCCCAGCTGTGGCACCAGCGTATAGTCCACCTACATAACATAAAATATTTCCTCAATGTTCATACGTCACATTTATTTGATTTATGTTAAAAATGTTGGAGCTACATTAGACCATAATAATTTTACATCATAATTCGACGTAAAATCATTTCTTATACATCGAAACTGTATTATATGAGCTACTAAAACCAATTAGACAAGAAACAATTTTTAGTAGCTTAATTGTGTTAGTAGCTAACGTAACGGGCTGTTAACTAACAGCCCGTTTTCAATTACATTTCACTGGTTCAAAATTAAGCCCATTAGAATCTCTAAATCATTTTCTATTTAAATTAAACATTAGCACGTATCAGAAAACACTATCCATATTCAAACCAAATTAGTCGCTAATAAATGAATGGTTGAATTGGTTCATTTATTCATACAATTGAATATTCATTTTGGCTCTGATATTGGTTGAGCAAACGTGGCATATGCAATCAAGACAATGAGATTTTTTCCCTCATTTTTCATACGTCACAAGTTAATTGCAAACTGACTTCAAAGGTCGAGGTGAAGTTGACGCTCAATTAATAGTTACTGCGATCATTGTGTTAGTCTAGCGAGATAAAATACCGTCTTATAAGACGCTATTCTATGCTACAATGTCTTCGAATTAATATTCACTTATATTATTCACATTGGAACAAAAAGGATTAGGATTTTCATGTTCCTTGACGTCGTCATTTATTTTCTCTCTCGCATTTGAGTCGTTATAGTGATTGACTTAGTCTCTCTAGAGCGTGTAAGATATTATAATCATAAGCTTATAAATGGGTGTTTAAAGTTAAGAAAGATTTCAATGAATACGTAATATTGCATATAATGTTTAAAAATTTTTTTTTTTAATTCTATTTTATTCAAATGTTCATGTATAATACTATGGATACTTCCTATCGAAATCTTTAGTTTTTCAGCTACAAAACGAACAGTAGCACGAAGATCTGTCAAAACATTTTTTTTATAATTTATTCGGTAACTGCCATCTTAGGGCATCCCGAGCGCGGGTCGTCTTTAGTTAAAGTTCTTCCTCTCTTAAACTCGGCACACCACCGCGCAACCGTAGAATACGGAGGAGCATTAACCCCTAATGTTCCTTAAAGTCTAGATTTACTTGCTCAGTAGTAAATTTTTTCAGGCAGAGATATTTTATTACGGCGCGAATTTCAATTTTATCCATTTTACGTACCACGCTCCGACACGACGAAAACAAATTACTTCTATTTTTTAAATAAGAAAAGAAAATCATTTTTTTTATTTTTATTTATCAAAAGTCTGGGCTTTACCGGTCAGTATTTACTTTTTTGTTGTTCAAGGAGTTGATATGCCATTATTACTTTTTATTGAACACCCCTCGTATATAAATGATGCAAGTTGCTTATTGTTTCAATCTAATGGTATGCCACAAGCAAGAAACTCGCATGGTGACAATGAGGCTTTAGTGATTTTCTTACCAGCGGTGCCACTGTTGCCATCGACTGCTCCACCAAGGCCAGCCTTTGCTGCTGGTCCAAAAGGTGTTCCAGCTTCAGCGTAAAGACCACCTGCGGTGCCTGAATTTCCACCAGCTGTAACAAAAACATTGCAATATTAATTATTTAGCATCGTAACCACCAAATTCTGCTTTTGGTTTCACTTTGACATCGACTTGGCCTAGCGTAGTACTGGAATTGAATAGAATGCGATTCAATATCGTTTTAGTTCCTAACTTCTATAGGAAAAACCCGACTGCGTAAAAAGTGAACATTTAAAAACCCCCGACCCATACAAAACTCTAAAAAGTAAAAAAAATCTATAAAATATTGGCCTCTTAAGTTGTAGGTAATATTTCTTTTTTACTTTTTAGTTTTTTTTTATGGGTCGGGGGTTTTTTAATTTAACTTTTATTTCCTGGTTGTTAAACTTAAATGTCTCGCTTAAATCTGCGCAGCGTTGCGGTTGTTTTCCACACTGAAGTTTGTTACTAATTTATCCTCATTCCTTGCCCTGATTACCATTTATCCATAACCTATTCATTGAGACCTTTTTAATGAGCCCAAACACGATACTACTGCTGTTTATTGGTGAGTGACTTGGGTATCGTAGATATTCCAGGTGTTGCTCCAGCATCAGTTCAAGGCTAATTTGTTCGTCTAATATCATTAAAGTAATAGAATACCAAATGACTGGATCAGACCCGTGGAAGATGCTCAAATCCCATCATCAACCAGAAAAGAGCTGATAATTTTCAAAAAGCTGAACCAATTTTGATAACACATGACACAACATAAGAGTACTCTCGACTAATTCACCTTTCAAACACAAAAAAAAAAATTAAAATCGGTTAATCCGTTCGGGAGCTATGATGCCACAGACACACACACGCACACACACCCCCCCACACACACACACACAGAGACAGACACGTCAAACTTATAACACCCCATCGTTTTTGCGTCGGGGGTTAAAAAGATGGAAACAAGAAAATTTTATTTTAAGACAATTAAATCACTATGACATAGTTCGTCAACATTTATATTTTTTAATTTTTCACATTACGGCGTGTGGTTGTCTTGATTGATGTAAGAATCATCGGAATCGGGTCACGTCTTTGGTTTGTAGAATGCCACAAAGGAACCGTCCTTTAAGTCGCGCAGTCGGCTAAAAAATACGGCATTTCAATCAAATAACGGGCACTCGATAAAAATTAATGCGACAGCTGAGTTAAAAGCTATTAGGGAATGAAAAGTATGCTCGTTTACTTTTGAATAAAATATATTGCAATATAAAATAATACTCAGTATACCCAAATCTAGATTAGCATTGGATAAATCTACATTTGCAACGACCCAAACTTTCAGAATCTATTATAATCTAATAATGTTTACCTTGTTTATTTTGTTTGAACTGAACAAATATATTTGCCTGAGTAACCTTAAATAAACCTTTCGAATATTTGTGAAAGTAAATATCGTTATAAAACTATTGACGAAAAATATGAAGCTCAAAGGTCAAAATATCTCGCATAGACAAGAGCCTCATTAAATAATACCCTTAAGATAAAAATAAATGAGGGACCAATTTCCTTTGTACCTACACAAAAATAGTATATAATTTAGCAAATTCTTCAGTTTATTTTGAGCCTCAGATTTTATATAACAAGGGAAAGATAAGATTTGATGAATGTTAAGTACATAATAAGAAAATTAAACATTGTGAGTAGTATTTTAATACCGACTGCATTCTTTTTCTGATACTAACTTTTTTTTATAGAATGGTTTATTTTTAAACTCAAAAGAAGAAAACACTTGTTTTTAGTAAAATACTAGCCGACCAGGCAAACTTCGTACCGCCGCCGCCGCGCCGATAAAAGATTTCTGAACTTTTTGTGAGACTAACAAACGTCAATATTTTTATATATATAGATTTTTTTTTTTTTTCTCACCGATTAAACCTTCCATGGACTGCCACAAATATTTAAAACCAAAATTACCCAAATCGGTCTAGCCTTTCTCGAGTTTTAGCGAGACTAACGAACAGCAATTCATTTTTATATATATATAGATGAAGGTTTTCTAGACTACCTTTTTGAAGAAGACCAATTAGGATAGTCGGTTCAAAACGACTAGATACTGTCAGACTTTCTCTTGTCCTTTCAATAATTCATACAAAAATCCCATAGAAAAAAAAAAAGATTCTGTTTTTCCCCAATTCAAAGAAAAATTTAAAAAATCGGATACTTTTGAACTTTTTTTCCGTAACGCCTCATTTGTATAACGAACTTTTTAATAAACCATAAATCGGTTCAGCCGTTGCTTATCAACGAACAGAGAAGTACATAAATCCGAAAGTAACTCTGTCCCACATCCAAATATTGATGTAACTTATAATAACCATAAAATAGAAGAAGTCATTAATGTCATGTTTTTAGGTATTATCATCGACAGCAAGCTTATTTGGAACCCCTGATAGAAGAACTTTGTAAACGCCTGAGTAAATCTGCTTATGCACTCTTTCATTTATCAAAAAAGGTAAATAAAGATACGTTACCAGTAGCAAACCATGGACTTATAGCTTCTATGTTGCGATATAGCATAATTTTTTGGGGGCAGTCGACTGACCGTGAGCTTATATTTGAGGAGTGATGGAACAAAAGCCGTTATTGACCAGGATATGTTTTGTTTTTCTTTTTCGCTTCCTAAAGATGAAATACGCATCCCAAAACTAACAAAACGCTTCAAAAACCAATAATTCCTACTGAAAAAAATGTTAAAAGTCGATGGTTTGATCAAAATCCTACAAATACATCACGTTGCACCAAAAACCAGAAATTACACGCCCGTGACACTGGTCGCTTCAAACCCTTTTAATCTGCAGATATAGGAAATACCTATTTCATTCATATTGTTATTTTTGAAATCCCGTTAATTCCAAAGTATACATATCAAACACGATAAATCCAAATTTGTTGGATCAAATGTCGATAACTCCAGACTTGATTTGATCTAAATCCCATAAATCCAAAACGGCTTGAACAAAAACCGTTATCTCCATATTTCTTTGCCTAATATTTCCTTAATGACAAGCGAAATTTTCGAAAAGATTTTACTAGGTACCCTAACTAGCTAAATAGGTAATTTTACTATAAGTTTGTCATAAAAAACATTTTGTTTCTATAAATTACACTGTGCTATAAGGTTTTTATAATTTTCTGAAAATAAAAATACAATATGGATTTAACGGTTTTTGATTAGTTACTCCTCATTTAGGATGCAAAAAGATGTGTCAGAGCAATGTGTAATATAAAAAACGTCTTTAAAAATACTGACCCTTCCAGCATATACATACATATATACATACATATACATTTTGGAAACTGCGTTGTTTGTGAAAAGAAACACTAAATTATTTGAAAAAAATATCTTCCACTAGAAAAACTCCATTGCGTGCATGTAAGACCGCATTGATGCGAAAAAGATTTTTTGGTATGGCATAAAAATCGTGACATCATACAAGTTATAAAGGCTCTTACTAAATTATTAATTGACAAAATGTTATTATACTGTAGACGAATTTTTGAATAACCAATTATTACAATGATGCATTTTTACCTTTTAATGACACCTAATGGGTCACTTAAAATTTGTATGTCTTAATTATGACAAAACATAGCGCATCCCCCCTATTTATGTAAACACCTATGTTTCACAAATAAACTGATTGACTGATGAATTGGACTATAGGCATTACCCAGGTAAGAACATAGGATACATTTTGTCCCGGTAGTACCTACGTTTCGTGGGAAAATTTACAACTTCAACGCTGGCGCTAGTTACCCACCTAAACTTTGGCCTATTAATGCTTAGTAGCCTAAGTACCTAGCCGTTTATGTAATGGATCGATAAATGACAGAATAGAATATATACAAAGCATTAGACCCACCTAAGCCTCCGAGACCCACGCCAGCATGATATCCTCCGAAGTTGACCCCCAATTTGCCTTCATTGAAAGTAATAAACTGCGGAGCCTGTAAAGAGACAAACAATTAAATTAACACAAATTAAGTTGAGCACATTGTTAATAACTTTACTACTATTTTATGGCGTAGTAATTGATCAAGTTTACGAGTTAATTTATTTTACTTTGGGTAAATTTAATGAAATTATTGCTTTTGCGGTTTTTAGTAGTAGGTTTCGGGTATAATTTATTGTGTGGGGTAGGATAAGTGGTTAGTTTCAGTGGAAATTAATAATAATATTAGAGGTAAGTTCTCAATATCTAGTGATCTTAAATTTTTTAATAATTTATTAACTATTCTCAGAAATATTGGAAATATCAGAAGATTCTTATTTTTAATCAAGTCTGTGTACATGTAACACGAGGAAGCATAGGGAACTATAATATATTACAGCGACGCGAGTGTATCCGAGGGCTAAGTTGTTTCTTAATAATATGGATCCTGGGCAAAATTCGCCACACAATGAGTGCCTGAAGATGGACGGCATGAGGGTTAGAGCAAGGTGGCGGGGGAAGAATTTTCTGGAACGACTGCCGATTGCCTTGCAGCGGGACAGTATAGGATGAACAAAAAAGGAGGTAATCCTAAGCAAATCGCCAATAACAATAACTAATAACCTGCCAGGGGTGTGGGTTGTTCGAAAGAGATACCGTGGCCCCTGGCATATAGGCAACTAAAGGACGCTGGTGGGTTTTAGTCAGTAAAAGTCTGACACGCCCCCACCCGCTCCGCCCAGAGCGGGAGAAGTTATTTGATGATTTCCAACCCTAAAAAAAAATCTAATCGTATATGTCATGATGTACCTACCTATATTAGTACTCTCCCTAGCCGTGAAGCGGATTTTGCTCTTTTATCGGACAAATTGAGACTAATTGCGATTGATACGAGCCTGGCTTAATATAGTCTCAGGATCAATGATAATGCTAACAAAATACATTATCGTAATTGTTAACAGTAATAAAATGTATCCTTTTTACGTCATGAATTATAATTAGCTCCAGTAGACGCGTTAATGGTAGATATTTAACCAGAATTAGACTCAAGAGAGTCCTTAATTGAAAAAATTATAGAGGTAAGGCTATAAATTGTGTCCTAAGAGATCCACTTAGTTATTTATTGGTTTTATCACAAAAATATGAGCTCCACCAACGTTTTGACTGTGGGTCCACTTTGTGGAACCTATGCTGAAGTTGCATATAAAAGATAAGTACCTAAACGATGACTGGGACTGACTTCTAGAATTATGCAATTTCAAGAGTACGGAAGGCTTTATCCTGCCTTTATCCTAATTTACAGACGCGAGCACATTTTACAGACACAACACAAGCTACACCAAACTGTTAAATTTTCCCAATTGAACATGTTATGAAATTGAAAATATATCATAGAAACAACAATGCCCACTTCCTATATATTTAAAAACCTGATAATGAATGTTTATTTAGTATAGTTATAATATAAGGTATAAAAGAAAGACTACCTGTAAGTATAGAAAATAATTTCGTAAAGTAATTTTTACGATTTAAACGCTACGAAATCCGAAAAAGATTTTTGTTACTTTTTGATTAGGATTTGCCGTTACTTATCAAATATAAAGAAATAAATGTGTTAGAACTAATTATTAACGCTGAAAAAATAGTCTCAAATTCCAGGGGCGGTGAATAGTGCCGTAAAAGGAAGTAACACAACAATAATGTTGTGTTACTTCCTTTCGTCGTTACGTCTCGTTGTGCATTGTATAAACAATGCACAACGAGACGCAAACATAACAACGAAGCAGTGCGCCGATGCCAAATCTGCCAATAGCAAAACTGTCAAATGTAAAAAAAAAACGCTTTCAGTCGTGCGAACTCAATTACATACTACACGATTAATGTATTTAATTATTATGTTAATTTTAATTCATCTATATTTTTCACAGACTAATAAAGAAATAATTAATTATTAAATAAAATGTAGTTAACATAATGTATAAAAATCCAAAACAGAGTTGAATAAAGTTAAGTAGCAGAGTGTAAAATGGAACGTCGTAATAAAAAGTATAGTTGAGATGCGTTCAAAACATGGTAATACGTTTACCCGTTACTTAAAGAAATATTATACAAAAATATTTTTTCCCTGAGTTTCTTTTAACATTGTGATAAGCGCATTTATTATACAATTCGATTAGCTGAATTTTAAGATTTATTTCATTTCGATACATAGTCAGTTGAAAAATGGGCATTCTTCTTTTGGGGTAACTTGATGTGCTGCTGTCTGTACATATTTTTGGTCGGAGAAACAAAATATAATGTACTAAGTTTTGCCAATGATTTCGCCCGCGTTTTATACACCTAAACCTGCCTGAAAACCGCATGAAAATCGGTTCATTAGTTTTTCAGTTTATCGCGAATAGGCAGACATAGGTACAGACAGTAGTTTTATAATGTGTAGTAATTTCCATACTTCTCTATTAGTCGACATCTTGGTAGTCACTTCTAGCCCTTCTAGCCATAATAGCTCTTAAACATTTTAGGATAAGGATGATTTATAAAATACTTATTATTAATTATAATACTACCCTTCATGTTTTTGTAACATCGAGACCTTTTCTGTCATAACCCGTTCTTAATATTTTTATCTCAGCATTACCATACCAGCAGGTAACTTCATCTTAAGGTTGGGTGTTAAAAATAAATTAATCGGATGCCAACGACAAAGCATGAACAAAAGAACAATAACATAAGTAAAAACTTAATTTTCCCAGCATTCCTAATTACGTATAGAAGTACCTACAAGAACTTATTTCTTACCGAGAACCTCACAGTTAAGTTTTTATAAGTAGAATGCAACGGCTGGTTGCATCATATTTCTGTCATTATCTAAACGAGCGCTCTAAAGGCGACACGTTAACAAAATTAGTATTTTATGTGGCTAGTGACCCGCCCCTGCTTTGCAAGGGTGCAATAGCGACATGTCAAATCATCAAGATTTAGAGCTGTTTGTGAATTAAATATTGATGTTTTGTACACATAAGTATTCTGGAATAAAAGCTCTTGTAGCGGCATCTACAACGCCATGCATATAGTTAACACTACGCATCAAACTGACGTCACGCAAAATCCTGCATCGCGCATGCAGAGTTGCACAACAAAGCACCGTTGGTTAGCGAATGTTTGATAACCAGAATAGTTTTTCAGTTACAATTATTTATTTAATTCTCATCAACAACTACTTTCTGGGTTAGAACTCAAGGTTGCAAACTTGTCAAATTCTACTCTAGGATTACTTAAAGCGCTAGGGTAGTAGGTAGGTAAGTAGTAATGACTATTTCATGAAAATGTCGTTCAATGGAGATATGAATTTATAGGTTTGTATTGATGATTTTATTTCTGTAAGGTCTGTTACGGTAGTGAATCATTATGTTAATCAACATCCCACCAAACACTGACCTTCAAATTGCAAAATACATAAGAAAATTAGAATTTCGTGATTTCCTCGCTATGGTTAAAGCCAGCGAAATCCAAAAATTCGTCGACAAACGTAAGCAATTTTATGTTTTGCGGCCGACATTGAATGACCGTAATGCAAAAGTTGCGTTTGAAGTTCTCTACTGCAAATTCTCAATTCATAAAATAGGTGTAAGTTTTTTTTTTAACTTTGCCCCACACTGGATTTTTTCCTATGTTGTGGGTGCGTTTACAAACATTTAAACTACATACACAAACAGCTAGACCCGGAACAACTACTTGTTGGTCATACAAATATTCGTTTCGTGCACGACACGCAGCGCAGCAGTCAATCGCTTAACCACTGCGCCAACCGTGCCGTCAAGTCAGTTCAGTCAAGTTAGTTTGTCCATGAGACCAGCAAGATTAACAGAAGATTCCTTTATCATATGGGTCTCTAATAAGTACTTCAATAACATAAAGAAACAAAAAAAAATATCCAGGTAAAGACACAAAAATAAACAGAAATAACTTAAAATAGTATTGAGTGCCTCTCTGCTGCGCCATACATAACATAACACAACTATTAGGAAGCATTAAAAACAACTACATATAAATAATTTATAGGAAATACCCACACATACTGACTCACAAGATATAACACGTGTTTAACAATATTCAGTGTTGTGCACTGCATCATAAGTTTATTTTATTGGCAGTTATAAGGTGATTCTGATTACTAACGACTGAATTAAAGGTATTTGTACCTACGTGTCATAGACAATAGCTTTAGTAGAAGATTGTGAGAAGTCTTGAGCAACCTAGAGCACAAGGTAAAAACTTTTTCCAAAAAAAAAACAACCGACTTCCAAAAAATCACTACAAAGTGAAAAATAACTTTAATTTCGGAAGTCGGTGTCTTTGGAGCTGTATTTGAATTTTTTGTCACCGCCTTCCGAAATTAAAGTTATTTTTCACTTTGTAGTGATTTTTTGGAAGTCGGTTGTTTTTTTTTTGGAAAAAGTTTTTATTTTTCACTTTTTAGTGGTTCACATGTGCTTACCCCTTCACAGCATACCAGCGTGATGTTATGTTATGAAATGGTGTAAGCAATAGACAGACATGAGATTTCAGCAATCCCAGTCCATTTGCTATCATTTATTGAGGAGTCCGTTGCCTATCTCCAAAGTTCTTCATCAGATCTTCACCAAATTGAAATGAGACCACTACGAGAAAGTACTCTTCCAAAAAATACCTAAATCGCTTCGTGTGCCTATAAAATTTGAAGAGTTCTCTCTATTTCTCCAGGATCCCATCATCAGATCCTGATTTGATGATCATGGGACCACCTGGGAAGTATACCCTTTCAAACAAAAAAAACAAAATCCAAATCGGTCCAGCCTTCTTCGAGTAATCGGGGAACATACATAAAAAAAAAAAAAAAAGGTTCCAACGAATTGATAACCTCCTCCTTTTTGAATTCGGTTAAAAAGGCATCTAACAGTTTGTTGTCTATTATAGAACTTGACAGCAGTGGAATCGGTCGCGACTTACAAGTTGTAGGTCATAGGTTCGAATTCAAACACTGACAGGCGTTTTACTTTATGTAAATTATTTCATCACCACTTGACTGCTCTCAAAACTGCGAAGGGAAACATCGTGAGAAAACCGGTGTCCTAAAACCAAATATTCGAAGACATGTGAAATCTACCAACCCGCATTAGGCCTGCGTGGTGGATTATGGCCCACTCCCTTTCACGCAGACAGGAGGCCTGTGTTCCAGCGGTTAGAACATTATACGCTCCATAAAGAAGTATAGAAATTGAGAAAAAAAAATCTTATGATAATTAGACCTTCTATAAAAGTAATTAGGTAGGTATACTTAAATGAAAAAAAAAACAAGTTTTTTGTTTTTTTTTTACGCTTCAAGACCGCCATGCGTTCTAGCTGTTAGAACAAACGTAAGAATCTTATCATTGTTTTCTTGCAATTTGTATTATTATTTGTACTTAATTAGTACTTAAGAAAACGATGCTTACCTTTTTTTACCCTGGATGGAGTTTATCATAGTTGAACACAATAAAACCCCTTGAGGCAAGCCTCAAGGGGTTTACCCATGGGCAACTCCTTTTGCAAGCAAAAATGCATGTACTAATAAATAAAACATCTTTAAACATAACAACATAACATTATTATGAATGCGCAAACAAAGATAATCACGACTTATCAGGTATCCGGTGTTTCGGTGGATTTTTCTTTTATCCTTGTTTATTGTTATAAGTTTATCTTTCATGTTCGTAGACCAATTAGCGTGAAAATCCTGGTTTCTTATTACATTTATAATCATCGAAGAATTAATTAATACGGTACTACGTAGAGCACTTGCTATATTTATTTAAGGCCCATAGTATCCTCATCTCCCGTCTGCACGACTGCCGCCCGCGCCCGCGCAGGGCACCTCTGAGCCTTTATCTCAAAATGGGGATATTCCTTGGCAAATGTTGATTAATTTACAATTATGCTCTAGTGATTCTGTGGTAACTTTAACCATCTATTTTTCAGTGTATTTTTTTTTCCAAATAACGAAGCCGTTTAGTAGGAGTATGGAATAGAAGCCAAAATATTGCGTGTTGGAAAATATTTTATTACAGCAAAAGTATTAACCATACAAAAAAGTACTCTCGGCAAAATGATCTATATGAATCTATAGCAATATCATATATTTTTCAAATCCTCAAGACAAGCCGTTAATGAGCAGTACGGTTCATAAAGTGACCGTGTTACGCTACCAAACGGGACTTAGGCCAGTAATAATTATAGCAAGCGCTTTTTGTGCGTACTTTATCGAGATATTTACGTATAATACACGAAAGGAATAAACGTTTTTTGCTTTCTTCTTTCTTTCAAAGGAGTATGTAATAGGTAGGTACTGCTCTGTAGTTTCTGCCTATCGCCATGGACATAGTATAGTAGTATCTACGGTGCGTATAACATCATTATAAATAAGTATGTAATCAATACCAGCGTCATTAATTGTCATAGACATATTTAACTCGGAATTAGTGAACGTGTAATTACCGCTTTTGAGGACATCAGACCATAGAACTTTATGAAGCATTGTCTTTTTATTTGATACACCATTAATACTGAAAAACGCTTGTTATGTTGCATTTTAAATCATCATTTCAGCACATCCGCCACACCTTGGGTAGGTCACTGCTACCACCCTTTCCGGGAAGGTCCCCTCACTGACCAAGAGTCCAAGATAGACATTGTCAATTCTCGCACCACTCATGGTAGGTAACTCAAAAGAAGAATATAAAATCTAAAAATCGAGAAGATTTTATATTCTTCTTTTGATAACAGCTCGGGACATAACCTCCATGTGTATCCCGATCTAAACCCCGGTGCATTTGCTCCACAAAAACCGCCCTTGTTACCAGCCTGTAAAGTGTTAGGTATAAATATAAATAGTGCTGTGATTTTATCTCCAACTTCGCTTCGTATCTACGGAAATGTGTTTGTGGTAAGGTGATCCGTTCCCGATAAATGATCGTGTTTTGTATAGAAACTAGTCGTGCGATTGAGAAATCGACACCGCAATGGGATTAGGTGTGTGGTAGGCGACGATGCGGGGAAACCGATCTGTTGATATCTACGTTGGTTTGAAATAGAATATTTCTTAGATGGCACTTATAGAATAAATTCTTTGGTTGTCAGATAATCATAAGGCGACGATCAATAATTTACGTTACAAAAATCTGTGAAACTATTGTAAAATGCAGGATCAAATTAAATTAGCTGGCAATTCTTTACCCACGTGTTAGGTATCAATATTGGAAACAAATAAATAAAAAGAACATCTTTCGATGGCCGAAGGTCAATGAACTTAATCGATCAGCTGGTTTTGTAATTTTTTGTGGAACATAGAACTTTTTCCGCATTCTCAAAAGCCAAAATCATAACGGTCGTTTGGTTGCGTTAATGTAAGTCAATGTCATTTAAAGTTTTTAACAAAGACGGAATGAAAAAAAATAATGTTTTCTATACCAGTAGTTTTCGGTATCGATAATTCGATACCCTACGCGTGGGTGTTGCCAGCTAATTACATTTTACCCTGTAGATTGGATCTTCTCATAATATTATTTTGCAATTAGGCTCAAAATATTCTTCAGATGATGTTCAGTCGATGTTCAATTTAGTTACTCAATGATTTTTATCGACTTCGATACGAGATAAAATTCTAAATATAGACAGAAAAAAGCACTAATAAAACGTATGTATTCCATTTTTATAGCACTGAGCAATATATCGAATTTTATCTCCATACGTTATAAGTCGATACCTATCTACTCTACTTTATGGAATACTATGATAGCATACAAAGTGCTCCTCAAGTTGGGGTTAAGTATAATCGGGATATTTACTGCCAAACCTTGATGTCTGCATTATATGGTTCGCTATGTTTTATTTCTTGCCACTCCAAGCCTTCTTATATGAGAAGGGTGAGCCGATAGTTAGTGAAAAACCTTCGTGAGAATTCTTGACAATGGCAGTGTACACACATAAAAATCATATAGGATTTCATAGAGAAGGACACTATTTGTATATCGCAGCGTGATCGATAATACCACCAAATTTCGTGAAAGATTAAACTAATCAGAAATGTTCATAGCAGGTTAACTACCTAAAGTATACATACATTTATTGAAATGACCTGTTTATTTCTGTAAGTTCATCTTTATGACACTTTTACTCGTCAATTTTCAAAACTGGTTGGTGCCGAATATGTGGATGGTGTGGAATCACTAGAGTAATATTGATTTCAAAAATTTAAAAAAAGGTTTTAAAAAAAAACAACAGACTTCCGGAAAAACACTACAAAGTGAAAAATTACTTCAATTTCGGAAACCGGTGACTTTGGATATGTATTTTAAGTTTTTGGAAAATGTTTTTATTTCTTACTGTATTAGTTATAGTACCTACCCCACACCAATTCGAAATTTCATCATCCTTAGGGTCAAAACAATGCATATTTATGCGATAGCAGCAATCGCAGTTGGCAATGGCATCAATATTATAGCGTAATAAGACAACCAGCTAGTATCGGCGATGTGGCATTAGCCAATTGGCCATTAGCAATTTGTACGTTCTTAGTTATTAAACTAAGAATAAATTACAGTGTGCCTAAATTTAAGTCTACAATTTGAGCAACATCTTTTAAATTACAGTCGTTCCTCCATATCATAAGTTTTATGTCCGGTAAAGTGTATTTGTGTGTCTAAATAGACATAATTATAAATTAAAGTTACTTTTTGTTCTTCTAAACTGCGAAACAGATTTTGATGCGGTGTTCACGATCATAAAGCGAATTTATTACATAACGTTTATGTGTATACTAGCATCCACCCGCGACTTCGCCCGCGTGGAAGTCGCAAATTATCCCGCGGGAACGTACTACCGGGATAAAAAGTATCCTATGTGTTAATCTAGGTTATAGTTTATCTGTGTACCAAATTTCATCCAAATCCATTCAGTATTTTTTGCGTGAAAGCCAGCCATACATACAAACTTTCGCGTTAATAATATTAGTAAGGTTTACATTCATATTAATCTAACATAATATAATAAAGAAATCTCGATGGTTTTTTAAGCCATTAATACCGTGCGAAGCAGGGATAAGTTATTTATAACTCTTTTCCTCCACTCCTTATGTCAACATAATATCGTAAAATCGTTCAAGGCTGTTCATTATAAACACAAACTTACAAAATAGGAAATGATACAAGCCGTGATTACCGCTGTTTTTGATGTGCAATGCTATCCGCTTTCAACGAATCTCATTTGTTATTTCGGGAAATTACTTTAAGGTATTCTGTTATGTTTTTTTTTTTATGACAACACATTCTTGGTGATACTTGGCATAAAATAATATTAATAGTACATCTATCTATATAATAAAACCAGAGAAAAAAGAATCAGAGGGCTTCAAAAAATTCGTCTGCATCGCTGTCAATTGGAAAAGTGCCCAAAAGGCTTGTTTATATTTATAGTCAAAACGCACATTTAGTGCTTGATCCGTGCCGATCCAATGGATGTGTTTTCATCATAATTTACTTATTTATTTATTGGCCTACCTTACGTTACCCTATTAAATGCAATTAGCACAAGCCAACATACAAGCCAAGCGCATAATATTAAGCGATAGAAAAATCATAAATGATTCCAGAACATTCCATCAATACTATCCACCCTACAGCACTAGGTATATCAAAACAATAGGGTATATATAATTTTTTACTCTATTAGCTACCTGACTTTATCGAACAATATTTTCCTGTAACTTAATTGTCCACCGCCATTACTGCGGTACCAGTCTGCTAGCGCTGCGTGTATAATTAAGGAACAAGCTACTCTCGAGACACCGCGCGCCATGTGCACGTTTCTTATTTTTAAAATATTGTGCTAAGTGGTGCCAACCAGTGCCTGCGGAACATTCGTAATTCGTGTAGAAGAATATTTAGCTCAACTTATTATCAATACGACCAGCCTATCTATTCTGTTAAAATCTCACCGTGACAACTTAGGTGAAGTGAGCTGTCATTCCATCTGACACTAGCTTTTAAAATGGGGCAAACCATCAACATTAAAAGACAACAATATTTCACTATTTTCAAAGTTGAACCCACTGTATAATTTTAATTATGTTTGTATTTGATGTATGAGACCAATGTGCACCAATTCACCAGATAGCAAAGAGTTACTTGATATATTCATTGGCGTAAGGATTTAGAATTTTCAGAAGACTATCTAGAGCATTGTGGGGAATTTTATGTTTTACGGTAGCCCAATGTCTTAATTGAGATGGCAAATCGTAAGCATTGTCAGATTGTGAGTCATCATTATCTGTAAAACAATCCTCAAAAAATGTTCAATGACAGTTTTCATCTAAAAAATATGCTCTATAGATATTGACAAAATGACAGCTCACTTTAAGCTCACTTCACCCAAGTTATCTCGGTGACATTTTAACAGAATAGCACTGCAGGACTCAAATTAGCCTGCAGATCAGGAGCATTTGGGAAGTGAAGTCAGGTATGTCTTTACGAGACCACACTATCTTTCCTCCACAATATTATTTTGATATCACTTACTCTAAGTCTAAATACATTTGCAATGACATTTAATACATCATATTCCCAAATATCAAAGCAGGGTTATTCTGAAATAATCACTATTTTGGTAATTTCGTAACCTTACGGAACGGAAAACAAAACCAGTTTTGGCATTGACAATGACACTGACGATACAAACGTGATTTAGATAGTATTTTGTTTTTAACGGCACTCTTTTCACGGGCTTGCGGTAAAAATAGCTACCCAATATAAAGGTGATAATTACTAATTTTACTAACCACGGTTTTTACTACAAATATCCAACAATACAAAAATAGATTATTCACGCTGCTCTAGGTTTTGCAACAAAATCATAAAATATGCCAGCTGTGCATTCAAAATAAGACAAACAATGTCACCGCATTGTTTGGTTATGGTCCAGCCATTCACTATAGGAAAACCAACTTTCGTTGGAACGGGTTTCGCAACGTTTGAACCAAGGTACCGCCGTACAATGCCCTACGATTCATTCGACATATATTTACAGTTTAGTACAGGCAATTATTTTCAAAACTAATATCAGTCGACCCATTATCATTGAATCATGCTTGAATTTATAAATAAAAAAACGGATGTGGTTAAAAAAATCTGTCATACCTCTATCAAAGAACCAAACCAATCCCAATAGGAAACAATTTATGTCTCTGTACATACAGACTGATAACAGATTGGCATGCACTCAGGTAAACCAAATTGTTTTGGAATATTCTTTGTGACAACAATAATTACCTTTAATATTTTATTACATTCAATACATTCCAAAATAAGAATATTTAGTATCATTTTCCTACCTTCCCAATTTATTTCGGGTTGGGGCAAAATGTCTATTCTTCCATACTTATCTATTAAGTCGTCATCTCGTTAGTCACCCCTTTTCTAGCCATATCATCTTTCACATTCTATTCATTCAAAAAAATAATATTAGTATTTCATTTTATGTTTAACATTTTTACCATTCTTAGAAATACATTTCATAAAACAAAGACCTATGTCACAAATGATGGGTCATTCTGTGTTACAAAATTCAGCTCATCATAATTCACTTTATCGCAATCTGCAATTTATTCAGAATCACTCATGCGTGTCATGTTATTGTTTAGAGAAGTTTTTTTTTTTTGATGCATAGTTGTATCACCTATTGTTCAAGAATAGATGTTTCCATGGCCCGCTGTTGCGGCAATTACACGATGTAATTATTATGGCGATAGTGTTACGACGTACAAAGATACACGCGTAAATTTATTTTGCGTTTTGACTTGCGTTAATTAGTATTACTAACCTTTAATACGCAATTATAATAACACTAGCTTTTGCCAGCGGCTTCGCCCGTGTATAAGTCGAAAGTTATCCCACGGGAACGTACTACCGGAATAAAAGAAACAGTGGCACTCCGGGAGTGCTGAGAGAAGTGATAACTTGAACGATTACGTGTGTATTTTTTTAATCGTCAATACAGGATTTCACATTAGGTCCTTGGGTCCTGATTGCTCTCGGTAAAAAATGATAAACGAGCAATCGACTTCAACTATTAAAGGTAACAGCACAGATTTTTACGATAAAAATACAAAGGGAAAGAAAGAGATAAAACAATTAGAATTTCCTATTGAAAGAAAGGGACTTTTCCAAAAGACAACAACGTGTGCTCAAGCGTTCGGTGACGATGACGAGAGTTCCATGATTTTTGTTCACCTAAAAAGTGCTCAACGCGCCTAAAGAAGTTTTCTCTTCAAAAAGTATCCTATGGGTTGTTAATCCAGGTTTTAAACTATCTGTGTGCCAAATTTCGTCCACATCCGTTTAGCCGTTTTAGCATGATTAAGTAACAAACATCCAAACTTACACATTTATAATATTATAGTAGGATAGTAGGAAGTAGGATAGTTGGATTGGCCAAGCAGCTTACGTATAAGACCCTAGGATCGTTATCTAGGTCAAGTAATATTGTTAGATTCCTTGAGGAGATTCTAATTAGAAGCCAAAGAAGAATTTCAGGGAAGCTGATAAAGCTGAGTCGCCACTATAAGTATATAGTGGCGACACATTTTTATAAGGCTCGATGGATTACGTGTGAGATCAGTTTTCCCATTAAATGTAAATGATAAAACCGATATTTATTCACATAACAAGTTGTTTATATCCGTAGTTATTCATGAACGTTGGTTTTTAATCATCTCGCACAAGTCATTAGTCAAATGAAGAAAATGAATGGACTTTGCTTGCAACGGAAATTACTCAGTGTTGCGGTTATGAGTCCCCCGCTTTTGAAATTCATTCGTTGCATCTTAAGAACGAGACTGTCTTTTATTATGAAGAAGATTTTGTTTGAATAACTTTTTGGAATTTATTCAAGCAAAATAAATTGTCATTAATTAAGGAAGCTCAAAAATTTCGAAATTTCAAGTAGGGAAACATCAAAAATATTTATTTTCGCAATATTGTAAGCCAGTTAACCAATTACAACTTTGTTTTACTAATCCAATTTGTAACTCAATTTCAAGATGTTTCGTACATTTTGATTCCTTTGAGGAACATGAAAATGAATTATTCAGATTTGGTCATTGAATCATTTGCCTTTCGAAGTCAAGTTTGACAGTCCCCTTATAGGGGACAACAAAAGGTGGTAAGTCCAATTAGTTGTTAATAGGACAATTCAATTGGCATGCTCCGTTGACGATTTGTTGATGGGCTGAAGAAAGCTTATTGTCGCTAAGTTAAGTATTTTTGGAATTTTGCGAACTTTAAAATTGTATCTTTAATTAGCGGTGATGAAAAACAGTCCCTCATAGTAAATAATAACTTTGAAAAGGCAGTTAGGATTAGGTTAGGCGATAGAATTAATTTATCAGTATTGCTTCAATTTGATTCTGTTTACCTATTTTGGTATGGTAATTTTATTCTGGGTGCATCGTTTTCACACATAATCATATAATGAATGTACTATGTTAAATATTGTACTTGAAACATTTTAAAAGAGTAACGGTGGAGTTTCTTGCCCATTCTTCTCCATACGAAACTACATTTTGGAAGGGGCTACTAGAATCAATTCTATTTTAATGTAAATGTTGACGTTCAAAAGTGCATTTTAAGTGCCTATTTGAAATACATGCTTTGACTTTGACTTTGAATAAATTATTGAGTATGAACCTACATACTTAATTAACGTACTGACAATACGTAACTGTGTAGAAATCAACTATTTCGTGTTATAAAAATTCCTATATTCCGCAGAGGGTTAGCAGAAGTGTACTGGTAGCACCTACACCCACGTTTTGACAGTTATATTTTAAGTCCAGCCGATTGCCATCAACCGGGAACAAAACCAGAATCCGGGCTGCTTCTGAGAGATAGAAAACCAATAGTACTTTGCCCAACCCGGGAATATAACCCAAGACTTCATGCTCAGTAGTAGCGCTTGCAAGTACTAGACCAACGAGGCAGAGGCGGAACCTTTCGGCTATAAAATTGTCAGTGTTAAAACCACTTCACTTACATACATTACATAAATACTCAACCTATAACGTTCCCACTGCTGGGACACAAACCTCCTCTCTGTGAGAGGTAGTGGGCCGTAATCCACCACGCGGGCCCAGTGCGGGTTGGTAGATGTCACATGTCTTCGAATTTTTGATTCTAGGAAATGCCGGTTTCCTCACGATGTTTCGAGAGCAGCCTTCACCGTTTTGAGAGCAGTGGTGATGAAATTATTTACACAAAGTAATGCGCCTGTCTGGGTTCGAACACACGACCTACAACTCTTAAGTCGTGACGTACGCCATTCCATTCACCGTGTTTTTCCAAACATTAAAATTACATTGGGTGAAGGTTAATGCATATGACATCAGCAGTAATCACTAGCTTACTGAGAAGTGTCTATGAAGCAATGTTGTAAGTAAAACGTCAATGCATAAATGACAACTTTGAGTGGTTTTATAGTGTTTATTGCATATATTTCTTGATAACCATTGCGTAGGTACTTCTTGGACAGTGGTCGTATGCCACTTTGCCTATCTTATGATACTATATTATGGCTTTCAGATTTAGAGCTTTGGGGTTTCTTTTAAGGATAAAATCAGAAACGAAGTTATCCGGAAAAGAACTGAAGTTACCGACATAGCTTGCAGGCAAGTAGGTTGAAGTGGCAGTGGGCTGCCCATGTTTGTCGAAGGACCGATGGCCGATGGAGCAGACGAGTCCTGCAGTGGAGACCGCGTATCGGCAAGCGTAGTGTGGGACGCCCCCCAGCTAGGTGGACCGATGACCTTAAAAAAGGTGGGTGAGTCAGACTTGATGCTTAAGGCAGGGTGCTGTAGCGCAGCATGGGAGAGGCCTATGTCCAGCAGTGGACTGCGATAAGCTGAGTTGATTGATGGCTTTCAGATGGGAATATTTTCTTGTTACATACTTTTTAGAGCGTGAGTTTTCAGTACCTAGTCCGGTTTAAGGTTTTGAAGTTACTTTTTTTTTACATACCCAAACGTCATCATAAAAACTCCTTTAAATGACACAAAGTTAATGACTTTATGTCCTCTGGGGGGCGCCATTTTCAATTTAATATGACTTTAACCAGCGGACGATGAAGACGCTTCCAAGATATCTCATTTGTAGAATTATGATAAGAAGTTTATAGGTTATGACGGAACAGATGATCATACATACATACCCACATGCATACCGATCAAAATTGAAAACTACTTAAAGCTACTTTCGTCTGTAATGCGATGTGAGGACGCTTATCAATGAATTATGTCTATAAAAGGCTCACAGGTTAATCCATTAAGGCGAATCTAGTCGCGGGCTCAAAGTCCCTGGTGGGCTTAGCTAAAAAGCACGCTGTCTCGGCAGGCATCGTGTCCGACAGTGGTAGTATCAGTGATGAGCGATTAGACGGTAGTAGTTTATGGATTTTTATTTTAATATTCTGTTTCCGTACTGACAATATAATAATGAGACAAAACCATACCATGTTTAATTTTTGATGTACATTGTCGAATAATGAAGTAATACACTCCCGAAGTTTGCATGAAAAAAATGTCGACTAGATTCACCTTAATGGACAAGGACGTCTCTGAAGTTCCACAATAAGTATAAATAATGTTTTGTTTCCGTTTGAACTGATATTATATGAATAATTCAACACATTGCCATATAACCCTGCGGCAACACAATATTTTGCATTTGTTTTTTTTTTCTGACTTTTAAATATGGGACAGTTCACGTGCATATTTATTTTGCAATTTTTTTTATACCGCTATTTAATACATAGTAATTAAGGTTCTACTACAAAAAGGCCTGAATTTTGAATTTTATTGATTTTCTCCTTTTATAGGTAGGTAAGTTTAACACACTGTCTAAATGTAGGTGTACTATACAGGGTGAAATTGAAAACATGCGACAAACCGAAATGGGAGATTGTACTCATCATTATGAACAACTTTTACTGAGGGACCAAAGATGCAATCGCAAAAAAAAAAACAGCTGTTCCCTACATTTTGACGAGTTATGCGAACAAAAATGTAGGGAACAGATGTTTTTTTTTCGGGATTGCATCATTGGTCCCTTAGTAAAAGTTGTTCATAATGATGAGTACAATCTCCCATTTCGGTTTGTCGCATGTTTTCAATTTCACCCTGTATAGGTAGGTACCTCTGCGTAAACCTTCGGCGAATACTAGCGTGATGATAAGCATACTCATCATTTCAGCCGAAAACGTTCACTACTGAGCATAGGCCTCCACCAGACACCAACACATCGACCGATTCTGTGCTTCTCGAATCTAGCGGATTCCTGCTACTTTCACCACGTCATCAGTCCACCTTGTGTGAGGCCTTCCAATACCACGCCTCCGGTACTCGGTCATCACTCCAGAACTTCGGCCCCATCGGCCATCTGTTCTGCGAGCAATGTGCCCAGCACTGCCACTTAAGTTTGGCAATTATTCGGGCTACATAGCCTCGAGAGATTCAATAATTAAAGCTACGGTATGATAATTATGTATCATAAAAAAAAAAATTTACCTTTCTAAACATGTTATAGGAAGTTTTGAAGCAACGAATAGTTCGAACGAAGCTAATAATTGGCGTGAATGCTAATGGAAACTTCCTGTGGGTTCGGGCAACAGTTTCGTCAGTTCCTGCATAATTTGTTAACCTTACTCGTAGGTCACGCTATCTAATTTAAACACCGAGTATTTCCATTCATAAATATGCCTATAGACCTACAGTATGGTAAGGTATACCTATGCATGGTTTATAACTAAGGTGAAGCCGCGATAATTCTTAAAAGTAGGTAAGTACTGAAACGGCGCACGTAAAGGCTCCGTCTGCGCCGATCTGTGGTTCAAGTCGATAGCTTACTCATACTTTTATATTAATAATTTTATAAAGAAATATTTGTGAGTTTGTATGTAGGAGTTAATCTTCGGAACTATTGATCCGTTTCAGAAAATTCTTTTCATAATGGGAAGCTACAATATTAACGAGTGTCATAGGATATTTTATGTTAAAAAAAATCACGTGGACAGTTATTCTTATTATTTATTTTTATTTACCGGCAGAACTGATTTCAATTAAATTTGGCACACAGAGACACCCTAATCTTACTTAATTATGGGACCTACTTATGGGACTTAAACATAACTGGGGTAGTGTGGGCTTACTAGGTATGTGCACACCACTGCCCAATCCTTGCCTGCCTGCCTGGAGAATCATGGCTTAACGTTATTTCCCCAAGGGAACTTTTATATGGAAACTAGAATTTAAACCGATGGATATTAAAGTTCGCGACATCCCATTTCCAATGATCTCAAAAGCGATTATTGTGACAGTTGCTCCCATTGCCTGACTGTGATACATAGAGATGTGATTTCTTAGATGATGACATGACAACTAAAAGTAAACAATAGTCATTATCAACCTACAGCAGTCCACTGCTGGACATAAGATTCCCTATTGCACGCCAGTCAGCTCGATCCTCGGACTCTCATCCAGCTGCTACCACTCACCCTGCGAAGATCCGCGCTCCACCAAGTCTGAGGGCGTCCTACCTTACGTTTGCCGATTCACGGTCTCCACTCAAGCGCACGTCTACCGCAACGGTCATCGGTTCTTCGGCTAATATGGCTGGCCCATTGCCACTTCAGCTCGCTTATTCTGTAAGCTAAGTATGTCGACAAATTTGGGGGTCTGCCGGATCACCTTATTTCAGAATATATCCCTCAGAGAGACTCCATGCTTAGCTCGTTCCATAGCCGCCCGGCTCCGTAGGTCATTATAGGCAGGACGCACAGATTGAAGAAATTACGCTCAGCGGAATTCGCGACGAGATGATTTGACGAAAGTAAACAATATCTCACAACTAAGGATGGTGTTATTTATTCTTCTTCGTCTTCTTATCTCTTGGCCACTCAATGCTGAGTGTAGGTCTCTTCCAAATCTCTCCACTTTTGGCGGTTTTGTGTCGTGGCAATCCAGTTTCTTCCGGCCACTTTAATGGTGTTATTTAAGCATAGTTAATATATATATATTTTTTTTAATAATAATAATAATCGTTTATTGGGAAAAAAAAAAACAAACATACGAAGACAAACAATGTTAAACGATGATAGCTGCAAAAGTTAAAACTGAGGCGCAGCTACCAACGCCCGACTCCTACTGAGAGGGTAGGTTGTTCCAAGACTAATAATAACAAAGGTATGTAAACAAAATATAAGGAAAATTAACAAATTAAAATTAAAAAACTATACATATTAAAATACATTTTGGGATAAGTGCCGTGTGTATGAGTACCTAATGTAGAGTAAGGGAGGGTGGTGGTGAGATGTGTGATGTGTGTATGTGGGGGTGGGTGTGTGTATATTTATTCTTAGTAAGTTCGTGTGTTGGTGTCAATCAAGAAACTAAGCACCTATTGTTAATATTCATAATAGCTTAAAAAGTCATGTCATGATCTGTAAGCCTACAAGGGCATGACAAATGAAATATTACTACTTGAAATATTATATGTAGATATCGTAATTTCGGGGGCTTGTGGCTAAGTTATAACAGCTGCACGAGTCGATCGATCAGGTTAAGCTACGCTTTGCGCGGTTGGTTCGTGGATGGGTGACCTTCTTTACATATCAAGACCTTCCATGCCTCGAAAAGCATGTTAAGCCGTTGATCCCGGCTGTCATTCGTGGATCTTTGACAGTCGTTACGGGTCGTCAAAAGCCCGGAATTCTGACAAACAGTCTTACCGAGGGGTAGGGAGGTCAGATAGGCAGTCGCTCCATGTAAAATACAGGTATTCAGTTCAGCTGCATCCGGTTTGACTGGAAGCTGACAACAAACATAGTTGGGAAAAGGCTAAACAGATGATGGTATCGTAATTTCGGGACAAGCCTTAGAAATTAAGCTTTCATTAAAATAAACGTAGGTAGGTACTAGGTAGGTACATATTTCGCAACATCACAGCCATACTCTCAAAACGAACCAACTAAGTTTGTTTTATTCAAAATGCCACCAAAATTAATTAACTTTGTTAATCAATTTAAAGTCTCTCCTTTGCTAAAGTTACAGTCGGCATTGGATTATTGCATGGTTAGAACGAAAATTAATTTTAAAAACAGATGTTTTTAAAATTTCTAGACTTTGAAAAATATAAAATCTCACTAGTTTCTGCCAGCGGCTTCGCCCGCGTAGAGGTCGGAAATTATACCTCGGGAACGTACAACCGGGATAAAAAGTATTTTATATATTAATCTAGGTTAGAAACTATCGGTGTGCCAAATTTCATCAGAATCCGTTAAGGCCCATAGTATCCTCATCTCCCGTTTGTATGCTAAAGCACGACTGCCGCCCGCGCCCGCGCAGAGCACCTCTGAGCCTTTATCTCAAAATGGGGATATTCCTTTGATTAATTTACAATTGTGCTTCGGCGATTCTGTGGTACCTCTAACTATCTATTTTTCAGTGTATTTTTTTTCCAAATAACGAAGCCGTTTAGTAGGAGTATGGAATAGAAGCCAAAATATTGTGTGTTGGAAAATATTTTTTTACAGCAAAAGTATTAACCATACAAAAAAAGTACTTCGGGCAAAATGATCTCTATGAATCTATAGCAAAATCATATATTTTTCAAATCTTCAAGACAAGCCGTTAATGAGCAGTAGGGTTCATAAAGTGACCGTATTACGCTACCGAATGGGACGTAGGCCCTTAAGCCATTTTTGCGTGGTTGAGTAACAAACATCAAATCATCTAAATATCCAAACATCTACACGTACAAACTTTCACATTTATGAGTATAATATTATAGGATTTCTTTTGTAATTTTTTTGGCCCCTCCTGACCTTTGATCTCCAATAATTCAATTTATTCATTCCGTAAATATAGATTGTTGGTATTCTAGTCTATGTTTACCAATCAATCATTTTTAAATAAATATAACCTGTAGAAGAAAAATATAAATCAATGAAGAAAAAATAAGAATAAGTAAGAATATCTACATTTATTTTATTCATTGTTACAAAGATGATCTCTCAACCATTACTTAATTATTTTATCTATAACCATCTCGACGATCGATTTGTTAGGACTGTATTCTCCAAACTAAAAAGTTACTTATCTACGCTAGTTTGGCGATTCATCACCCAAGGCGTTTAAAAACATACAAATTACAATTTTATCCAACATAAGTACATAGCATAATTACGGGTATTAAACTACCCCAATCAAAGCCGACAGTTACTTCCTACCTTTATTGAGTTTTTTTTTTGTACAGGACCAAGGAAATATCCTTGGAGCCTACTGGTTACGAGATATTGAAGGTTTCATTGTTTTAAGAACTGCAATTGAATGGCAGAATTAAAAACTCAACTTGTAAATATTAGATAAATAATAGTAGTTAATAAAACTGTTAATAATACCTAGTTATGTGCTGTTTTATACACTAATTTATCTACTCTCATACGTTGGGATTAAACCTTCTAAATAGAAGATCAAAGTTAAAAGAGTAAGAAACAGTTTTGTAATGCTATAAAAATGGCGCACCCCGCGTACCTATGCGTTCCATTAGAAAAACATAATTGATAGAAACTCTTTGGTGATATTAACTTTTTTGATTTGCCCTACATCGTATTGGTAAAAAATGTTTTACAACATAATGTTTTTAGAGAAATAATCCTATTTAAATAATCAGCATTGTGTTTATGAAATACGTCATTAAAAACTCGTTTTGAAGTTTATAATTAGAATTTTATGATATGAGAGTAGATTAAATCTTTTACAGTAATTGTAGGTACCTAAACCTGTCATCTAGGTACACTAACTTTGGAACTATTTTAAATTGTACAGGATAAAAAGGCCTAAGAGGGAGATACAAAACGAATAAAAAAGTTTCCATCTAATCAAACGAAGAGGTAATCCAGGCTACGTGTGGATTTCAATCGGTTTTCCTCGAAGTTTTCATCAAAGGAATGTTTTCTATCCACACATGAAATTATATTTGAACATCCATTTCATATACCTATGTATTCCTGGAGCTCAGAAACATTTTACATATATTTTTATCAAAGCTACTTCTATTTCAATCCCCTTATTATGTAACTAGAGTGTAATATACACTCTTGTTATATTTACTTTTCTTGAACCTCTGTCAAGTAAGACTTTGATATATCTATTTTACACTTCCTGACGTGCAGCCCACTGACAAAGCTATAAGCTCATTTTTACATTACAGTGCGGCATGGATATCGATGCGCAAAATTTCCCTTAAGTTATATAAAAAAAAATGCGGTCGTTTTCATGTGCTGAATTCATAGCACAGTTTTCCCGTCGATGTCCCTGCCACGTATTGTAAAAACGATCGTATAGCTTCGTCAATGTACAGTAGGCCGTACGTTAGTGGTAACACGTTGACCTTGAGCTGGCCTTGCGTAATACGTAGTGTCAATAAAATAAGAAGCCAGCAGCTTATATATAACACCACGCCTTTTTTCCTAAAGGGTTAGGCAGAGGGCAACCTGTAGTACACCCACATTAAGTCCTATTTAATAAGGGGCGAGCCTATTACCATCAACGGCGCACAAATCAAGACTCAGGGCTGCTACTGAAAAATTCCTGATGAAAAACTGAACAACACTATGCGCGACCTAGGAAACGAACCCAGGATCTACTGCTTAAAAAAAAGTTCAGATGTCAGGATCCATAGGTACATTAATTATTTTGAAATTACAGACATTAAAAAAGAAAATTAATATGAAAATCAGAAATTATAGTTAAGGTTAAAATGTATAAATTTAAATAAAAAATAATTAAAAATTAACAAATTTAAATAAAGCAGCAGCAGCAGCGCTTGCGGCTACAAGACCAATAAAACAGTTATCTGTTCAACGACCAGCAAAATCAGAATTCTACCTTCTAACATTAACACTTTGACAGCCGGCCGGTTTTTAGCACGCATTCCCTGGTACGCCGGGATTTTTTAAAAGATATTGTAAGTTTTTTTTTTAATAACTCTTACAGTTATTAAAAAAGGTACCATAATGTTCTGCGATTTCGCTTTTTCGTAACCACCTAAACTTGGTCGGGTTACCTCGGTCATTCACTTCCTAATTACTTTAATCGTATTATCTCATTAATTATCCAATGTACTACGCTGAAATTTTACTGATATACAACTGAACTGAACAACTAATAATTGACATAACATTCAGTTCATTTATCCAATCCAGTGGCGTAACACCGGGCGCATCAAGACCGTGCTCGTGAAGAACTGAATATCATCATAACTTGTTAAATACTTACAGGATACTAATGAAACTTCACATACATTTGAAAGCATTTACAAGCTTTAAAATAACGTTTAAAGTAAGTCTTTAGACCTCTTATTGAGAGTGCTGGAACCAATTGAATTGTTTTTCTATTTAATGAAATAATCTTTAAACTATGCATTATTTTGGTTTTTTTATTGTAGAACAAATTTAAACTAATTCCTAAGAAGTCATGTACAAAATATGATAAGAATCCGCTTAACCGTTTCAAAGATCTAGCAAAACCAAAAACGTTACCCCAGCAAAATCTCGAATAACTTCGCAACCGATGAAAGAACAAATACAAAATAAGGCACAACATTTACTTCATCTAGACAACTAATTTTATAGCTAGTATTTATTTAAATATTCCCATTAGAAAGAAAAAGGTCTGGCTGGGATAACGTTACCCCAGCAGGAATTGTTTTTGTGAAATAATTAAAAAACTATAAGCGCAACAAATTTAAAAATGTGCGCAACAATTACAGAAGCCGCAAAACTATTTATCTATTAGATTCAAATGACCATTTTCGACAACATCTGGCTGGGGTAACGCACTCGTCAGCGACAAGCTCCCTCCTCACGCCATACCTCGAACCGCATAGTGATAAACGATACACGTGCGTGTAGGTAAATAAACCCGCTCCATTACGAGTTGAATTCGTGATTTTTAAACAAACTGTATGGAAGTTGACGTATTCAGTACGTGATCGGCGTACTGTGGAATGAGCGGCATCACAAGCTGAGTACATGAACGGCTGTCAAAGTGTAAAAAACTAGGCGTCGATAGAGAACCTATAGACAAACAAACACCGGAGATATTCCATCAAGTTTTTTTTTTTTTGTCAATTTGGTTATGGAACACTAACATTGAACGTTAGAAGGCGAATATTGCTTTTCTCAAATAGAAGTGTCATAGAGTATGAAATATCAGTACGTTAACATTTACTGTTAGGCTGCACCCTCAACAGATTGTGGTGACCAGTTTTAGGAGGTTATTGCTGTATTCATTGGAACACTGGTTTTTGTAGCATGTTGTGTTACTAACATGTGCTGGCAAGTGCTCAGACTAGGCACACTCGAAAATTTCATCGATGATATTTAGAGCTCGGTTAATTCTACTTTGTCGTTGACTTGTTTTGGTGGTTCATATCACCACAGCTTTTTCCCGGGGCTTCACTCGTGTGTTTGTCGGGAATTAAACAACAAGAACGTATTATACCGGGATAAAAAACTCCAATGTCCAAACCCAGGTCATGGTATATTCGGGCGCATTCAAATTCGCAAAAGCCGTTTGGCCTGAAAATTTAACAGTTAGAGAGAGTTACATTCGCATTTATTATATTAAGTATGGTGTATAGAGCAGTAATGGCTCCGTGGAAAGTCGGAAACGGCTGTGACTTACGAGTTAAAGGTTCGAATCCACACAGGTGTTTTACTTTTTGTAAATCATTTCATCACGACTGCTCTCAAAACGGCGAAGGAGATGATCTTGAGGAAACTGACATCGAAGACATATGACATCTACCAACCTGCAGTGGAAAAATTACAGGCTGATTATGCAATTGAGTACAGATGTCAAACCACAATTTTGCTGCCGGCTTTAGCCTCTCAAAGGTATTTAATTGAACCTTAATTTTGAGCCCCAACCCTTGTTAAGAAAGGTCACGCGTGAACCCATCCACGTCATAGATAAACACTTATCTTCTGCCATTCATCAGATTAATTTCTAATGAGCTAGCTATTAGCCAGCTACTTTGGGGTCGGCTTTTAATCAGACAAAATCAAAATCCTACTAATGTTATAAATGTGGAAGTTTGTATTTTTGGATGTTTGTAACTCAATCACTCAAAAACGGCTGGATGGATTTGGATGAAATTTGGCACACAGGTAAATGATAACCTGGATTAATACATGGAATACTTTTTATTCCGATAGTACATTCCAGTAGGAATCTTCCTCGACCACCTCGCGATTGGATCCGCTGGCAAACGCTAGTAATTTTTTTTAAAATTCAAATCCTTCTTAATGCCCAAGATATTTAGATGAGAACTACCTCGTTGGTCTAGTGGTCTCAAGCGCTTCTGGTGAGCTTAAGGTCCAGGGTTAGGCAGTGTTATTGGATTTTTATATCAGGAATCTCACAGTAGCGGCCTGGAGTCTGGACTTGTGCCCGGTTTATGGTAATACGGTCGCCCCAATAACAGCATAACTGGTGAAATGTGGGTACCTACAATGGGTACACCTCTGCCTAACAAGTTGGATGTTATATTTTGATAAACGCCTTAAGCAGTCGTCATCTCATTTGTCAAGTTTTACCATAAAACATAATTATATAAAATTTATAGCTTTATGCAAACATAAATATGTCTCTTTTGTGATAAATTCCGATAAACAGATCTGAAAATACGGACTTTTGATATCTTCCTTCTTTATAGAAATGTATTTACTTTCAGACTGTATTCGAAAAGGTGTAATAAAATGTAAGCACTTAAAAATGCTTTCACAATTTAACATTTTGCAAAATTCAGTATAAAATATGAATCCATTTTGTAAATAAAAAGTCTCTGTGCAGAGCTTAACGAATTCCAGATTTTATTTAACACTAGCTGCGCTCTGCGGTTTCATCCGGATGTGTCTCGATCTCGAGGGAATATCGCTATAAAGAATATCCTAAATCATAAAAAAACGTCATGGTCTAACCGTTAGCCAAATATCATTCAAATCCGTTTAGCCATTTTAGCGTGAAAGCGTAACAAATATTAACATACAAAAACTCAAATGTACTATTATAATCAAATTTTAACTCTTTATAATCCTTACTAATATTATAAACGCGAAAGTTTGTAAGTATGGATGGATGGATGGATGGATGGATGTTTGTTACTCTTTCACGCAAAAACGATTCAACGGATTTGGATGAAATTTGGCACACAGATAGATTATAACCTAGATTAACACATAAGATACTTTTTATCCCGGTAGTACGTTCCCGCGGGATAATTACCGACCTCCACGCGGGCGACACCGTGGGCGGAAGCTAGTCTATATGTACACTCGAGAGCAATGAATCCGGGTCACTTTAAGAATGTTAAAAATCTCGGAAACTAAAAATGATAGGTTAATGCAATAAATTGTATTTAATAGACAATGTAATACTCCTTAAATGAAAGTAAAAAAAATATGAGTCACCATACATTTTATTAACACAAAATTACATAAAGAAAAAAACTGCTGATCTCTCCTTAAAACAAAAATAGGAAACATGAAATTTTTGAACTTTATTACGATTTTCTTGAATTTTAATACTTCGTATTGCCTCCTCGTGCTTCCATTACTGCGTTTACGCGGTTTGGCATGCTGTACACCAAGTTCCTTATACGATTTTGGGGAATATTCTCCCATTCCTCTGTGAGAGCAATTTTGAGCTCACGAAGCGTGATTGGGGGAGGGTTTCGTTGTTTTACGCATCTGCCTAGCTCGTCCCAAGCATGCTCGATCGGGTTGATATCCGGGCTGCGCGCTGGCCACTCCATACGAGTAATGTTCATCTCTTGAAGGTAGTCATTCACAATCCTACCTGTATGAGGTCGGGCATTGTCATGCATAAATATAGCATCCTCACCTAAATTGACCATAAATGGACCAACGTGATCATTGAGGATTTCTTCCACATATCTTACGCTAGTTAAAGAGCCGTTTTCTATGATCACCAGCTCTGTGCGACTTTCAGAAGAAATTCCGGCCCACACAAGTACAGACCCACCACCGTAGGCTACTTTTTCTTCGATGCATGCTTGCTTGAATCTTTCCCCTGGTCTTCGATACACTCTGTGTCTTCCATCGTGCTTGTAGAGCATAAATTTTGATTCGTCGGAGAACATAACTTTTGACCAATCTTCAATACTCCAATTTACGTGGCTCTGGGCATATCTTAGTCTTGAAATACGATGCCCACGCTCCAGTTTAGGGCCGTTTGCAGGTCTAAGGGGTTTTAAGTTAGATTCAGCAAGCCGACGTCTTACTGTCCATGCACTTGGGTTACTTCCTCCGAGGCGTCGAAACTGATTTGTGAGTTCAGTTCCTGTGAGAAAGCGATTTCGAAGCATGGTGTTCACCAAGTATCGGTCTTCTCGTGCTGTGGTACACCTGGTTCTACCCGTTCCTGGTCTGCGTAGGTTAGAACCAGTTTCTTCGTAACGTCGGAGAACTCTTTGTACTGTTGACAGCGACACACCGACAGTCCTAGCTGTATCGCGCTGACTCCGGCCGGTTTCCAGCATTGTAAGTATTCTGGTGCATTCTTCAGGCGTAAGCGACATAATTTCAGCTTGAATAATGAATATAGAGCACTATCAACATGGTTTATGTACCCACATAAATGACAGATTACAAACAAAAGCAAAACCAAATGCTGTAATTTCGTAGTTCCATCTTCGAAAGTGGCCCTTTTTCAAATTAGATTTTTTTATGATATAACTTTACAATAACTATGAAGTTTTAATACCTTCATTTAAGGAGTATTACATTGTCTATTAAATACAATTTATTGCATTAACCTAGCATTTTTAGTTTCCGAGATTTTTAGGATTCTTTAAGTGACCCGGATTCATTGCTCTCGAGTGTATATCTATTATATAAAAATGAATCCCTATTTCCCTTGGTCACGGCATCACACATGAACGGCTGGACCAATTTTGCTAATTCTTTTTATGTTATGTTTGTTATTGTCAGGAGAAGGTTCTTATGGAAGAAAAAATAAAGAAAGTTGCGAATTCAATATTCATAATTAAGACAGGACAACGTCTGTCGGGTCAGCTAGTTTACTATAAAGATGTCGTTTGTTTGTACAAAGGAGGTAATCTTTGAAACTACCAGTCAATCAAATCAGCCTATAACGTTCCCACTGCTGGGACACAGGCCTACTCTCGTTGGGGGGAACGGGCCGTAATCTACCACGCGGGCCAGGTGCGGGTTGGTTGATGTCACATGTCTTCGAATTTTCGGTTCAAGGACATACCGGTTTCGCAACGATGTTTTCCTTCACCGTTTTGAGAGCAGTGGTGATGAAATTACTTACACAAAGTGAAGCGCCAGAACTACCAGTCAGATCTGATAAATTATTTTTACATTTAATAGCTCAATGCTTGAGGAAGGTTATAGGCTATTTGACATCAAGCTACGACCTTTAGGAACCGAGCAAAAAGAAAAAAAGTGAGAATAAAGGCAAAGTGAAAACGAAGTGAAGCGCAATACACACCAAAGCCGCCGAACAGCCACCCCGCCGACACAGCCCGCCCACACAACCCGGCGGCCTATGTCTTTTCATATAGGCCGCCGTGTTGTGTTGGCGGGTCCGGTGGCTTTGGTGTGTATTACACTTAAGGCAGTGATATCTTCAAAACGCTCAAAAAGGTGTTTTTTTAAACCAGCGTATCTCTTTAACCGTAAATAATTTGAAAGCAAAAAATTATATGATATTTTCAAGTCTTTTTTGCATAAAGTGATGGAACTCAAAACATAATTAAAAGTCACCTCTAAATTATCTTTAAAACCATTTTATCCCTTCAATAACAATTATAATTAAAAATATACCGTAAAATTCAGATTTTAACCTGTATCGGATTGCAATAAGAACTATTATCGCTCATAACGACAGTATTTAAAGTTACCAGGGTCTTAATAGTGCGGGCGGACGATGGGATGCGACGCGGCGAGTTGGGAGCCAAAATTGTACGCGGACGATGTCACGGGCAAAGTGCTAGTAAACAATAATCGTAAAACATTAGGTAACTGTTTTACATTTTAAGCAAGGACAAAGTAATTTGCGTTCCTTCGATTTTCACGATAATTATAATAATGGAATGGAATATTTGAAAATAATGACCGTTGCAACTTAATTATTAACGACTGCAATTATTTGCTTGACATATTAAATAAAAAGACGCAGAAATGTACCTTTACGAAACGCAAAATATTGTAAGTACCTAATAATCGCATACCATAATAACATTGATCAGTCTGGATTTTTTGTACCTATACCTATCAATGGTCTGACCGCTGCTGCACTGGTCTGCTCTGCTTTCGACGATGCAAGACGAACAACGTTACGGGACAAACAAATGACTGTCAACAAGTAGACACTGTCACTGACAACTCTCATGACGTCTGAGAAACAATAAATGGAGTTCAGCTTCATTAGCATCTGCCTAGCCTTTTTCCAATATGTCGGGGTTGGCATCCCGTCTAACCGGATGCAACTGAATACCAGTATTTTACATGGAGTGACTGCCTGACCTTCACAACCCAGTTACTGGGTAATACGATACCTCTTGGTAAGACTAGTTGGACTGCTGGTTTGGTTCAGCGTATGGAATCAAAACAGAACTCCAGATTATTGGACCTTTAATTGGTGTAATATCCTCAAAATGTCAGAACAACCTTCAATCGGGCTTTATTTTGACATTATGTATATTTTTCATTGCTTGACGGAGGCCTACATCTAGTATTGTCTATGACAATCAATAAAATGGACTGTTGAAAACAAGAAAAATATACAATAATGCGCAAACCCCGTGTACTCGTATACCATGCAACCAAAACACTGCAGATAAGCTTCCACATCATGGACCTCTAAAAATTATCATTATACAATATCCCAAAAACGTCGCCAAAGCCGGCTACCGGGTACTGACCGCATAATATTTCACAAGTCACAAAGCGCTCGAGGTCCATGTGACAGAGACAAATCGTTTAATTCTACATATGAACTCGGGCACGCAGGCTAGCCAAAATAAACAAGCGTTTTTAGAGACAGCGCCACGTCTAGGCCAAACTTTATGAAGGTTAGCTCACACATTATGTCAGGGCAGTGTTTGGTGTCGTGGCCACACGGTTATAATTGTTTTTTTGTGGGGAAAAAGGATAATTTGATCCTATTTTTAAAGTCATGAAAATTATCGTCATTAAAAGATGACGGGCTAATTGAACGAGATTTATAAGTTATATTAAAATAAAGTCTAGTATTAAAGGTATAGAAAAAGTAGTATTTATTTATTTTTTATTTATTTATTTATTGAGAAGGCACTTCAACGAGTTATTCACTACGACAAACACAAGCAGGAATCACAAACAGTTTAAGGAATTGTGAAATTAGTCACTTAAAAAAAATTAGGCAAAGCGCTAGCAGAGTAATTAAAATAACACACAAGATATCGTTAGTTAGATCACTTACATGAAAGTACTAAAATAATGTAGTTAAAAAAAGAAATGAGCTATGTTCACAACTGAGATTGGAATACAAAAAAAACTTAAACATAAAAAAAAAAACTAAAAATATTCTGACAAACAAGCAATGGAAGTTAATTAGGAGGCGGATCTAAACCGTATTGGCAACAAAAAGGTCAGCTGTTTTTAAGTCTCGCATCATAATCTGCCTAATTTTTTCGCAAATATGTTGGGGTTGACTTCTAGTCTAATTGGATGCAACTTAGGATCAGTATTGACCATGGAAAGACTGCCTATCTGACCTTCACAACCCAGTTGCTGTTTTTGAAATCTCGCAACTAGTTATACAGGTTGAAATTGAAAACATGCGACAAACCGCAATGGGAGATTGTACTCATCATTATGAACAACTTTTATTAAGGGATCAATGATGCAATCGCAAAAAAAAACAGCTGTTCCCTACATTTTGACGAGTTATGCGAACATAAATGTAGGGAACAGATGTTTTTTTTTTCGCGTAGAGCGTCGTAAAATGCATAGAGAACGCTGCTGCCCATTCTCTAGTAAGTCCCTTAGTCGCCTCCTACGACACCCACGGAAAGAGATGGGATAACATGATTTAGCTTATACGAACTCGAATGCTGTGTCAAACCTTAATTAGATATCCTAGTCATCTAACGGATAGCCTGTGTGAGATAGATTGACGCACAAGTAAACATGACGTTTTACTTCATGGCAATAGATTCTTGCCCAAAAGCAATGAAAAGACGACTGCTAATACATAATTTAACAGTTACCCATTGTTTTACGACTTCTGCTGCTTAAAAATTAAAACGGTATTGGTTTGTTTTAAAGTGTATTTGACACTGCAATATTTACGCGACTCGAAGACACATAAGTTTAGGGTCAAAGGTTGAGCTTCAAGTTTCGTCTACAATATTCATAAAAGTTGAAACTCATTGCGTAAATTTTACGCAAAAATATTAAGCAAACATTATTTGATTGAACACACATAAAATATTAAAATCCTCATCAATCACGAATGCTAATGAATCCACAAACACTTTTGGCTGTATGTTATATTATATTATATTAAATAAGATGAGAAGTTGGTTCTCACACTATTTCATTAAGACGTCTTCATCTATCTTCCATTTAATAAAGTATATGTTATACGACCTGCAAAATTTTCATACATGACACATTGTAAGGGGACAAAATTGTAATAAATTAGAGGATTTTCAAGCCTCAAGAAAATTTCTCATTAATTATACGAGAAAATGTATACAGAATTATGTCTCTCAAATGTTATTCTAATTAGTCCCTGAACTTATGTACTTTCTTGAAGGCTAATGTAAACGAGAATTTGATTGTTCTTCGATAAATTGTTTGCTCTCTTATTAGGTTTCCAAAACAGTGGTATGTTTAACGATATTATTATATGAACAAACATACCTAATTAAAGTCGACGGCCTCTGTCAGTCCTTGGCGTAGTACAAATGTTCGAAGTGAATGTATTTGTATGATTTAGAAAATTATTGGTATCAGTAAATGGAGTTAGTGCGTCGTATATGATATAATGATATGATATAAGAATTTATTTAAAAAAAAAAAATTTTCTATACTTATAATATTAATATTATAAAGAGGAAAGTTTGTGAGTTTATGAGTTTGTGAGGTTGTAGGGGGTAGTCTAGATTTACTGAACCGATTTTGAAAATTCTTTTACCAATAAAAAGCCACGTTATTTGTAAGTGTCATAGGCTATATACTAAATCGAAACTTTAAAACAAATTTTCGTGTCAGACCGTAACAGTTATGTACTTATTATTCAGGCACTCAATTACAACTAAACACTCAAGAACTTGATCATTACCGCCAACATTTTTTCATCAAAGTTTCGAAGAAAGTCATAATGAAAATAATGTTACTGCGATTCAAATTCGCTTCATTTTTATATGAATTGTGAAGTTATTAAAAAGAAAATTACTTACCGAGTACGCCTGTACCATAAGTAGCGCTAATATTATTATACTTGATTGCCTCATCTTTCCTGGAAAAAAGGAAAAAATGTAATAAGTAACATACTTTTTCATTTAGAAAATATTCAGGTGGCTGAGACGTATCTATAATTCGTTTCTGGTTTTTAGGTAGAGGGTTTGAAATTGGATATTTGTCAATGTAGTCACCTAGTTTATAATGATCTATGTTATTGCTGAGTTCCTTATGATTGAACTCTAAAGTTCATCACTACATTCAGTCCAGCAGATCTATTCTGAAAGATATCTTACCGTGAAAACCTCTATTTATATATTTTAACGAGAGATTTTAATCAGAACTTGTAATGCTAGTTACAGGTTCTGATTGTAGTGACTTTGACTTATCCGTGAGCAAAGCTCATAAAACTTCTTTCTAGTCTAGTTATCTATATTAATTGCACCACAGATTGTGGTTTTTTTCGGTTAATTTCGATTAGGTAAAAAAAAGATTCTACCAATGGTCAAAACTGCGAGATACTGACATAAAACCTACGGTGTGAAATTAAAAATATTCATGTTGATTCACAGACTTCAAAGTCGTTTTTTGCAAATCTGGACCAAGAAAATGTTTTTCAAAGCAAAATAATCACCGCAGAGGGCGAGGTTAACTTGAATATATTTTTACGAAAAGACTTTGACAGAAATATCGTCGAGCGAAAAAGCTCGAACAAATAAAATATCAGACTGCTTTCTTTCATTCATTCAAGTTCTTCAAATACCTATAAATACACAGATAAAAATTGTCAGCATGTCGGTAACGATGTGAATGATCATAAATTCCACCAAAAATATTTTTTATGTCTTTGGAATCCGTAAAATTCTTTAATACGATGAACGTAAAAGTTTTCAATTTTGATCTTCGATTTGAAATGATGTGACTACTTTATGTTTCTAGAATGGAAATAAACTGTGAATACTGATTTTATATTCATGCTAAGATGTCGTAACCAAGTTTATCGATACATGGGCAGAAGGGTAATTGTGTAACACACTAACTGACTTACAGTAGGAATGGCTTATAATTTGACAGTTCAACAATATTAATTGCGTTATTTAAGTTGTTGAACAAACAAATTTTTCGAACATTTGAATCAATGGATTAGCAATGTCCTTCGTGCAGGACTAGTTTTAGTAAGAGATTCAAGAATCGATGATATGGAAAGCTAAGCTGACGATGATGACTTAGATTGATGAAGCAGTAGACCATTGGGTAACTGATAAATATGTATGATTTATTTAGTCATATCCCAAATCATCGTCATCATCATTTCAGCCGAAAGACCATAGGCTTCTTCAAGCTCCGTCATTTCAACCGCTTCTGTGCTTCCCGCATCCAATGGATTCTTGCAGCATTCACAAAATCATCGGTCCACCTTGTCGGAGGCCTTCCCACTCTACGTCTTCCGATACGCGGTCGAAACTTCAGAACCTTTCGGCACTATCGGCCATCTGCTCTGCGAGCAATGTGCCCTGCTCACTGCCGCTTCAGTTTGGCAATTCTTCGGGCTATGTCAGTTACCTTGATCTTATACCAAATACTTAATTTAAGTGTCACCCATGTAATGCCAAAATAACATCCTTATGATCAGTAGAAGGAAAATACGTGATGAAATTCGTATGCCACCTACAGTTTGGGTCGGTATGCATATCACCCACATAGTCTGAAACGTTTGTGTGAGATAGTGATACCATAATGTTCTATATTTTATGAGAAAATATTCTAGGTCTAGGTAGTCCAGCTGTGAATCTGTGACTGCACAAAGTGCAAAAGATTTCTAGTAATAATGCTTTGCTATTCTCTATGTAGTCGCCTACGTTTGTTCGCTTATAAAATAGTAGGTGTGTAGTATGTGTGGTATGAATGTAGGTACCTACTGGCAAAATTCAGGAACAGAACATACGTTCTGTGATGCAGGTGTACACTGGACTATAAGTACAGCCACCAAAAGAGATAAGTAACCATGGTCGTCAGACATAGTTGAAGTTTAGTAGGAAACCGATGGATGTTTTCGAATGTAATTTAATTTGATGACAGAACTGTTTGTTTTCTGTTATTTAAATTAAATTTTCATATATTCAACGACCCTGGTCACTTATCTCTTTTTTTGACCGTACACCTTTGCCTAACCCTTGGGAAATTACAGGCGTGATGTTATGAACTGGAATAGGTATATCTGATTTTATTTAAATCCAAGTTGTTTTGATATTTATAGAAGACAGTAACATGGGGCCCGGAATTGTTTCTCAGACCCCCAGGGCCTTTATTCATGAGCACAACGCATGTTGACCCAAAACGACATCCTATGGAAATGGCGGAGTTCCGATTTCAATAAACGGCCAATAATGTCACTTGGTTACAGTCTGTTCCGGGTTGGTTGTACCAATTCAGGTTTGGTATGTAGGTATGAGGTTTTAGGTTTAAAAACTTATTTCGCTCTTTCTGAACCGTGACCGTAACGCGGTGACGCTGAAACGGATATACACTCTCCTATTAGTTGTTGCTACTTATAATTGGTGTCGAGTGCGGAGTTTGATCAGATCCACGGTCAAAATGAAAAAGATTAGCCGATAGTACGTCAGTAGTTGGTAGATAGATAGCTGCTACATATTTTTACACGCTTTATATTAGCTTCACTTGTATGTTTATTTGTTTGTTTGTATGTAACCGAATCCTTAGAGCGCGATTTTGACCCACTTTAAACGGCTAGATTTCATTAAAACTTTGTAAACTTATCGAGGACCCGATGACAATTCAATTATTTTAAAGAAATAATAGAGAAAAATGAAAAAAAAACACGTAGTTAGCAGAACTAAAAAATAGAAAATAAATAATAGTTTAAAAAACTAAAAAACACGCTTTAAAAACCAAACTAAAAAAGGAGAAAATAATTTAATTCAATTAAAAAGCGTGGGGTGCTTGACATTAATTTATTATAAAAAGTCATAGTTTAAAAAACTTAAAAAACACGCTTTAAAAACCAAACTAAAAAAGGAGTAAATAATTTAATTCAATTAAAAAGCGTGGGGTGCTTTTTGAGGTATTTTTATAATCACTTAATGTCAAGCACCCCACGCTTTTTAATTGAATTAAATGATTTTGTCCTTTTTTAGTTTGTTTTTTAAAGCGTGTTTTTTTTAGTTATTTAAACTATTATTTTTTGTATCAGATTTTCAAACACAAAGTTAGCAAGTGCCTAATTTACATAAACTTTCGGCTTTCAATTTTTTCCCCATTTTTTTTTTACATTAAATCCTTGAGTACGTCTTTTTTATATGTTGCAGGGCGTAGGTTCGAACCTAGGAAGGTCGTTTAATTTACTTTGGGTAAAGTATTTCATCACCACTGCTCTGAAAATGCTAAAGGAAGACATCGCGAGGAACCCGATTCAGCCTAGAACCAAAAATTCGAAGACATTGTGACACCCACCAACTCGCACTGGGCTTATGGCCCATTCTCTCTCACAGCGAGGAGGCCATTATCCTACCCATGGGAATATTATAAACTCAATATGTGTATTATGATAAGTAACTACGTATTTGTTATAAAACTCTCCCTTTATTTCAATTCTCTTCACCCGACCGACCCTTGCTCGTTGAAACGCCAGCCCGCGCCAGTAGAGTTTCCCATCTAATAATAATAATAATGCCAATATTTTGATCCAGCCTGTCTCCACTCGCTGTCCCCACTCGCTGTCCCCCTATCAGTGACACCCTGATCCGAGGCCCGTACCCCACAGGGGGTGCCCTCAGCGTGCAGTCGCTTAGAATATTTAAGTAATTTTTAAGCCCTGGCTGGAGGCGTTAAGTTAATTCTTAATGGCAGCCCCAGGAAAGCCCGGTTGAGTAGTCACGGCCTCTCAAGGTCAACTACGAGATGCCCGACAAAAAAAAATTCTCTTCAATCACTTAACCATCAATATCCTAAAAATCAATCAAAATACTGCGATAAATACCTATCCATTTCTCTGAAACAGTGATTCGCACTAAGCTGTGATCAAGTGGAATTTATACAATAATCTTCGATTAATTAAAGTTCTACTTCCAAATCTACTTAACGCGCTACGTGCCTAATATAATTTGCCTTCATTAGGTTTATTTACTTGAGCTCTACAAATATTTCTAATTAATCCAGTTGCCATTTCTTAGAAGGTTTCACTGTTGAAATATTTAAGTGCTTAATTTCAAGCTAATAATATATAAATACGTAAGCAGAACATGATTGATTAATTTTGATTAATTTTGATCAGGCAGTCTGGAAAGTGTCAAGCTACGTACCTCTAAGCTTGAAATACATTTTTTTTAGATACTCTTTTCCTAATATTATTTACTATTTATTTCTCTCATTAAGTTACAAGTTTGGTACATGGTATCTAGGTTACAGCAGATCCAAACCTTAGTGAGAGCTGGAGTCTGTACTGGCTTAGGGACCTGTATTACAGATCTTCAGGCTCACACCCTTAAAATTACAATATTATAATAACATCCAAATTGTTAACGGGCCAGTATTTTTTTATGTATCACTTTTAAAGTAATAACATGAGAATAAAAAAGTATTTTCAATGAAAACTTTTTATGAATGTTCAGATTTTCTTTAATTACATGTTCAATTAAATAACCTATGGTTACACGCTTTTTGTAAAATGAAATAAACTTAATGTCGGAATAACTGCGTAAGTTCCTTCCTTGTTTCATATTTGTGTACTTAGTAGGTAGGTAATAAGGTGGTAATAAGTATGACGAGAGTAGTTAACCTTGCTTTACATTTTACGTATGGACACCAGCACATTAAGCTGTAAAATTTTCCCAATTGAACATGAACCTTAGTATTTTGTAATAAAGTTGAAAAACTATCAAAAGAACTTGACAGATTGGGGTAGCTCGATGTGCTGGCCTCTATACCTACGTAGTGTAAGAATAGTAGATTATTCACTAAGGGGATAAAGCAGTGTCTTAAGTCACGATCGCTATTTTGAATCCCGACCGTAACGAAGGATTATATAGGGCTCACGAGTGGAGTGAGAGAGCTCTGTGTCTGTCTGAGTACAGAGAGGAATTCGAGCTCACTCAAGACGAGAAGTACCTAATAAAAACCAAGTCGATTTCGAATTAGTAGCTAATGAAACTGAAGAACTGAACTGAATAACCGAAGAATTCCTCATCATAGGCAGCTTCATATACAGTTTAATCTGAACTCATGCAATTTTATCAAAAACACATTAGATTATATCGTAAATATGACGCCCCAAATCCAACATACGCGCTACAGAAACCAATCAGCTGTTGCGATGACGTGCCGCCATTATCGCCATAGACAATGCACAAACAGGGATTGGGCAAATCTAATATGCGCATTATTGAATAATAATTGTTGACTTGACCATATTCAGAAAGCCACTATTTAAATTGTTTTAGCTAGATCGATTTATCGCCCCCGAAACCCCCTACATACAAGAATTGCTCGTTTAAAGGTATTAGATTATATAGATAAGTGTTACTTATTCCACTAAAATATCTATATTAAATTGCGTAATTTCTTTATTGTATTCGTAGAGGGCAACTAAAACCTATGATGTGAGAACTCTTAGGTTTTTTTTTTTTGAGGGTGGGAAATCATCAAATTACTTCTCCTGCTCTGGGTGGAGCAGTAGGGCGAGTCAGACTTTTACTGACTAAAACCCACCCCTTCTATGTATGCCCGCTATGTAACCCACACCCCCTTGCCTTAGGTTAGATATGCATGATATTTAATTTGATATTAGCGCGCAGGTGGTCTGAAAAAATATTAAAAACAACATATTTATCTTTGAACTTTCTCGTTTATATTTTACAATAAAAAACCTAAACTCCATAGGTATAGGTAGTTAAAAAAAGGTAAACAAAAAAAACACACGTGACTCATAGATGTGAAACCTTTTATTTCAAATGTTAAAATAATTTTATTTATAGTCATATAATAATAGGCTCTATTCTGAATCTGAATCTGATGAACTATCTGTCTCATTAATAATAAATCGTTCCGTTGTATCATAAATTATTTTGCTAGCTATCATAACACAATTTAACAAAATCGAAATGCACTTGCAAAATCGTAAATGTCGATTGTTGAGAGCGCTGTCAAAGGCATCTGGTTAACCGAATATACGTAGTACCTGCCACTTCGCTTCGTTGTACTTTTTAATTTAGCAATTCGTTGTATTTTCTAAAAGGTTTAGGGAACCTGTCTTTTAGGATTCTTTACAATAGGCAGACTACACAATATTATATTATTATATATATATATTTTTTTTTTTTTTTTTTAAAAACGTTGCCCCACACTAGGAATTTCTCCTGTATCGTGGGTGCGTTTACAAACATTTAAACTCACATACACAAACAGCCAGACCCAGAACAACTACTTGCAGATCATACAAATATTTGTTCCGTGCGGGAATCGAACCCGCGACACGCAGCGCAGCAGTCGATCGCTTAACCACTGCGCCAACCGTGCCGTCGATATAAATCTAACTAAAAAATTGTGCTCAAGTAGTTACATCCAGGAAGAGTAGTTTAAGAATAAATAATAAAGTTTAATATACATTAATAAAAGAGGAAAATAACGCATAAATCGAAAATAAATTTGATTTTGTTACACCGTATTTATAAACAAGAAAGTGTCAACTATAAAAACCCTTTTTACGATTTTTATATAAAGAAAGAAAACGTATTTATTAGATTCGCACAGGAATAAAAGAAACTTAACTACACAATATGCTTAACAAAAAAAAAAAAAAATTATAAAAAGTAAAAAATAAAAAAAACAAAATACTGTACGAGGCCAAAAAGCCCCTATCTCAGCATGATGCTGCGACATTTAAAGGTGTCGCAGCGCTGGTATATATGTTTATTTAATTTTCTAAACCTATGGAGTATAGTTAGTTTATCCATTCTGAATAATTATAAGGTACCTTCTAGATTGTTCTCAAAACAAATCCCAGGCAGCACACAAAGTTTATGTGCACAAAGTTTATGTGCATCTTATAGCAGTAGGCGGTTCGAATCATTGCATCAATCTCAGATTCTTGTGTCGCCACAATTACTTTCACTTCATCCTTGCGTCATCTTAGAGTTATTATGACATATACAATCTGATAACCCTAACTTAATTGTATAAGTGGTTAATCGTAGTTAGTCTTTTTGCAATCGAAACAATGACCCCCTTATTACAAAACATGGTTTTTATTAAGATCAGGTTTGAACCACCCAGCCAGTTTTTTTAGTAAGAACCCAAAATGTATAGAAATGCAGTTCTTTTTACAAAACTGGCAACTTAGTCAGATGCTAATTCATAATTTTTTTTAAATTAAATTAAATTAAATAAATTAAATAACATTCGTACACATAAAACCAAAAAACCTAAGTTGCACAACCTCGAACAAAAATAACATTCAAAACTGTCCCCATCATACGTCAGTTGTAAGAAAACATGTTTTCTCATAACTGACGTAAGATTGGGGATTTTTTGGAAATTCAACCTGACATAAAGCCCTGGTAACTTTAGATATTGTCGTTATGAGCGACAATAGTTCTTATTGCAATCCGATACGGGTTAAAATCTGTTGTAATAAATGCGAATAATAAATGAGCAAGCATTGTCGTAATAATGCAAATAACTCGTATAAAATTAGATATTAACTATTTAATATTAAATAATCCATCACTGAATGCATTTGGAATTTATGGTATATTTTTAATTATAATTATATTTGTTATTGAAGGGATAAACTGGTTTTAAAGATAAGAGGTGACTTTGATGATTTTTTTGATGCATTATAGCATGTTTAATTATGTTTTGAGTTCAATCACTGTATGCAAAAAAGACTTGAATATATCATATATTTTTTTGCTTTCAAAATTATTTACGGATAAAGAGATACCTACACTGTTTTAAAAAATCACCTTTTTGAGCGTTTTCAAGAAATCACCGCCTTAAAACAAGAATATTCACGTGTATATAGTCGCGGGCAGAAGTTTTAAATACTTAGGTTCACATAAAAATTCCTGATACTTTTAAATGCATGGCTTCAATAATTACTCTATTACAGTTGAAATTTATTAAAATCCACTAATCGTTAAATGAGTTCCTGTTCACTGTTTATTATTTTGTGTGGCTTTTTTATTTACCGCTATAACTGTAATTTGTAGATTTTACCGGTATCATTGATAAATTGACTGACGTCACATCATGTTCTAATGTTTAACACAAACTCTTACTGGATTTCTAACGTTTACAGTTAGAGGATACAACTTTTAAGAGTTTTGTTAGAGCATACAACTTTAAATGGCTACGTATGTTTATTATGTAGGTGATAATATACCACCATTCCACCAAGCTGTGACTTTTAGCTTGTATTTAGACTAACACAGTTCAGAAGCTTCTTCATATAATACGACCAGGCAGCAGCGTTAAATCAGTGTCAGGTGGTACACTTTAAGATGTCATCTGACGTTATGCTGAGGTGAGGCTCTTTTGGCAGTATTAACATTGCTTTATGTTTCATTTATAGTTTTAAAGTTCTATAAGCTGTAATGCCAGTATGCATCTTTCTTCTTTCATAATACTGCATAAAGCTAAATAAAATGAAATCATCTGTGATTAATGTCAACAATCTGTCATTTTGTACTTATTGCCTGTTCCAAAAATATCAGATGAAAGTGTAAACAAACCCTGTTCATGTTAAATTCTTACCCAATCAATCACTAAAGAGAATTAGTAAACACATTCATTCGTATTTTAAGGTTTCAACTTTAACAAACAATGATTGTCTAAATAACATTATAAAATTGTAGGTAGTTGAAAAATCATCGACGAAAATGGAGGTTATAAATTAACCTCAATTGTCATTTGAAAAACATCTTCAAGGTTATTTAAAATTATAATTTCGGGTTTAAGTATTCAAATAATTAAAGCAATGTTTTGTAGTACTATAAATGAATCCACAGGTGCATGTTCTGATCGATTTGTTTCTAATATTTGTTTACTTTTTTTTTTTTTGGGTGGGAAATCATCAAATAACTTCTCCCGCTCTGGGTGGAGCGGGAGGGCGTGTCAGACTTTTACTGACTAAAACCCACCCGTGTTCCCTCAGTTGCCTGTGTGCCAGGGGCCGCGGTATCTCTTTCGAACAACCCGCACCCCTGGCAGATATTTGTTTACTTTAAGTAACGATACTTTCGGAACAGACTACACTTAAAACAAACAGCTAAGTTAAATGGAACAGAATTTACCCAAAGTGGCTGAACAAAGAGACTTTCTGATTGTTACAGATATTGGCGGTTGTGTCCTTAGTACGTGGTTCCTCTCATTGATCTTTGATCTAATAATATGGATATTACTTAGCATTATCTAGGTAATATTGCTAATAATCAGTACGCTAGATGGGCGTATTATTAATGTATGTACCTATTATAATTAATTAGGACATAGCTGGCTGGCAATCCTCTTAGTAATTATAATAACTTAGATATTACATGATAATCTTAAATTAATTCCTAAGGTAACAATTTATGTATGTGTTGCAGCCATCTGGTTAAATTAGGCAGCTAATTGCACGCCTAGGCCATTCACTAAGGCGGTGATTTCTTGAAAACGCTCAAAAAGGTGGTTTTTCAAACCAATGTATCTTTTTATCCGTAAATAATTTTGAAAGTAAAAAAATACAAGATATTTTCAAGTCTTTTTTGCATACAGTGGCGGGATTCAAAACATAATTAAACATACCTTAATGCATCAAAAAAATCATCAAAGTTACCTCTTAAGTATCTTTAAAACCAGTTTGTTCCTTCAATAAAAACTATAATTATAAATAAAAACATACCATAAAATTCCAAATGCCAAATTGCATCCAGTGGTGGATGATTTATTTTTAAATATTTAATATCTAATTTTATACGATTTTACTTGCATTTTTACGACAATGCTTGCTCATTTATTATTCGAAAATATTACAACAGATTTTAACCCGTATCGGATTGCAATAAGACTATTATCGCTAATAACGACAATATTTAAAGTTACCAGGGCCTTAAACGCCGGCATTCAATTAAATAGCTCAAGGACAACTAGCCAAGTCATTGAGCGCAACGCTGCAATGGCAGAATTTCGTGTAAGTAGTAATTTATTAAATTGGATATTGATGAATTTGTGATGTTTGGTTAGGGTGAACATGAGTTCACAAATTATGTACGACTAGATACTTTTTGCTAATACCTACCACTAAGTAACTAGATAGTAATAGTGGAATATTTTTAAATTAATAAATAAATAATTTCACTTAAAACTGCACACAAGAACGAAAAATAACATTCACCAAAACAAATATGGTGTCAATAGCCCAAAGCTATTGACGCCATATTTGTTTTGGTGACTACTAGCGTCGTAGAGGAAAAAACCGAACTAAATTTGAATCACTTGGCTGAGTCTTGGTCAGTCATCTTCAAAGTGCTAAATTTCAATACGCCAAGTTGTTAAACGTTGAATGATTCTAGTTCAATTAACTGTACAAGAGTACAGTCTGATTTTGTATTGAAATCCAAAACCGATTTTATTCAAAAGTATCGATGGAATTGCACAGACCATAATCGAATAACGTGTTCTTAAAAAAACTACGAATAAAATTGATTTCGATATTCAAGCGCCTGCTACCGAAGTATTTAATTAACACGTTTCGACCTTCCACCTCCCTTGGGCTCTAATTCACTATAACCACTTAACAATTCCTTACTTCGAAACCACGTCAATTCCGAAGATCACACACGACATTCTGCTAATATCGTATCAATAATATCGATAAATTGTCTTGGAACATATATAATATGACATTTCGATTCCTTACGTTACATTGGTTTCTAAAGAAAACGATATTGACGTAATTTGAACGTAGTAAGATTCCGCGGGGAATCATTATAACCATACAGAATTGGGGCTCTGTTCCCAGAAGAAGCCGCGTGAAAAACAAGAGATGAAAAATTGTACAGTTTACAAACAAGTTTACTAACAAAGACTGCCTCGTTGATCTAGTGATCGCAACCGCTACTTCTGAGTATGAGGACCTGGAGTCGATTCCCAGGTCGAGCAATGTGTAATTAGATTTTTCCATCATGAATTTTCAGGAGCAACCTGGAGTCTGGATCTGTGTGTTTTACATAATAGTGACTATGTATGTATGTACAACTCTGCCTAACCCTTTGGAGGATTATAGGCGTAATATTACGTTTACAAACAAGTTTTAACCCTAGGTCACTAACCTTAATTTCGAGTAACGTTATCACTAACCATTCGTAAATTTTACGACAGATTAAAACACCAATATTTATTTAATCAACTTTATTTATGACACAAAACGAACTTAATTAGCAGTCTTAGTTTCCTCTTAATCAAATAACATAAGCTGTTTTGGAAATATTCTACATTGAACAATGATTGCACATAGAAACAATATGCTCCCTGCAAATCGCTTTTTTGCAGCCCTTGCAGAAGTTTGTGGTCATACGACGTTTTTTTGCAGGACAGTAGCTGCAAGTTTTGCGGGTTCTAGGAACGTCTTGACTAGAACCTTCCTGTGGGTCATCAAGTTTCAAGATCTCCGCGATGATCTGCTTCAAATTTCGTTGCAAAGTTACCGTCTGATATCTCTCTTGCAGCCAAGGCTTCATCAGTTCGTCTGCTATTTGTAATGCAAAAGGCCTTCTTTTCATGGGTTTTTTTCCATTTCGGATCGTATTAGAGACGTGGATGACATATGCGTTCACTATCAACAGATTCAGGATGTCGTAGAACAAGCACAGCGGCCATCGATTGGTCTTACGGCTGGTACTCATGATCGAGCACATTTGGTCTACAGTATCAACCGCGCCCTTTGTGGAATTGTAGAATTCAATAATTTCGGGCTTTTTTGAATTGATGTTGATAACCGGTTGATCATGTATGGTAGAAAGAAGGTAAACGACCTTATTTGACTTCGGTTTATAAGACACCAAAGTCATTTCTTTATCGAAACCAAACATCGAAGTACCTACTCGCCTATTTCTAGAATTCGTCATTTCTTTGGGGATCTCTCGCTTATTACTTCGTAGAGTACCTACCACTGTGAGCTTATATGGCGGTTTCAACAGTTCAGCAGCCAGAGGAACCGATGTGAACCAATTATCCATGGTTATATTCCGGTTGGACCCATGATACGGTTTAGACAGCTCCTTCACAAAATAATTTGCTAATGGCTCGTTGCCTGTGTTAGTGTTTTTTCCCATATAAGGCATAGCATTGCACATGTACTTTGTACTAGAATCAGCCATCATCACAAGTTTCAAGCCATATTTGTTGGGCTTATTAGGGATATACATGCGAAAGGGACAGCGTCCCCTAAATCCAACCAGTTGTTCGTCCACGGTTACGTAAGAACCTGGTTTGTACCATTTCCTGCAGTTTTCTATAAACTTCTCCCAGAAATTTCTAATTGGCGCCAGTCTATCAGATTCCCTTCTCTCCTGTCTTGTATTTCTGTCATCAAATCTCATACATCTCAATAAAAAGTCGAACCTTTCAGCACTCATGCAGGCTTTATAGGTTTTTGCACTTCTCAAGGTATCAAACAAAGTTCGTGTTGGCAAATGGTTACTTTTGAGACCAGCAGATTGAACAAGCAGACCCAGCAATGCCTTGATTTCATTTGCCGACGTTTGTGTAGTAGTATGCTTAGATGTTTTATACTTATTGTTCTTTATGTCAATCTCAACGTTTGTATATTGTACAATAACGTCGATCATTTCCTCCTCTACAAAAAGATAAAATAGATCTTTTGGATCTGAGAGTTCTTTAGCTATGCCTGCGGGACCAGGTACAATATGCAGCACATTACGAGCAGCCGTGCGAGTACGTGGGTCTCGAGGTTTTGTAGACCATTTGTGTTGATTCTTACCGTACAGGATATTCTGTCTTGGTTGAATGATTGATTGCTGCTGTGGTGGTTCCTCATTTTCGGAATCAATCTGATCCATGCAGGATGTCAGTGAATTATCATCATCGGAATCTATGACTAACCTTCGACTATGGCTGCGACGTGGAACGAAGAACTCGTCGTCCGAAGAATCTGCAGCATCCTCATCGCTTCCATCAGTGTCTTTATGAATTTCCGTCTCTAAATGATCACCTTCCTCGGATTCCGAAGACTGTGATTGATTATCAGGGATTGACTCCGTTTCTGAATCAGCTAACCATTGTAAAATTTTATCATTTTGACCCCTCAAATCCATCTGAGAGTATAAAAAACCAAAACATTTCAAATAAAAAAGAAACACAAAATGTCAAAAAGTTGCAAATAACATGACTATATACTTATAACAGTAATTATTACGTATTATTATAACATAAAAATAATATGTTCTGATAGTAATTATTGAAAATAATTGTCAAATACATAAATACACAACTTTGAAAAATAGTTACGTAGATACTAACCTTTCGTAAATTTTACGACGATCACACGATATATCCCGATCTAATGAGCGTGCATCCGCAATGAGTGTTTGCGGGTCACTGGCGATGCGAATTAGGAAGGTATTAGAAACGGGCGGGGTGGCGGGGGTCGGGATCTTACCGAAACACTAAAATCTCAAGGTACGCGTCGTCATTTTGACGAATGGTTAGTGACACAGGGTTAAAGCAGGTTTTAAAATATTAGATCAGTATTTTTTTAAAGTTTGTACTAAATATTCCTGTGAATATCCAGACTGAAAAATGCTGATTCCTTTAGTGAGTCGATCGGTAGTCGGCGCCTACCTATGTTATCCAAAGTAATTGAATTGGCTGTACCAATTACCGTGCTTTGCAGAGCTATATACGGAAATACTAAAAGGTTTTTTTTTGTAACTTTCTATAGTATTAAATTTTTGTAGAAATAATAAGAAAGAGTTTGAATCTAGGTAGAATTTTTTTACGAAATATTTCATAGCAAAGGAACATCAACGATTCCTTTAATAGGAAAAATGGGCGCCAGTAATTAATCCAAGTTGAATCTAGATCTTTTCTGATCCAGATTAAATTTCGTAATCCTTACAGCCATAGCTGTATGGATTACGAAATTGATCTGAAAATTTATTCGAAACTGATCTTTAAAACCATAGTTTTAAAGATCAGTTTTCAGTAGCGGATAAGAGTACACCTACAACAAAAACAGATCATCCTAAATCTTGGCAGGCTTACTTAGAATCTTTAAGTATACAAAATCTTCTTAGATAGTCCTTCAGTCAACAGCCAAAAACTTCAGGCGTCCCAAATTAGTTTATCCTATATTTAGAAAACAAAAATCTCAATAAACAACCAAATTTTCTTTCACAATATTTTGTGTTACAAAAATATATTATTTTGGGTCTCATAACGGAACTCCGAGCGAGTCTTACGTTCGCCTCAGTGCGTTACAACAATGAACTTGACCTGATGTTTTGTAGAACAACAACTGTGTTACAACTGCGACAGCGGCCGTAGTTACGTCATAACGGAGCTCCGGCTTTCGATTGCTGTTATGATTACGTTCTGGTAAAAAAATATGATCTTTACTGAGTAATTTAGGTCGATAGGAAAGTTGCGCGATTTTCGTCTGACAACCAGTCTTGCTAATGGGTGCCATGTTACCCAGTAACTGAGCTGTGGTGTTCATAGTTCACAAGTAGTTGTTCGATCCATCTATCTATACTAACAATAAAGCTAAAGAGATGGGTTGTTTTTTCTATTTGTTTGTTTGAACGTGCTTATCTCGAAAACTATCAGTCGGATTTGAAACATTCTGAACGCATTTGATAGCCCAGTTCTTGAGAAGGCTATGGGTTCTTTAAGATCTCGCTGTGACACTAAGGGGCCGAGCAAAAAGTATGAAAAAACACTAAGCGAAAACGAAGTACCTAATAGCGACGGGGACCGAAATGTGGCGTATATCAGTTTATATTATTCATTCTACGACTTTCACGCGAACAAACTCGCGGGCAGAAGCTAGTACTTATACTGGTACTCAGCTGCATCTGGTTAGACTGCCGACCCCAAAATAGTTGAGAAACGTCTCGACATGATGAGGAAAGTTACGAGATTATGTCTCTCTTTCTCGGGATCTTTGTCGAAGGTCGTGTCCGGTCATCAATGGCCGTCAAACTGTCTATTACGAAATCATTGATATACGATATACTTATTCCATTCATCCTAATCATCTGTACTTTAAGCTTACTTATTACAACACACTACAGCCAATAAGCAATCAAAAGTCAATTATATGTATATAATTTTTAAAACGTTTTATTGCAGTAATAGGAAAATGTTCAACCGGTATTGTTTTATTCCAATTTTGAAAGCTTTTCGTCCACTCTGGAATATCTAAGCATTATACGAAATTCTTAACTATTTTAAATTAGAAATTATTTATTTTTCACAACACAGTGGTTTGATTTTCTTGTTTCCTAGACACAAATCCCCTTAAATGATAAATTGATTTTATTTCTGTAAGTAGGTTAGTATAAAAAGTTTTACTCGTCAATCATATTTTAAAAACTTGATGAGGTCGACGTTTCCTATTATCTGACTACTCTGAGAAGAAAGGCCGAAACAAACTCAGAGATCACAGTCGCTTTTAAAGATCAAACATTATCTTAGTCAGATCATGTGAAGAGTTTATACATAGATTTATGGCTGAGGTGGTCTTTTGATGAAAGAATCGTACAGATTGAGTGGACCTGTCCAGTCAGTGTTCGCATTTATCAGTAATCATGCAGCTAACCCCTCTCAGCAGCCGGGCAGAGCCAGGGTAGACCAATAAAACAAAATCTCGAGCTACCTTAGCACATCCACTTCATGTACGAACGTTAAAAACTGTATAGCTAAGAAGATGAATCATTAGCCAAATTTCAAAGTAAGAACACAAACTACAAACAATCAGCAATCACAGAATAGCATCTAGGTAAAAGCAAGGAATGTCCAGATTCTGTGTTGCCATTTTAATTAAATCATGAACGTCAAGCGAGACGGACAGACATGCACCCATTTGTGTAGCGATTACTAATTAGTTTTGTGGTAGGTAACACGTCATAACGAGAATACAACCACTTGATGACAATCTATGTTAACTTTCAATTAAAATAATTTACGTTCTTGGGTTTACTAATAGTATTTTAATTTTTTTTGGGTGGGAAATCATCAAATAACTTCTCCCGCTCTGGGTGGAGCGGGAGGGTGTGTCAGACTTTTACTGACTAAAACCCACCCGTGTTCCCTTAGTTGCCTCGGTGCCAGGGGCCGCGGTATCTCTTTCGAACAACCCGCACCCCTAGCAGGCATCGGCCCTTGCGGACCCCACCAATTGGTGCTGACATCTCTTTATTTCATCTCTTTTTTCTCTTTATTTAGTACCTAGTGTAATTACTAGAAAATACTTTGCAAAAGGGGTTACTAATTACTAATACTAGTATAATTACTAATAGGTAATTTTCAAAATATGTAATGAATATATCATTACATCTCGCAAATTATTTTTCCAGATAAAACTATTATAAAATAATGACACATTACGATGAAACTGTGGTCAGAGAAATATTTGCAACAATCTAAATATTATATTTTATTATGTACCGATGTATTATGGTGTAAAAGTATAAAAAATATTGCTTTGTTTTTTTTTTATAACCTCACAACAAGTACCTATGTAAATGTTATCTATGTGTTCACGCCTATTATTTTTTATAGCCAATATGTGAAATATCTAGTGAAAAAAATGCAGTTTTGCAATCATGATGGATGACACAAGAGCCACATTTGTTAAACCTAGATCCACATCTGTATAATTTTTATGTATAGGTAAAGGTGCAACCAGACTGCGGTTAATCGAACGTCGATATCGATACCCTCAAAACATGCGATATTTCAATATCGATTAATGAACGGGCGACTTTCGATTAATATGACGATTGTTACTTGTAAATGTACCACACTTTCATCAGTGGTTTGTCCTGTGGGGCTAGCAGAACGGGCGGAGTAAACGTAGCATAAAAACGATTGACTTTAAAATTCAAATATGTTTTTAGCACATAATATTTAATTAGTTTTACTTAGTTTTAAAACTTTATTCATATCTATTGGTGATACTTATTGTGCCTGCTGCCAGAGCCAAAATGCTATGCGGCGGCAGGATAGATTGTATTTTTGATTTAAAATCCTATCGAATTTACGATACATTTACGTCGCACATTCGGCTAGGGCCGGTGAACGGTTAATCGATCGCAGTCTGCTTACACCTTAACAATTCCGTTGCGTGACACCAACGTTAATGATAATTTAATCACTTGTTTGAATGCGAAATATTCGTAATATTGCATAAATGTAAACCCGGTATATTTGACTGGTTATGTGTAACTATTAATATCATTACTTATTTTAACTTTAAAAATCTCTAACATTGTGCAAACGATGCAAACCAAAAATTTGTCCTTGATTTTATATTGGTAAACGTTATGATATTACACATATAATATTGTATTTAGAATGTAGCAAGCAACATTAGGTAATTTTTAAAGTAACAAGAAATATTATATTAAAAAAAAAAAAACACCGTGTGGGCGTAGGTACAGTGCCGCTTCAGCGCCCTTTTCCACGATGTAGGTACTTTTTCGGAGAAAAATGGCACTAAACGTACAATTTTAGAGCATTTGAAAAACATTTACCAACTCTTTTTAATTTTGATACTAAAAAGAAATTTTTCGTCGGTTGTACAAAAAAATATCAGCTGTTTCATAGAAAAGTGCAATACCTACGCGGTCAAAATGTATGGAACAGCTGTTTTTTTTGTATAACCGACGAAAAATTTCTGCGCTGGGGGTCTAGAATGGTATGCTGAGTTCATGGTTAAAGTTTGCGCACTGAATAAAAACTTTTCCTGTTTATATAATCTGAATCTCGGAAACGGCTCTAACGATTTTCATGAAATTTAGTATGCAGGGAGTTTGGGGAGCGATGAATCGATCTAGCAAAGTTTCATTTTTAGAAAACGTCAAAAAAAAAACAAAAAAAATTGGCCTTATATGCTTAGGACCGGCAACAATAATCCCATAGGAATACACAGACTGATACATATACAGGTAAATAATAATGAATGAACAAAGACAACCGCATCACTTATGCTATAAGTATGCGTCTATCGGATTGTGATCATTCGCTGTAGAGAATACAAAATCAGTCTATTGTTCTAGCTTTATAGTTTGCCATAATAATGGTTTAAGTGACCAACCAGTGACTTTATAATTATCATTGTATTTATGTACTTTAGTTTTCCCTAGACATGTTTCACAGATTGCATTTTATATGGGTTTATTTTCACTTTACTTAGTAACTAATGTGTAAATAGTTAAACCTATGCTATGCTTAATTTTGAACATCAAAACAGTTTATTTTACATAGTACCATTTGACATAAACATTTATTATAATAAATGTTTCCATTAAATATTACCACTATGGAATATTTATGGCTTTAATATAAATCATTACTATGGAATCCTGCGAAACCTTTTGACTAAAATTATTATAATAACTTTATTAAACACAATGCACACCGCCCACACTCTAATAAAAAGGTAACAGAGACAAAGTTTAATTGAATGTAAGCACAAAATACATTTTTACATCGCTCGTACAGTAATTAAAAAGGTTACTACAGTAATAATTAACAAGGAAAAACTTACTTCGTAAAAAAGGACACTCCACAGAAAATACAATTCACAAAATAAATTTAAAATAAATTTAAAATTCGAGCGTAAAACGGTTCGGTTTCGGTTTAAACGTCGCGTGCGCCGGCAGAGGCTTTGCTAAACAAACTATCGAACCGTAGACCGCAAAGCATAGGCCTTGCCATTCTCCTGGTCATCGTCGTTCAGCAACTGGTGTACAACCGGTCCGTTAGACCTCATTTACACCAACAAACGATTTAAAATATCCAGTTTAACTGCCCTTACATTCACATCAAAACATTTTGATATTAAAAATAGAAGCACCTTTTAATATTCATGAATGTTTTAACGTACAATTCACGTCGAACAATAAGAATGAAGTGGGATATTTATTCATAAGGTATTAAAAATTGAGCGTAAAATATTTCATCTAACTTGGACATGAAATATTAATAATATGTTGATAGCTTTGATTGAGCTTTTAATGGATGGTAAGCTTTTATTGGTGTTCTCAACTTGAGTGGAATATATTAAGGTTTTAGCAACGATCATATGGTTTAAAAGAATGTTGTACTCGCTTTCACAAAGAGGAGGCCTGTATCCCAGCATTGGGAAGGTTATAGGCTGATAATGCTATAATATCTGAATTTGTACGATGTCAGCTGTGTTAGAAAAATATGGCAAACTAAAATATTACTGTGAGCGCAGAACTGGTGCCCTGTGACAGTGACGCGGGGTCGCAGCAGACCACGTAGGAGACGGCGGGAAGAGCTGAAGAGGTCCCGTCAAAACTGGAAGAAGGACGTGCAGGCTCGTGAAAGAAGGAAGTAGGGGAGGGAGGCCTTTACCAAAGCGGCCTATCGTAGGCCAATAAGTAATAACTACCCCTGCTATTAAAAAAAAAAAAAAACATTTTTTTTTTCATAATGCATTTTAGACTTGCTTAAATCCTCATTAAATTAAAATTGCTCCCTTAATGGATGGGTCTACTTTTAACCACCGTGACCTGAATTTCTCTCGCTCTTTTTTGTTTCAAGAGCTATCATATTGCACCTCTGTAAATAAAATATGGAAATTCATGGAAGTCCGGTTTCATTATACCAGCGGACGCTCTAGAAATAATTTTAAAAGTTACAGGAATTTTCACACGGGGTTCTTTTGTTCTATTAAAACGTTAAAACATTTAATTACAAGTTGTGGTTCTATATTTTAATATTTTGTACTTCCAAGAAGATAATGTTCTAATTATCAGAAATTCATGTCTTGTTTTCGATTTTGTTACCTTCGTCTACGACTATGAATATGTCCGCATGCAATTTCTTGTTTTAACATAAAATATATTCTATAGGATCGCGTCGATATTACTTCGTTATCTCTTAGAGTTCTTTATAAAAATCAATTGATCAATCATATAAATTTGAAGGTGGTTACATACACAGGTAGCATTTTTAAAACCATACTAAGTATTACGGAATAATGCTTTTTTCAAAGTTATTTATTCACGAGAAAATCGCTTAAGAATCTAGTGTAAGTGCGCCCGGCATTATTGTAACTGGCTGCAATAAAAAATAACACCAATCTTGAAAGACTCATAAAATGTACATAGGTAAATAAAATTATATCTTCAATCTGCCACGACGTGATTAAGGTTATAACGTTTTAAATATCCTTCAATCTACTGTTACGCTTCGGTGTAAATGATGCCAGCGGAATATTTTGCAACCAATTTGCGTAAATGAATTAAAAGAAATCTTATAGTGGAATTTCCTTGTTCTATTTTATAAGCAATAATATAATAGAGTATAAAGTACAGGGCCATGATGAGTAGCATAACATAACATCACGGCTAAGTGTTGGATAGTGGTGTAGGTATCTGTCGCAGTCATCTGGTTAAATTAGCCAGCTAATTGGATACCTAAGCGGTTCATTAAAAGCATCCAATTAAAGAGCTGAAGGATAACTAGCCAAGTCATTGAGCGCAACGTTTAACCAGATGGCTGAAAGTCGTGTAGTCATTTCGGTAGTTAAATTGGATTGGATGAATTCGTGATATTTGGTTTGGGTGACTATGAGTTTACAAATTATTTACGACTACTTTTACTAATACCTATAAGGAAATGTGAAATGTATGTTTACAACAAAGTACATAACACGAATATTACTCAATAATAATTAAATCAGTCAATAAGTTCAGTCAGTTTAGACTCAAATGTTTCGCGAAAACTTGCAGAAGACGTAGTATTATTTGGCACCGCCATGTTTTTATACTATTTTGACAATATCAAACTTTAACTTCACTTAAAATTGCACACAAAAACGAAAAATAACATTGACAGTTTGCGCTATTGACGCCATATTATTTGTTTTGGTGACTTCTAGACTAAATTTGAATCAGTTGGCTGAGTCTTGGTCAGTCATCTTCAAAGAGCTGACTTTCAATACGCCAAGTTTTTAAACGTTGAATGATTCTAGTTCAATTAACTATCGGCCTAGCCATCCAATTGGATGCCGGCGTTTAATGAACGGCCTAGGCGTCCAATTAGCTGGCTAATTTAACCAGATGGCTGCGACAAACAGTACACGAAAATTTCGCCAGATGTTATATTGTAATAGGGGCCAGCCTCTCGCAATCAAACTTACACAAATCCAGAATCCTGATTGCTATTGAGAATAATACTTTACCCAGCCCGGGAATTGAACCCAGGATCTCATGCTCACCAGTAGTGCGTGTGACCACTAGACCAATAAGGCATCAATGATGAGAAACTTAGTGGAAATCACCGTATACGCACTTCTATGTGCTAATACATCCTTGTACGTTACGAACAAGAAATCAACATGTATTGCCAACTAGTATTCACAAGTGCAAGTCATTCGTTTGTCATTCGTTTCATCAGACACTTGTAAGTCATGTAACAGGAAACCTAAAGTGGCTTTCTACAGAGTTACGTAGAATTTGGAACTTCCATAATTTTGTCAGTAAGAGCAGTTGTCACCGCCGTGACTTACAAGTTGTAAGGGGTTCGAACCCAAACAAGCGTTTTACTTTGTGTAATTTTATTCATCACCATTGCTCTCAAAACGGTGAAGGAAAACATCGTGCGGAAACCATCATTCCAAGAATCAAAAATTCGAAGACATGAGACCTCTACCAATCTCCACTGGGGCCATGTGGTAGATTACTCAGCCCATCCCTCTCAACGAGAGGAGGCTTGTAAATCCCAGCAGTGGGAACATTATTAGTTGATTATTTACTACTACTAATTTAGCCACATCTCTGCCACAACGATGTGTCCCAGCGGACCACTATAACTTTCTAAACGTAACTATATGTTCGTAAATTAAAGCTGAAATAATTAAGTACTAAGTGTTATGTAGAACTTTAACCTACGTAACATTATTTTGACCATAAATTGAATGTGTGGTACCACTTGTTTCATTATAGTCTTACTAAACATTTGCCGACTTACTAGTCCATTCGCTTGAATTTACTTGCTTGAAACGGGCAAATCGACACTTTTATATAATATACGTGGGACACTCAGAAAGTTTTTCGAAAATAAAGATAAATGTTTTATAGATTTTTTATAAAATCTTTTCAAAGTACTCTCCACTAGCCTCTATACAAAGTTTCATTCGTCTGAACCAGTTTTCAAAACACTTTTACCGGTCCGCCGCAGATACCTCGTTTATAGCCTGCTCGAACGCTGACAGCGCATCTTTCGGCGACGAAAATTGTATCCCTTTGAGCTGACTTTTTACTTTCAGGAATAAAAAGAAGTCATACAATGCTAGGTCATGGCTGTAAGGAGGGTGACCCATGAGTTTGACCGGCGTGCTGACCAGGAAGTCCCTCGTTTTGAGCGCGTTGTGGTGGAGCAGTAGCCCGCGGAGCCCTGGTTTAGGCGCTTGTTGCTCACAACAGAGAAAACTTCTGCCAAGCACTTGGTAGTATACCATTCAGCGTTGATGCTTCTTTGGTTCTGTAAAGGAGTTGACACCAAGTAGCCAGTCATATTGAAAAAGCACGCGATCAAAATCTTCCCTGCGAGACGAGTCTGCTTCAAATTTGTTTATCATATCACGGCACCATTCCACGCGGGCCTGCTTCTGAGCATCGGTGAGGCTGTGCGGCACCCAGAGTGAAACTATCCTCCTCACGCGAAGATGCACGAGTAGAATTTCGTGAAGGCTTCCCGATCCAACCCGCAGTATTTGCTGAATCTCTTGATACGTAACTCGAATATTGTCATGAATCAAATTTTTCTTTGCTAGCACGTTTTCTTCCATATCAGCCGTCAAAGGGCGACCACTGCTTTCTTCATTCCCCAAAATTAGCCGACCGCGCTGGAATTCGTTATACCAACGATATATACGGTTGCCTTAGAAGGGCCTTCATCCATGAATGCAATTTGAAGTCTATCGTGCGGTTTCAGGCGACAATGTTCCCGGCGCAGATCCATTTTTTAATGAGACACGATAATTTAAATTATCTCGCAAACAATGTGGAGGGAAATTTTGAAATTGGAACGTACCTATTTTTACTGACAAAGAATGTTATTTTCAAAATAGATTATAACTGGCCAGTCTCTCGTAAAACATAAAAACTTTTTTCGCATTACTTTCTGAGTGGCCTGGCATTAATATTTTCTGTAGGCAATTCGCACGGAGTTAATCAATTTGTGGGCGAGTCGACAACTCCAGAAATACGTATGAGGCAATTTGGAACGTTTTAAATTTTATGCTATAAAGTATATCAATAATCAGCATATAATGTTTTTACTGCTGGGACACAGGCTTCCTCTCTGTGAGAGGGAGTGGGCTGTAATCCACCACGCGGGCCCTGTGCGAGTTGGTAGATGTCACATGTCTTCGAATGTTTTTGGTTCTAGGACATGCCGGTTTCCTCACGATGTTTTCCTTTACCCTTTTGAGAGCAGTGGTGATTAAATAATTCGGGTTCGAACCAAGTTCCTATAAACTATAGCCGACAGGAAATAATATATTGTTTAAAAGTGTCGATTCGCCCGTTACAGCTGAGTAAATTCACGTGAAACGATTAATAAGCCCATTGGCCACATTAACGTTGCCTTTTTCATGAAATTCTGAGCTTAAGGTACATCTTCCACGACATTACAAAACACAAAAGTAACATTCCAAACTTGAACCACCAATAAGGAGCTAGAATGTCACAGCACTAGTAGGTATTTAAATGGCGGTCCATACACGTAACTTTGGATTAGCATCGTGGACGAAGGGCCCATTCGATCAGTCAATTACTGCTGTCAAGTCATAGATTGATGGGCGATTGTTTTTTGTTTTTGATTTTAATATAATAAAACACAACATAGAGTTTGCATTTCCCAAATGGTTAGGCAGTGGTACAATCAAATATCGCCAGTACCTAATGTATAAGTCCCATGAGAATGGGGCTGAGCCAATAACAACAGCCAATAACCAGGCTCATATCCAGACTCCGGGCTGCTACTGAGAAGTTCCACATAGAAAAAAAGAAAGAAAAATATTTTTTTATTTGTCACGGAAACATGTGCATATAAAAAGAACACTCACCATCACCTTTGTACGTATTTTTCTGTTTCTTCTTGTCTGTTTATTATGTAGACAAAAATATCATCATCATCATCATTTCAGCCGGAAGACGTCCACTGCTGGACATAGGCCTCCACCAATTTGGGGGGGCTTGCCATAATCGCCATGCTTGGAATGCAGGTTGGCAATCGCAGTATGGTGGTAAAATGCATAGAGAACGCTGCTGCCCATTCTCTAGTAAGTCCCTTAGTCGCCTTCTACGACACCCACGGGAAGAGATGGGATGGTACTATTCTTTACGTCCGGCACCATACGGAACAGACAAAAATATGTAAATAAATAAATAAACACTTGGCCCGGAAATCGAACTCAGGTCCTCATGCTCAACAGTAGCGATAGCAACCATTAGACATCCAGACAATATTTGATATCATAGCCAAATATCTCGAAAACCTACATTTACATTTATTCCTATTATACAAATCAGTAAATAATAATTGGAAGGTAATTGATATGCCATTTTAGAGCTCCTATGCAATAGTAAAATTTATTAACTTTCAAATTCACTTCAGTTCAATTAATTGATAATTTACGTCCTTGTTAAAATTTAATACGACATAAAGATAAATATAATTATATACCCGTGACATGACATCATAATTAAGTGGTCATTTAATTATTTCAATTTAAAGCCCTATATAAATTTATTTACCCAATTTGACGTGAATGCCACTTCTACGAACTGCATAAATATATTTCAATTTCAAAACCGCTTAGGCCATTCCAATACAGAATAAATAACGTAAAATACTCAGTGTAAATAAAAATATATGACCATTCCATTTCAAACAGACGGCAGTCACAAAACTAATAAAAAATATTTACCTTTTAAAACTGACATTTTTTCTGAAAAAACTTTTATGCATCGAAAGGCTTTCATAAATAACTGAATGTAAAAAGGAAGCTTTACATTATTTACAAAATAAACATTAAAATCTTCAGAAAATGGAAAACGACTTGCCCTTAAACATACTAATTGAAAGAAAATCTTTCTTGCTTTCCTCTTAATAGCCATTTACAAAGCTTTTATAGCGCCTTAATGTTCAACCAAACAACGGAACAAGAACACTCTTATATCCATTAAACTTTATGGAAACACTGTACCACAAAAGTAAAAGAACAGAAACACATAAATAACTGTAAAGAAAATTATGCACAAATCAAAGAAATTAATAACCTCGAGAGGTAGCTTGATTCTTAATGTTTGCTCAAATATTTCATCCATCGCTTTCCAGGCCCATCCAGCAATAATAAAAAATTAAAAAAGCTTGAAAATTATCATTTTACATAAAAGGCACAACTTATTATCTTATCTGTGGGCACACCAAACATAAATAACGGATACAGACATTAGTTCAAGGATGGGAAAATTACGGGACTGTTTTTTCTAAACAAATCTAATCTTTTGCTCTTTTTTGGTTAAGCATGTTGGTTTCCTAACAAAAGATAACACACTTTAAAATCGATCTAACAAAAAAAAAAACATTTTAAAAACGATCTAACAAATGAAAAAAAAAACATTTAAAAAGCCAGAAACAAATAATTGAAGGTTTTGTTTTTAGATTCAGCTTACAAGCGATTTCATGTAACCAAAACTCTAAAATAACGCACAAGCGTAGTAACGTATCAACGTACCTTCTGGCGAAAAAACCCGGATTCCCATCACACAGTCTTTTGTTCCCGGGATCAACAACACAAGTTTTGTTCCCGTCACAGGAAAATGAAAACGGCGACAGCACTATCCGTTCCCTGCTAGATAAACTTCCACTAAATACTAAATAACACAGAGGAAATTAAAGTACTTTACTTTTAAGCCGGGTTCAGACGTGTGTAATTTGTAATGTAATGTATCGTGTAATGTAATGTGACTAATGTGGACAGCATACAATCTCAAACCGAATTCTGTATATGTTCGATAGCGAGCTAAAAACCGACAGCCGATGGATCAGCGCGACGCCAGCCCGAACGTTAGCCTACGTTCACACAGGATTTTCAACGCTCTGCTAGGCGCTTAGAGTTGAAAATCCAACAGTGTGTTTTTCGATCGCGCTGGGATGCTGGTGGAACTCTGTTAGATTTTCAACGCTCGGCTCAACACCGAGAGTTGGAAATACAGTGCGCAATAAAATTCCGCCGCGATAATTATGTAGGTATTATTATTTATTTATTTAAATTACATTTATAACACCTTAATAGATTTCTCCATGATGATGTTATTAGGTGTTGTAATATTACTTCCGTGCGGAATTGGCTTGACGTGTAATGCTCGTAGTGCCGTCCACACAAAGAATTCGTGTAACATTACATTACACATTACACACGTATGGACCTGGCTTTATAGACAGCACCTGTCGGCATTAACGTTGCTGGCCCGATAAAGCATAAAAAATGAACATTAAAAGCTAGTGCTGAGCTATTTTGAGTCAGAAACGTGTTTTACTGACAAAGGTATGATCGCAAAGGGCTTGCTTCTGACATTTATTGCTTTAAAAGGTTTTTGCGCCTGTTGCTGCAGTTTTATCCGTCTTGATTTTTTATTTTATTTTAGGACTTTTTATGAACTGCTTAGTCTAGTGGTCACAAATGCTAATAACTTTATACCTTCCAATTATTATTAATTGACTTATACAGGATTTTTTTTTATTTAGTGCGCAAACTGTAACCATGAATTCAGCATATCATTCTAGACCCCCAGCCCAGAAATTTTTCGTCAGTTTTACAAGAAAATCAGCTGTTCCATACATTTTGACCACGTAGGTATTGCACTTTTCTATGAAACAGCTGATTTATAGCCAATAAACATGGCTCGGTAAGGGAACCAAAGTTTTTACAGTAAGATTTGCATCACCTAACAATTTTTTTTTTTTTACTAAAACACGAGTCAAATTACAACTATGTTCGCAAGATAAACTCGAAAATTACAGGCATAATTACATGAAAACGTTCCTTGCATTTTAGATTCTGCTAAATTAATTAAAGCTCATACATAGTAGTCATATTTCTACGGAGGGTTATTAAGATCTTTGTGAACATCTGTTTTATGGCTAAGCTCAGCATATTATGCATCTCCGTTAGTGTTCATACGGGCTACTATCGCTTAAGACAATCTTATACTGTTACTAACAATGCTCCTTTATTTTAATATAGTTTGCTCTATTTTAATTACACGCTTTATATTAGCTTCACTTGTATGTTTGTTTGTATGTTCGTTTGTAACCGACTCCTTTGGACGCTATTTTGACCCACTTTAAACGATCAGATTTCATTGAAACTTTGTAAACTTATCGAGGACCGATGACTGTTCAATAATTAAAAAAAAAATGAGAAATATGAAAAAAAGCAGGAAAAAAGAACACGTTTTTGTAGTTAGCAGAACTAAAAAATAGAAAATAAATAATAGTTTAAGAAACCAGTTTTTAAAAATAACTCAAAAAGCTTTTTGAGGTATTTTTATAATCACATAATAATGTCAAGCACCCCACGCTTTTTAATTGAATTAAATTCTTTTTTCCTTTTTTAGTTTGGTTTTTAAAGCGTGTTTTTTAGTTTTTTAATTGTAGGGAATAATACACTTTATGATAAGTTAAATATTGTGAAAAGTTTATACGATGATAAAAGTGGGTTTGATTTTTCACTTTGCACAAAATATGGGAATAGATTTTTCGATATGAACTAGAAAAACATTCCTTTGATGTTTTCATTCAGTGGACGCTATTCGAAACAAAAATTGCATTGGATATTAGAAAATAGTGTACATATCTATGAATACCATTCCATACAGAAATGAAATCTGTAAAAATTCGGTTATTATTTACAGTGACCTATTTATTGGGTCACTATAAATAATGAAACAATTTCAATACACTGCAAATACATTTCAATTGCAAAAAACTTTTGTCAAATAAAAACCAATATGGATGAAATTCATGACTGGAAAATTGATATCAATTGATAGGTATTTACCTATTTCTGTTATGCAAATACAAATCAATCTAAATTGAGAACCTAAAGAAAAATATTGACTTAATCATTGAGTTTTTGGTAGTTAGACTAGGGATCGGATAATCGGATTCATATTTACTACTAAAGTTAACTTTACAGTTATGAAACTAAGGAAGCGGCTTCCGAAAATAGATTTTTTGCAGGAACACCGGGAATGCATGTGTATGTTGGGTGTAAGTCTGTAAGAGAAGGGGTGGTGTGTGTTAGTTGACACAATATTATTTTTCAAAGCGCGTTCCATATTAGCCAACATCTCAACTTTAGGTGAATACGCATCCGTATATCCGATCTCTCATTATAATTGTAAACAATATATCCACAAAAGATAAAAAATATATAGGTACCATATTGACGATTCAATCACCAGAGGCAAAATCAAATAAACAAAAGTTTGTAGGTATAAAAAAGTCTATAAGTAACTAAAAAGAAACAAATAAAAACATGTAAAAAAACTCAATTGACGCACGGTCTCACGAGAGGCTCTCGTCCTTCCTCGTGGGACCGAAAAACCCAGAGTGCTATTAAGTTTTAATAAAACATGACTGACTATAAGATACGTAAAAGCCACAGAAATTTCCATTCCATGTTTTCATGTGGAATATTTTTATTAGGTGTTTAGAATGTGCTTGTACGACATAATATAGCCTGTCTAGTGATTTATGAAATGTCATATATTTAATCTAACCCAAAAAAATCTAGTACAGACTCGATCTTTTTGTGTTATCTAAAGAAATATTATAAAGAGGAAAGATTTGAATGTTTGTTTGCATTGAATAGGCTCCGAAACTACTGAACCGATTTGAAAAATTCTTTCACTGTTGGGAAGCTACACTATCCCCGAGTGATATAGACTATATTTTATCCCCGTATTCTCACGGGAACGGGAACTACGCGAATGAAACCGCGCAGCGCTGCTAGTATTAGATATTAAAGAACTTACATAACATTACAACACATCTTTAATCTCCGAAGGGTTTTTTTTTTTTTTTTTTTTTGGGTGGGAAATCATCAAATAACTTCTCCCGCTCTGGGTGGAGCGGGAGGGCGTGTCAGACTTTTACTGACTAAAACCCACCCGTGTTCCCTCAGTTGCCTGTGTGCCAGGGGCCGCGGTATCTCTTTCGAACAACCCGCACCCCTGGCAGGCATCGGTCCTTGCGAACCCCACCTATTGGTGCTGACATCTCTTTGAGGCGCGCGTGGAACACAACGCGCCGTCGACCCGGGCTTGGTCCTTACCGGACAGCGAGCTACCCATTACTCGCCGTCCGCAAGCCCGCGCCTACGGTGGCCGGGAATCAGCCTGGGATTCCCGACGCCCAGGGCTTCTCCCGCGGCGACTACGGCCGTGAGGGCGCATATACTGCCTCTCCCTCACGTGCGCCGCCTCCCTCTTTGCGAGCATTACTGCTTCGCAGAAGGAGGTGACGGCTAACCATTCACTCTCGCTCCGTACCATGGCCTGCACCAGGGCCGGACGCGAGAGATCGCCGCCGCCGATCGCCTCCACGAGGACACGGCGGTGCTCCGCCCAAGCCGGGCAGACCGCCACCGTATGCTCCACCGTGTCCTCAGGGCGATCTTCGCAATGGAAGCACCCGGGCGTTTCCTCCCGCCTTATACGAAACAGGAACCTCCCGAAACAACCGTGTCCGGTGAGGACCTGCGTCAGGCGGAAGGTGAGGACGCCATGCCGCCTCTCAAGCCACTCCTCAAAGAGGGGACTTACCGCCGCTATCGTGGCGTGCCCAGCACTGGGTTGCGACAATCGCGCTCTCCATGTCGCCATGAGATCCCGCCGGAGCTCTGTCCGCTGCACCTCGATTTCTCGCGGCAGCGGAGTAACGCCCCGGCGTTTGGCCTCCTCGCGCCACTCCCAGATATGCGCGAGGACCTTTGCCTCCAGATCCCATGGCGGTAATCCGGCAAGGAGGCCCGCCGCCTCACCTGAGATCGTGCGGTATCCCCGGATCATCCTGATCGCCATGACCCTATGGGACGCCTTCAGCTTTCGCGCTGGTTGGCGCCTCAATGTAGGCGCCCACACCGGCGCCCCGTATAGGGCCATGGACCGCACGACCCCCGCGTAGAGCCTCCGGCAGGAGGCGTTTGGCCCCCCTAGATTGGGCAAGAGCCGCTTCAAAGCAGCCCCGGCCCGCTCCAGTCTGGGAGCCAAACGTCGGAAGTGTTCCGCGAAGTTCCACCGGCTGTCGAGGACGAGTCCCAGGTACTTCATCGTCGACTCGACGCCGATGTGAACCCCTCCCGCCGTTATCTGGGAACCCGCCGGTGGCGCATTCCGAGGACCATGAAAACACATGGCCTCGGACTTGTGCAAGGCCACCTCGAGTCCCAGTTGCCGGATCCTATCGACGATTGTCGCAACCCCGTCTGCCGCTAAGTCGGCCGCCGCCTGGTACGACCTCCCTTGCGCCAGGACCAGCGTGTCGTCAGCGTAGCAGACTACGCTGACGCCGCTAGGGAGGTCGGCGCGCAGCACCCAGTCGTATCCGATGTCCCACAGATGCGGCCCCAGAACCGATCCCTGTGGGACACCGCACGACATCTCTCGCCGGTTCCACTCTCCTTGGTGACCGGGGTAGATGACGGCCCTGTCCGTCAAATAGGCCTCGACCACACGACAGAGGTAGTAGGCAGAGGTGTGCCTATAGTAAAAAAATAATAAAAAATAAATAAAAATTAAAATGTTTATTGCATCAACTCAAATAACTCATTCTAGTTACAATGGGGAGAATCCTGTTAAGCAAATAGTTTGCTTGAGTTAGGATACTTCGCCCTTCCCCTGGTTATTTATTTTCTAATAAGTTTATGAGCCAGTACAAAATAAATTATACGTATTATATAAACTTAAACCAATAACAAAAGAATGGAAAGAAAAAAAAAACATCAAAAAGTGCGCTGGAACGTGTGCTTTATGTGTGGAGATGGTGTGGAGGTAGTGGGAGTGAATGTGTACATGTGAGTAGCGGGTGTAAGTGTAAGAGTGAGATTTGGGCCTACTCATTATACATTGTGAGGATTCGCCAGTTATGATGAAGTCCCCAGGAATAGGGAGCGAGCCTATTGCCAAAGTACTACATTGCCATAATATTTGTAAATCTTTGACAGTCATTACGGTTAGACAGAAGCCCGATTATCAGACAGCCAGTATTTTCGTATTACTCAATAACTGGATTGTGGATGTCAGATAGGCAGTCTCTCCATGTAAAATACTGGTATTCAGTTGCTTCCGGTTAGACAGGAAGCTGACCCCATCAGATAGTTGGGCAAAGGCTGATTAGATGATGATGATGATTGTCATAATTAATCCCTCACCAGTTGATGTCAGCGCCAACTGGTGGGGTCCGTAAGGGCCGATGCCTGCCAGGGTTGCGGGTTGTTCGAAAGAGATACCGCGGCCCCTAGCACACAGGCAACTGAGGAAACACGGGTGGGTTTTAGTCAGTAAAAGTCTGACACGCCCTTACGGGTGGGAAATCATCAAATAACTTCTCCCCCTCCACCCAGAGCGGGAGAAGTTATTTGATGATTTCCCACCAGAAAAAAAAACCAGTTTAGCTAATAAACGATAGTCTACTCGCCTCTACTTAAAATTTTGTGGATTCTCGTGGCTATGAAACTGGATTATGGACGCAAAATGTTGCAAATCCTGTTCAGTCTGCCAAATTCTTCAATATTTCCCCAGCCTTGCAGCTTGCTAGAAAATATACTTATGTTCTCAGAACTGTAACTCGGTAATGTATGTAAAAGTTTTTCTCGCAACAAACTCGCAGGTAAAATTCTTATTGCATCTATCTAAGTGCAAAAAAGCCCTGCATTCTAGTTCGTGATCATTTCCTCGCTGGATCTAAGTGCAAGAACTACTTTTGCAGATTTCTATCGGTAGCTATTCGCGTTCAAGTAAATTAAATCGTTTGCTCTTTTTACTCGGAAATTCCGTCTAATTTTGGTAAGTTTTCCCTTAGGAATTGTCTTCAAGCAATAGCAGATTATGTCGGAAATGTTTTGAGGAATGTTTTTGGAAAACTTTTTCATGCGATCATTCAGAAAGATGAAACAAGTTACCCATTCCAAATCATCATCATCATCATCATTTCAGCCGGAAGACGTCCACTGCTGGACATAAGCCTCCCTCAATTTGGGGGGCTTGCCATAATCACCACGCTTGGCAGGCGGGTTGGCGATCGCAGTATGATGGTAAAATGCATAGAGAGCGCTGCTGCCCATTCTCTAGTTAGTCCCTTAGTCGCCTCCTACGACACCCACGGGAAGAGATGGGATGGTGCTAATCTTTACGTCCGGCACCACACGGAACGCATAGTAGGTTTCTATGGAGAAGAACGGGCAAGAAACTCCTTGGACACATTTTTAAATCAGGATATTTATTTATTTATTTAACCATTTACGCACATACATATAAACAGACAAGAAGAAAGAAACAGAAAAATACGTACATAGGTAATGCTTATTTCTACAGAAATCTCTTCCAGCACACCTGCGATAGGAGAGAAGATAACAGAGATGTAGACAACGCGTGAAATAACAGCAGAAGGGAAGTCATAAAATTACAAATTAAACTCTAATTTAAATATACACACATAATATGAGAATATACATACATACTTCTAAAATAAATATCACTAAAATATATATAATTATAATGTAATTTAATTAATAAATACAAAAGCCATTATGACACAGTGGAGAGATAGTGTTCTTTCACTCTTCTTTTGAATACTGCTACAGTTTGGCAGTCCCTAAGATTGTTACATTTTTCATGTTAAAATTATAAGTCCAGTCTAATCCGATGCTGCCAAATGCTTAGGTTTACATGAAGCGACTGCCTATTAAACCTCCACAACCCAGTTATTGGGTAATTCGATTCCTGTTGGTAAGACTTTTTGTCAGATTTTGGATCTGACAACTCGTAATGACTGTCAAAGATCCACGAATGACAGTTTAACGTACTTTCCGATGCACGGAGGGGTATCGGAATGTAAAGATGAACCATCTGATGCAATGACCCATGTGGCTGTTACTACTTAGACACGACCCCACATACTAATTCATAAAACCGTTTCCTAATATAAACTGGCTATAAGACACTTTCTCTATCGGTGGGATGGGCATAGTGTGTTATTTTGACTGACAGAAAAAAGTAAATAAAATGTTACCAAACAGGATACAAAATTGTAAGCGGCCTAATCATTATGAATAGAAACGATTTATGCTTATGATATTAATTACAAATAGTCTAATTGCTGTTTTATTAAATGCTCAATTTCAAAACGTTACTAAATTGCTAATTAATTTGGGAATATTGAGCTACAAAATATTGTATTTTATCCTCATTTGGAGTTTCCCCAAAAATACCTAATCAATAATGCGTTGACCTACACATTTCTATCTCTGTTTAATAAATAAAATCGCTATCTAACAGCGGCTAACTGACAGCGGTTTGGATAAATAATATCTAGAGTAAGACATTTTATTTTAAAATGATATTAACAAATAGTTTGAATGTAAACTAAATACTCTATGGTTTAAAGCTTATAAAATACATCTGTTTATCCAAATCCCTTTCCTAATTTTATTTATGCATGCAGATGGTTTTTTTTATGTATGTAGGTCATATAAAAATATGTTTTAATTTAAATCATGTGAGAAGCTTTGACATTTTTTAGTTACTGATATTATATTAGAGGTAATGAATTTTTCCTTTATTATTTTCCAGATCAAATTCACATAATGGGCAAGAGATGGGAGCGTGCGTCGCTTGAAATGCAAAGTCAAAATGAGGTAACTGCCTTTGAAATCGGTTTCTGAACTAAATGGCATGCATCGGAAGTACCTCTCAAAAAATTCTGACGTCACATCAAAGGGGTGCGTCCAACTACGAGCTATTTACCATTTCTGGCGCGCGTGGTGTCGTACAGAGTCCGGTTCAGTGAAATCAAAATTGAATTTAGTTTTTATATTCATTCGAGTCCACGACTATATCACTGGACTTGTATGACTGGGTTTGTATGACTTTTTGGGTTGTTTTAGCAACGGATAAATAACCAACGACCATTCCAACAATATCTTTGATATGTCTCTTTGCAATGGAATAAATACTGCGGACATGTTTCTTGTGAAGCATGTGCGGTGAAAAACGATGCCATAAGGCAACGGTGCGGTTTAAAAAAAGATTTAGTAACAAAAAAGTAAAAGAGTATGCTTAGATGGTTTGGTCATGTTGAGAAGATGGATGAAAGCCGACTAACCAAAGTATTGACCTGGCAGATGTGGATAAAAATTCCGGGAGGGAACGTCCTTGGCAGACCTTATAGGTAATGATCTTCAGAAGGGTCAGTTGCGTAGTACCTACTTGCAACCAGCGTGCGTGTATGACCAGATGTATGCAGGCCAAAGGTATCGTCGACCGTAGGTTCAATACCTCTATGGAACCTAAGGGACAAAATACGATTTTTCAGGAGAGGCCGACAAAGTTTTTTTTCGGACTAAATCGCCCATAACTTTTTTTGTTATTAACCTTTTTCGGGTCTGATTTCAGACATTATCTTGTATTTTAGTGTTCTATCTACATGTGTAACATTTATTTAAATAAGTTAGCTATTTAAGAAAATAGATGTCCCTTACAACAACGTATTTTGTTAGTAATGTCCCTTACTGACCAAGTACCTTGTAGTCCTGTCCCTTACATTAAATTGACCTCTACGTTGGATCCAATCTATCAATGAAATAATTGTGTAAAGGACTTGTTGAAAAAATGTATGAAAAAAAATACAGTGTAAAGAGATTTTTGACAGAAAATGAAGTACACACTTTTGACAATTCGTTGATTGGGAAGACTCTCACCTTATTTGAAGTGGATTGGCGGCGATAATTACACCATTTCAAGTTCCTATATTGCATAGTTTTTCAGATACATTGTTATTATGGGGCTGATTCGAAATTTAGATCCAAAAATAATTAGGGTTAGGGACATTTTTCTTAAACTAGAATTTTTTCATATTCACCATTCGATAGAGCGAAAAATTCTGAACAAAACTGTATACTCAACTCATTTTGGGTATTTTGTCCCTTACCTCAATTGAACCTACGATCGACGATATGTAAGGATCGTAGCAGGTGCTGTCGTTTCTGCCTACCCCTGTAGGAAGAAGGCGTGAGTTTAAGTATGTTTCTTTGAATTATTGAAATGAAAACGAGGATAAACAATAGACCAATTACATATAGTTTACTTTTGATTTGAAACAAGAGCTTGGGTTACGTACGGACAAAAAATAGAAACAAGAAACAAACCTGTTTCACTTATGAAAATACGAAAAAAACAGGCAACTCTAGTGGAAAACCAACCCTACTCTTTATTCGTTGTACAAAGTAAACACGTACAAAACCAATACAAAACAAGAAGAGAAAGGGTATCAAATACGTTTTTTATTACCCCTACAAAGTCTGCTTAAATGGCACACATTTACAACAGTTCCGCTTCATTACACGAAGTATTTGCTTCGTTACTACATAGTCTAATTACATAAGCCATTTAGAGATTCCATCTTACTAGTTCTAGACTGCGTGTTGGTCTGGTGGTCGCAAGCGCTAATGGCATGGGCATAAGATCCTAAGTGCGATTCCCGGGTCGGGCAAAGTCTTGTTGGGTTTTTTCGTCTAGGATTTTGTGCCCGGAGTCTGGATTCGTGCCCGGTTAATGGCAATAGACTCGCCTATTAAAGACTTAAACATAACTGACAGCAGTGGTACCCCAGAGGTACCAGCCGCTACTTACTAGGTCGGCTAGGTTGTAGCCATTGTAGGTCGTAGGTTCAGACCCAGACTTTACTTTGTGTAAATTGGACGTAGTTAAGCAGAAAGGACTCAAAGTCACTTTTGAGTTGTGAGCGTTTGAAGTTGTGACATTTTATGTCTTCATACTGTAGGTTGAGAAAAACTAGTTTCCGTGTACATTTTAAAAATAGGGTTTCACTACATGATAGATTCGACCCTCAGGAGCATAAATGGCAAAATGTGGTTATCCTAATGGTACATCTCTGGCTAACCTTTCTGGATGAATAAAGACGTGATGTTATATTTTAGTTCTTGCTTCGTTATAACAAAGTTTAATTACGTTCGCCATTTAGAGATTCCATCTTACTACTCCGTCCAGTGGTTCGAGAACTTCGGATGTTTGATGTTTGCAAGTAATTTTATGCATTAAGGTACCAGCTATGTAGTAGAATGCCTGGTGATGCAATTTAGTATACAATATTAGTTGGAAATTGCTTGCAAGTTTCGAGTTACGTCTTGATAATATTGCTTGGAGAGAGTTCATTAGTTGCATATTAGGGTAAAATATTACATTCTTAAACATCTTTATGATCCCCCCCAGTGGGTTCCCGCATTGTCGTTGCGGGGGGGCTCAGTAGTCGTGGTCCGCTCCCACAGTGAAGCGAAGAGGAACCCCAAGGTGGGGCCGCTCGTCAGGGTTTTTGCTTCCAAGCCGACGACGTAGCGACCAAAAAGTAGGTTGCGGTGAGGTGCACCGCAACTGAGGCGTGCCGCGATGTTGAATGGGAGGCATCGCGGCTAAGGGTTACAGGCTGCGGCAGAGGAGGAGTGCCGGTACTTCAGAGTAGCGCTCTTCGCTTCCGTGGCCTGGACGGGGCTGCTACCGTTTGATGGTGGACGCGGTGGGGCCGCAGGGGAAGAGGAGTGTCGGTATAGCGTTGGCCGCTCTCCCTATCCCCTGCGGCCGAGAAGTGGTAGGCGGCGGGGCCACTGCGCTGACCCGTCGCAGGGGGAACAAGGGTGCCAAGAGTGCCAGGGTAGTCTGGAGCCCTTGTGCTACTTGGTTCCTGGGGTGGTCACGGCGTGCCATGCGTCCTGGTGCACCGGACTGGTGGTGTCCGCAAGGGCCGATACCTGCCAGGGGTGCGGGTTATTCGAAAGAGATACCGTCGACCCTGGCACACAGGCAACTGAGGGAACACGGGTGGGTTTTAGTCAGTAAAAGTCTGACACTCCCTCCAGCTCCACCCAGAGCGGGAGAAGTTATTTGATGAATTCCCACCCTAAAAAAATAAACAAAAACATCTTTATGATGGAAAGGAATTTGAGCTTGCGAAGTCTTAAGTGTGATAATAAATAGACTTCTCTATATTCATCATCATAATGCCCGCCGTTAGACGTCCACTGTCACTACACCGACCAGTTCTGTGCTTCTCGTATCCAGTAGATTAGTAGGGCCTTTACATAGTTGTTGGTCCACGTTGAGGGAGGCTTTCCAAAACTACGCCTTCCAGTACGCGATCACCAATGCAGAACCTTTCGGCCCCATCTGCCATCTGTTCTGAGAGCAATGTTTAAAAAAGGAGAAAACTGAATAGGCCTGTTCTTGAGTTCGATCACGCCTGATGGATGAGGTATGTGATGGGTCGAGAGGGCCTAGAAGCTGCCTATTCACTCTTGTTTTGAAGGTGTTTTTCGCTAGATTACTATTACTTAATTGTTTTGTATTTGTCACTACTTATTGTTATTATCCACCTATTTATTTCAAGAGCCAATATCTCATGAAGTGGTAGAACCTTACGTATAGATGTAAATTTACATCAAAATTAGATAATGTAACCCTACAACTTCCATTATTAACTTATCCCGTTGCCCCTGTTTAAGCCTGGTTTCTGTAAGCCTGATCGAACCTTTCCGATTGGTTGATTGTAAGAACAACAGCCAATCGAATCACTTGTCGCACAATTTAACAACAGATTAAATTCAACAGGCTTTCAGGGACCGGGTGAAAATGGTACATAAATGTTTTGTCTATTCCATTTAAATGGCCGATGCAATAATAAGCCGTGTTTAGACTGCGTATGGAATAACCACAAAACAGATAAGCACAGAAGGCCGGCCCTATATACAGCAAAAGAAAACGGTCGCACGCATACAGACGCGTACGAACAGAGCTCTCAGACTATATCAAACGAATGGCAATCGCGGGTACGTATGTAATCAAATAATCAATCAGCCTATCGCTGTCCACTGCTGGACATAGGTCTCTCCCAGGCTGCATCACAACACCCTGTCCCTCGCCTCCCGTATCCAGTCAGTTCCAGCTAGAGGCATCCCACTCTATGCGTGCCGATAGGCGTTAGCCACGATTCTGACGAATTTACCGGCCATCAGTCGCTTGTTCTCGCTGTACATGAAGCATGTCTATGTGTGTGTGCGTTGAATGTAGCCGACCTTCTGTATCAATTCTGTGGCATTACAGCTTATTAACAGTTTGCTATTAGAAACCTGGAGTCAGAATGCAAATGCAATTCACACCTAACAGTTAGATCCTTGTGCGTTCTGACGCACAATAGTCAGAATACAAGTACGTTACAACGTGCTAGACTTTGCTTAGACATGTTTTTATGGACACGAATGATTAGAGTTTTTATTTTTGTTTGTATTGATAAGTTCTTTTTCCACGTCATCTTGATAATAATCGATGTAATATCAGAAATTATTTAATACATTTATACTAGCTGTGCCCGGGGTTTCGCACACGTGGATGTCGGAAATTATCCGACCAGGACGTGCTACCGGGACAAAAAATAATTATCCTATGTTACTCCTGTCAGCCAGTGAAAGTCCCTTCTAAATCAGTCCAGCCATTTCAGAGACTAGCCGGAACAGACACACACAGAAAAAAAAGTACCGTAAGTATATACTTTCATATGCATATAAGTATTAAAAAGCTGTTATTTTGACCTTACAGACACTTACATTTTATTTATTTGTATAATACACATAATAATGTGCGTAAAGGTGTGTATAGAAGAAATAGATTTATATGTATTATTCATTTAGAAAATTAAAAAATATATTATACATATAATAATCTTAATTATAGCAGGTATGTGAAACTATAAGCCTAAGTAGAGTTATTAGTAACAATCTGAGTTCCTTGTAGTTAATAGACAGACTGGAGTAATGTTACTGTGGTCTGTGGTCGCCACGTCAAGAGATTATTACGAATATCTTACTTAAGTACTCAAAATATTTCCTTACAACATATTTCACGTATACTTACTTTTACAATGTTTGTAAATGTGTGAGCACCATGTATCTATCATAGGATTAATTTATCTGTATTGCTTCAATTTGATTCTTTTTACCTATTTTGGTATGGTAATTTTATTCCGGGTGCATCGTTTTCACACATAATCATATAGTGAATGTAATATGTTAAATATTGTACTTAAAACATTTTAAAAGAGTAACGGTGGAGTTTCTTGCCCATTCTTCTCCATACGAAACTACATTTTGGAAGGGGCGACTAGAATCAATTCTATTTTAATGTAAATGTTGACGTTCAAAAGTGCCTTTTAAGTGCTATTTGAAATAAATGCTTTGACTTTGACTTTATGTTATCTTCTGAACGTACATTATTTCATCCACATATTATCTGGAAAAAATAATCTATGTCTTGTTTTAAAATACTCTTCGAATCAGTCAACCAATTATGCCGTAAGTAACTGTGTCGGTAACGGGGTGCAAAAGACTAGTATGACCTAAAAATATCAGCAGATTGGCTACTAGAACTTATAATACCCAACCAGGTTTATTATTCCTAAAGACGGGCTGCGAAAACGTTTCAAAATTGAATAAAACCTTATTAAAATAATAAAAAAACTGGTAAACCCTGATCTTAAAATTGCACTAGATACTCAAATATTTTCCTCATACGAAATTTTAAATTTGGGAATAGTCACTTAGATATCAACACATCAGAATAAGTGATTATGATTTCGAACTCATAATCACTTATTCTGATGTGTTGACATCTTATTATTATTTTTCATTAGTATCAAGATGGCGCAACCTTGGTCGGGTCCAAGTTTTGCTTCTTAGAAAGGAAAGTTGCCGCAATATCTGCCTGTGTCTAGAGTTACTCCATTTATTATGCATAATATTCATATATTGGGAAAATACATCGTGGCCAATCACCTAACCGCTGCCTGGTGCGACCAAGTAACTGCCATCACTGGACTCTCTGTTACGACCGCCATGAAAGACGCGAGAACCGAACGAACTGGAAGATGATCGTACGTAAAGCCACGAAGGCCTTTCAAGGACACGACCTTCAATATGAAGTACTCGACCAAGAAAATTGAAATGTTGCTGACAAAATACATCCTCTTTGATCTAGTGGTCACAAGCACTACTGCTAAGCATAAGGTCCTGGGAGATTCCCAGGTATGACAAAGTTAAGCAGCCTGGAATATGGACTTGTGTGCGGTAGATGGGAATACCGAGTCTTGGTTAGCTGGCGAAAATTGGAGTTTACTTAAGGTCGGTACACCTCTGCCTACTGCTTTGGGGAATAGAGGCGTGATGTTATGTTGTGTTTGCAGAAGGCAGCATTTTCTGTACGTGGGAATGTTTTCCGAATCTTTCGATGATATTGTGCACATACCGAAAATAGCATGCCACTTTCGGTTTTCCTCGTTCCTTTCTGGAACTGAATATTCATACAATACGATTCGCGTAAGAATGAATAAATAATAGTTTAAAAAACTAAAAAACACGCTTTAAAAACCAAACTAAAAAGGGAGAAAATAATTTAATTCAATTAAAAAGCGTGGGGTGCTTTTTGAGGTATTCTTATAATCAATTAATGTCAAGCACCCCACGCTTTTTAATTAAATTAAATTATTTTCTCCTTTTTAGTTTGGTTTTTAAAGCGTTTTTTAGTTTTTCAAACTATTATTTATTTTCTATTTTTTAGTTCTGCTAACTACAAAAACGTGTTTTTTTTTCTATTTTTTTTTTATTATTGAATTGTCATCGGTCCTCGACAAGTTTCCAAGTTTCAATGAAATCTGACCGTTTAAAGTGGGTCAAAATCGCGCTCAAAGGAGTCGGTTACATACAAACAAACAAACAAACATACAAGAGAAGCTAATATAAACGGTGTAAAAACAACTTTGCGATAGCTTTTTTGATCGTATCCTATCGTATTTGTTGAAGTAACTAAGCAATATTAAAAAGAATATTAAAACTCTTTTGAGCAGCAAAATCCAAAGTTTTAATACCAACTTGTGTAACAATATTTTTAACACTGATGACATTTCATTTGACCGATATAGTTGGTTTTTCCTTATATTTTAGAGTAACAATTCTACCCAGCAAGCTCCATTTATATTATGACACATTTACGTTCACAATACCTGCACATGTCGTAGCAAGCTTCCGCATAAAATTTTCCGTGGGAGGCAGTTGAACTAGCATAAACATTTTTAAAGTCAAGTTATTTACTCGTGTTATTTACTTTTTTTAGCCAGCCACTTGTTGAAACTTGAAATCGTGTTTTCTAGAACCGTTTAAGTTTAATTTAAAAGACGTTGAGTTGATAGGGCCTCACACGTCTGCTAGCTTTGTATTATATTAACAAACGCAGTTTATTCTAAAGTCGTTTCGAGAAAATGCCTGAACATTCCTTTTGTAAACTTAGATTAAAAAGTTGAGTTTCATAGAGACTCTGTTTTAAATTGCCTGCCTATTGTGCTAAATAGAATAAATACTAGACTAGACCTTTTTATATTTAAAGAGGTTTTATATTAAATTTTCAAAGAGTACATGCATATATCTTTATTATACAGGGTGTAACAGAAACCCTATTGCTATCCTTAAGCACTAAAGGTATAGAATCACTATATGTACATAGTTTCAGCTCAAAATACTCTAAGAATTGATACCAAATTTTCGGTTTCATATGTTTCCTAAATTCAAATACTAACAAACGTGTCACCGTACTACGTAAGTCAATAACTTTCCACGCTACTTGCCAATATCTTTTCTGAGTGATGTGTTTATTTCAATTTCAAAAGTTCGGTTTCTGGTATCAATGTATAAAAAATTCTCATAACTTCCCAACATGTAGATATAGGATTAAAAAAACCCTTCAAATATCGTTTAATATCATCCAAAGAAGCCGTGCCCTTGGTATGTATATGTTACGGCTAATAGCCGAAGTGCGGCCACACCTAGTTTTAGCCGGCTATTAACTAGGTGCAGCTGGACTAGCGCTCGCTGGCCGCTGCCGCGGCATCGCTCGCTGCGCTCGCTCGGCTCGCGCGCGTTTGGTTGCAATTCTAACCTAACCTAACCTAATCGGTCGGTAAGCAGTGTGATGCAGTTCACAATTTATATAAGTAGGATACATCTAAGTTTAACCGGCTGCACCTAGTTATAGCCGGCTAAAACTAGGTGTAGCCGCACTTCGGCTATTAGCCGTAACATATATACTCTTTCCTTTACACGTTGTATATGTATTCAATTACATTAGACTGTTTACAGGTTATCATTATCATCGGCACCCTGAATCCACCCACTGCTAAGTATAGACGACCTCCCTTTCGTGCCTTACTTACCTGGTCTGTGCTAGTCTCATCCAAATCTTCCCACCAATCTCCTGTAGGTCTTCCATCTAGCTGGCCTACGGTCTGCCAACACTCATAACAGGTGATGTTAAGATACAATAGTAAACCATTAAGTTTACAGCTGACTATGTAGAGAAGTTACTTAAAAAAAAAAAACTAACCTTTTTGCTCGCACTTATCTCATGTACATCTTTGCTCGCCGCGGGAGACGCCCTGGGCGTCGGGAATCCCAGGCTGATTCCCGGCCACCGTAGGCGCGGGCTTGCGGACGGCGAGTAATGGGTAGCTCGCTGTCCGGTAAGGACCAAGCCCGGGTCGACGGCGCGTTGTGTTCCACGCGCGCCTCAAAGAGATGTCAGCACCAAATGGGGGGGTCCGCAAGGGTCGATGCCTGCCAGGGGTGCGGGTTGTTCGAAAGAGATACCGCGGCCCCTGGCACACAGGCAACTGAAGGAACACGGGTGGGTTTTAGTCAGTAAAAGTCTGACACGCCCTCCCGCTCCACCCAGAGCGGGAGAAGTTATTTGATGATTTCCCGCCCAAAAAAAAAAAAATGTACATCTTTGTCTGTAACTCACTGCCTTAGTTTATGAAAAGAAGTTGCAAAATCATACTCATTTCAGGCGAAAATCTATGGGCAGGAACCCTTTATTTATGGGAGCCTGCCGTTTTGACCGACCTTTTTATGCCTTTTGGGCGCATTTTCTACTCAATTAAGTTAGGTGTGGGATAATTTATCATAAAAGTGTGGGTACCTGTTTTACACAAAAAGAATATTATTAAGGGAGGTGAATGATCTATTTAGGTTGTTTTTGTACCGTTTTTTGATTTTAGATAATATATTTTCAAATGTATATTTTTTTTTTTGGAAGACAATTTACAAAAAGAACATATTTCATAGTAAATCACTGTCATTGTGTGTGTGTTTGTTTGTTGTTTATCCGTGGAAACTTGTAAATGGCCTCAATATCATATTGTTTAAGAACACTGTAGGTACCTATAAGTTAGCCGTAGTAAGTTTCCCGCATACAATAAAATGAAATAAATCCTACTTCCGACTAATATTATAAATGTGACCATTTGTAAGTTAGTATGTGTGTTACCCAATCACGCAAAAACGGCCCTATGGATTTCGATAAAATGTAGCTCACAGATAGTTTATAACCTGGATTAACATATAGGGTACTTTTTATTACGATAGTACGTTCCCTTGGGATAATTTTTAACATCCTCGCGGGAGGGGCCGCTGGCAAGAGGTAGTAAATAATAAAATCAGATTTCAGATAGTCTTACCAGTTAATATTAATTTTGTGCCTTATACAGGTTGAAATTGAAAACATGCGACAAACCGAAATGGGAGATTGTACTCATCATTATGAACAACTTTTACTACGGGACCAATGATGCAATCGCGAAAAAAAAAACATCTGTTCCCTACATTTATGTTCGCATAACTCGTCAAAATGTAGGAAACAGCTGTTTTTTTTTGCGATTGCATCTTTGGTCCCTCAGTAAAAGTTGTTCATAATGATAAGTACAATCTCCCATTACGGTTTGTCGCATGTTTTCAATTTCACCCTGTATACATAGTTAACATTTGGTACTCTTTACTGTGTTTTTACTTCAACATAGTTTTCCGTCAATATGCTTGCTTACGAACGCGCACAACAAAATGAAACTAGAAAGTACCTAATAAATACGATTCCTTTTTTACTAGCAAATTGTGAGTACTTGGATATGTCGCCTCGTTGTCTGTTCATTTACAACCTTAGCTCTGCAGACTTTATTACCCTAGATCAGGAACAAAAAATTATCTTACCAGGTTTATGTCAGTAAAAGTAAGATGGAGATTGTGTAGACATGTCCTTGACATTCAGTAAGTAAGTGAGAGTAATATTTGTTAGGATAATAAAGATTAGGACAGAATGTTAGTAGTAAAAGTAAAGCAATCTGTTACCTACATCTTGCTTAGGGCAAGATTCACAGACCGCACTATAATATTCATCATCATCCTACAGCAGTCCCCTGCCGATTTTCGGCCTCTTATCCAGCTGTTACCAGCTACCCTGCGAAGATCAACGCTCCACTGCGGTGGGGCGCTCTCAGGTTAGAGAGCGTCCTACCTTACATTTAAACAAGAACACGTCTACCGCAACAGTCATCGGTTCTAATACGGCCAGCCCATTGTCACTTCAGCTTCTGTTATTCATATTCTAATAAAATGCTTGCTCACATTCGCTTGTATTAAAAACCTTGTTGGCTTGATTAAAATATTTATAACTGTAGGTACTAGCTTTTACCATTCGGTTCCGTGTGGTGCCGGACGTAAAGAATAGCACCATCCCATCTCTTCCCGTGGGTGTCGTAGAAGGCGACTAAGGGACTTACTAGAAAATGGGCAGCAGCGGTCTCTATGCGTTTAACCACCACACTGCGATCGCCAACCCGCCTACCAAGCGTGGCGATTATGGCAAGCCCCCCAAATTGGGGGAGGCCTATGTCCAGCAGTGGACGTCTTCCGGCTGGAATGATGATGATAGCTTTTACCAGTTGCTTTGCCCTCGTACAGGTCAGAAATGATCGTACAGGAACGTATTACCGGGATACAAAGTATCCCCTGTGTTAATCCAGGTTATAAACTACTTGTAACACAAATTTTATCCAAAACCGTTCAGCCGTTTTCGCGCGATTGAACATCCCAACATACAAACTTTTACATTTTTATTATTAGTAGGATGGAAGACTCACTTTAACTAAGTAAAGTAAATATATTCAAAGTGTGATCTATGACTGTTGCCCTTAGAATTGTATCTTTGACTTGGGATAAAGTTGGTCCTGTGAGCCGTGACGTCATTGTTATAGAGATGGTTCTAAATATCTCCTGGCTATATGTATAGGTAGATGGGTAAGGATATTAATTGAAGAGGTGCGTGCTGATTGCTTTTCTGGGGAAATTAACGTCTAGATAGTTTATTGTGTGACCAGTTATTTATGGTTGGAAGAGCGCGTGATTTAGTATAGTTAAGGTGAATCTAGTAGACATTTTCTCCATACAAACTTCGGGAGTGTATTACTCCACTGTTTGGCAATGCACATCAAAAATTAAACATGTTATGATTTTGTCTCATTATAAATATTGTCTGTGCGAAATCAGAATACTAAAATAAAAAGCCATTAAAAAGTTAGAAGCCAACAAAGATTCGTTTTTCTTGCTAATTTAATCTAACTTTGGGCTTGTTTAAGTAATGAAAAAAGTGTAAAATTTCCAAAACCGAGTCGGGACCGACAAAGATCAAATATCTAAAAATTTAATAAACTTTATTGGTCATTGATATAAGCAGAGGTTTTTTCTTAAAACCCGATCTTCCGAAGGACTTTTCTTAAATTTTTACGCGCCTGTTTTACTTTAAATGATCCTGCATCTCACTCAGTAAAGTTAAGCGTGTAGACTAGCATCTAACTGCTCATGCCTGATACTACCTCTGTCGGACACGATGTCTGGTGAGACAGCGTGCTTTTTAGCCAGGTCCACTACTGAGTTCGAGCCCGCGACTAGATTCCCCTTAACTCTAAAAGGCGCAAACTTAGACAAAAACATCTACGGACATTAATTTCAAGATAATAAATAGAACATTAAAAAAAAAACATTATTCATATCCTAGCTAAAAATTAAGGCCCGAGAAGGTAAAAAACTAAATAATAAGAATGCTAGTTACTTGTGGGAAATGACATCTAGAAAACTTTTCAATATTACAACGACACCGACATTTAATAGATTTTTACAAACACTAGTTATTTTATTAAACATAGACAGACATATAAACATAGCATGTATCACTCACCCACTCACTAGGAGCAGCAGGCTTAGCACGAGAACCGTAGAGAAGCGTTTTGCCGACGGAAGAGTAGACAAAAACGACGTTTCCGTGTAGATAATTAAAAGTTTTGTAACGAGAAATGTAGACAACCGATTTCTATTCTACGGTAGGGTAAAAATAGAAAGCGTCATGCTAAGCCTGCGGTGGTGGTCCAGTTGTAACTCTCCCGACTTACCCACCCTCCCATCGGGCAGGCGCTTTATTATATGGAGTGGAGTTTCTTGCCCATTCTTCTCCATAGGTACCTACTACGCTTTGGAATGGGCAAGTAGCTTCATCTTTCTAACTCACTGACCTTGACAATTCAAAAGTGTGGTTTTTTTTAAAATAAATGCTTTTAGTTTCAGTTTGATATGTAAATAATTTAATCACCACTGCTCTCATAACGGTGAAGGAAAACATCATGCGAAGACATGTGACATCTACCAACCCGCACTGGGCCCGTGTGGTAGATTACAGCCTAATTCCTTTCGAAGAGAAGACGCCTGTATCCCAGCAGTGGGAACATTTTAGGCTGATTATTCTATGTTATTGTGCTATGCCACTCCAGGATACCTAATGTATTGTCTCAATAGTGAATTAAGTCGTAGTTCCTACTACGCCTTACAGATGAACTCAAAAACTTTACCTCATGATACCATATAGATTCCAAGGAGTTCACAGACAGACATAAGTTATTTAGTTTTGTTCGACCTTTGAAATACGTCCCTACTTTTTTCGCCAATTCAAGCAAGCATTAAAAACAAGCTTTTAGTTATTTTGTTAAACTCTAGGTTTATTAAATTATTAAGAGTTGAACTAGAAAGTCTTTGGCCGAGCGTCCTCTTGACCCTTCCAGTTCTTTATGACAGTCAGTCATGGTTTAGTGGATTTCAAGCGGCGTTTACGTCACGAAACGTATGAAGTTGAACGAGTAGTGTAGGTACTGTACCATAGAATAACAATATTTAGAAGGGAAAATCTTCGTTTGAAAAAAAAAACCTTTAGCATGCCAACATCTCCGGGCCAGTTGAGTAAATTAAAAAACTAACATTAATATTATGTTTATATATATCCAGAAGCATAAATGATTAACAATTAAATTCTAAAAAATAACAAATAGATAGCAAAACGTATATGTGTCACAAAATTTGTATCACCATCAGCTATCGCTCAGCATAATGCTCCTGAGACATGCACAAATCAAAACCACTGACCTGCACCCTAATTGCGTAACTCACGATTCATCATAATTTTTTTCGTTTTGAAACAGATGGCTAAACCATTGCTTCATATGTTCGAAAAATGTGTCTGCTCAACAACGTAAATAACGCAGTGAATATTGTTGAACTGTCAAAATGAAACCGATTATGATTAATCGCGTGTTACGCAATTAGGGTGCTGGTTTCCTGCCGATTTTTTCACTGCGATTTTTTTCGGTTTAGGTACGCAGTAACAGAAGTAGGTAGGTCGCTTCTACATGCTTTAACATATTCTATGACTCTACATACATCGTCTTTGCAGTGAGTGTAGCGGTCATTGGACCTATCCCCGCGCTTCGAGTCAAGGGGACGAATAAAATAAATGAGGTAGCTGGTTTAGCTCGACTAGCAAGTTCTCAAGCGAGCAAATAAAAACAAAAGTGAGCAGCCGGGACAGGCAAGAAACCATAACGAATGATTTTTTATTTAATTAAAAGAAAAACAATTCGACTATAGTCGTGATGCTTGCTCAAATACTCTCAACGAATTCTCACGATAAGTTTCATGGTCGTTAGGTCCAATTTGCTTCCAACTTCAAAGCCAAAACTTTTGCACATGCAGTTCAATCAATGCTAGGTCCTCGTCTGTATAATAAGACATGATAGGAAAGAAAGAAGATGCATTTGTTCAGCACAGACTAAACGCCAGAAAATATTTAAAAAAAAAGTGTGTGGGCCTCGCCCACCGTTCTTCCCAGCCTTTGCTTACCAGTGAGACCAACAAAGAATATAATTTTGCGGTATTCAATTTTAGTCCCTATTAGATTTTCATCGAAAGATAACATTCAAGCGAGCAGGTGCGAATAATATTACTAATATTTAATGAGTTAATCCATTATTTTGCCACAAGCAGAATACTTTCATTGAAAACGTTACAATATTCATGTGTAAATGGAGCGTGAGCTAAAATATTCAAGCATAATCCAGAGTTAAACATTAGCTTTAGTGCTAAATATTTAGGTGTTAGTTTTGTGAAAGGGTTTATTTTAACAGCAACCCTTACTATTTTGTTTCATAATGATTTATTCATACTTTATAACAGTTGTAGTAACAGTGATTTAATCAATCATTTCTTGATAGGTTTTGTTTTGACGTTGGTAGGTACTGGTCCAGGTTTGAACCCTCAACGTTGCAAGAGATACAAGGTCTTAACCATTGGTCTACCACGAAATCCTCCTGTCTGGGAAGAACGATGGTTATGCCGGACTCCAACAGACAATCCCCACTGTTCCTTCTAGTACCATATGTCAGAGGTCCGGGAGATACTTGTACATCTGCCGCACCCCTGACTGATATCAGCCCGCCATACCTAGCGAGCCCCATCACCAATTAAGGCGCGCATACTGCGTTGCACCTCTTTGAACCTGACTGACAGCCACTCGAGCGACGACTCAGCCCCAAATTCGCCTCCCGCAGATTCCGCCTTATGGTGGCCAGAGATCGTTAAGCGCCCTTCAACGCCCGGCAGGTCTTCTGGTGCGGGTAGAATCGGAGGTATACTCTTTCTCCCTCCCCACAAACTTCTTCATCAGCATCATCTCTTCGCTACAAGAAGCAAAAGCATCCTACGCGTTTTCGCTTCGCACCTTGGACTAAACCACGGCCAGAAGCGAGACATCACCCGCACCAAGCGTCGCGACGAGGTCACAGCGCTGTTGGGCTCAAGGTGAGCACTCATTCAGCGTATGTTGCAGTGTGTCCTCGGGGTAGTACACACAGTAATGACAAGTGGACGACCGTTTCCGACCTATGTATCGCGGGCACTTCCCGAAGCATCCGTGTCCAGTAACCACCTGTGTCAGCCGGAAACTGAGGGCACCATGCTACCTCTCCAGCCATTCTTCTATCACAGGCCTTACCACCACTAATTGTGGCGTGCTTCCAACACATTATCATACATAAAGTTTGCCAGTTTAAGTTAATATATAGGTAAGTTCTCTTTTCAGTGTACTTCACCATTTAAACCTCGTTAGATCAGCGAGCTAAGTAGTCGCTTGTAAAATAAGGTTTCGTTAGACGTCATAATCGGTTGACTTACAAGTAATTGGAATAATTACTTGTATAATTAAAAACAACCGGTATTATTACGGACATAGTATGGAAGGTCAGTGGAATGGAAAATAAAACATTGCTTCGCTGGCCTATATTACCATGTTATAAAAATACATTGTCCATAATTATGTTATTAAGTACTAGGTTCTGCCCGCGACTTTATCTGCGTCATTTTTTTTTTGTTTTCACTTTTATACGAGTATATCCTATAGCATTTCATTGCCTGCCCCGCCCCGTGTGACTTCCTTTTCGGTTAACGTTCTATCTGATTTTTTTTCTTTTTTGTTGGCTTCTAGCATGATAAACCTTCTTTAAAAACTGGACTATCGAATGCATCAATTTTTTTTTTCAAATCTGACTGCCAGTGTCAGATATAAGCGCGTTCAAACAACAAAACAACTCTTCAGCTTTATTATATTATGTGACATTTATATGACTTTGGCCACTATAATTACATGGTGATTACGACTAATTTGAGTTAGTGCGCATTTTTGTGGTCATTATTGTGTGCAGTGTTCCTATCAAACTATCAAGGTCAATGATAATTTTTACCTTTTATAATTACGTATAACTACTTAGTATTGTGATTAGGGATGGGCCGAAATTCGGTTCACATTCGGTTCAACCGAATTTCGGCAAGTTGAACTGAACTTCGGCATTCGGCCGAAATTCGGTTCAGATGCCGAACATTCGGCACGAGAAAAATAATACCTACTTGCACTATTTTGACTAAAATTTAATAGAATTACGATCTTATTCATAAAAGTTATTGAACATCTAAACAGTTGCTGAAGTCTGGTTTTCAAAGAGAAAACAGATATTAGCAACTGTTTAGATGATCGATAACTTTTTATGAATAAGACCGTTTGAGTATAGCATTACTGTAAAATAAAATTATGTCTTTTACTCATCCATGGTCATTTATTTTAGTTAGGAATATTGTAAATGTAAACCTTAAATTAAATCAGTTCTTCTTATTATTCTTGAAAATCTCTGCCTAATTAATTAGACATACTATTACAAAATAAAATAAGCTTAGTATTCTTCTAACAAACATATGAATACAATTCATAAATTGAAAAAAAAAACACGCTTTTGGTTGAGAAACTAAACATACATTTACATCAACAATTTTTTATTACAATTAAAGGGTATTGAACTGAAGTTCGGCCGAACTTCGGCCGAACTTTTCATTTTAACCGAATGTTCGACTGGAATTCGGATTCGGTTCAAACCACATTCGGCCCATCTCTGATTGTGATCCTTTATTTACTGTCCCATACGGGCTATAGAAGTACCAATGTGCCTACAAAGATATAAAACCCATATAGAATGATAGTATAGTAGGGTATTATGTATATTATATCCATAAAATATTAATAAACATAAACATGAATTTATCACAATATAATTCCATATTACGCAGAACAGTACCCAGTAAATCCTAAAATATTCTGGAGCAAAACACTTGACTTCTTCAGTATCACCTAGTTACACAGCCCCACAAAACCCATTTTATATTATCAAAACATGGTACAACTACATAAAACACCCATTTCTTCACACGAGCAGAACATTTTTATGGCACCTTCACACGTTTTGACAAAATAAGCCGTCTTCAGCCCAGATGTGTCACGAATGTATCTAGTCATAAAAAATAATGCTGAAACCGTTCAAACTCCCATATTAAAACGACACGAGAACGGAACGTACGTAACGCGACGTGTGAAGCCGGCTTTATGTGTCAGCTATTCGGAATAGGGTTAAATGAAAATATTGAATAATAAAATGTGATTGGGATATTAGCGACATTTTTGGTTACAACCAGGTTGGAGTTAGTAATTATTGTTATTGTTGTGAATTTATTTATGTATGCTTGATTTAGCACGTCTGATGGCGATAGGCGCGCCTCTTATCACACGGGACTTAAACACAACTAACGAAATATGTCCTAAAGATACACCTCTAATACCTAACTCTTTGGGGAGTAATCCTCGAGTGATGATAAGTTTATGTTATTTTTTTAAGCTAAAAGCTTAAAAAGTACACATATAAATTACATTTTTAAATATTAGAATATAAAATTATATAAAAACATTTTAAAATATAAAAATAGTGGCCCATCGGCATCAGGAGCAGGGTCCAAGATGCCGGTGGTCGGGGCTCTAGAGAAAAGAACCTCCTGACTATGCGTGCCGTGTCTAGGAGTATTGCTTTCTGAATCAAACCCTTGATCCAGTCGCGTAATGAGAGCCTCCTGAGGTGTTGGTCGAGGCGCTTCGCTATTAGGCCATTTACTGTGACGATTATCGGTACAATGATTGCTGAGTCAATATTTTTTTTTTATCACCATTGCGCAGAGCAATAAGCATAATCTCAGCCTATAACGTTCCCAATGCTGGGACACAGGCCTCTTCTCGGGGGTTGGTACATTGTCACATGTCTGCGAACTTTTGGTTCTAAGACATGCCGGTTTCCTCACGAAGTTTTCCTTCACCGTTTTGAGAGCAGTGGTTATGAAATAATTTACACAAAGTAGGGTTCAAACCTACGACCTATAACTTGTAAGACACGGCCATTACCACTAGACCACCACTGCTCTCAGTTAATATAGATAAAGCTAAGCTTTAAAAACAGAAATAAAACAATGCTAATGCCAATAGGGCATCAGCTCAGCATAATGTCAGATGCCAACACAAGGTATACCAACTGACGGACCTACTAATATTGTGAATGTTTGTATGCTTAGATGTCTGGATGTTTTTACTCAATCACGCAGAAACGGCGAAACGGATTTGTATGAAATTTGGCACATAGATATTTTGTTACCTGGCAAAAACTAGTATTAAGTTACGTTTTTTTTAAGTAAATTACGAGCGTTCAGATATTTACAAACGTACGTAGGACTGCAAAGTTAAGCTACACATCGCAAAAAAAACGTAATAGCAATATGATCAAAGTATACAAGTCAATGCCCTTTCCAATTGAACCTGAACCACATTGATTGCACATAAGGTTGAAAATAGATATCACTTGGAAGTAAAGTAGTAAGTGTTCTTTTTCAGTCTTATTGGAATTATAAAAGCATGTCATTGCCCGGTTTCCTTCAAAAGGCTTAAAAATACTTTTGAATTTAGCCTATACATTAACGGCAATCTCGTTTGATAAAAGTCAAAGGCAGAAAGAAAAGAAAGAAATTTATTGCTAAGCAAATTAACTACCAACTGAAATTTTCCACAAATTGGAATCACAACTGTCATTGTTTGACAGTTGTATGAAACACGGCAATTGGATGTAGGGTGTCAATTTGTTTAACAATAATTTTTCCCGACTGTATTAAGAAGTTCACTAACCCGATCAAAGCTGCTATAATTATGAATTCGCTAGTAAAAGGCTGCGATCATTGGTCGATCGGTGGGAAATACCACAATCACTTATCAGACGAGCTTTTATCGCTCTAGGTGATACCGTTATTTTTCTATACCCGTTCCACTACTTCGCACAGTTTTTACGACTTGCTAATGTAACAAGTTTTCTTTATTATAAGTTTTCGAAAATTTATTTTAAGTATTTGATTATATGTGATCTTGTGGCCAAATAATAACAGCCTCAAGGATCGATCGAACAGGTTGTGGCGGCATCTACAACGCCACATGGGAACTACGCATCAAAGACTTGACGTCACACGTACAAATCCTGCATCGCGCAATCAGAGTTTACTCTCGTGAATCGAGACTCTAGACTCGTTTAAATAGAATATCGCGACATTAACCGTTGGGCAGTTGCCAACCAGACAACACCAGTCTGGTCGGAAGATCCTCCCTTTTCTAAACAGTTTTTTTTTTTGTTGGGCATCTCGCAGTTGGCCTTGAGAGGCCGTGACTGCTCAACCGGGCTTTCCTGGGGCTGCCATTAAGAATTTAATCTTAACGCCTCCAACCAGGGCTTACAAACTAAAATTTATAAACTAAGCGACTGCACGCTGAGGGCACCCCCTGTGGGGTACGGGCCTCGGCTCAGGGCGTCACTGATAGGGGGACAGCTATCATTGGGGACAGGCTGGATCGAAATATTGGCATTATTATTATTGATCGGGGAATTAAAAGCTACTGGCTCAGCTGCGGCGCGTTTTTCTAAACAGAACCGTTTTTACAGTCCGATCAACCGATTTTGACTTCTATTGCGTTGGTGGTATGACAAATGGCAGCTGCAGTAAACAGTTGGTATTGTCACTACTTTTTTGCTTTCAATACCATCCTTATGCCTACGGTATATAATTCAGAATCAGATGAATGGACTGTAAAAAAGGGTTGTTTAAATGTCTAATCTTATTTCAAATGGAGTATAGATCAGGCCCGAAATTGAAAGTTAAGTTGTGCACTTTGTAGCTAAAACTTCGGTTTCTTTAACGTTCGGTAAGGTTTAACTTGAGAAATGCTTGTCTTATGGCTTAAATAGGCTTTTAACTTGACCATCCTTTTTGAAACGTTAAGAAGACGGAACCACATCTGCGATTGGGGCCGATGATAGAATTAGGTGTGATTCTGTTAAGGGGCAAACCCATTAATTATTGTGCCCCTAAGTAATAAATCAGTACCAAACAGAGAGACAAATTGCATTTTTGCTAAACCTGCCATCGACTCCCGCGTAGCAAGAAACAGGAGGTAAAACGATCTAACTAACCAAATAAATTATATAAATAACTCCAGGTTCCCTCACGTTGTTTTTCTTTCACCAATGTAAATCAAATAACGTGGATTATATTCACGACGTATCTATAGTATTATTTTAAAAGGTCTACGAAAAGAAATGGTTCGAATGGTTCGTTTAACTCTTACTGAGGTACTTCTTCTACAAACAATGTAAAACTAATATTAGTTTAGGATTCAGTTTTGAATAGCTATTTCTTTTCAAATCTTTTTTACAGCTTCTTTAGAAATATCTAAACTGCACAATATTTAAGTAGCCCTACTTTAATATTATAATCTTTTATTACCTTACACTATTTGCCTACTTAAAGGAGCCTGGTGATTTTAGTATTTAGACTGGTTGTGACCTACTTAGGTACTTCATTAACTTTTAATTTTTTACTTTAAACTCGGTTCATCTCCCGTTTTATGCCACAAGGATCTTTCATAAAAAAAACATAGCCATTGAATACTTTGAATTACAGGGGTTCCGTATGATGCCGAACGTAAAGAATAGCATCTTCCTATTTCATCCCATGGGTGTCGTAGAAGGCGACTAAGGGACATACCAAAGAATGGGCAGCAGCGTTCTCTATGCATTTTACCACCATACTGCGATCGCCAACCTGCCTGCAAAGCGTGGCGATTATGGCAAATCCTCCCTTTTGGGGGAGGCCTATGTCCAACAGTGGTTGTCTTTCGGTTGAAATGATGATGATGACAGGGGCTTGTGGTTAAATAATAACAGCCGCAAGGGTCGATGGATCAGGTTAAGTTACAGTAGATGGCTGACCAACTTTACATACTAAGACTCCTTCGTGCCTCATAAAGCACGTTAAGCATAGTGTCCAGCATTTCCAGTTGTATGCACGCTACAGGAGTTGATGGACGCTGCTGAAAGTGCCAAGATTGTAGCCAAATTCTGGGCTGACTGTATTTAGATTGCTATCGACAAGACCCGAAAACCGCTAAGAAGAAGACCCGAATAGTTATTTCGATGATAAAATACTTATATTTACTGTTGAATATAAGTTGGATGTAAGTAAAAAATTAATGAATTCCATTTTTATTGATTTCTAATAGGCGCGTGTTTGATGAGCTGCGTAGGTACTGTGCTTACGAAATAGTCAAACAAATTGATAAGAAGTCAACACCTCTTTTAATTTATTGACCTTTATTTAGTTTTACCTATGGTTTTACTAGCAGTAGGTAGGTATCTTATTATTGAAAAAACTTCATATTCAATCTAATAATTTGCCTAGCCTAATGCCAAGTATGTTGAGTTCAGCTTCCAACCTAACCGCAGTTAGAACATAGAGCAACTGCCTATCTGACCTCCACACCCCACTGAGTCATACAATGCCCTTTGGTAAGGTAAAACTGGATGTCCGACTTTCGGGCTTCGGACGACCCGTAACGACTGTCAAAGATCAACGAATGACAGCCAGGTCCAACGGCGTAACGTGCTTTCCAAAGCATAGAGGATGTCAAGATGGTCACCAATCCACCCACCGTGGCAAGCATAGCTTAACCTGATTGAGCGACCCATGTGGCTGTTATTATTTAGGCACAAGTCCTTCGTTCATGCTAATATGGATTTAGTGAATGATATATAAGTAATTTAGGCATTTTGAAATGCGATTCCCCACTGCAATCTGGCATACTTTGCTCATTCTAAACCTTCCTGTAATCTGATATTTTTTGTAGTAAAGGAATTCACATCCTAATAATGTAACTTTCAAGCATTCTAAAGTAATGAAAACCGAATAAAATAAAAAAAACTTACAAGGAACATTTTTGTTTGATTGAATCCGGTTTTTTAGCGTATGAGTCGTCAAGGGTCAGGCGTCAGGCGTATCAGTGGAAACTTGTAAATGGCCTACAGCTTAATACTGTATAATAACATTGTTTATGTTAGCTGTAAGTTTCCCAAATAAAATAAATAAATAAATAAAATAAACATTCAAAACTTGCCTAGTGTCTAATAAATATGAATGGGTGCCTATTGCCTAATACGTATTATTGATTCGCGTACAAAAAAACATGTTATTTAAAAGTGTTGATTCGCCCGTTAAGGGCGAGTAAACACAAAACATTTTGTTAAAAAAAATCCTTGTCAACGAGACAAAGAGTCACCCTAATTTTATTCTTATTAGTTAAGATTCCTCCAACGTTCGAGAGAATCTAGAATAATATTATTCACAAGCGACAAGGACACCCGGTGTTTCAAGGAAATTATGTTCACCATATCTTTTAACATTAATTTTTGCATAAGATAAAAGACTTGTATAATAATTTACATTAACCCGCTAAGTAATAAGGCGTACATTGCCCTTTTATAGAATTTGGAAGTGGTAAATGGCGTCATGATATGCGTACGCGCCTGTTGTCATCCGTGAGCAATACTCTCAGGAAGTCATAACACCTATAATAACTTTTTTCTTGTTTTGCTTCACCTTTTGTTAATACCAATTACGTAAAGTAACGCCTTCTTCCTTTGAGGAAGGACGGAAACTATAGAATGCTACGACCCTTTATTTTTTTTTTTGGGTGGGAAATCATCAAATAACTTCTCCCGCTCTGGGTGGAGCAGGAGGGCGTGTCAGACTTTTACTGACTAAAACCCACCCGTGTTCCCTCAGTTGCCTGTGTGCCAGGGGCCGCGGTTTCTCTTTCGAACAACCCGCACCTCTGGCAGGCATCAGCCCTTGCGGACCCCAGTTGGTGCTGACATCTCTTTGAAGCGCGCGTGGAACACAACGCGCCGTCGACCCGGGCTTGGTCCTTACCGGACAGCGAGGTACCCATTACTCGCCGTCCGCAAACCCGCGCCTACGGGAGCCGGGACTCTAAAGTTCGGTTTTAATCCCAGACAGTAATCTTACATTTCAAGTCTTTGTGCTTTTCCTTTTTAGTAGACATTACACCTAACAAATTACTATCTGTGTTTAAAACGATCTAAAGGGACATCATCATCATCTGCCTAGACTTGGGGACAACGATGTTGGGGACGGCTTCCAGTCTAACCGGCACCTGAATACCAGTTTTTACATGGAGCGACTGTCTATCTGACCTCCATAACAAAGTAACTGGGTAACACCTTGGTAAGTCTGGTAGTCTGACTTTCGTACTTCTGACGACCCGTAACGACTGTCAAAGATCTCATCATCATCATCATCATCATTTCAGCCGAAAGGCGTCCACTGCTGGACATAGGCCTCCCCAAAAGAGGGGTTTTGCCATAATCGCCACGCTTGGCAGGCAGGTTGGCGATCGCAGTATGGTGGTAAAATACATAGAGAAAACTGCTGCCCATTCTCTAGTAAGTGCCTTAGTCGCCTTCTATGACACCCACAGGAAGAAATGGGATGGTGCTATTCTTTTACGTCCAGCACCACACGGGACGGCAAAGATCTACGAGTATATGCACATATCTACCCTTTTTGCGTCGTTTGCATTCATATGCTCAGTTGTCATAAACGCACTGGTTGTGACAATTTCATATTTGATCTTCCTGAAGAACGTCAGTTACGAGTTGTACAAGAATAAGTTCATGACGCACGAGGTGAAAATATTGGCTTCAGTTCTTGACTTTTAGACGCAAACAAAATGATTAGTCGATGTGATGGTTTTGTAGAGAAAACCGTACCTAGGTGTTTAAATAAATATACCTACAGTTGTGACGTTGTTCCTCGCTACACAAATTTTGTCAAAGCTTCAACTAAGCTAAAAGCATACTAAATACACCAAAGCGTTTTGCTATTCAATACTTAGAAATATCTGGCAATAAATACTTCCGAACTGTCTATAAACACTGATCATTATGACGCTGCTGAGAAGCAGGTGTCTTCCAAATATACAATAGGCACTGGCTGTTGTTTATGTATACTGTTTACAGGTTTTTATACACAAATGTGGTCTGAATAAGTATACATCCACGTATTTAGTAAAAAATATCGAAAACAAATGGGATCAAAAAAAAAAACAGTGGCACTCCGGGAGTGCCGACAGAAGTGAAAACTTGAACAATTACGTGTGTATTTTTTTAATACTCAATACAGGATTTCACATTGGGTCCTTGGGTCCTGATTGCTCTCGGTAAAAAATTATAAACGAGCGATCGACTTCAGCCATTAAAGGCAACCAGTACAGATTTATACGATAAAAATACAATATTATTTGTTTATACGTGATAAACTAACAAACAAACATTTTTACAAAACTTCCACGATTATCATATTAGCGTAAAAGTATGGGTAGTAACTGAAGAAACAACCAATTCAACTTCCTTATAATTTCGCTGACAGTCTAAACACCAACAAAGCTAAATACAGTATTCATTTAGCTCCTTCGAAGTAGTTAGTGTAGCTACTTGAAATTCAATTCAGCGTCTCAAATTGGTTTCCGTGTTTGGACTTGAATGCTAAACAGCACAGTTTTATTTGATAATTAATGTAACGTGTGCTTTGGAACTGACAAAATGTTTTATGGGAGTTAGAATATCTATTGGTACCTTTATTGTTTTTTTTTTTGGGTGGGAAATCATCAAATAACTTCTCCCGCTCTGGGTGGAGTGGGAGGGCGTGTCAGACTTTTACTGACTAAAACTCATCCGTGTTCCCTCAGTTGCCTGTGTGCCAGGGGCCGCGGTATCTCTTTCGAACGACCCGCACCCCTAGCAGGCATCGGCCCTTGCGGACTCCACCAGTTGGTGCTGAAATCTCTTTGAGGCGCGCGTGGAACACAACGCGCCGTTGACCCGGGCTTGGTCCTTACCGGACAGCGAGCTACCCATTACTCGCCGTCCGCAAGCCCGCGCCTACGGTGGCCGGGAATCAGCCTGGGATTCCCGACGCCCAGGGCGTCTCCCGCGACGACTACGGCCATGAGGGCGCATATACTGCCTCTCACTCACGTGCGCTGACCTTTATTGTTCTTGTGTGTTCCCGGATTAAATTCGACGAGGTTTTATTTCTAATTGTATGTACCTACTTGAATCAGTACTACTAGAGCAGTGGTGACCCAGTGATAACGGCCGCGACTTACGAGTTATAATAGGTCGTGCGTTCGAACCCCGACAGGCGCATTACTTTGTGTAAATAATTTCATCACCACTGCTCTCAAAACGGTGAAGGAAAACATCGTGAGGAAACCGGCATTTCTTAGAACCAAAAATTCGAAGACATGTGTCATCTACCAACCCGCACTGGGCCCGCGTGGTGGATTACGGCCCACTCCCTCTCACAGAGAAGAGGCCTGTGTCCCAGCAGTGGGAACAGTATAGGCTGACTGTATGTACCTACTTGAATATTGTCTATTGTATGCTTTTCGGTTGTTTCTTCATATGATTGCAAAGATCGCGGTCAAGGGGCAAAATAGGCTGAATTCTGCAAAAACGACCATGTATTTTCACAGTAGGTATCTGTTGAGATACGAGTAATTATAGAAGAAAACTGTGTTTTTTGTGACCCATAAATTACAGTTACCTACAGTCTTAAATGTACGTAGACGTATAGGAATGCATTCTACCATCGTTTTTGAATGATTTCTCTAGGGAAATCTGCAATCTATTAAATGCGAAGAACTGCTCAAAAGTATTAAAAAGGTCTGCCAGGGGTGCGGGTTGTTCGAAAGAGATACCGCGGCCCCTGGCACACAGGTAACTGAGGGAACACGGGTGAGTTTTAGTCAGTAAAACTCTGACACGGCCTCCTGCTCCACCCAGAGCGGGAGAAGTTACTTGATGATTTCCCAACCAAAAAAAAAGGTATAAAAAGATACCTACTTTTTAGATCGCAGTGCGTTATAGAATATGTATATTTATATATATCTACAAAACCTAATTGTTTACTAAATAATTATTATGTAGTGGCACCAAGTTGCCGTGCTTGGCCATACCACCGTTAAACCCGCGATGGTTTGTGTGGTATGATTAACAAATAAATGTAAAATGGTTTTTCAAGATTAATAAGAGCTAAAAAAAAAAATAAGTTGCCATCAACTGAGAATCCTCTTATGGAAAAACCCAGTAACACTTTGCCCGACTTGGGAATCGAATCCAGGACCTCATGCTCAGCAGTAGCGCTTGCAACCACTAGACCAACGAGGCAAGGTAGAGAAGTGAAGTGCTACTAACATAGTTTAAGCTACGTATATTGAATAACACAACTTTTGTTTAGGTAATACTCATACATATGTGTTAATCTGTAAGGGTAGGTAAAAGGTAGGTATATTTATGGGTCGCTAGAACCTGAAATAGATGTGGTTTTATTTTATTATTAAAACTAGCCTTTGCCCGCGGCTTTACCCACGTGGAAGTTGGAAATTTTCCCACAAGAACTTACTACCGAGTTAAAAAGTATTATTCCGTAATGCATTGTTTTCATATTTACGCGGCGACCGCCAGTAAAGATCCCAGTCGGCATGTTTTTTTTCCGACAGCTTCAACAATTATTGTCATATTTCAACCAGTTTACACAAAACCTTAACAAATTAAACACGTAAACCTTAATCATGATTCACTTTGTCTATTGGTGAAAACCGCATGAAAATCCGTTCAGTATTTTTTGAGTTTATCGCTAACAGACAGACAGACGCGGCGGGGGACTTTGTTTTATAATATGTAGTGATGATGATATTGCCAGAAGATTTAGTTGCGAACTATCTTCAGTCAGCATAAGTAGAGGAGAAACTCCTAACAACGCTCAATGTGTCCAGGATTTCTGTATAAAAGTATCGATCGAACTACAAAACGAGACCCTCTTCAGTAAACTCCATAATTTATTATTACAAATCCTAATTACTACAAGGGTTTCCTTAACAGAAAGATATTTTGACTTATTATTATTAAAAAAAGAAGGTAAGGTCAAGTATTTCCCGTCCCAATTTCGAGAAGCACTCAAGTTGTTTTCCTTTTGTGTGCTGTAGTAAGTATTTGCTGCTACAAACAGAAACTAACCCGACCATTCTTAAGAGTTGGTTTGAATTTTCTACGAAAATGTATGTACACTAAGTAGAAAAAAGAAGAGGGTAGGCACTTCTAATAAAAAAATCATACATTACACCATAAGTTGCCATTCAAACGGACGTAATAAAAACGCAGCGAGATTTTGTCTAATAAAAAAATCATACATTACACCATAAGTCGCCATTCAAACGGACGTAATAAAAACGCAGCGAGATTTTATCTAATAAAAAAATCATACATTACACCATAAGTCGCCATTCAAACGGACGTAATAAAAACGCAGTGAGATTTTATCTAATAAAAAAATCATACATTACATCATAAGTCGCCATTCAAACGGACGTAATAAAAACGCAGTGAGATTTTATCTAATAAAAAAATCATACATTACATCATAAGTCGCCATTCAAACGGACGTAATAAAAACGCAGTGAGATTTTATCTAATAAAAAAATCATACATTACACCATAAGTCGCCATTCAAACGGACGTAATAAAAACGCAGTGAGATTTTATCTAATAAAAAAATCATACATTACATCATAAGTCGCCATTCAAACGGACGTAATAAAAACGCAGCGAGATTTTTACGCGCACTGCATTTTCAACTTACTGTGTTAAGAGGGCTATTACAAATTGAAGTATTTAGTTTTAGGTAAATTTAACGGCGCGTGGTAGCTGATCGTGCGTGCGTGTATAGTGAAGTATGCTACTCAGATATGCTAACCATTACGATTCGGACGCCCAGGAACAAACCGGCGCGGATTTATAGCTAAAGCCCGCGCGTCTCGAGATATATTACTGATTCATAGCGTTGCATTCAAAAATTGTTTATAAATATTATTTTACTTTTAAATAGACTGATTCTTTTTTTTCAAGCAAGTTGACTTAGTAACCTTAGTTATTAAATACTTTTTGTTTGAATTTCGATTAAACATACATAGATAAAAAATATGATTTCAGACGAAAAATTATCATTAATTCTCTGTTTTACGGAATTATTTTTGGGTTATTATTGTATGAAACATAAAAAATTGATTTGAGCATTCCAAATAACAAGCTACAGTCCTACCACAGACATTTTTAAAAATTACTAAACTATTATTGTTCCATGTAAAAGAGCATCAAAAGATGCCCGAAAGTAACATTTTACGAAACATCCTTTGCCGAGACAAGGTTTTTACTGACTTATGTAAACAAATTGAAAAATTTGTTTAGAGCGCTCCCTAGACAAATAATGAAATTTTCCTGGACATATTTTTATTTATTGCCTATATCTAACCCATAATCACTCATCAAATCTCGAGTCAAACGCTCAAATTCAAGAAAAAATGTGAAAGCGCCCTTAAAGCGAGCATTGATAATCCAACAGAGTACAGCGCAAGTGAGTCACAGGGCGTCGAAATAACACTGTTCGATTTTGAACTGTTGGCGTTAAGCATTACGTGGCAAATCCAGTGCGCAAAAAAATCCTGCCGCGATTTTATTACGTCCGTTTGAATGGCGACTTACCTACGTTTTTACATATACATACCTAAATGGTTATAATTTAATTTATTTATTTATTTCAGACATAAAATTAGTCCATAGTTTAAAAACTTAAGTATACACATTCAATCATAAACTATTTTTAAAATATAAAACAGATAATTTTTTTTTTTTTGATTAACTACATTTAAAATATTCACCAACTCGAAAAATTATAATAAAAATTGTCAAAAACTTGTAAAAATGTCAGAATTATATTAAAATAAAATGTATAATATAAAATTGTTAAATTAATTAAAAACACACAATATTAATAAATTACTTCTCGTAATAATATTTTAATACCCGCCCATTGTTAAGTTTAAATCGGATGCAAATGCTTCTATTCAAGCAAAACAAATGCAACCGTATAAAAACAAAATCTTTTGCATTAAGGCTCGTGCAGACTAGCGCGACGCGACGGTCGCGACACTCGCGGAACAATTTCTATGAAAACTTCACGGAAGTTGTTCTAAAAGTGTCGCGTCAAGCTGTCGCGTCAAGCTGTCGCGTCGCATTTGTTTGAAGAAGCCTTTATTCTAGTAGCACTAGCCGTCAAAATTTGATTTATGTGATGAAATCCAAACATTAAAGTCTCTTTTAAAGTCTAAACATTATCTCCTTTATTTATAAACATTGCTAAAAGTTAAGTAATGATTAGCGACTGTTAAACCATACATTTTGACGTTAAAATTTCTTTTAACTTTAATCATCGCTTTTATATAAACCCCTATAATTACAATTAGGATTACAATAGTGTAACAATACAGGGCCATTTACTCTTGAAATCTATTATACCTACTTAGATATATCAAAAACAACTAATTGATCATCGCCATTTTGATAATGTAAATATACCTCTTTACCAGCCTAGATAGTGTAATATCCAGATTGTCAAACATAATTTGCCATCCCAAGGATGAAGCCTCAAAGGACCACAAGTTATGTTGAGCTAATAAAGTTACATGTTCCCAACTTAACGGAATAGCAATCATACATGGACATCATAGCATTAGCAAGTTAGTTATTCTAAGGGACATAGATTATGTATAATGTATATCTATATGTAGGATATATAAAAAATAATTTAATTCAATTAAAAAGCGTGGGGTGCTTTTTGAGGTATTTTTATAATCAATTAATGTCAAGCACCCCACGCTTTTTAATTGAATTAAATTATTTTCTCCTTACAAGTCACCTCTATAGTGTTACTATTGATTCTCAAATTTTCGATAAATATTTTTTAAATTATTTTAGGCCTGTGACCCAGCAATGGGAACATTATAGGCTGTTTATGCAAGTAATACATATGAGGAAGTTAAGTAAAACATAAAAGAAGTAATACTAACCGACTCATTTCCATCTTACATGCTTTTGAATTATCTATTCACCAACTTATATTTTTTTTACTAGGCTACTCTGCCTTCTCCTGGGCATAGGCATCCCTCCACTTCTTGCATCTTTCTGGAGCCCGCGCGTCATTTTTTCAGTTTTGACGGAACCTATCCAGCTTGTCCCACCATCTCCTATGAGGTCTGCCGCGACCCTGCCCCACTGTATCAAGGCACCAGTTCTGTGCTATTTGAACCCACAGCTTGACCGTCATGCGGCAGACATATCCTGCCCAGTCCCATTTAAGTTGAGCTGCCTTTTGCCCACGTTAGCTATCTTTGTCATAACTTAATAAATAAACTAAAAGTATTCGCAACCGGCGTCGTGCGTCTGACCACTGTGACCAGTGGCCCTAGTGTGAGTTTCATTTAACCATCTCGATCAAACGCATTGAGCGTGTTCAGCGATCCAATTGGTCCGTCACCAATCCAGGGCCAATCGGAGCGTCGAACGCGGTCGATGCGTTTGATCCCCCCAGGGCCTTGATGACTTAAATGTAGTAAGATTCCGCGGGGAATCATTATAACCATACAGAATTGGGGCCCAGATGTATGAACCTAAACGAGGCAAAAGGAGTATGTAAGGATCGTAGCAGTCGTAGGTTGCGTTCCGTAGTTTCTGCGTATGCCCATGAGAAGAAGGCGCGACTTTATGTATGTTTATAAATAAATTATAATATTGATATATGTGCAAGTCTGCACTAAGCTTTTTGGACATTTTACCTTTTTGATACATTTTCTCTATGTTTTTGCTATTTTTTGCTTATAATTTCTGATTGACAGAAATATACTTTTGTTTTACAACTACCAAGAACCAGCGCCTATTATTTCGGTAGTTAATATTTGGTCCTATCTTCGGAAAAAAATGGTGGAAACCCGTTCTAAACGTGCAAAAGTGGACGCGCTGTGTGCAGGAGACGGCACCCAAGTTGCGATGAGGGAGACTGCCCCGCCCGCGCAGCAGATCGCGGGCCTGCCCCCTCACGCTGCGGATCCGGCGCCTTCCTGCCCGGCTAGCGCTGCTACATCGGGCTCTTCCGCCACCATGGTGGCGCGTCAGCTGGCGGCACAGGCGCAGCACGCGCGCCGCCTGGCTGATTTAGAGCACCAAGCACTAGAGCGAGAGCGACAAGCCGAGCACGCGCGCCACCTGGCCGACTTAGAGCACCAAGCTCTCGAGCGAGAGCGACGAGTCGCTAATCTCCAATTACAAGCTGAGCTCGCCGCCATAGAGGCGGACGCCAGCCAGCGCGGCAGCCACAGCATGCGTAGCCGTGCTAGTATTCAAGATTGGGTAAAAAATGTAGTACCTAATCCCGATGAGCGAGATTTCTTAAAAGCCAACCCACCTTTCAGGTACGACGATACAGCCCAGTGTGTGACACCGGGCATGAGAGCGTCGCACGGCCAAGACGCTGTGACGACTACGCACGCTCTCAACCAAGATCGTAATGAAGACGGAGGAGTGACGCGCTTAATCAACTCGCTCGGAATATTAATAAACAAAGCTAACAAGCAAACTGCTACGAAGGACCTGCCTACGTTCGACGGCAAGTCCTATTTAGATTGGCTAGCTTTAAAACGTGCGTATAAAAATACAGCCGAAAGTTCTTCGGCAACCGATAATTTAGCGAGGCTGTCGTGCGCCCTGCGCGGAGCGGCGCGCGACTCGGTCGCGGGCCTGCTTGCGGCGGCGCGCACCCCCGGTGCGGTGCTAGCTGCGCTTGACGCGCGCTACGGCCGCCCCGAGCTCGTCGTGATGCATGAAGTGTCTGTGATACGTGCGCTCCCTAAGGTAAGCTACGATAGTAAAGACCTCATCATTTTTGCCAGCCGTGTCCGAAATTGTGTGGAAGTAATCCGCCTGTTAAATCAGCCGGACCACTTACGCTCACCCGAGCTGTTTCAGGCTCTGTGGAGCAAGCTGCCACCGCTATTGCGACCCCGATGGTTGGATTATGCTTATTTGTGCGATGGCAGCTTGTCTAAAGTTGAGATGTTTGCTGACTTCCTCTCCCGTGAAGCTGACTTGCAATGTAGGTTCGGCGGTGCTACTGACTGCTCGTTGCCTACTGATAATAGAGGCTTCAGGGATAGGGTGAACGTCGTAGCTGAAAGTCATAAAGTTTCCACAACAAATAATATTTGTCCGTTGTGTGAAAAAAAACATGAGTTGAAGTTTTGTGAGAGGTTTGTCAAAATGACAATAAGTGATCGTTGGCAATTTATAAAGAAAAATAAAATATGTCATAGATGTCTAAAGAAAGGTTGGCACAAAAATAAAACTTCTTGTATTAAAAGAGTATGTACCGTGGAAGGTTGTGACATGCGCCACCATGCTTTGTTACACGCGTCGAAATATGAGCGTACAGTCACCGCGCACGTCGACGTGGAACACGACGCTGAACCCGAGCCATCTACATCCTGCGCAGCCACGCCACTGATGTGCAGTGCGCCCGCGGCTTGCAAGGAGACTGGCGCGCCATCTTCTGACGACTCGGATCACGAAGTCTTGGCTCATGCATCCTCCTTGTCAGCAACGGAACCTTCTGTTCGGCCGTTGTTGAAAATAGTTCGCGTGATCGTGTCGGGACCATCTAGCAGTGTTGATACGTACGCTTTGCTGGACGATGGTTCCACAGGCACCTTTATAGATTCTGAGCTGGCTGCTCAAATTGGTTGCAAGGGCCAAGAAAAACGTATTCATTTAGACTGCGTAGGTGGTCTAGGAATGGACGTAAATATTCAGTACGTCGATTTCAATATTAAAGGTGGTCATTCAAATGAAATTCACCGCGTTAAGCGAGCCAGGTCGATGAGCGGTTTGGGTGCTGCGCGACAATCTGCGCATCTTGAGAGCGTGCGTAAGTATCCATACCTGGCAGACATTGCTAATGAATTTTGCTATGAAGACGTTAAGCCCATGCTGATTATAGGCATCGACAACTGGCACTTAACTCTCGCTAAAGCTACGCGTAAAGTATCCAAGACACAACCCGTAGCTATTTTAACTGCTTTAGGCTGGGTTTTGTACGGTTTCGGTTGCAGTAAAACTAAACGGGTCGACGTTGTAAACCACACCACGGTTAGCGAACCTGATATAGCGAATGATCGGTTGATTCTGGAAGGTCTTATTAGGGAACAGTTTAAAATTGATTCAATCGGTATCTCTAAACAGGAAGCTCGTAGTGCCGACGACGAACGCGCCGTGCAAATTCTCGAGCGCACTGCGTGCCGTCTGCCCGGTGGCCGCTTTGAAGTAGGCTTGTTGTGGAAGGCTGATAAGCTGGATATTCCCGACAGTTACAAGTTAGCCATGTCTAGGTTCCTTAGTTTAGAAAAAAAAATGATAAAAGATCCTGACTATGCTGAACGCTACCGTCAAAATATCCATGATATGATATCAAAGGGATATGTTGAACCGTGTTCAGTTCCTCCTAACTCGGGGTCTCCGTTGTGGTACCTTCCTCACTTTGGCGTAATAAACGTAAATAAGCCTAACAAGTTGAGAACGGTCCACGACGCAGCCGCTAAGTCCCACGGCGTGTCATTAAATTCAATGCTTTTAACTGGTCCAGACCTTTTGCAACCCCTGCTAGGTATTCTGATGCGGTTCCGTGAAGGTAAAGTCGCTCTGACAGCAGACATTCGTGAAATGTTCCCTCAAATTAAAATAATTGAGAAAGATAGGGATGCCCAAAGATTTCTGTGGCGCGACAACCCGAATGAGCCTATACGTACATACCGCATGTCATCCATGATTTTTGGCGCTGCGTCCAGTCCCTTTACTGCAATCCATATCAAAAAAAAAATGCATTAGAGTGGCAGGATACATACCCCAATGCAGCTCGAGTAATTATATGCGATCATTACATGGATGACTGCATCACTAGTTTAGACAACGTTCATGAAGCGGCCAAATTGGCTGTGGACATTTATAAGGTACATTCTCATGCTGGCTTTGAGATGCGTGGATGGACGTCAAACGACCTCATGGCGCTATCATTGCTACCCAAAGAATCCCTGCTAGAGGCGCCTGTTGTGAAAGACGTAGATTTAGGTCACCTGCCTACCCATGTGCGCACTCTTGGCCTTATGTGGCAACCCGCCCGTGACGTGATTGGTTTTAACACGGGAGCCCATAAGGGTGCGTTGCCACATAAGCTCACCAAGCGAGAGGTGTTAGCCCACGTCATGCGAGTCTATGATCCTCTTGGAATCATTGCGCCAATAGTTGTTCGGGGCCGCATCATGTTTCAAGATGCTTGGCGTAAGGGTTTGGAATGGGATGAGAGGCTCTCTGAAGTTGACAGCACGGCCTGGAAGTCGTGGTTTCAGGATTTATCCTCGGTGTCTCGTTTACGAATTTCTCGTTGCTATAACTTGAATAATCTCGAGCTAGCGGGCTGCGAACTGCATGTGTTTTCGGACGCAAGTGAATCTGCCCTTGCCGCTGTCGCTTATTGGCGGTTTCTGTACGCTAACGGTGACGTTAGACTCTCTCTAATCTGCAGTAAAGCTCGCGTGTCACCCCTTAAGCCTGTTTCGATTCCCCGTTTAGAGCTCCAAGGTGCTTTGATTGCTGCACGTCTTGCTACGGCTATATGCGAAGCCCACCGACTCAAACCGAAAAGACGCGTTTTCTGGTGTGACTCAATGACGACCTTAGGTTGGCTTCGCAGCGACGCTCGTACTCTTAAACCATTCGTGTCTCATAGAGTAGGTGAGATACTGGAGCTCACGGACGTCAATGAGTGGCGTTGGATTCCGAGTGATTTAAACGTGGCAGATGATGCAACTCGGGTCAAACGATTTGAGTTAACTCCTGAATCTCGATGGATTTCAGGTCCTCCCTTCTTGCTCTCCTCGGACTGGCCCACTGAACCCGTGGTTAATGTCAGTGGACTAGGCCGCGAAGAATTCAAACAACATGTTCACCTCATCACTGATACTGAACTGCCCGCACCAATCTCCGCGGATCCACTGCATTTCAGCTCATGGTTGAGAATGGTGCGAGCAACAGCAAAAGCGCATCAATTCATCTCTTTACTGCGAATGCGTAGTCTGCAAAGACGAGGCGTTGACGCCAATTTAAAACGTCTGGAAGGAAGTTTATGTACATTTATTCCCTCTTGCACATCCTCTCCTAATATCTTCAATAACCACAATATATCAGCAAGAATAACAGCAAACGATTTACGCCTGGCCGAAACCCACATCTTACGACAGTCTCAGCTCGATTCCTTTAAAGAAGATTTTTTACGGATAAAGAACCAACTGCCATTACCTCGTAATAGTCGCCTGTTCAAGCTGTCACCATTCATAGATGATGTTAATCAACTGCGAATGTCAAGCCGCATTGTTGCTGCCTCAGCCGTTACAGATGACGTTAAGCGTCCGGTCATTTTATACGGAAAACACCCAGCAGTTCGTCTTTTGATCCAGAGATATCATCAGAAGGCCGCGCATTCACACCTTGACATGGTAATGAACGAGCTTCACCAACGTTACTGGATTATTGGACTCAGAAACGCTGTTCGTTTCGTAGCCCGTACCTGTCAGCTTTGCAAATTGCGCCGTGCTAGACCGTTTCAACCTCCTATGGGAAATCTGCCAGAAGCTCGCCTTGCTCATCATCAAAGGGCCTTCTCATTTACCGGTCTCGATTATTTTGGGCCTGTTAATGTCACTGTTGGCCGAAGAAAGGAGAAGCGCTATGTTGCCCTATTTACATGCTTGGTCGTCCGCGCTGTACATCTAGACGTGGTGCACAGCTTATCGACCGACTCGGCGATCATGTGCCTACGCCGCTTCGTATCACTCCGAGGAACCCCATTGGAGATTTGGTCCGACAACGGCACTGCTTTTGTTGGAGCCAACCGAGAACTGCGGGAGTTGTACGGTGGTGCTGTTGAAGATTACGCTTCCAGCGAGTTTATAAACTGGCGTTTCATTCCCCCCTCGGCACCATTTATGGGTGGAGCTTGGGAGCGTCTTATCCGAAGTGTCAAGGGAGCGCTGAAAGTGTCACTCCATGAGCAGACTCCCTCTGATGAGGTACTTAGAACCCTGCTGGCTGAAGCTGAAGCCTTGGTAAATTCGCGGCCACTAACGATTACTTCACTCGACGCTAATGCTGAAGAAGCACTAACGCCAGCTCATTTTCTGCTAAACGGATCACCAGGGCGTCCCATCCCTGCTACGCTTCAAGAGTCGGATCTCTCGAGCAGAAGTCACTGGCGGAGGGCACTCAGACTAGCTGATCATTTCTGGCAGCGATGGGTTCGAGAATACCTGCCTTCTTTGCAACCCAGAAGGGGTGGAGGCACCGTGCCATCAATTGCGGAAGGAGATGTGGTCGTAATATGCGATTCTAATTTACCACGTGGTTCATGGCCCAGAGGCCGGGTTACCAGGTTGTTTCCCGGCAGAGATGGAGTAGTGCGGGTGGCCGATGTTGCCACTATGGCCGGCACGTTCAGGATGCCCCTCTAAAAGCTGATTAAGCAGCCCATTTGATAAAAAAGGGGAGAATGTGCAAGTCTGCACTAAGCTTTTTGGACATTTTACCTTTTTGATTCATTTTCTCTATGTTTTTGCTAATTTTTGCTTATAATTTCTGATTGACAGAAATATACTTTTGTTTTACAACTACCAAGAACCAGCGCCTATTATTTCGGTAGTTAATAATATATTTATAATAATTATTTTGTTTTTATAAACAAAAAAATATTGGAAAAGGAATTAGTGTACTAATCAGACAAATATTGTACAGACGCCAGCACATCAAGCTACCCCAACCTGTTAAATTTCTTTGATAGATTTCCATCTTCATTCCTTAAGTTTAAGGTTCATGTTCAATTGGGAAAATTTGACAGTAAGGGGTAGCTTAATATGCTGGCGTCTGTACCTAGGTAAGTTCCTGTCGTAAACTAATATTATGCAACGAAGAAACGAATTTGGAACGAGCATTCGATACTTCGATGAAGTACTCTTAATATAAAAATGCAAGCAATAAAATACTTCAGCGTTCACTCACTCAGGCAGTCTATAACTAGTACAGAATTTTCAAAGCTTTGAAAACTAGTAACTTAAAATAAAGTAAAAATTTAGTTATTGCAAGAAAAGAAGATATTGTAGAGTACAAACTTGTATAAAATTATTTTATGCAACGTTACGAGATTGAACCGTGTTTTAAAACTTAGAAAACAGATTATTGCAAGCTTGGCGCTTATAGGATTCAACGAATATAAAACAGATTTTCTTTTAAACCTGGTTGAAATGGAATCGGTGAGAATTACTTCTACCAGTACAAAGTTGGAATGATGTTTGTGTATCGAAGTAAATATACAGTCTGTACTTTTGTGGTAAACCAAGCTTAAAGCTAGGGTTTTCGAAGACGGCGGTGGCTGCCCCATAGCGTTCGCAATCTAGCGTCGAATGACGTCACTGCAACGTTATTAATGAAAGTATAATTTGGTGTGTTTCCCTGGAGAGCGTGTATACAATATGAAGTCAAACCCGTCTGACATTTTGACTTTTGACCTTTTCATGAAAGCTGTCATGGCAGCCGCTGTCGTAGAAAATTGCATAAAACTCCTAATTTAATGGTGATCGTATATATAGCTTTTTTCTACTTTTTATCCCGACTTCAAAGAGAGATTATAAATCGAATTGGATTTAAAAATGTTCAAAGCTTGTGCACGTGTATTTTAAGTAGTTTATAATTGTGTTTACCTAGTCGGTACCATACTACTAAAGGCCCTTTGTACACACACGTTTTTCTTGCCGTGAAACACTACGGTTTATTGTTCTTATGACTTGTTTCATTTCATATTCAGATACTTGGTAAAAATTAAACAATATTAAATACTGCACGAAATTTTATGCTTGCAAGTAGCTCTCGAAATATAACGCACGAACTTTTCTCAAATAAAACCGCTAGAGGTCGAATTTCCGTCCAAAAATAACTCGTAAATCATAAACCTTATGAAGCTGAAATTTTACACGCAAGTAGCCTTTGCCCCTAAATGTACGCTTGATTAAGCACTTCAAATGCCTCTCATCTTTATGGTGTACTGTGGAATCGGATACCGAATATAGGGTTATTGGTACTTTATAACCACTATTTACTGCTTGCACGCATATCACTGAATGTCATACGTATAACCTAAACTAGTTGACCCCAAATTTCAATAATTCATGCGAAAATTCCATTGAAAAGAGAACTTTAAATTTTCTTGAAAAAAAAAAACCGGGTAATTTTTCTAGTTTTTTTTTTTTTCATTAAAACCTAATTCAGTCTGAATTGGGTTTTTATGAAAAAAATAATAATGAATATTTTAAAATAAGAGCCAAATTGGTCCAGCCTTGTGATGCGCTAACCATCGAACAGCATTTCATTTTTATATGTATATACAATTTTTATATAGTCTAACTATCGAATACAGTTTAAATGTTATCTATCAAAGACTAAATGGCTAAAGTCTTCATAAGCAACATTATTATCCACAGTTTGTCATAGATCCTTTTTACGTCAAGTTTTTCCTACAACAATAGCTAGGGGATCAGAACTAAAACCCACTAGGTACCTACTGTCCAACATTTCTCCCTTGATGGTTTTAGTTCGCGATCCTTATCCTGAAGTCATAATTAACCTACTTACAACTAGAAGTAGTACCGAAACCTATTTGGGCCACAAAAAGTTTGGATACCATTTAACAAGTTGGCAATCCAAGAGTAATTTACCGTAATTTGTAACCGCTTATGAAGCTCTTTCGAAATAAAGTTACGACGTCGGTAAACATGGCTGACAGCCTCTAATGCGAGATATACATTATATCTCCATTAGAGATTGCAGAGGCATTAGAAGCTTCTAAAATATATTTCAGACGCGACGATTCTAGTCCGTTATTGATGATAGATTGATAAAATTCTTTGACATGCTAAGTGAATAAAAGGTCTAGATTTTTTCGTATATATAAGACGAAGTAAAACAATAATACTTGAGGAGTATTTTCATTCCAATTAAAATATTATATCATAGTGAAAAGAAAGATAACGTCCTTGCCTGCTATTTTCTGTCAGTTATAAGTTAGTTGGAACTTTTCAGGAGGTTGGAAACAAAGAAAGGATCATTACTAGTTATGAACGGGTACCACCACACCAGAAGCAAGGTTTTCATTTGAAGGATACGATACCTATAGCGAAACATGTAGGAAATCTTTAAAACCATCAGAGAAAGAAGGATTTAAAAAAGAGAAAAGATGAAGATTCTCGGCTATTTAAAGAAACTGGACTATTTACATATTTATCCGTTACAGTTTTCAAGTGTAATTTATTAGGATGAATGTCTAAGGCCGCATTCGCGCTAAGTCCCCGCGGCCTGGCCTGGGCCTGGCCAACCGTAGATAATATTATCCTTGACTTGTTTGTATATTTTTACGTCGTTAAATCCAAATCTTCCTTTTTGTGGCCATAAAGTTAACCGCGAGCTGGTTTTTTTATTAAACAAAGTAAGTACGTACGTACTACCGGAATAATGTTTAATTTTGACCCAAAATTTAATATTGCGATCTCATTATGGTTATAATGGATTCAAATGTCATTAAGGATTAATTAACTGGGATTTGTTGACATCATTTGCTACCACTTTAGTATTCCAAAATTTAATAGCATTTCATTTTCGATTGCTAAAATATTGAATAAGTAGGAATAATTTAGCATAAACGCTGTCGATACCAGCAATTTCATAGCTGTTCCTATACCGTTATATAATACTTTGTATTGTTGAGTAAAAGGTATCGTTGTACCGGTATTATATGGAGCGGAAAAAAGATAATATTTAGTAAGAAGATAAACCGCCACATCCCTATTATGTTGTCCTCACGTTGTATACTAAAATTATTGTTGCCTTGTCCGCCATACCGTGTCCTTCCAGAAAATATGATATGTTTTTGAACGAATAGGATTTTTCTTTTCATCCTGCTTTTTGAATGATTATGTTTATACATCATTCCTTTTAAGTAAACATTTTCTATTGACTACCTCTTACTTATAACAGTAGAATAAAAGCTTAAAATAACAGAATTAACCGTCCGTCACTCTGCCTGTCAGCGGGCTGTATCTCATGAATCGTAATAGATAGACTGTTGAAATTTTTACAGAATTTGTGTTGCCACTATAATAAAATAACAAATGTTTTAAATTAAAGGGGTCTCCATACAAAAATTGATTTTAGCCCTTACGTGTGCGAGACCGACTCGCACTTGGACTTTTGTAACACAGGACTTAACATAACTGACGAAAGTTGGAGGAAAAAAACAAACATGAAAAAAACTTGACCCCTTCTTCTAATGACCGCAAGGATCACGCTTAGCATCATTTCAGCCGACAGACATCCACTTTTAGACATAGGCCTCCCACAATTTGGGGGGGGGGTGCCATAAATAATCGCCACGCTTGGCAGGTGGGTTAACGATCGCAGTATGGTGGTAAAATGCATAGATAACGCTGCTGCCCATTCTCTAGTAAGTCCCTTAGTCGCCTCGACACCACACGGCACCTGAGTATGAAATCGGGCAAAGCGCTATTGTTTTTTTTCCCTGGGATTTATCAGTAGCAGCACGGAGTCTGGATTTGTGCCTGTTTCATGGCAATAGCCACGGCCCCTATTACATGGCATAGCATAATCAGCCTATATCTAACGTTCCCACCTGTGCTGGGAAACAGGCATCCTCTCGGTGAGAGGGAGTGGGCCGTAATCCACCACGCGGGCCCAGTGCGGGTTAGTAGATGTCACTTATCTACAAATTTTTAGTTCTAAGAAAAATATCGAAAATATCGGGAGGAAACCGGCATGGTTTCCTCGCGATATTTTCCATCGCCGTTTTGAGAGAAGTGGTGATGAAATAATTGACACAAAGTAGGTAATGCTCCTGTCTGGTTTCAAACCTATTACATGGAACCTAAGCATAACTGGAAAAATGTTGATGTTACTATAGGTGAATATAGAAGTAATGTTATGAAATAAAGAATAGTTTAAAAAACTAAAAAACACGCTTTAAAAACCAAACTAAAAAAGAAGAAAATAATTTAATTCAATTAAAAAGCGTGGGGTGCTTTTTGAGGTATTTTTATAATCAATTAATGTCAAGCACCCCTCGCTTTTTAATTGAATTAAATTATTTTCTCCTTTTTTAGTTTGGTTTCTAAGGCGTGTTTTTTAGTTTTTTAAAACTATTTTTTATTTTAATTTTTTTAGTTCTGCTAACTACAAAAACGTGTTTTTTTCTTTTTTTTCATTTTTCTCATTTTTTTTAAATTATTGAATTGTTATCGGTCCTCGATAAGTTTACAAAGTTTCAATGAAATCTGACCGCTTAAAGTGGGTCAAAATCGCGCTCTAAGGAGTCGGTTACATGCAAACAAACATACAAGTGTATATAAAGCATGTAAAAACCTACAATAAATTCGCTTTTTTAGGGGCTCAAGTCAAGTGTACCTTCATAAGTGCGTCTAGAATCCGAGTCTCAAGTTATTCTTCAACAATCTCGCATCACTGATAACAGTCTCATGAGAGGCTCGGCTTTGTATCTCACCAAATTGAACTACAAAAGCCACCAGATTTCTAGATTGAATGAATAGGTACAATGATTTATTTAAATAAGATAAGGCCAATTGCTAATTAAACGTTGATCGAATATAACTTTTTTCTTCTTTTTATACCGACTTCGAAAAGGGTTTACATATCGAATTGGATTTGAAAATGTTCAAAGCTTGTGTACGTGTATTTTAAGTAGTTTTTCCAGTTTTTAGGTGGTAATTATGTTAACTTGGTTGGTACCGTCGTACCTAAGGCCCTTTTATGCACACAAGTGCATTTTCTTGCTGTGAAAAACTACGGTTTATTTTCCGTTTGCAAGCAGGGTCGTCAGTGTTGTATGTATAACTATGGAATCTTGTTGACAGACACGGCAGCACTACGATACGGCGCGGGCCTGAAACCACGCCGCGCCGCCCGCCGCACAGTGGGCTGAAACGGGCCGGTAAAGGACTTAGCATTAAAAAAAAAAAAGTTTCTTTTTCTGAAATTTTAAATATTGTGTTGGATTTATCTATCGATTATAAGTAATTATTTCTAGGAGGGTCGTTCAGATAACTTAGTATTTTCGGAGTTATAAATATCCAAAGTAATTTTTGTATGAAGCAAAAGAAAAAAATGTGAAAATCTCGAAATTCTCAAATTTTCTCAAAGAATTGACTCTACGTATGCATAGTACGTATATTTGTCCTATTTTAGCGCCTATTCTCGGGTTGCGATTTTCTGCGATTTGGTCGTAATTTCAAATTTTGTTCTCTATTCCACACCACCATAGAGGTTAAGAACTAGGCGCATTTATTTTTTATGTAGTGGTCTCCCCTTTAGGCCTAATCCACTAAGGACTAATAAAATAAATAAATAAATAAGTAAAAATCACAATCACTACTGGCCACTGCACTGTTTTAATTTAATCACTGTCAAGGGTATCCACATTAACGAATGCAAAATTTTCGTATTCGTCATCATCAAATGTTTCCGCTTGTTCAATTACTAATAAACTTTGTGCTTCTACTGACAAAGTTTTATGTTTTCTGCGAAGTTTGTGACGTTTCGCTGAGATGAGTGGATCAGAGCTGGTCAATAAATTATTTAAAATGTCTTCATTTGTAGTTTTTCTACTGCATTTCCTGGAATGGTGTTGGCGGTACCTACGAAAGTCTTTATTTCTAGATTCAGCAGCTTCTTCAGATAGCTGTCCAATTGGTATTAGACCAAAACTTTCAATAATAGCTGCACCATGCATAAGAACTTTATGAACACTTGAAGGCATATAATACCAGCTATATAATTCCAAATACAGTTGCATGGTCAATTGAGCATATTCGTGAAATTTCGCTGTGTCAATGTGGTAACCTGATGACATTGCCTCTAAAATGATTGCAAATCGCCTTATTAATTCTTCACTAACACCAGTTATCTCAGCAGTCATGTTTGGATTTGCAAAAAATCTTCTAGCAGTATTTCCGTCATTCGTGGAGCCGTGCCCTTGTTTAACAACATCAATCAGAAGTCCCATTCTATTTTTAAAAGCGTCTTGTATGTCTTTCTTTCTTCTTTCCATGATGCACTTGTTGTCTCCCTTTACTGTCCATGTCTGTATCGTTAATCTGTAGGCTATATGCAGAATGCATTTCATCATTTGAATGCAACCGAACATTCCGTAGATACCCTATCGTTGCACCAATCACGTTACGACACGTCATAACTTGTTGTTGCGCTCGCGCACTCTTATCCCTTGATTCCCGGAAATAAGTCTCAAAACAAATTACGTCATACCTACCTATGGTGGTGGAAAATGTCGAACATTGTTTTTTTTTAAAGAACTAAGTAGGTATTGAGGTTTTCAGGCCGTTTAGTATACATTATTTTCAATTTCAATTTAATTGGAATAAATTGCTTAACTAAAATAACATGACTCTTCATACAAATTTGATATGGCTATATCTCCGAAAGTACTCGTTAAATTAAAAAAAGTCAAAGAATAAAAACGTTTTAAATTTATGCCTAGATACCAAAAAAATACATTTGATCTCTTAAGACCCAACCTTGTAATCCCAGCCCACTGTGCGCCGCGGCCGTCGCCGTATGCGTTTGTGCACGGTGTCGTGATTCTCATCAGGTTGTATGGCAGTTTTCGGGATTTCATGGCTGCAATTATTTTCGTGACGGCTTACATACGCTGTTTTATTTAATCAACAATTATTGATGACTTTTATCAAAAAGGCCTGTAATACGAGATAAGATGATCGTATGTATCCGAAACGTTATTTTTCTGTTTTTTAGTGTTATATACACTCAATCAGCAATGATGATCTTTTTCTTATACGGATTCAAGACCCACATCTGTAGTTTGGTACGAAGAAAACAGCGGAACCGTACCTAGCCGTTGTCTCGTCCGGGTGTTTGCTGTGTCATATACAAGTGCGGCTTATACGCTGTACCGTAAAGAAACCGTGCCGTGTACAAAAGGCCTAAGGTGCTACAAACATGCTCGTGTTGGCCGACATGTATAGCGTGTTTACACCTCTGCTGCCGATTAAGGCAATCCGCAGGTATATGCATAGGTATGTAGTAAAAATCGACGTATTTTTAAATAATTCCATAATTCACCAAAATTGTTCAGAAATCAATGAATTGATTGATGGATTGTCTGTTAAAAGTATCGATTTTTGGAAATTCCACATAATACTATAAACATTATTAATATAATGAATACAGCCGTCCTTCAACACCAGGTACAAAATATTTATTTTTAATAAACCGATAAACGCTTTTATTCAAGCGATGATATTATCTGATTACTGCAAACAATGTTATTATGAAAACAAACTTTTCATTGTCTTTGTACAAAATGCTTTTAAATGTTCGAGTAGTTTGATACTTAATGTATTGGAAGTGTAAAATCTTTTGTTTTTATTTGTAGGTCCTATTTAATAATATAAATATCATAATATTTCTTTAATTATTCACAGTTGGCTTGGCTTGGCTCAAGATAATTTTGAAATATGGGAACATTTTTATTAATTCAGCCTAGAGACGTCTACTGCTACCCAGCAATAGACATATATGAGCTAAATTTATCAAAATGTGCTGCTCAAGTGCCCCAAGTGTCGCCATATCGACCTGTTTTGTGTTTCTCGCATCTAGCGCACCGATGACCTTGTGAAGGCTGCAGGAATTCGCTGGATCGATGATGTTTTATTGGGAAAATATTAAAAAAGCTTTGAGGAAAATAATGAATGTTTCCTTAGGCCACAGAAATCTGTTATCAGGCCTTATGAGCGGTTTATTGACTTTCATAGACGTGATAAAGCCAGCATGATGAATGATGTTGATTTATACTCATACGTAACCTTATTGAGCTGCCAATAGGATATAAATCATTGTTTTTTTGTGTTTTTATAGTTTTTGATGGTTTTTTTTTTATTGTAGGATAGTCTTTACCAACATTTTACAAAATTTTACCAATGCAGGCGAAGCAGGTGAATAGTTTTTATCGCTAATTGACGTAGAGTGCCAATTTGCGTAACAAATAATTTCCCTGACCATACATAGCCTAAAGAGTAGGTATAAGGTACTATTATACACACATCATTTTAAGGTTGCACACATAACATGAAAATAAAGATAATAGAATTAGTAATCGCACAGGCGTGTGTCTCGTTCCCACACAGTTAAAGTTTTAATTATTATTTCAGACACAGAACGTAGAAAATTCGAGACACAATCTCATTACCCTGGCATCATATGGAAATAGCTGGAACAACAAAATGTGGCAATTAGTTTTCAAATTTGTGGGCACATAAGAGTAAATTAAGCGCTGAACTCAAAAGATTTTGGTCCATCGGTGGTGGTGACGTGTCTAAAATGTTTAACTAGAAAATTAAGTATTTTTTTTGGGAGGAGAGACAAAATATAGTTGCTGAGTGGTTTTATATTATGTACAGAACGAATTATTATTTTCAGAATAAACCTTTAGATGTTTGTGCGTTTACAAATAAAAAATATTTAATTTTCTAGCGAATACAGGACTGGTTATCAGAATTAATCATAGAAAGAGTTTGAGCTAGTTTTTTTTTAACTTTATTTCGAGCAGTGTAAAGTTCTTAATACATAACTGATAATTTAGACTTGGTTTGACCGTCAGTTTTTGTAATTGGAAGATTCGTCGGAATATAGTTCGAAATTGAAAAATGGATCGATCGTTTAATCTCGGATCCACAAAACTTGTTTTGTAATCAACACAATAATGATTAGTACTCGTAATAAAAATGAGAAGTCACATAATTCGAACGACCAAGTTTTAAGTCCGGCACGGAACCTATCGGTTCCAATACAATAGAAAATTGAATGTGTCTCATGAACCGGGATTGACAGATTAAAAAGAACAGTTGAATTAAGTAGGCACTTGCTGCTAACTGCGACTTTGAGTGATACCAATGCAATTAAAGTTAGCATAAACTTGACTTCCTGTTAGTCCGTATCTTACTGCGAACTTTGTTTGGAAGAATATCTTACATTCAAAGGATCACGGTACAAATTTTCCATGTGATTTTTCTGTGACCAGCTATTTACACTAGCTACTAAATTTAATAGCAATTGGGGACTAATTATTATTATTAATTTATTTAGCATTTCATGTTAATAAATAAAATATGTGATATTTTATGTTATAGTTGTTGCTATAACTATGTATTGCCATTTTTAGGAATGTCCTAGTGTTGTGTTGTTGCGTTGTGTGTTTCACTTATTGAAGAACTACTTCCAAAACGCCCTAGAAGTGAGTACTACGCATCTGACCTTTTTGAAAGACATCACTAATTAACGCTATGTATCCATCTATTTGTGCTTGTCAATTTCGGGGGGTGTACCATGTTCGCCACGCTTGGCAGGCGGGTTGGCGATCTCAGTATGGTTTTAAAAATGTATTGAGTACGCTGGATGCGGGAAGCACAGAACCGCTCGAAGTGGCGGAGCTTGGGGGAAGCCTATGTCCAGCAGTGGACGTCTTTCGACTGAAATTATGATGATGGTAATGTCCTTCTGGGACGAAGGACCTATGAGAAGAAGGCGTGAGTTTATGTATTTAATTCCAAAACTTATATTGTACTACTTACCATCTGACGAGTCGACCATCATACCGTGATTTTTGCCTATTCTACATTTTCTGTTTCCTTGACATCAGTCTGGAATCAAAACTCAAATCTCACGGACCTTCCTAAAACAGCTTAATCTTCCATAAAGTCCAGCATCACATAAAACGAATAATAACTTAAGGAGTCATAGTCTTCCAAACGACGTAATCTTATTGGAACCATTAAAGTCTCCGGCGTGAAACTTAATGTCTGAAAAAACACGTAATTTGAATAAGTGGGGAGTAAAAGCTTTATAGAGTGGCCCAGACTGCCCCACGTCGACAATAAATCACTTAACGAGCGAGTTGTCTATGGAGCAATTTGTAAACATAATAATCCTCCTTTCACATATCCGCTATTAATTGTAGCCTAATTGCATGAACGAATTGCCGTTTTGGGATACAACGAGTGAAACGAATCTTTTTATCGTTGTGTTTAACGCTTATATGTGTTCCCGGCTGTAAATATTGCTGTTTTTGCGCTCATTTATCCAATGAGGCGATTCATTTGTATTTATTTAAGGTTTTTCACAGTAACTGGGGTTAGTTCGGATATTTATGGACTCTAGCTTCTGCCCGCGATTTCGTCCGGGTGATATTTCCGCCCTCCCCCTTCCACTCCGTTGCGTCGCATCGTCTACCCACGCTAGTGCTTCGTTTTCAAATTCAAATTCATTTATTTCAGATAAATTACAATAGCATTGTTAGTAGCCATCATAATCATCCATAGTACATGTTTTTTTTTATAATGTAATAATAAAAAGAACACCAAAATAGACACACAATAATAGAAACATAATATTGGATCAGGACCGTACTACTCGTACATGTAGCTTTGTCCAATGCTCCATGAATCTGAGTCCATTCTCCCTGCAATAAACTGCAGGAAGCTGTTGAGGCTGCCCCGTATGCGGCGCATCAGAGACAATAGCGTCTCTTTGCGATGTATCGCTTGAAAGCCACCCACTTGAGCGTCTGCAAGCAAACATACCAATTCGTTATTGTATTGAACACGCGGTTACCAGTGGCGAAAGCATTATATAACACGATTCCTACCGGCTTTCCTTCGGGGATTCGCATCGGCATTTCTATATTAGTTTTGGAATGATAGTAAGTATCCTTCCTCACATAGAATAAAGCAAAGTCGCTATTCGTGTTTAAACTATGCAACGGGTTTGAATGCGGTTTTCATCAATAGACTTTGGTTTTATGGTTTATATGTATAATACACCGACATCCACGCGGGCGAAGCCGCTTGCAAAAGCTAGTTATTGATAAGTCAGTAACTTAAAGCCGATTTCGTTTCGGCTTCTCTCTTAGTAAAATTTGACACCTCGCCGCTGCAGGGCACTGTAAATCTTCTGCGTATGCTTCACCCTTAGGCTTCACGTAAATAATAGTTTAAAAAACTAAAAAACACGCTTTAAAAACCAAACTAAAAAAGGAGAAAATAATTTAATTCAATTAAAAAGCGTGGGGTGCTTTTTGAGGTATTTTTATAATCAATTAATGTCAAGCACCCCACGCTTTTTAATTGAATTAAATTATTTTCTCCTTTTTTAGTTTGGTTTTTAAAGCGTGTTTTTTAGTTTTTTAAACTATTATTTATTTTCAATTTTTAGTTCTGATAACTACAAAAACGTGTTTTTTTAATTTTTTTCTCAATTTTTTTTTAAATTATTGAATTGTCATCGGTCCTCGACAAGTTTACAAAGTTTCAATGAAATCTGCCCGTTTAAAGTGGGTCAAAATCGCGCTCAAAGGAAAAAATTACCCACGGAGAGTTACATACTGACATACTGACATACAAGTGAAGCTAATATAAAGCGTGTAAAAAATACTGGCACTACGCCTTGAATAAAATTATTTATTTTCACTTAGCATTCTTTACATATTTTTTTCTTTTCGCTTTGCTCCTACGGCTAGGACCAGCTCCTCCAGGCTAGGACCAGCCTGATGTTAATTAGCCTTCCTCAAGTATTGGGCTATCAAATGCAATTTGTTTTTTAATCTGACTGGTAGTTCCAGAGATTAGCACTTTCAAACAAACAAACAAATAAACAAAAAGAAACAAATTCTTCAGCTTTATTATTATTTTATAGATGTACCTAATTATTTCTCGCGTAAGATCAGTTGTCTCTCGTTTTCCTTCAAACTGTCGCAATTGTTCGCACCTTAAAATGGTTTTATAAAAGCATAGCATTGTGTAAAATATACTTTGCTCCAAGTTCTTGAAACTTTTTACGCTTAATTCTTTTTTGCGTGATGCTTCATCTGAGCGTTCTAAAAATAGAACTACCGAAGTAGATACTTACTTACTTATTGACGTAAGTAACTTGAATTTTAATGAGATATAAACAAGTTCAATATACATATATTATATTTTATTCAATAACTGTTGACTTTACATTAATATTAGGAGGTATTTGATGTTATCAAAAGGACTGTGTGTGTGGATCAAACATGTTTAGGAATCGACTTTTTCATCCCCGTATATCGGTCTGTGTGTCGATTTGTTTGCTTTTCATTCGAAATTCCAGGAAAATTCACATACACATAGGTCAAATATGAGGAGCGATTGATGTTCCTATATTTATTCAATGCGCTGTTCGATAAATTCAGATTAACCCGTAATAAAACTTTTCTAAGGAGGTCGGTAGTTAAAGATCGCGTAGCAGATGGTTTTCTGTACGTAGTTTATGCAGACCCCCATGGGATGAAAGCGGGGTCTTATTTACAATAAATATGGCTATCGAGATGCCTACAAAGATACGTTAAGCTTATATTAAGTACCTTCTACGTAAGAGTCTCTGCTCAATATCTGCAATCATTACCAACACAGAGTTCCGTAAACATAAAGAAATTGCATCAACAAGCCGAAACGAATCGTTTCAATCAATCAAAGACAACCTATTTGCACCATGAGTTGTCAAATATCAGCCATTTTTACTATCTACAAATGAAACTAAGAGGATCTCAATGAACCGCGAAACTCAAGAACACGAGTAATCTGATATTCCGCGTTCGTATTTCATTCGTTAATTAAAGATTTCAAAGTCTTGAACGCAATTATGTAATTTAGTCACATAAGATGGGGCGGACATTATTCGGATCACGTAACATTCTTCATAACTTAGAGTTAGATGTTTGTGCTTTTATTAAATTAACCCTGAAAATACTCTTGGCGAATGTGACCTAATCAAAAACTTTGTTAAACGTTTTGTTCACTTCATTTTATGGATGCTTTATTTCAGCTGTATTGTCGACACTCAATGTGCTCAATGTGTATCTTTAGATTGACACAAGATTAATTTGGCGCCTGAATGAAATTGACAGGAGGGTGCTCTTAGAAAACATGTATACAATTTTGACAAACATTGTATTGACATAACAAGATGGCGGCGTTGTTTCTGATTTTGGCCACACGCCAAAATAACCTTGTAGCGTTCTAGGTACACTAACGATGGCGTGCTTACTTGCAACAAAATAGTGGCATAGTCACAGTTTTAAAAACTGGAACAATTGTGAACTAACTATTTTACACACGATTTTTGTATGTAGATAGAGTTAGCAAATAACATAATTTTGCTGTAAAGCGAACCTGCTAATTTATGTTATGAATATCGTCAATTACTTTGCAATAGCTTTTAAATTAAGTACACTCTAGATTCGTAAGCTCACGGCTGTCACAACCGTAATATAAACCAAATTGGTACCTGCAGAATCTCTTTGCGGTAACGCGACAATAATTAAATTGAAATATATATCACACCGACGCGACAAAGTTTATGCCATGCCAATTTTGTCGCCCCTATACCTACGAGGGACGCACGTAGCTCTCCGAAAACTCTGTTTGAAGTTTCATCTAATGTGTGCATAATGAAACGCCGCTACACAAATTTCCGAGTACTTAAACTAAATGAACTTTGCATAATAACTTGGCAGAACTGAATTTTCCTTAAGTGCCATGAATTAATCAGCACCTGACTCCCATCTTGCATTGTCTTACAGCGTCTCTTAGGAAATCCTGACGAGATTAAGTTATTTGATTCCTGAACATCTTAAACATTTTAGCTACATCCACAGAAATGGTCACATTAGTTCGATAAGCTTAGTTTTGCTATCAAAGTGAATATCGTGGAAGGAAAATTAGAATCCTTATTACCAATACAGAAGGTACTGCAGCAAAAAGTACTACGAAGTTTTTAATGGACTCTGTTTAAACATACATGACAAAGTTTCTATCTAAATCCCGAAAAAGGTCCTCGTACGATCGAGTTGTGTACTTTGCGATACAAACTGGTCTGCTCTTGTCCCAAGTCAACATACCCACCGTTAGATTTAGGTCCTCCACTGTCGTCAAAGCTAAGGCCATATCGTCAAAGAATTACTTTTTTATAGTCCCACTGCTGGCCAAAGGCCTCCCTACTCTCCTTCTACCTCTCTCTGTCAAAAACTACGAAGGACCAACCTTTGTTAAAGGTTTCCAGCTTATCCCGCCATCTAAGTCTGGTTCTGCCGTGATTTCATTTGCCACTAAGCGGGACCCACTGAATCGTGAATTTGGTCCATTGATCGTGTGACATGCGGCAGGCTTGTGGGATGACTTTTATTAGAAAAAAAATCTTTTGAAAGTGATATTTCGATTTCTAAAAATACAATATACCACCAAACACAAAAGATACCTACAAATATATTTTTAAAATAACATCAAAGCATAGTAACAAAACACCTTTGTGAAAATCAGAAGGGACAATTTTTGGGCTCTGCCGCGTCATTAAGAGCCTCGGTTTTATGAAAAAATCTTCAATTACTTTTTTATTATTTTCAGTGGCACAAAAACTATATTTACTTAAATTGCCTCTTTACGTCACGTGAGTTCATTATATCATAATAAAAGCTAATTAAATAAGGGTGCTTATAAATTTAGAAACAAATTTTCTCTTGCACACCCCATATTAAAATTTGTGAAATGATAATATGCTTATAGTTCCATCAACATGCAACGGAAGAGGACTTATTCCTTGAAATAAGAAAGTGGTACCTAAGCGCTGAAAGCATTTTAGTATTCAATCCAAAAATAAAAGTAATCTCATAAAATACCTTTAAAGCTTTTTTGATTCATATTAATACAATTAATTACTCATCAATTTTGTATCCCATTATCCATTGTACAAATAGAAAATGCGTAGAAATTAGAAGTAACTTTTATGTTTCTGTTTCACAAAAAGTTTGGGAATATCATGTCATGTAGTTACTCATATTATTCCATGTCTTGTCAATTTCATGAAAAAAATCATTTGCGATAGGCAATTTAGCTTTGAGCCCCTGAAGAAGAAAAAGAAAAAGAAGAAAAGTCTGTCTGGTAGCAGATGGTGGTGTCTGGTGGCATGAAGAAGCCTCCTCGTATAACGCAATTTGTTCCACCAGTAACTGAAAGAACAATGACAGTCACACCCAATACCTTGATGACTGGCCAATTCTTCCCTTGCGGTGGTAGTGCTAACGCCCGCCTGGTTCGCGACCACCCTCCCACCGGAGTCCGGCGTCAAGCAGCTTGCTGTGTTTCGTCGATGCGTGGGAGTACCAGTGCCTTGAACAAGAGTGAACAGGCATTTCTGGCACGCTCAATCCATCATAGACCTCATCAGTCGTGATCGAGGTCAAGAGCAACATTAGTTTAGTTAAAAAAAAATATTTAAAAAATGATCCTGTCTGGGTTCACTTTGCAGAATTCATAGATTACGTCGGGTATTAAATATAAAACGAACGCTTTCGGAGTTCAGCCAGCATGAATTAGTACAGATAGTTCAGTGCTGAGTACACAGATAAGCTAACCAGTAGGAGCCGTACAGTTTTACTACTTTGAAATTCGGGATTTAGTTCTTTGGTGTTTTGATTAGTGGCTAGAAATCTATCTGTTTTGACGAGGTTATCTTTTTAGCGCAGCTGAACTTTGGTGATACTGTAGTTGGTATTTTAAGTATTGATGAACTTTATTTTGTTCTTAGAAATCTTTTTTAAATTAAATTAGGTAGGTTATTGCAGTTTACGTTGAAAACTTTGATACCTACGTTTTTTTATTCTTTATAAGTATTATTTTTAAGCAAATCTTTACGTAGATGCCTGTGTGTCTAGTCCATTTTAAGTTGAAATTAGCATTATCTAGACTTATACTAAACTTGATTTGTGTATTACAATTATTTTAAAAGAACGTCAAAAACATTTTTATTGCAATATAAATGATGTCACTCAATCTAGCTACCACATATCGATATAACTCACGTACCGGCAGTCTGTCTGTTAATCTGCGTTCCAATCATTGAGCAATCCTGGTAATGAATTTGGGGACCGAACTACTATCTAAGTTATGCCCATGATTGTTTGGCAACCTGTAGTGTTGACTTGTATGTACTCCATGTATGAATCCATGTATTTTATCGTAGGTATCACGTTAAAATTGGATTTGGACCCTTGTCCATAAGCAATATTATGCTTAGTTTAAGAATCGATCGTCGACAACTATTAATCTATTAGGTAATGACCTGATGCGGAATCCAGTGTCTTTCATCATCAACTTTTCAGCCGAAAAACGGCTACTGCTGGACATAGGCAAGCCAATCACAATCACTTCGACTGGTTCTGTGCTTCTCTTCTTCTTCTTCTTCTTCAACCTTTGGCCACCCAATGCTGAGTGTAGGTCTCTTCCAAATCTCTCCACTTTTGGCGGTTTTGTGCTTCTCGCATCCAGCTAATTCCTGCGGCCTTCACCAGGTTTTCGGTCCGCTTTGTAGGAGGCCGTCCAACGCTACGTCGTCCACTACACGGTTGCCACTCCAGAACCTTTCGGCCCTCTGGTTCTGGAGTGGGATAAAAGCATGCTTTTTCAAAATAGCCAGATACCACCCCTAATGCTTGGGAGATGGTATGTTCATTATAAATAGCCACGTAATAATGTTTAATTAAGTATAGAAACGAATGCCCTATTTGCAGACGATGATAAAATTAATTAGGCCTATTAGCATTTAATTGGTAATTAATGGACATGATACATGTCAATATCAATTGGCAGGGTTCCAGGAATAGAAAGATCAACAAACCGTTGTTGGTTGTATGAACGAAATGTAATTTCCGAAGCTGTCTGACACTCATCGTTATCAACTGCCTAGCATTTTCCTAACCATTTTTGGTGTTTGTTTCCAATGTAACCCGATGCAGCTGAATACCAGTATTTTAAGAGAAGCAACTACCGGTCTGACCTCTTTTTAGGCTTCTGACTACGCGTCTACGACTGTCAAAGACCCATTAATGACAGTCGGGACCACAGAGTACATTAGAATATACTGCCGGGACCGATGACTTAATGTGCTTTCCGGGGCACGGAGTTCTCTCGGTATGTAAAGATGGTCATCCAACTACGAACCAACCATGGCGTAGCTTGACCTGGTCTATTAACCCATGCGACTATTATTACTTAGCCTCGAGCCCTCCTGTCTGAGACTCTATCATATAAAATCTAGATTTAACTTTAGGAACAAAGTGAAAGAAACTTCTAATGGATTCAATAAAATGAGCTAAATTCCACAAAGAAGGTAGAACAATGAAAGTATTTACTTAAGACTTAAAAGCTTAGCAGATCAACAACTTAAGCTTCTTATAAAATCATATTAATATTTTATTCTACAATGGTTTTAATTTGCTTCTTAGATGAAAGCGTAGAGCAGCTACAAAAACTGTTTTAGTAACTTTTCAAAGAAAACCATAAATGTTTATCATAGAAAACACGTAATTAAATTATTTTTCGATCAAATTAAATATGCTTCACTTTTTATAGAAATTCTTTATTAAAGATCGGCGCCTTATTGAATCAAATTAAGTTCTTTGTGCACAAACATTTTTAAACAACATAATAACGTCGAGGAGACGTCTCAAAAAGAACACTGTCTGAATAATAGTTGTTATCCTTCAAAGAAATAACAAATTGAACGACAACCAGAAAACCATTTATAAATAGATCTTAGTACATGAGACACTGAGTTGAAATTCTCAAAGCTGCGTAAGTTTCTAGAGAATTCGAGCATTATTAGCAACGAATCGTACGAAACCCCGACAAAATGGAGTTTAGAGTGCAAATTGAATGACAAAAGCTTGCTCCTTCAAATCAAGACGGATAACGGTGTCAGTTGTGTCTTAATGCAGTTGATGAAATTGCTTTGAAAAAAAGACACCCCACGCTAATTTGGGAACTGGCACGCGAAGAAAAATGCTGAAATGACAAACAAACCCTCGATTTTACTTTGACAGATTAGAGCTATGTGTGCTGGGTTTGTTTTGATATAATTAACAAAGAAACAGGAACTTTTTACAATAAAAAATGTGATTTTAACCATCAGTGGGCATTGTTCATATTTTTTAATATGTTGTAATTGAAAAACCATTTTGAGGAAAAGTATTACTGATCATTACGGACTAATGAATCATTAAAAATATTCATATTTTATTGATATTTTTGATCAAATACGGTTGACCTTCTTTGCCCTTCAAATTACTTCAGCTTTGGCCGTACAGTTTTGTATCGTTGCCTCAGAAAATAAAAGGCTAAGTGTCAAATATACTATAAATGTCAAATACAATGATATTAATATCATTGGTCAAATATATGTATAAACATATTTATATACCTATTTATAAAGTTTTTACAATTATTATTCCTGCGACTTGCCTCAAAATCTCGTATAATCTCATTACTCTATCATTATTTTATGCTGTATGCATTGGAATTTTTGCTTCCCTATTTTGGGTTGTTCCCAGCGGTCCACGATTCTATTGTTCTTCTTTTTCCACCGTTGCTTCTAATGCTTCTAAATGAATACCCAACGGGTCCACTAGATTTATCCAAAGTACAGTCAGTAAAAACAATTTCTTGTAAGAAAGCCAATCAATCAATCAGTATTTTTATAGTTTTTATGTCATCGTTCCTCTCAATCAAACCTGCCATCTAATCTTTTCACCACCCTTGGTTGACTGGTAGAGAATTTCAGGCATAAAGTCTGCTTTTGTCGGCGTCCGTCGGTCAGAAGTAAGTGCTCTTCCAACTGTTGGTCAAGCAAACTATCCAATACCTATCCTATCCAGTACTTATGACTGTTGCTAGCGAGATGGGTCTATAATTTAAAATGTCAGAAGAATCACCAGTTTCGCTCAATATATTTTTTTGTGATTTTTTCCATGTTTAATAATTATTATTCTGCTATTCGGGGCGGAGATAAAGCCAACAAATTATCTCTGAGCCAAGCTTTTATTTTTAACTGTTCCAAACATTCTCATGGACCAATAGGGAAATAAAATATTTTATATTTTAAAATGTCGTAGACCCGTAGGGAAGTAAATTATGAAATTTAATTTTTCGAGAACAATAGACTCGTGGACCGCTGGGAACAACCCGATTATGTATCATCCACTGACACTTTAAATTTTGAATTATTATATTATTAATTATATTTTTTTTATTACGGTCTTTTGTGCCACTTGTGACGTCATCTATCTTAAATAAAAAAAAATATGTAAGTATTGAGCCCATCATCAAAATATTCAAATTAGTTTCTCAAAATGCTCCAAATTTTCAAAAACTAAAATAAAATGTAATGGTAATTTTTTTTACACAATCCGCATTGGTAAATCAAACATAGGCCATAATTTTAACAAGTTTCAAAAACTCACCCAGCTGTTAATACATAGATACAGATAATAATACACAGAAACTACAGCGCTGCTGCTAGGATCCTTACATACCTACTGCCTTTTTCTTAGTTAACGTTCATAATGTAACATCACGCCTGGAATTCCCAAACGGTAAGACAGAGTTGTACCTATAGTGCTATAGAGGTATGAGGAACAGGGTGTAAAGTCCACTCATACTCTATAGAAAAGGGAGGATCCTTCGATCAGACGGGTGTTGTGTCTGGTGGGCAACTGCCCGACGGTTGATGTCGAGATGTTGTGTACCTGTGCGAATCGCGCGGTAAACTCTGAATGCGCGATGTAGGATTTCTGTGACGTGAGTCTTGCGTAGTTCGCCTGTGGCTTTGTAGACGGCGCCACTTCCCTTTTTGTATTTATATATATTGTTGCGAAGTATTTTCTGTAGTTCCGCTACAGTGCACCCAAAACCCACACAATTTTGAACAATTTCTTGGACATCATCTTTTAAAATGAAAGCATCTAAGGTTTCATCTACATATCTAAAACTTTTCTTCTAGATTTTCCTTAACATTATTTGTAGCATTGAACTATCATTAATCTTAGAAATAAAGATGTTGCATTTTCCCAAAACAGTCGATGACTGACAAGATAATGTTCGTAACGAAAATTCATTGAACATTGCCTAACGTGAGCGGTTTTCACGACTAAATAAGTACTCACAACTGGACAACTACTACTTCGTTCTTTCGCACAGGTGCAATGAGACATCTCGAAACATCGAAATTTCCATGCTATATCTATCTATAGGTACTATTTTTTTTTTTTCTTAAGCTAAAGATTTTGTTTGATTGAAAGCACTAATCTCAGGAACTACTGGTTCGAATTGAAAAAAATATTTTAGTGTTGGATAGCTTATTTATCGAGAAAGGCTAAAGATTATATAACATCACGTTAGGAGGAAAAAGTAACGAACACGAAGTACTCGCACGGACAGGAGATTCAGTGCGACGGGGTGGGTCGGGTGAGCAAGATATGTGTCGCAGACGAAGTCACGCGCTAGTGTAAAACATTAATGTTTAATACGCATAAACCTTCCGGATTAAATGTTCTTTATGGTGGTGAAAATCGCATAAAATCCATTGTGAAGTCCAGGAGATCTAAGCCGTCACACAGACAGCATAGATCTCGTAAACTAAAAAAGCAATTTGGTTTAGATATATGTAGATAGACACAGTGATTAGCTAAACATGGCTCAAATTAAATGAGAAAGACTACCAACGAAGTCACAATCTCCTAAACCCACGTATCTCTTATTTACTTGGGACTACATTTAACTTAGGTATTGACTGGGGACCTGTTCTCTTGCCAACTCCTAAACAATTCGCTGAAAACGTTTGCGGTACAAAATTGTGTACTAAACCGGTAACAGTGTACGTTTATAATGTACTAAACGACCTCTATATGTTACTTTTGTTAGTATCGACAGTTTTCCAGCTGAATTTTAATTTACCACAGGCGTTCGAAAATTGTGGGTAGTTTTAAGGCCAGGGCTACAACACGGTGGTTGAGTTTCAGTAAATTGGTATCATGTATCACCCTGGTTTGAGACTGTGTACTCTGTGTAGAAAATATACCTAATATACACCGTTATTGTCACAGGCAAGGTAGCGAGCCTTAGTGTATGAACAGCAGTCTATTTTGCAAGAACAGTCGTTTTGTATTCGAATCGAAATATGAATTGAGGATTTTAGTTTCCATATTTAAATAGCACATTATTTTCCGTTCAGTTACAACAACACAACTACCTACAACTGGCAACCAGCAACTACATATTTTGGCAAATGAATGAGTATCGCGTATTGCCAAGGACGCTTTTGAAATTTCCTACTCAGGTAAACAGGCTAAAAGATGGTAAATTGAAGAGGTCTGGTACTCACGGGATGCTGGGAGCCAGGAGATCACCACACTGTATCACTAGCAGTCGTATTTCACGATATTTTTGTGTTTTTTCAACGCACGCGTTGTCGCCGGCCGGCAATCTTCGTTTCGTTTTTTTAACTCCTATTTTCTCTCCACGCCGGCAGATGGCGGGAGCGATGCGTTGTCCTTCTCGCACTCACAGTGATAGGCGAGTGCGAGTGGCGGTGAATTTAAACAGGGAGGAAAAGGAAAGGATTGGGAATAGCATCCCGAAGCCTGTTCATATCCCCCCACTTGAAATCAACCAGGGATTTCACAAGATAAGATAGATGAAGTTCGAGACTTAAGGCCTATGCGGATTCATTTGTCATCAAGCTGATAAGATTAAAATAAGTTTAAATGTAATATACAATTTTGATATATAATAGATACTTGAAAATGTTTAAGTGTTATAAGTGCGTTAAATTATAAGTATGGAAATATAAGTAGATAGATTAATTAGTTTGTTCAATTGGAAGAGGACAAATTTTGACAGCAGGTCTTACAAGTAAGCCTTTAGATGTTTTGACTGTCACAACCCGAGTAATGTCATCCTTACCCGGATGCAGCTGTACAACGCGACCCAACCTCCATTCGTTAGCAGGTAAGTTGGGTTCATAAATGGTTACAAGATCGTTCAGTTTTGGCTGACGGTTGCCGTGTTTTAACCATTTCATTCGCTGTTGTAAGGTATGCAAATAGTCCCTTTGCCAAGTGCGCCAAAAGCTCTGTGATAGGCGCTGTAATAGCTGCCAACGAGTACGTAATGTCTCGTTTTCTGCATACATCGGTTCAGGCAGCGATACTAAAGGTCGACCGATGAGGAAGTGACCAGCTGTAAGAGCGTCAACCTCGCCGGGATCGGAAGATAGTTCTACTAAGGGTCTAGAGTTTAACATGGCTTCCACCTTCGTTAAGATAGTATAAAATTCTTCAAAGGTAAGAATCTGGGATCCGATAATACGTTTGAGATGGTATTTTGTCGATTTTATACCGCTCTCGAAAATGCCTCCGAAGTGAGGACCGGAAGGAGGATTGAGCTTCCACGTGATTTCACGAGAAGCGAGGTGACTGGAAATACTATCGCTTTCGCGGTTGAGCATTTCGCTAACTTCCGACAAGTAACGCCTGGCACCCACGAAGTTAGTACCACCATCTGTGACTATGGAGTGACAAAGTCCTCTCCGCGATACAAAACGATCCAAGGCCGCTATGAATGCTTCAGATGTGAGCTCAGTAACCAGCTCGAGATGAACAGCCTTGGTCGCGTGGCAGACTATGAGGCAAAGATATGCTTTGTAAGTTTTAGCGTTACGACGTCTACTTTCTTTTATCATAAAAGGACCTCCGAAGTCGATCCCGATTGTTTTAAAACAATGACCCGGTTGTAATCGAGAAGATGGAAGGTCACCTTGTAAAGGTTGAAGTGGAATAGGTTTGATTTTAAAACAGGTCACGCATTTAGATAACCGCGATCTGATAAGATTTCTAATGCCGAGTATCCAAAATCGACGCATAATTAAAGATTGGAGTAGGCGAGGCCCACAATGAAGATAAGTTGTATGATAGTGGTCAATAAGAAGAGTACTCAATTGAGAAATCTTAGGTAAGAGGTATGGATGTTTGACGCGACCTGGTAATGACGCGTGCTTGAGACGTCCCCCCACTCGCAAGATTCCGCGAGTGTCAAGAAAAGGAGAGAGTTTAGATAAATGTTTGGGTAAAGGTTTCTTGGATGCTATTAAAGATATGACATCATTAAAACTTTGATGTTGAACATGTTTTGTTAAATGATCTAAAGATTGGATTAATTCAGTGGCTGTCAGATAAGATAATAAGTTACGGTCAGAACGTTTAGTTTTCGCGTTGTTGATGAAACGGTAGATCCATGCAACTACTCTTTCCACTCGGGAAAGAGAGGAGTGGCGTTCCAGGATGGAATCAAGCAAGTCAGCGTCACGTGTCACACCCGTATGACCCGCGCGTGATGCGGGCTTAAGTTCTGGCACGTTATCGGACACTTCAACTGCTGAAACAGGCCAGTTGAATGGTTCGTTGGACAGCCACTGAGGACCAGACCACCAGATTTGAGAAGGTATAATCCTACGAGGGATTTCTATTAATTTTAAATTATGAAGATCCGCTATAAAACCTTGCCATTCTAGAGCTATGTCTCTGGGCACAGGTTCGTCCCATGAAAGATTAAGACGCCACAAATCTTGAAGGAGCAATTTGGCTTTTAAAATAAAAGGTGTGAGCCACCCAAGAGGATCGTAAATACGCGCGATGCTAGATAAGATGGAACGCTTGGTACATTTATTGTCCTCGATTGGGGACTGTGAGTAACTGAAATTGTCACTCACAGGATCATATTGGACTCCTAAGATTTTTAACGTTGATTTATCACTTTCTTCAGAGAAAAGTTTAGGTGATTGACAATGATCTAGAGGCAAAGTTTTAAGAAAGGATTGTGAATTGCTACTCCATTTTCGGAGCTCAAGTTGAGCACAACCTAATAAATTGATAAGTTGATCTTTTAGTTCTATGGCTTCGCGTACAGATGGCGCGCCGGTCGTAATATCATCGACATATGTCTCGTGAAGAAGAGCTTCAGCTGCACGGGGATACGCGGCGCCATGATCGGCTGCTAATTGATGGAGGGTGCGGATGGCCAGATAAGGTGAACTTCTAACTCCGTAGGTGACAGTCGCAAGTTCGTACTCTTTAACTGGATCACTAGGAGATTCTCGCCATAGTATGTGTTGAAAGTTCCGATCCTCCGGTCTAAGCAAGATTCCTCTATACATCTTTGAGATGTCACAAGTTAAAACTACTGTGTGTAATCTGAAACCGGTTATGATGTCTACAATATCCACTTGAAGCTTAGGGCCAGTGAATACAATATCATTTAAAGATAGACCGTTAGTAGTTCTAGAACTAGCATCGAAAACTACTCTCAATTTAGTGGTCGTGCTCTCTGGGCGAACGACGCAACTATGAGGGATAAGATAACGATTGAGAGTAGGTACCTCAGGGTTAGGTACGGGATACATATGATTTAGATTCTCGTACTCGCGCATAAAATTAACATAATCGGATTTAAGTTCAGTCTGACGATTAAGTTTCTTTTCAAGATGAGTTAAACGCGACAAGGTACTATTGTAAGATTCACCCAAAGAACGATCGCCATCCTTTAAGAGGATAGGTACGACGTATCGTCCGTTAGGTTCGCGATAGGTTAAATCAGTGTACATGCGTTCACAGGTATTATTCTCGGGTACGGTGATAACAGCGCGCGGTGGTTCCTCCACTTCCCAAAATTTTTGAATTTGCTCATCTAATTTAAATGTGGTGGCCACTAAAGAGCACGCGGTGTTTAAAGGTGCAGAATTGGAGTTTACTGCCCCTGACAGAATCCACCCGAAAACGCTATGCAGAGCGGTAGGTAAACCGGACCCCAGATTGATTCGTTGACCGTCATAGATTTCGTGGAATAGCTCCGCCCCAATTAATAAATCGATTTTGGCGGGAACATCATAGTCGCGATCGGCTAACACTAGATGTTTGCAACGTTCTCGAACGACTGATGGTACTTTAACGCTAGGTATTAGAGCAGTAATGTTATCTAATACGACTGGCTTGATATTAAAGTGTGGAGCATCACCATGTACAGGTCGTATAGTACATTCCGTCACCCCCTTTACTTGTGTGACTGAGTTTTGTCCTAGTCCGGCTATGCTAAGATTACAGCGGCGGAGTTTTAACCCGAGTGTTCGCGCGCACGCAGCGGTGATAAAACAATCCTGCGCCCCACTGTCCACGAGTGCACGCACGGTACATTGAGTGCCGGCGGCGGTGTTGAACACGCGCGCCTGACATGTCCCTAGTAAAACCATATCGCGGTTGGGAACGGCGGCGTGAGAATGAGCTGTAACGTTCGCTCCAGTAGTTGCGCCGGCGCTGGATGGCGCTGGGTCAATATGCAATAAGGTATGATGACGTAATCCACACACCGTACAAGACATTTTAGATATGCATTTTTCTATGACGTGATTTGTACGTAAACAATTTGTACACATATTGTTTTTACCTTGTACTAACGCGAGTCTAGCACGAGAATCTAAGGATTGAAAGGTAGGGCACCGATAAATCAAGTGCGCATCACTGCAATGAGCACAAGTCACATTTGCAGGTGAGATAGATTTTGCGAGATAAGATGAGCGTTTGGATCCGCTGCTATTTTGCCTACTAGTAGCGGGCGAAGGTTTTTTCCCTTCAAGGTTACGAGAGTTAGGATTGTTATTGAGATGAGATTTAGAAGATAAATGACTAGTTTCTAAGATTTTAACATAATCTTGAAGAAACTTTAACAATTCACAAAAAGTAGGTAATTGTGAAATGTTTCTCTGAGATTCGAAACGATTACGCGAGTCCGAGTCCAAGGCGCGCGAAGTTAAACAAAATAAGATAAAATCACCCAAATTTTCAATTTTTAAAGCTTGGAGTGCATGGTATGCCTCATAAATTACGTTTGTTAAAGTTTGTAGATCTTGGAAGTTACCCGATTTTAAAACTGGCTGGTTAAAGAATTTGTCTAGATATGTTAAAGCTATAATACGCTTGTTTTGATAACGCTCGATCAAACTATTAAAAACTACTTCGTAATTATCGGCGGTCATCGGAACTCCTTTGATAATGGACAAAGCCGGGCCTTGTAAACAAGACGCTAAATAATGAAATTTTTCTATTTGCGAAATCGAATTATTATCGTGAATTAAAGTTTTGTAAATATCATAAAATGTTTGCCAGTTTTCTATGTTACTATCGAATTTAGGTAACTCAAGTTTCGGTAGCCGCGCGTTACGTCCCGTTTGCATGGAGTCGGACGCCTCCGCACACGCGGGCGGCGCCGTCGCCTGTGACGTCCCGTCGACGTTTCCGCTCTTATCAGCGATCTGCAAGTCAGCCGCTGCACTGATTACGGCATAGTACAAATCATCAAACGAACTCAAAGACTTTTGACACACTTGTGCATCAGGTTTCATGGCTAACTCCACAGTTTGTATTTTACTACATAACGCAACAAATTCTTCGCGAATTGAATGTATTCGAGTATATCTCGCCTTGAACGACGATACCTTTGAACGATCTTGAATCATAGATTTTGATAAGTCGTAAAGGATTTGGATATCACGATAAACATATTCGCGTTGAGATTGAAGAAGTCTAAGTTTACCCTCCTCCATTATGTTTCGTATGTAAAATAATGATTATGAAAATACGAACCTAAGTTGAGATTTATTAGGTTAGGTTAAATTGTAATAATGTTTGTTAGTGTATAAATATCGTGAATAGTTATAGATAATAAGATTACCAACAATTAGTCACGTAAATTACGTGAATTATTGTGATATAACCCGACTAAAATTAAGACGACCTCTGAATCCGCATAGTCGCATACTGCGAGTATGACAACACAATTTTGTAGGATAATACTTTTAAAATGCGAAAATCTAGCAATTCTCAGAGTTTTTTATTGAGATTGAACCTGAGAATGCCTGAAAAAACTGTAATCTACAGGTATTCGCGCTCGAAATGGACCACAAATATGAATGAGTATCGCGTATTGCCAAGGACGCTTTTGAAATTTCCTACTCAGGTAAACAGGCTAAAAGATGGTAAATTGAAGAGGTCTGGTACTCACGGGATGCTGGGAGCCAGGAGATCACCACACTGTATCACTAGCAGTCGTATTTCACGATATTTTTGTGTTTTTTCAACGCACGCGTTGTCGCCGGCCGGCAATCTTCGTTTCGTTTTTTTAACTCCTATTTTCTCTCCACGCCGGCAGATGGCGGGAGCGATGCGTTGTCCTTCTCGCACTCACAGTGATAGGCGAGTGCGAGTGGCGGTGAATTTAAACAGGGAGGAAAAGGAAAGGATTGGGAATAGCATCCCGAAGCCTGTTCAGCAAAAAAAAACCGTTTTTCAAACAATGTTTAACATTTGTTTAGAACAAAACGCTTTTGAAATGGATGAACAAAAATAATGTAAAAGCTTAAAATTACGTAGCACTGTTCGTGTTTTATAGTTGAAAACTTCGACAATTTGTCGAGTACACCGCCAAACTTTGACTATTTGTTATCACTTTTTGGGATTTAAATACTTGGGCATACTTTGGAATCGTAAATCAAAAACAAAAAGGTTTTGTTCCTGGTTTTAGAAGTACCTTGTTATAGTCGTGCTGACTGTGTGGTGTGATAGTCTATGGCTGGGATTACCTACATATATTAAGAGGAATTGGCCGCAGTATCTAAGAGACTTACATACTTAGAACATCATGCTGTTACCTATTCTGGCACAGTCCTGATGTAGGCTACCTCAGAAAAACATACTGCGTTCACTAAGGAAATATATTATATGATAGGAAAGTCATGGTCAAATAGACAAATATGTTGACAATGACAATAAAAATACTATAAAAACTGCCCGGTTGTTCTTGTGGTCGCTACTGCTGAGATTTTTCGGTATCAGACCAAAGTCTGTTTTTGCCTAATTGATTATCACTGACGAAATGTGAGTGTAATTTAGGAGCAACCGTCCCCTTCCGGAATACAGTCGTAATGTTATGATACAGACCACAAAATAACAGTATCAAAACTTCGACAGTAATTACAAACCCGTAGTCTGCATTGTACCAAAGATAAATCGGAGAAACATCAGTAAACTAAGTTGGGAGCCTGTCAAAACTATACTTATTGCTTGGCGGGTGCCCAACAAAGCCACTTAAATTAGAACAAATGAACTAAAATGTGGCAACTGTCATACAGGGATAATCTCTATTTTAAGATATTATATTGGAAACTTAGTATAAATGGGCACAGTACTGAATTCTCGCATTTCTCGCCTCCGATTATCAACGATCATCACGGTTGTACTCGTATATATCGCTTCACAACAATTTGTTAGTCGAATAGCATTTGTTTCCAAAGAAAATGGTGAACGGTAACACATTTTAGGCTGTCAAAAGTTTTTATTTTTCACTTTTAACTATGATACCTACCCCACACAACAGTGACAGGATGCAACATCTCATCAAAATAAATAAAGTGGATTAAAAACGTATTATCGAGGCTAACGCAAAAAATACCAAAGCAAAGTTAATAAAATTTGGGACTATCCCTAAAGCATACCATAGCCAATAAAAAAAGAAATTTCGAAAAAAAAAACATACCTACAGACGATTTGACAACCACCTCCTTTTTGAAGTCGGTTAAAAATACAGAGCGGTACGATTTCAAACACTGGTACACTGTACAAGAGCGCAAACAGTAATTTGATTAGCATTCAGAAATATTGTTGGAGCTGCTAAAGAATGTGAAAACTAGATCTTTGCATTGTATAAATTCAATCTTGTGAGAGGGGTCCGGCTAAACCCGTGTGGTGTGGGACGTAAAAGAATAGCACCATCCGATTCCTCCCCGTGGGTGTCGTAGAAGGCAACTAAGGGACTTACTAGAGAATGGGCAGCAGCGTTCTCTATGCATTTTACCACCATACTGCGATCGCCAACCCGTCTGCCGCGATTATGGCAAAACACCCCTTTTGGGGGAGGCCTATGTCCAGCTGTGAGCGTCTTACGGCTGAAATGATGATGATGAATGATGAGAGGGGCTTCTGGCTAAGTAATAACAGCCACACGGACCGATCGATCAGATTAAGTTACGCTTTCCGTCTTTAAATACCAACACCTCTCCGTGCCTCGGAAAGCACGTGAAGCTGTCGGTCCCGGCTGTCATTTGGGATCTTTGACAGTTGTTACGGGCCGTTGAAAGCCCTAAATTCTGACAACCAGTCTTAGCAAGGGGTATCGTATTACCTATTAACTGGATTGTGAAGGTCAGATAGGCAATGGCTCCATATAAAACACTGGTAGTCCGCATTCGACAAGACTGGAACGACCCCAACGTAGTTGGGGAAAAGCTATGCAGGTGTGTGTGTATAAATTCAATCTATTCAATTTAGTATCCTGAATTGCAATTGAATATGTGAGCACTATGTATACCTACTATAAAGCTACCATTTACTGGGTCCGTCTTTCATTGACTTGAATATGTTCTGGCAGCTGAGAGTATGTAATGTTCACTCAAATGTCTCGCTGGCGGTAGCGCGTGTGTGGTTAAGTTCCCTTCAAATGGATCAGATGAATGGTGCTGATATATACGTCATGTTCGTGAACGGGCGTCGTCAGTAGAGATTGGTCATCTCTTATCAGCCACAGCTTATTTTAATTTCTGTTTTTTTTTTATTACTGAGGCTTTTAATGTGCGTCTTTTTACGTCCATCACACATGTAAAATTTTGTAGAATGGTGTAACCGTTCTTCTCTATAGGTACCTGCTTCGCTTTGGAAAAGGCAACTAGGTCCATCTTTTTGACTAACCCCTTGACAATTCAAAAGCCCCTGTAATTGGTTCATTTGAATGAAATGCTTTGAGTTTTGTGAAAATGACAGATTTTCAAGATGCAATTATAATTATGACAGAACCGCTCTTCTGAGAACCCGTAGATTAATGGACAAGCGATTCCGGTTTTGGTTATTTTTTTTGTCGATAAACTTGTGGCCGATAACTTATAATTTACGGACAGTTGTACGATAAAATTAAGACTCTTCTATCTTTACCATTATTAAAGCATTTAAACATTTGCATAGTATTATAGTAGTAGAAAATAGCTATCACAGGTAAAATTAGCTCAAGAAACTATTTATTTGCCCAGTTTGGAAATAAAAATGCTACCATTGGCAAGCAAAAAGATCCGTTTTTGTTTACAGAAACCGAGCATTAGTTAAAAACTGAAAATTCGATTTAATTATTACTGTCAGGCAAGCAATAATTAGTATAGAAAATAATATGCATAACGTTAACACTAAATTCACACAATTTTTAGTTATAGTACCTACCCTACACAAATTTAAAATGTCATCATCCTTGGGGTCAAAACAATGCATATTTATGCGATAGCAGCAATCGCGGTTGATTTGCTGTCATTTTTTGAAGAGTTCCGATGCCCGTCTCCGAAAAGTATTATCAGATCTATATGAAATTTAATTGAGACCATTTCAGAATAAACCCCTTTCGAACAAAAAAATAATTTTGCAAATCCGTCTATATATATTATGACAGAGTTATGCCCGAACATTAAAATAAAATATATATATGAATAAACATGTCGAATTGATAAACTCCTTCTTTTTGAAGTCGGTTAACAAACGAACAAAGGCCCTACCAAGTTTATTTTTCAGTCAAGTCAGTGCGTGTCCTAATTAAACAACTCGTAAAATTCTAAAATTAAATAAATAAGCATGGGCGGCTGAATTTATTGAACTTGCTTCGTTACCTAATTATTTAGGAAAACAGTAGATAAGTGGTAGAGGTTATGTTAATAGCCTAGATACCTTCAAATATTTCTAATACAGGGTGGCAGGTACAGGACATCGACGCGGAAACTGTAACCATACATTCAGCATAAAGAAGCTAAACACCCTGAGCAGCAATTTTTCCTCAGTTATCTAAACAAAAAATCTGCTGTTTCACAGAAAAGTGCAATACCTAGCTACGCGGTCAAAATGTCAGGAACCGCATTTATTTTTCAAGTAACCGACGAAAAATTTCATCGCACATTGTAGTATAGGACCTGTGACATAATTAAGTTGTGGCGAAATGTAGGTGAACAGTCATGAGCATAAATACTTTACAGTTACAAATAAAACAAAAGAGTTTTCTCATTAAATAAAAATTGCAACTTTCAGAAGAGACCTATTTCATATTAGTAGTTTTGATATTACTGTGTAACACCATACAATATTCTATCAATATTAGAAGGAGATAATCGTATTTATTCTCGTCAGTGTACTATATATTGCACATCTAATCATCATCACCATCATCTAACTGGACTATGAGAGTGAGGGAAGAGAGAGACCACCTGTGTCTGTACACCACACACTTGTGCACTATAATATCTGCCGTGCCGAAAGCTGGTCTCCGGTGAGAATGGTCACCATGGCCGGAATTTGGTTTATTATTATTGTTATTATTGGACTTCTGTCTACTTCTCCGAGCACACGCGTGATGTTGCGTGTACAAATAAATAAGAAGAATAATTTAATTTAAAAATCGACTTCACGGAAAAAAACACAAAAGCGGAAGAAATCATTCATAATGTCGTTAAATGGCTGACGAGCGGTATGAAAAATACAGCCTTTATTATGATTGCCAGCTCATCAGCGTCAGCCATAGATCACTCTTTGAGACACGATAAAAATTGGATCAGGAATTGAAAATTCTTTGCCTCCTGTCTCCAATGAAACGCGAACGTACTATTGAAAACTGCGAGTAGGCAACCAAGTTAAATTGGCTTTAAATCTGGAATGCTTTTCAATTTGCGCAGTAAGTGATGCCTTTTGAATTTATTCTTCTTAACTTCCATAAAGTGTTAAAAACTTTTGAAAATTATGACCATTTTGAATATTGGACACACATGCAAAATGTTTTTTTTTTTGTCTAAAAATTCTGTGAGAAAGAGTTTCTTATTAAAACTTTTACGAGTATTATTAAGTTTGAGCACAGCTGAAATTATACTCCAAAATAGCACAGTCCAACTTCACCAACTTTATTTTATGAATGTGATAATTTATTTAAAGTATTCGAAGTTACATAATGGAATGTTTTTCAATAATAAAAAAAAATACGAGTAAGTTTTTGGGCTGGTTATGGACCACAATAATAATGATTTCTCGTGTCAAACTATCGGCATCCCATCATTACGTACGACTTTCAATAACAAATTATGTATTACGTGATATTTTTTCTGAAAAAATACGGCATTTCACATTATAATTAGAAAATGTTGCTTTTTCCTTCATAATGAATAATGTGCACAACATAAAAATGCTTATCAATACAAATTTTTGTCTTTTGACTTACTTTCCACCCTCGTCGCCCCCGCCATATTTTATTGAGGTCAAGAAATTAATTCTTAAAGATCCTTTTTATAAATAAATATCTAGAAACCGTTTCAGTAATATCATGTGCTCGTTTAAGTTACCAATAAGTATAATTATAGAGGTATGAGAAACAGGGTGTAAAGTTCACTCCTCCGACGAAACGGGTGTTAGTTGGTTGACTTGATGGTCGACAACGAGGAATCCTGAGACGCGGTGGTATCCTTCTGCGAAATCCAGGGGTGACGGATCTGGGGAAATCTGTCGTCTCCTATTCCTTAGGACCCGAGTTGGCGGCGCGTAGTGTTCCACGCGCGCCTCTCTATGATGTAAGGGGGGAGTTTATCACCTCTCTCTTAACCCCCCTAACTCGTGGTGGCCCACAAAGGCGGGCCGCCACTAGCTGGGGATCACAGATGTCGCATTAGCTCCCGTGATCCCCGGTGCAAGAGTGGGACGTAACACCGGGGTGGTTTTAGTCAATAAGTCTGACAGACCTTTCCGCCCTCCCCAGGGCGGAAGACATCCATGAAGATTTCCCCACCGAGACATTTTTTTTTAAATATAAATATTCCAGTCGCGCGGTAAACTCTGATTACGCGATGCAGGATTTGTATGACGTCAGGTCATCGATGCGTAGTTCTCATGTGGCGTTGAAGATGCTGCCACATTATATCCGTTCCATTCACCACTCATCCTACTCGTCCTTTTATTTATTTATAAAGTAAATTAATTACAATTTGTAACTTTTCTATTATAATATAATAAACAACCAGTTTGTTGGAACAAAATTTAGTCTCGTCTAAATATTTAAGTTACTTTAAAAGTTTATATAGTTCGTTTTAATTAAATTCTTACAGAATCATCGAAACCTTACTTGAAACTAGGGGCATTGTGTAGTTGTTAGTATGACATTACAAATTATAAAATAGGTATAACCAAAATTGTGACGATAAATGTGACTCCTCAGGCTTGGATACTGTGTTCCACAGATTGAGCAAAATGTAGCCTTTTCTTCTTTTTAACCGACTTCAAAAAGCAATCAATCATCAATTCAACATGTTTATATTTTTTTAATGTATGTTCAGGCATAATCATAGACGGATTTAAAAATTCTTTTTTTTTCGAAAGGAGTTTATTTCGAAATGGCCCCATTTCAATTTCATATTGATTCGATGCTGAGTTTCAGAGACAGACAACGGAACTCTTCAAAAAATGATAGCAAATCAACCGCGATTGCTGCAATCGCATAAATATGCATTGTTATGATTTTATTGACTGAGATTATGCCAAATATGATGAAATTTCGAATTGGTGTGAGGTAGTTACTATAACTAAAAAGTGAAAAATAAAAACTTTTTCCAAAAAAATACAACCGACTTCTTGTGGAAAAAGTTTTTCATCTTCCTTGTAAAGCAATCTCAATAGCTGCCCAGAATCAGTATATTATTATAGGCTCGCTACTTATTCTAACTCATTCTAACTTTATAAAGAGGTAACATTTGTGAGTGGTATGTAGAGAGTTATATGGCTACTATTAATAATTGAAGATACTCATAAATCATGATACGAAGAACTTAGTCAGGTTAATATGAACTGCAAAAATATCTTACATGATTAATGATGAGACGAAACCTCTATCCTTCTAAGAAAATGAAACTAATCAAAACAAAAGACTTTCCGTTGACTGATGGTCATGTCGGTCTTCGTTAGGCAACTTTCAGGAGCTTCCCTTAAAACTATTGGGCTACCTGCTCGTTTGAGCGTGTGAAACAAAATAGAGCGAGATTAGAAAGGCTCAAACAATATTTCTTGTCAAATTTAACATTATTATTACAAGATATATATAGACTTGGTGGAAGTAATAGACAATTGACGAAAAAAAAAACAGGTAACAAATAAAATATATACTCTGAAAAGAAAGCTCATTTATAGGTACTATAGGAGTCATATCGACGGCCACAAAGTATGGGTATATCTATATATACTTCATGGCTTTATGGCTATTTATTATGGTTTTTTGTTCCCTGTTTTTATTACTACTACTACGTGTACACGGTTAGTAGTAAGTAGTAATAAAAATAGTTAACCGTATTGTTATGCACAACATCATGATTTTACAGGAGAGCGTTTGAACACAAAACCTAGTCTCATTAGTCAGCAGCTTTTTTCTAAAAATGCTCGAATTTTCGAATGTGATTAAAGTTATTTTAGCCCCAGCCTGTAAAACATCAGGTTAACTTTTGCAGACAACCGTTACAGTACATAATGAGAGGGATAAAAACGACAGCCTTATCATTTAAGCAACCGTAATAGATAATAACCGAGATAAAACTCCAACCTTACAGCAAACTAATCCCATATTAAATTCTAAAACACTCAAGGATGCAAATCTAAACACAGCTTCCATCTTGGAAACGGCTCCTAATTCTGAGCAAATTGCTCTAGATGTCAAGATAGCGCACAAATTCAATTTGCCGCCAATAGGCGAAAACTTACGGTGTCATCCATTCCAATTGCCTTCATTCTAAGAAAATTTAAACCAATTACTACAGAATTCTGGCTTCGGTAACCATAATTTCAGTAATTGAACGTCTACGAATACCCCGCTTCGCGTTTCTTGAGTATGTTACTTCGTAGTTACAGTTAGGTCAAGTGGGTTTGTGCGAAACGTGAGGCAAATTAGAGAAATAGCTTACGTTGTTTGTTGAATATTAATTAACGAAACTTCAGAGGTAAGGGCCTAAATCGTGCGCCAGTTTGACTTGCTTAATAACAAGCTACGTGTGAACCAAGTGATGGAGCATGCTTGCAATTTCATTGTAGAATGTTCTCCGAGCGGAGCTATTAGTATAAGCTTTAATAATGCCTTGTAATAGAACCGGTTGGGTTTGATATTGCAAGGCTCTATGCATAGACAATATTGTATACATAGATTATCTCTCACGTCATCCTATCACAATGTCCAATTGGACGCAGACTAATTAGTTCAACTTGATCCTAAAACCGATATACATACACAGAGAGAAAGACAAAACACACTCTTGTCAATAGCCAAAGGGCATGATAGCAAGCCACTTTACCGATTATCTCAACTAAATGACGAGACCCAACATTCATTTTTATTTAACCTTATCTGCTCCCAGATAATCACAAAAAGAAACAAAAGATAGCGAAAATAAGTATGAAAAACTACAAAAGATAGAGAAAAACAACATCGCAAATGAGACAAGATAAAAGGAACGTTGTTTCGACGTTGCCTTAGCTAAGAATAGAATCTATTTCAACGCAGACATTGAATCTGGGATCTTTATTAAAAAAAACTATTGGGACTTCCAGTGTTCAACGAAAATGCATTGTTAGGGGAGCTGAGCTACTATTTATGTTCCGTGTGGTGCCGGACGTACAGAATAGCACCATCCCATTTATTCCCGTGGGTGTCGTAGAAGGCGACTAAAGGACTTACTAGAGAATGGGCAGCAGCGTTCTCTATACATTTTACCCACCATACTGCGATCGCCAACCCGCCTGCCAAGCGTGACGATTATGGCAAAACCCTCCTTTTGGGGGAGGCCTATGTCCAGCAGTGGACGACTTTCGGCTGAAATAATGATGATGAGCAACTACTACGATATTAATTTCATTCCATTGTAGTAAGCCACCGCTTATTTTAATAGTTATTCGAATAACGTACTACTGAAACGAAAGAATACATTTTCGATAAAGAAGCTCGTTTTTATGAAACGTCTGATTAAATTCTTGAAGTTTTTAAACTGACGCGCATTTTTTAGTTGGTGTAAAATGTAATATCGATGAAATTGATTTTAGGAGTTCCTCTTTTTGTTATTTGGGGTTTGGTCTTTCTGCTTCACTAAATAATAACTGTTTTGGACTTGACCCAGGAACGTATTTAAAAGTGTGTACGGTTATACAGTACTAATGAGCCAGTTAACATAATCTGTTCGTTTGTAAATACGAAATAATACGAAAATACCGTTAGATCGCAAATATTATTTTAAGGCAACCTCGTGTTATTAAGTTAGAATATAAATAGAAAGTGGGTTAGTCTTATTAAGGCCAATACGAAATCCAATAAAAAGAAAATGCTTTAGCGAAACCGTGAAAATTAAGCCAAGTCAACATGAATGAAGGAGATTCTGCGAAAACCAAAATTTACGCTTTTAAACGGTTCTGTCCTGAAACATCTGCAGTTCTCCGGAACCTTTAAATATGAGAGTCAACGCTTCGGGAAGTGTTCGCGATCTTATCTTAAGTATCTCGAAAATGGCGAGTCGGTGGATTAAATAAAGGAGAGATTAAATCTGCGAAAATGGCCTTAATGCGAAAACATGATAATGAGTCGTTTATATTAAGGTGGTATACGTGGGTTCACATGTGTGTCTAACATCACGCCTTTGTTTTCTGAAGTAAAGGGCAGAGCTGTTCTGTTTTAGGTCCACATGTCCGCCAATGTCAGGTCCTCATCAAATGAAAAATGATTTTATTTCTGTAAGTAGGTTTGTACAATTACACATCAATCATATTTATATCATATGCTCTTTTGAGGAAAGAACCACACAAATTGAGTGGAACTGTCCTGTCAGTGTAAGCATTATCATCTCCCTAGCCTGTTCCCAACTATATAAAGGTCAGCAAGTCTAAGCAAATGAACATGAGTACCAGAATTTTAGATGGAGTGACTGCCTATCTGACTTCCACAACCCAGTGAATAACACGGCGTTAGGTCCTAAGTCCTGCCAAATATCACCCAAAACACTTGACTGGAACTTGGAAATTCTGAACTCAGCCAACCAGCCAATCGGTTTTCCGATGCAGCACTAAAATCCACATTTATATTCCTTGATAACGTATCTAGACATATCGAATAGTCATTGTAACTGACGTTTCGCTCCGGTATTTGCATATTCAAACACATAGCTGTTTCGATGGCTCCACCTGCACTATACTATGTGAATTTCGTATGTGCGAGAAAACAACATGGATCCAAACAAGTGCTTTGAAACTTAGGTTGGGTCTACACTGGAGTAAACCCTGTGTATTTTGAAATGCTCGAACAGCAGTGAAGTGCCAGACTCGAGGTTCAATGAATGAACTCAAATTCAGAAGTAATTTTGAATGATACCTAATATGCTCGCTAGTTATGTAGTTTGGCTCACACTAATCCCCGTTTTCACTAACCCTACGAGACAACCTAATAGGTTTTGTCTAATAAAAGTGGTCACCGTTAAGACTTAAAAATTGAAGAGCGCGCATTTATTTAGGCATTAATTTAGGATTGGCTTAGTCAGTGCGAACAAGTCAAATTTTTTTTTTTTGGTTGTTTTAGTTTTTTTCTAATTCTTCCTGTCACTGCTGTTTATGTGCGTGTCAATTGGTGTGGGGCAACAACAACAAAAAAAAAAGAAAAAAAACAACGACCTTCTTCTAAAAAACAAAATACACTACAAAGTGAGAAATAACTTTAATTTCGGCAGTCGGTGTCATTGGATATATACTTAAATTTTTTTCCACGGACCTTAAAAGTTATTTAACTATGTAGTGTTTTTTTTTAAGTCAGTTTTGTAAAAAGTTTTTTTCACTCATATTAAGGCAAGGATAACCAAGTAAATTCGTTACGTGTGAAAGCTTCCATACTTGTTCACCGACTATGCTAGCTAAACGTGTGAAAAGGGGCTTACGTGCACATTTAAACGTAGCAAGTTCTTCCATTGGCAACACTGTTACCACAACGATAACAAACAGGCGTCCGAATTCGAAAGCATTAAGCTTGCAACTGATCGTGCGAACAAACGTTTAATGTAAATTAGGTGTAATTCCAACCAGTGCAATAGTTTTAGGAATTGTCACTGATTTTGCTATGGAGTATCAAGTACGCACACTTGTTCTATGGCTTTCATTTATTCGCAAAAAACCATGTAAGAGACAAAGGTCTGCTACCAAATCAGTTTAAAAATAAGGCTGGAACTAGCAACCTCAAACCGCACAGTATTAGTAATCAGAATCTGAATTATTTTGAGGGTTAAAATCCATTGCTTCATTATGTTCGAAAAATCTGTCTTCTCAACAACGTTATGTTCGGGCATAACTCCGTCATATACCTATAGACAGATTTGCATTTTTTTTGTTCGAAAGAAGTTTATTTCGTTGGTTTTATTTAAATTTCATAGAGATCTGAGGATGAGTTTCGGAGACAGACAACTGAACTCTTCAAAAATTTCAGCAAATCAACCGCGATTGCTGCTACCGCATCAATATGCATTGTTTTGATCCTAAAGATGATGAAATTTCGAACTGGTGTGGGGTAGGTACTATAACTAAAAAGTGAATAAAAACTTTTCCAAAAAAAAACAACCGACTTCCAGAAAAACACTACAAAGTGAAAACTAACTTTAATTTTGGAAGGCAGTGACAATAAAATAAAATACATATCCAATGTCACAGACTGTGTTTTTCTGGAACTTGGTTGTATTTTTAATGTATTCTGTTTAAAAAAAAAACAGGAAACGTTTATTTTCTGGAAGTCCATTGTTTACCTTTATTTTAGTTTACTACGTGAATAGAAGATTCAGCACTTTTGCCAAATTGACATATAAACTTATTGCTCCTGCAGCTGATACTAAGTTATTCAGTGGCTGAGTAAAACTTGAAATGTTCGAGTCACCAGTGATTTACCTCCTCTTGCAGTCGATAGCACTTTGCCAGTAAGACGTATGCTTTGTAGTCACAAAGCATACGTGAAGTAGTCACTTCTATGTTGGTAGGAGATTTTCAAGCACTTTTAAAATTTTCAATGGATCCTAGACTGTAGAAGTTTATTAAGAAAATTGAAAAAAAAAATAACAGTTGTTTATTGTTCAGAAAATACAGAAAGCTATCATGCGTGTGTTCATTTACTACTGAGTTTGAAATTCTAACTTACAAAATGTTTGTTGATCTTTAAAAGTGTGATAACTGTACTGAATGTAATCAGATCATCTTATGAATGGCCGTCTCAGGGTTGCAAATGCTGATTTTTTTTTTCATTTATTTATTATTTATTAAAACTAAATGCACAAATAAAAAATACGTAAAAAATACTGTGCAAAGGCGGACTAAATGCCTGAGGCATAACTGTTGGCAGTAACTGGGTAATACGATACCCCTTGGTAAGACTGGTTGTCAGACTTTCGGGCTTCTGACGACCCGTAACGTCTGTCAAAGATCCACAAATGTCAGCCAAGACCACGGCTGAACGTGCTTTCCGAGGCACGGAGGAGTCTTGGTATATAAAGATCCCATCCACGGACCAACCGCGGCAAGCATAGCTTAACCTGATCGATCGACCCGTGCAGCTATTGTTGCTTAGCCACAAGCCCCTTTGCTAAATTATAATTATTAAAATCATCAACACAACCCTCTAAATTCAAATAATCCCATTTAATGACTATTCAATTTAATGAAAAAGTCGTTTAATGGAAAATTCGCTGACTGCCTTAGCCCATCAATTCTAAGCCAATTTAATTAATGGAAACTACAGACAAATCAAACAGTATGCAAAAACGACCCTTCGAAGACTATGTTTCACTATTGAGAACAGCTGCACAATTCCCAATTTGAACACCAATAAAATCGTGCTCCTAAACTAGGTAATAAAAAAAGCACTTATGTAATCGCGAACCAATGTAATGCACGTCCGATTTCCTCTAAAAAGCTATATCACAACTTATCTACAGCACTTTGCATTAAACTGTTTGTATCGAGAGCCACAATACATGTCTCGCACGGCCCACTTGTGTCCAATCGATCTACATAATTATAGCCAAACTAAAACCAACCCTATCTTTTGCCGTTAAAGTTTAATATCGGTTCAGCAAGGAGTCCAATGGTGAGTGTTGCCGATAAAAATGTTTTAAGCTCAAGAGGATGCTTCATACGCATTCGCCTACACTTTCTTTGAAACGGGAACATTATTTCGAGGTCTTAAAAGTTGGGTGCTTGCGTTAAGTACGTTTCAATGGAACTGATATATTTAGATGGGGAACCAATGTATGTCACTAGGATAGAGGAGGAATTTTCAAATAAGTTTTTACTAGGATAATGATCAGTGATGATAATAACTGTCTGCTATAGACTATCAGGCAAAACACAAAACGTTTTTCTGGTTCTGACGCAAGGATCCATAATTTTGTACTGAAAGACTACTATTGAATGCCATAAAAATTGTTGAATGTAACGCCTGCCAAAGATGTCTCACTGTAGTGACAGCCAGCCAGCCAACCATTATCGCCATGACGTCACATCCTACCACGAGGCCTAAGTGGGAGGGTGTGATAGTTGTTGCCCACCCAGCCAGCTTTTATAAAAACGTGTTGCGCCTTTGCATAAGGTTCATTATAATCTGTAAAATCAAGGAAATGTAAGTGATTGCGTTTATACCGTTATAAACACCTACCTGAGTGTTTTTACCGCGGGAAATCTTCATGGATACCGTCCGTCTGGGAAGAATGGAGGGTCATGTCGGACTTCTACTGAATAAAACCCCACTGTTCCTTCTAGTACCTACCATGTGTCCGGGCCCGGGTGATACTTATACATTCGCCGCACCCTCGACTGGTATCAGCCATGCCTAGCGAACCCCCAAACTAATGCACACCTAAAACGTCTTGAGAACAAAATACCCAAACATTTTATTACGTATCTGCTTCTAACTCAATTGAAACAAAACAGATTCACTTGCGAAAATTCTGTGTATTCCGTACCAATTGTCACTCGCTTTCCGTTCTAAAGACTTTCACAAGACATTAGCCGGAAACTTGTTTAGCGACATACTCGCTTTAATTTCCTGATCATGCAAATAAGTTGTACTTAGGCAGGCTCAACTTAGTAAGCACTTTAGTTCAAGAAAGAGGCTGAAGTGAGTTTTTGTACTCATCTAAAACAAAGGAAAAACATGGTTCTGCCTGGTAAGTATTATTAGATTTATTATGTCAGTAATTTTCGAGGTCAGATAGGCAGTCGCTCCATGTAAAGAAATGGTATTCAGCTGTATCCGGTGAGACTGGAAGCTGACCCGAACATTGTTGGGAAAAGGCTAAGCTAATTTATTGATTTTTAGTTTTGGGGAAAGACTCAAAGAGAGGCTATTATGTATTAAGGCGCTGCCCAAACGTAAACTGCATAATTACTTATTACTCATTCGATTCAACAATCAAACGCATCGCTAGTTTGAACCTTATTGGCTGCCGCGGGGCGCTATTGCCAAACACCTAAAAATGTTACACAATAATTTAAAATTAAAAAAAAATATATACACGCCTTTTGACCATAAAAAGCACAAAACTGTTCCATGAATAGTTTTTAGGTGCTTTTTTGGTCAAAAGGCGTGTATATTTTTTTTATTTGAATGAAAACTGCAAAATTACTTATTACTCATTCGATTCAACAATCAAACGCATCGCAAGTTTGAACCTTATTGGCTGCCGGCCGCGGGGTGCTATTGTCAAACACATAAAAATGTTCTTCTTAGAAAATAGACGCCAAAGGTTGGGAATAATTTCAGCATGTTTGTTTTAAATACAGTGCAAGTTACATATACGGAGCATAAATCACTTGTGCGTGCTACATATATGCACCGTGTACAAGCACCATTATATGCTCAGTAATGCCACGACGCCTTTACTGCTGTCGCGTCAACTGATAAATTTTTATGTCAACTGAACAAAGGCGTTTGCTAGATAAAAGAACAAAGCCTAGAGACATAACTCACCACTTCACATGGTCAGCCAAGCGTTATTAGCATCATATTTCCTAAGATATTATTCTGAACTCTTCAAATGAAAATCTTCAGAGAAAAACAATTTGAATCTGAGCGTTGAGCGTGGTAGTAAAGGCGCGGCCACATATCACGTTGTTTGGGAGCGTGCCAACGTAGTCGCGACCCGGTCGACTTCGCGTCACTATTTATTATGTACCGGACCAATCTTTGTTTTACGTTTTATGTGTTCAAGCCATACTCCCGTTTCGAAACCGCTTGTTTATTTACGCACCTTCAGATTTATAGCTCTTATAGTTTTGTGTGAATTGGGCTGTGCGATGAATATTTATGGGGTCGCGAGACATTTTTCATTCTTGCGGTTGAATATTTTATTGTTCGAGAGAATATTTAATTGGCTTTTTAACACAGTAAAATAATCAATTATTGTACCTTAACTCATGTAATATTTGACTTATGGAAAATAGAAAAACACAAATAGCCTACTTTTATACTCTCTCTACCTATGCCTCTATAGATTCATCATTTGCCTGAGCTTTTCCAAACAATGTTGGGGTATGTTTCCAGTCTAACCAGATCAAGGTGAATGCAATTATTATACATGAAGCGATTGCCTATCTGACCTCCACAGCCCAGTTACTGGGTAACTCGATATCCCTTGGTGAGACTGGTTGTCAGTCTTTCGAGTTTATGACGACGACTGCGTTCCCGTAACGACGAAGCTAACTATAAGTAACAAAGCTAATCTAGTATTGCTCTTTTTTTCAACTGTAGCGCTGACAAACAGGATAACATGTAATTTCCGTGAAAGTAAATTAGCAATGCAGTAATTAATTCATCAATTATAGCGTACAAAATTATGCGAACAAGAGGTCAAAATTTTAAAGCCGTCATTTTATTTATCGGCCGTAAAATGAATTGAAGCGCTCGAAAATTCCACCCTATATTTTAATTTTGCAATTTTTGCCCTCCCTTAATTGAAAATTGACGCTTCCAGTAGGTACGGTTTTGTTTTCAAGGTTATATTTTTATTTTCATGCACGTTCGTTAAATGATATTCAATATTGGTGGGATTATGGTGTTAAAGTAAGCTTTTAATTCAGATCTTGGTTTTCCTGGCTTACAAGTTATAACTTTATATTGGGAAATTGTAAAGACATTTTTAGATAAATATTTGTGAAGATATTCAAGGTAAACCGATGACCTCATGAAAGTCGCAGAAATCCTCAGGATGCGAGAAGCATAGAAGCGGTCGACCCCGGATCTCGCAGTGCTTCAGCGAGACCTTTTTTTATTTTTATTTGTGGGTGAGAAATCATCATATAACTTCTCCCGCTCTGGTTGGAGCAGGAGGGCGTGTCAGACTTTTACTGAATAAAACACACCCGTGTTCTTTCAGTTGCCTGTGTGCCAGAGACCACACTATCTCTTTCGAACAACCCGCACCCCTGGCAGGCATCGGCCCTTGCGGACGCCACCAGTTGGTGCTGACATCTCTTTGAGGCGCGCGTGGAACACAACGCACCGTTGATCTGGGCTTGGTCCTTACCGGACAGCGACCTACCAATGGGTAGGTCAGCGAGTAATGACTCGTCATCCAAAAGCCCCCGCCTACGGTGGCCGGGAATCAGCCTGGGATTCCAGACACCCAGGGCGTCTCCTGCAGCGACTAGGATCGTGAGGGCGCATGTACTGCCTCACCCTCACGTGCGCCGCCTCCCTCTTTGCGAACATTACTGCTTCGCAGAAGGAGGTGACGGCTACCCATGCACTCTCGCTCCATACCATGGCCTGGACCAGGGCCGGCCGCGAGAAATCGCCTCCGCCAATGGCCACAAAGACACGGCGGTGCTCCGCCCAAGCCGGGCAGAACTCCATCGTATGCTCCACCGTGTCCTCAAGGCGATCTATGCAGTGGAAACACCAGGACATTTCCTCTCACCTTATCCGAAACAGGAACCTCCCAAAACAACTGTGTCAGGTGAGGACCTGCGCCAGATGGAAGGTGAGAAAACCGTGGCGCCTCTCAATCCACTCCTCAAAAAAGGGACTTACTGCCGCAATCGTGGCGTGCCCAGCACTGGGTTGCGACAATCGCATTCTCCATGTCACCATGAGATCCCGCCGGAGCTGTGTCCGCTGTGCCGTGAGTTCTCGCGGCAGTGGAGTTACGCTCCGGCGTTTTGCCTCCTCATGCCACTCCCACGTGTGCGCGAGAACTTTTGCGTCCACCGGAGATCGTGCGGTATCCCTGGACCATCCGGATGGCCATGACCCTATGGGACGCGTTCAACAGGCGAGCTGCTTGACACCTCAATGGTCCCGTATAGGGGCGCGGACCGCACGACCCCCGCGTAGAGCCTGCCGTAGGAGGCGTTTGGACCCCCTAGATTGGGCAGGAGCTGTTTCAAGGCAACCCCAGCCTGCTCCAGTCGGAAATGTTCCACGAAGTTCCACCGGCTATCGAGGACAAGTCCCAGGTACTTCATCATCGACTCGACGCCGATGTGAATCCCTTCTACCGTTACTAGGGAACCCGTCGGTGACGCAAACCGAGAACCATGAAAACATATGGCCTCGGACTTGTGCAAGGCACCTGGATTCCCAGTTGCTAGATCTTATCGACGATTGTCGCAACCCCGTGTATCTTTAGTTCGGCCGCCGCCTTGTGCGACCTCTTTTGCGCCAGGACCAGCGTGTCGTCAGCGTAAACTACACTGAAGCCACTAGGGAGGTTGGCGCACAGAACCCTGTCGCGCCCGATGTCCCATAGATGTGGCCCCAGGACCGATCAATGTGGGACATCACACGACATCTCCCGCCAGTTCCATTCTCCCTGGTGACCGGGGTAGATGACGACCCTGTCCGTCAAATCGGCTTCGACCATGCGACAGAGATAGGTCGGCATCTAGTGATACCGGAGTGCCCCCCTGATGTAACTCAATGGCAGGGTATTGAAGGCATTGGCGATGTCTAGAGACACCGCCAAGACGACCCCACCCCGGGCCACAGCATCCCCCGTCGTTAGGGCTCGCACGCGCATAATGGCGTCCACCGTGGAGCGCCCCCTGCGGAAACCGAATTGGCTCTCCGCCAAATCCGGCCCCACCCGCACTAGCCGCCCGACGAGGCGGTCTGCAATTACTCTTTCAAAGAGCTTGCCCACCTCGTCGAGCAGCACGATGGGCCGGTAAGCAGACGGAGAGTCCGCGGGGCGCCCCGGCTTCTTAATGAGGACCAGTTTTCCCGTCTTTCAATGAAGTGGGAACCGGCCCTCCTCCAAGCATGCGCTTAGGAGCCCTCTTAGTCTAGGCCTGAGAGCTTCCAAGTCCAGGACACAGGCATTTCCAGGCAAGCCTGGCAAGGTTCTGGGGCGGTATTCTAGGCATTCAGTCTACGTACCGCCACTCGCAACTCTACCTCGGTCGCCTCTGGAGCATCGTCGTCGGTGTTGTGGTTCGCATCGGGCAGCGCAGAAGGCGGAGCCAAGGGTGGGGGAGTATGCTTCCCTCGCGAAGGGAACATAGCGCTCAACACGTCCTGCACGTGCTGGGGCCGAAGACTCTTCGTCAGCGGGGGAGCCCATGGGCTGATTTTATCCCGCACCGTTTCGTAGGGGCGTTCCCATGGGTCTCTGTTCAGATTATCTAGTGACTTCTCGCGGGCCAGTCCCCTGGCCCGCTGGATCTCCGCTCGGAGGGTGATCTTCACCGCTCTGTACCCCTCGTACAGCTCCGCCTGTATGGCTTCCGTATGCGGAGGATGGCTACGGACCCTGCGGTGCCTTGTGTACCGGTGCCGTGCAGAAACGCACGTCTCGCGCAGAGTTTTGAGCTCTGCCGACCACCAGTACACCTAGCGTAAAGCGCGTCCTGGCTGGACCCGGGGCATTGCCACGTCACATACCTCGGTCATGGCCTCCCGGAACTTCTCCAACTCGTCGTTGATGTCAGCAGGCCTGTCCGGTGGTGACACCCAGGCCTGCAGGATCGAAGCTTCCAGGAGGAGCTCCCGATCCAGCTGCTTCAGCGCCCACCGCGGACCACATGGGGCCTGTCGGACCGGTGCGCTCGAGGTCTGAATCCCGGTTTATGTCGACCAGGCCATCTCCAGAGCTCAGTCCTCCACCATCCTGCCCCGTGTGTCCGTGTACCGGGAACCCCAAACCACGTTCTTACAAAACGTTTTTGTTGTTTATTTGGCTATTTTGATATATTCCAGGCTGTAATATGGTTTAAATTTTTTATAGATTAACAAATCCTCTTTAGCTTTACGTTTTTAAAATAAAATAGGGGAATGTTTTTTCTGCTCAACAACGTAAATAACGCAATTAATGTTGTTGAACAGTCAATATGAAAGCCATTCCTACTGGCAGTGTGTTATGCAATTCCACCTCTGGATAAACATTGTTTGTTTATTTCTAAAATGTTAGTTTCTGAATAATCGACTGTCGACAAATAGTTCATGCAACATACGTCATAGATACGTACCTATGAAAGTATTTGCTGTTATTAACGTATCGATCCAGGTATATGGATGGTTCGCTCTCGATAAAAACCATTCATGTTTTAGAATATTGCCAGATTTTTGATCTCGGCACAAAAGGTCAACAAAAATGTGCAACATGTTTCAGATACATACATGCTTCCAGTTTTTAGTAAATTGTAGAATAAAGTAACGAATGTGCATGATATATTTCTTTTTTTACCATTTTTCCTACAACAAGTCACGTCCCACGTAAACAACTTTCGAGGCAATGTGAAAGCTTGAAATATAACTTTAATGCAAAATGTTTTCGTACCACCATTGAGCAAAACATGAATGGTACAAAATATAAATTGCTGTTTGAGCTAAAACTTTGCACACGTTCATAAATAAACCGCGTGTATACAAATATCCAAACAGGTATCCATTGAAAATAAATCTCTATCTATTATAAGTTTAAAAAGCATTTTGCTATCAATGCTAAATTCTAGAGCCCCTAGTTGTACCTATTATCAGCAACAGCATCCTGGCTGTTATTGCGGATAGGCTGGACACGCGGGACGTCCAGCACTGGGTTAATACCCACATTAGGATTTAAATAATTATATAATATACTAACACTAGTTTCATAAGTTGTACTCTACTAACATCTATGGATTATTTAATTTTATCAGTCCGAAATAAAAAGTTTTTATTTTATTTATTTATTTATTATTATGTGTTATATTCTATTTCTCATATTTCTGGTTAACCTGTTATTGGCGACTGCATAAGTCCGAAGCTATTGCTACTAACAGTACTTAATATACAACGTGTAACGGAAAGGGTATATACATACCAAGGGTCCGGCTTCTTTGGATGATATTAAACGATATTGGAAGGGTTTTTTAGTCCTATCTCAAGATATTCGGAAGTTATGAGAATTTTTAATACATTGATACCATAACCGAAATTTGCAAATTGAAACAAAGACATCACTCGGAAGAGATTTATCGTGATATAGGCAAGTAACGTGGAAAGTTATTGACTTATGTAGTGCGGGGACACGTTTGTTATGATTTGAATTGAAGAAACATATGAAACCGAAAATTTTGTATCAATTCTTAGAGTATTTTATTTTGAGCTGAAAATATGTGTAGTGATACTATACCAGCTGTTATCTTTAGTGCTTAAGGATAGCAATAGGGTTTCTGTAACAACCTGTATAGACATGCAGAAACTGTTGATGTACCTTTATAAATAAATCTATTTAAATAAAAAGAAAAGTCCTGACTGACTGACTCATCAACGCCCAGGCCAAACCCTTGAACCTAGAAAGCTGAAATTTTGCACAGAGATTCCCTTTATAATGTAGACAAGGAATAAGGAAGGATTTTTCGAAATTCAGCCCCTAAGGGAGTTAAATGGGGATGAAAGTTGCGCGCGGGTGAAACCGCTGGCAAAAGCTAGTTCATAATACTTTTGATAAACCACGCTTAAAATAATTGATGCGTTTTTTTATCTTTTACTAAGACATAATGATTTTGATCATAAATTGTAACAATTTCATTAGCCTATTACAAAATATGTTTGCTAAACCATTACAATCACCACAGTTCTTATGCTTAAAAGTTGAATTTATCAGCTCTTAAAGGCATGCAGAGACTTCTTTTCTCCATTTCTTCGAGAATTCCTCATTCAATGGTATTTCTCAAGAAAACGTAATGAGCAACTGGTAGTGAAGAACCTATAGTGCCAATTACAAATAACAAAATATTCAAACCGGTTTTCCTCGAAAACTTTAACCCTTAACTATGAACTGCCAGCAACTACAATGAATGTTTCCCTTCCATTTTGCAAAACGGCATTCAAACTTCAATGTAAGCTGTTTGTTTTATCTGTGGCCTCTGTGACAACAGTCTGGGCTGAGTCTGGGTTTGTTTTTCATTACGCACGGGAATCTCATTTCGTACGTAATTAAACAGGACCAGTTATGAGTTGCGCGTTCTGGTTTACACACGACAACGTTTATGTTTGTAAATATTATATTTGTTTTATATGTGACAAGTGTCGGGTTCAGGAACTGTTAAACAGAGGTTGGGAATTATGAGAAGTTCGGGAAGAATGGGACGTTCGATATGAGAAACAAAATTGATCATTATTTCTTCAGTGATACATAATATGCTTATCAGAAGGGTCATGAGTACGGGAATACAATTGACAACGAAACACAAGTGCGAAGTTGGCGCGCTTCGTCAGAGTTTACGCTGAAGTTCGCATGAGTCGGTGTGAGCGCATACGGCGTGGCGTAATCTCTTGAGAAGCTCTCTAGAAACTGTTGTTAATTTTAATAATTACAAATAATTATAACCTTAAATCAACTTCAGATATTTTCTTCGCAACAGCAAAACATCTAAGCCCAGTAAAAATGCTCAACAGTAAAAATTACAGCTCCAATCGGCCTTCTCTTCCGACATGCTTTTACAAATTAAGAAAATGCGTTAAGGAAAGTTATAAAATCATTAAACCTCCTACCGACCATGCGTTTCGCCAATCTTTGCTAAGGTTCATTCCACTCACAGCTTAGGCCCGGTTCCCGGCCTTGAGCTATGCGATTTGCGTCAATACGACTATTCGGCGCGTCACATGCACAGACTACAATTTTGTACACTGGTAGTCACGTTTCCGTCCATCGCTCAGCAAGTAGCGTCGACTCGCGGCACGCTCTAAAAAACATCTTTCTTTTTTCCTTTCTCCTTGTTAGTCACTGTCGCAAGACGCACGTTGCTTGCGCTTGTAGCCCATGGCCACGCGGTTACATTGACCAAAACACCTTTCTTCGGTGATCAAAATGGTTGTCAATATAAAATCTGTAGGAAAAGTGTGGGGCCATCTTTTTTTTCAATCTATCGTATTTACGTCAACTGAACGAGAGGTTATCATCCACATATTGTACCCCTTATCCCACCCACTTACACCACGTAATAATATTTTATGTAAGCGTCTTCCCCGATGCAGTAATGGCCATCGTGTCTACTTAATGGACTCGTTACCCTGAGATTAACTGTTGCTAGGAAATTGGGTCTTTACTCTTAATGGATAGATCTTGAAAATGCGGAGTTTGCATCTTCCGACTGAGATGCGAACGAAGCGTTCCGCTGAATAATTGGATGATGCAGTAGCAATGCTGTAATTGGTGTTTTATGGACTGACAGTTTGAAGTTCAGATTCTAGTTTTAAAATGGTTGCAGCAAATCGTGACTGGAATTTACTGGATGATTGAGAAAAAGACTGGATCGTCGATTGTTTTAATGTCATTGAATTTGTGTCGTGTCGCGCAGTTTTTCATTCCGTCGGAGTATCCAAATCGTTGGGCAAAATTTGTTTTTAAATACCTACCTATAAACCGCACTGCCATTGTGGAAAATGAAGTTTAAGTCATTTGGGATAAAAACAATTGTGAAATAATGTGTACAATTCCTAACTCCAAACATAAATTTTTATTACTTCCACAAGAGTTCCAAGTACGTTTTGTAACATTCCAGTGTTATTATTCATGTAGGCACGACTGTGCGTTGTCTCATTTGTGTTGCAGCCCAAATCCGAATATTGCCGCGATGTTTCTGGAAGATAAGCTCATTTCTTATCAGACGGGGTATGAGAGTAACATATGAAGCCATTACTGTCGCTCCGAGAAATTTGTCATTGAGTAGAATGATTTCATGTGTACGCAAATGCGTGGTGGTTTTGGTAAAATAGGAGTTGTAAGTGATAGCTCAAACAACAACAATTATTAATCAAACTGAGTACGCCTATGGTACGTTTTATGAGCGATATTTCGGTTCTTTTGTAGTGGAAAGTATTCGATCTAGGACTATGTAATGTTCAGATTCATGAATTTAATGTTCTGCTCTCGTCAATAATCGAAATAGGTTTCGATCAGTAAAATATTTCTTTGTCCAGCGGCTTTGTCCCCGTGGAAGCTGAAAATTATCTCATTCGAACGTAGATACTATCGGGATAAAAAGTATCTTAAGTGTTATTCCAGGTTACAAACTATCTGTACGCACATAGGTACATCCAAATCCGTTCAGCCGTGGTTGCGTGATCGAGTAACAAACTTTCAAACATCTAAATATCCAAACATACAAACTTTCACATTTATAATATTAGCAGAAAGTAGGATGAGTAGAATTATATATTAGAGGAAGATAAAACTAGTTAAGGTAAAGATTGGCTTCCAATTGGTATTGACACGCCGCCGCCGCGCCGGTCAAAGAAGAGGAAAGTATATATCTACCTGTTATAATTCTCATGCACACATTTAGGCACTAAGAAGTTATCTTTTAACCCTTCTCTTCTTCAACCTTTGGCCACCCAATGCTGAGTGTAGGTCTCTTCCAAATCTCTCCACTTTTGGCGGTTTTGTGTCGTGGCTATCCAGTTTCTTCCGGCCACTTTACTGATATCGTCCGTCCACCGAGTCGGTTGTCTTCCCACACTCCTCCGTCCCGTTCGTGGTCTCCACTCCAGCACTTTTTTCCCTCATCTCCCATCCAGTCTACGACATATATGGCCCGCCCACTTCCACTTTCTTTTTGCTATCACTTCCGCTATGTCTGTGAGTCTCGTTCGTCTCCGTATTTCGGTATTTTTCACCCGGTCGTAGAGGATGATGCCCAACATGGCTCGTTACATAGCTCTCTGGGTGACTTGCATTTGGTGGATAGTGTGTTTGGTGAGCGTCCAAGTTTCAGCCCCGTACGTCATTACTGGGAGGACACACTGCTCAAACATGCGACGCTTTAGGTTTATGGGCACCCGCTTCGACTTGAGTACGTCGGACAGCTTACCGAAAGCACCCCACCCTAGTTGGATACGGCGCTTGATTTCGCGGTCTTGTCCGTTCATCGCTAAACTCAAAGTCTGTCCCAAGTATACGTACTCCTTGACTTTTCCTATTTGCTGGCCATTCACTAGAATGTGATCAATGTCGTCATCACAGCACATTATTTTTGTTTTTGCGGCGTTCATTTTTAGCCCGACATTGAGTGACACGTCATACATTTCTTGTACCATGGCCTGCAGATCCTCCACGTTGCTGGCAAAAACGACAACATCGTCGGCAAAGCGCAGATGGGTTAGCCGTTCACCATTAATGTTTAAGCCTCTATTAGACCAGTCGAGAAGCTTAAATACATCTTCCAAGCAGGCTGTGAAGAGTTTAGGTGATATCGTATCTCCTTGTCTCACCCCTCTTTTAACGCGTACTGGATTCGAAAGCTCGTTAAGTTTGACTTGTAAGGTAGCCGCACGGTATATTTCCTTAATTGCCTCTACATATCTGGTGTCTACCTGACATCGTTTCAGCGAATGAATGACTGCCCAGTGTTCAACCGAGTCAAACGCCTTTTCGTAGTCGATGAACGCCAACACTATAGGTCGGTTATACTCGTTACACTTCTCAATTATTTGTCGTACTGTGAAGATGTGGTCAACTGTTGAGAACCCACTCCTGAACCCTGCCTGTTCCACTGGTTGTGTTGAGTCTAATCTGGTGGTAAGACGGTTTGTAATGACTTTGGTGAAAAGTTTGTAAATGTGGCTAAGTAATGAAATAGGTCGGTAGTTGCTCAGCTTGGTGTTGTCCCCCTTCTTATGCAAGAGTATGACGACCGCATTCTTCCACAATTCTGGAGTTATCCCCCCGAATAGCACTTTATTATAGAGTACTTGCAGTTGTTTGAGTACTGGTCGACCCCCAAGAAGAAGTTCTTCGTAAGTAATACCATCTTCTCCTGGTGACTTCCCTTTCTTCATTTGCTTGAGAGCGTGTTTTATTTCGTACATGCTAAATTCGGGGAGATCTTCAGTGAGGTGTCTCGTCAGGGTTGCTCGTGGGTCTCCTGTAGCAGCAGCGTTGGGCTCAGATGAATGTGAGCTATAGAGATCTATGTAGAATTCCTCTACAGTCTCCATTATTTCCTTGCGATCCGATGTTTGTTGACCGTCTTGCTTAGTAAGCCTGTGCATCTGAAGGTTACTACGACTAAATTGTTTTCGGAACACTTTGGGCCCCTTATGTGCTTCTATGGTTGCCATAATTAAGTCATGTTTCCTTCTTCTCTGGTGTTTACGGATAGTATGTCTTATCTGACTGTTTACGGTGTTGATGCCAGTTTGGTCTGGAGCTGCTAGTAAGAACTTTCGACGTTCCAGTAACTGGGCCAAACCTGACGGTGTTTTAGGTGACTTTTTCACCGCAGGCTTTAACTTCTGCACTGTGCTCTTGATAGAGTCCACTAGCTGCTGATTTATTTTGTCAGTATTCCATCCACCATGTGCGCTGGCTGTGAGTTTGACTGCCAATTCTTCTTGATAGAAGTTCTTTTGAACTGACAAAAATGTGCTATTGAGACAAGGTTTTAGTGTCTGTACAAGTCGCCTTCTTTCTAGAGGTAAATTGAGTGCAATTCGGGCTCTTACGATTCTGTGGTCACTTCCCGCGCTCACTTGGTTTAGCACATCGACATCGTGGAAGATACGCTTTCTATTTGACAGTATATAGTCGATTTGGTTTTTAGTTCGACCGTCTGGACTCCTCCATGTCCACAACTTCTGGGGCTGTTTCTTGGAGAATGTGTTCATGGCGTGCAGTTGTTGGTAATCTAAATAGTTGGCCAGAATATGCCCCCTCTCGTTTCTTTGGCCGAGACCAAAACCACCCACGTACTGCTCATCAACCAGAGTCCTACCTAATTTCGCATTAAAATCACCCATAACGATGGTATAAAAAGAGGGGTTTACATTTAGGGCCTTGCTGATGTCGTCATAAAAGCCATCTATTTCATCATCGTCTTTAGAAGAAGTCGGAGCATATACTTGGACTACCTTTAAAGAGTATCGACAGTTCAATTTAAAGGTCGCATATATTACCCGAGGGGATATTGCGCAGATGTTTTGCAATAAATGAACCATCGAGGTATTTATAAGAAATCCCACACCTCCTTGGGACTTGTCGTCGTATCCTTTGTAGTAGAACAGTTGTCCCGAGTGGAGTTTAAGCAGGTCTTCACCTCGACGCCTTGTCTCGCAAAGGCCAATTACGTCCCACTTGATCTTGTTAAGGACTTCAGATTCAAGTTCTTCGTAACGTTCGTCAGTGAGTAGAGTTCTTACATTATACGTAGCCAGGTAAATATTGTTTAGGCAGCCGGATCCGTTCCCCCAGGGATTCTTCGCACCCTCCATCCTGGAGGTTCCCTGACCGCTGCCGTAGCCAGGTCTACTAGGACCGCTGGGGACTGAGGGCCATTGCTTATGCTTCTTATTCATGTTTGGAAGGTTCTTGGCCTTAAAACGCCACGCTGGCCGGTGCGGGTTGGCGAGTCCACACTTTTCGAGGGTATTTACAACCTTGGGGCTTGTGGTAGCCCAGTGTACGGGTTAGTTGACCGCCGCCCGATGCTCGGCGTTGGTGTATATCACCTCTCTGCCTACCCTCCTCCTTTCACATTCGGGCTTGGGACCGACAACGGCGGTTTTAACCCTTAGACACCATTTAATACGACAATCAAACTATTTCCATTCCAGTGGAGACTGTCCCTGATCAGGAAATACACGGGCAATTAGAATTCACAAAAGAAATATTGTAAAAATATTGTCTCTCTGAATAAACAAAGATGGAATAACATTTGAACGAACTGATATTTCGACTTCAAATAATGTTAATAGGCATAAATAAACATTATCCTGTGGATCTTGTATAACCTTCATCACATTTGTTAATACTTGTGGAATGGGAAAATAAAAATACTTCAAAGGAATCTTCGATCATGAAAGGAATTATGAAATTCGTAACATTGAATGTCTTTGCTGACAGTCAACCAGAGGGGATTTCGAAATTCATATTCATATTTTTCGTACATAATTTTCCAGTGAGTAATTATTTTCTTCGGCAACAGATTTTCGGATTTTTTTGCGGTGGGAGGGCTAACGCCCGCCTGGTTCGCGACCACCCTCCCACCGGAGTCCGGCGTCAAGCAGGTTGCTGTGTTTCGTAGATACGTGGGAGTACCAGTGCCTTGAACAAGAGTGAACAGGCATATTCTGGGCACGCTCGATCCATCATAGAACTCATCAATCGCTTTCCAACAGGCGTGATCGAGGTCAGGAGCGGGCCCATTTAGTAATAAAAAAAAACATAAGATGTACCTAACCGATTTTTCACTTAGTATTCTTATTTTAGAAATAGTGAAAATTCGGCTTCTGCCCGCAACTTTATCAACTTGTCTTGTTTTAAGGTTCAGTTGATACCATTGTATGATTATAGTTATGTAGCCACAGACGTATTACTGTGCAGAATTATATTTTGATTACCATTCAACCTTGCACTGACCTGCAACTTTCAAAAACCGTAAGAAAAATTGAAGACCTTATTTCAAATACCACCTTTGTCCATTTCATGTTATGAATTAGTTACGCCACGCAATTTGCTTTTATTCGTTGTACCGATTCTTCTTAAGAAGAATCGGCAAATATCTCGTGACTTAAACTTGGTTTTGAAGAAATATAATCAGAAAGCGTATAAATTCCTCTACAAGAAGGCGTAACTAACTCATAACATGGAATTGACAAAGGTAGTTTTTTTAATAAAGTCTTCAATTGAATATCACCGTCTGCCCTAGAGCTCCGTTCCGGACGACCATTCATGTCATTATTCTCCTGCCAATTTATTTGGGGTCGGCGCAACATGTCTTTTTCTTCCACACTTTTCTATTAATAGTCATCTCGGCATACCCTTTATAACAAACCATCATTCACACAGTCCATCAATCGTTTCTTTGGTCTCCCCCTGCTCTTATAGCCATCGACATTCATACTCAAAACTTTCCTCACGACTCTCCTCATTCCTCCGTATCACATCCCCATACCATGAAAATTGATTTCCACACAACTTTTCAGTTATCGGTGCCACTTTCAGACTTCCTCTTGTGTAGTCATTGTTCATGTCCTCGAACAAAATATTCGAAGGCATGTGACATTCACCAAACCGTACAGAGCCCGCGTGGTAGATTATGGTTCACTCCTTCTCACAGAGAGGAGATTTGTATCCTAGAAGTGGGAATAGTATACGCTGATTGAATACTGTACCTTCCCATTCAATCAAAACAGCGTATCGCAGTCCACTGCTGTACATTGGTTGCTGTAAGGCCCCTTCATCGGAACACCCTATCTTCCGCCTTCTGCCTCCAGTCTGTCCCATTGCTTACCTTTTCACCTTTTATTAATGAAAGAACTTTCAGATTGCGATTAGAAATTCCGAAGATTGCCATAAAAACACAAATTTTACATCTTTACAGTATTAAGTACAGATATAAGTGGGTGGTTATGAGTGTCCTTTTTGAAGACTGCTACGGCCTAATATTATCAGCAAAATTCCAAGAAAAGTATTTGTAATATGTATTTCTAAGCGGAAAACGCGTGAGGGATACGGATTTGGCAATATCCGCCCACACCATACATTTACTACGAACTTTAATATTAACTTTAATAATAAATATTTGATAAATAATTTATTGTCGGCCTACACGAAAACTATACAACGTGTAACGGAAAGGGTATATACATACCAAGGGCACGGCTTCTTTGGATGATATCAAACGATATTGGAAGGGTTTTTTTAATCATATCTCTACATGTTCGGAAGTTATGAGATTTTTTAATACATTGATACCAGAAACCAAATCATCAAATTGAAATAAACACATCACTCGTCAGAAATTTATCATGATATGGGCAAGTAACGTGGAAAGTTATTGACCTAAGTAATGCGTTGACACGTTTGTTAAGATTTGAATTTAAGAAACATAATTATGAAACCGAAAATTTGGTATCAATTCTTAGAGTATTTTATTTTTAGCTGGAACTATGTATAGTGATTCTACATCGGCTGTTATCTTTAGTGCTTAAGGATAGCAATAGGGTTTCTGTTACACCCTGTATAATCTGACGTAGGCGTTTGAATTTTACAATAGATAAGAATTACGATTGAGTCACATGTCTTACGGCCGATTCCTATAATTGACAAACCGTTATTGGTTAAAATTCAGACTTTTGTTTATACAATAATCAAGCAAAGACCTCATAGCTTTGCATAGTAGACCCTTCCGTATGAAAGTAGCTACCACAGGTAAAATTAGCTTACGAATATATTTATATGCCCAGTTTTGCAAAAAAAAATATACCATTGGTTAGCAAACCGACTCGTTTTTGTTCATAGGAACCGAGCATTATTGAAGTGAAACTTCTTATGCGACTTCTAACAAGGTTGCGTGAAACGTTTAACGCTAAAGGTTGCGTTAAACGTTTAACGCAACCGACACAACAGAGTGAGTCGGTTTCACTTCTTCCGCGCGGAGGGACTCCACGCACTTTTTTGTTTTGTAACAATCAATATTATAAGGCTTTTAACACAATAAATTAACTCATTGAGTTCAGCTTGATTAACCTTAATTAGAAATTGTAAGTGATATCGTTTTATTAAACCGTCCAAAACAAACTAATTAGTTATAATGAATAGTTAATTAAAGTGCGATGAGATAACTTCTATCGATTAACAATGTTAAAATTAATTCTGGGCTGGCAAAACATAACAACCGGTACTCGGTTTATTCTATTTTATTTTGAATAGAAAACATAAAATAAACATCACGTCTTGGTTCCCAGAACGGTTGGGCAGATGCATACCTGTATACAGTCACACACATTATCCCAGTTATGTTTAAGTCCCATGTAATAGGGGCGAGCCTATTGTCATCAACTGGGTACAAATCCAGATTCCAGTCAGCTACTGACAAATTCCACCTAGAAAAATCAAATAACACTATGCCCGACCTGGGAATCGGACCCAGGACCTCTTGCTCAGCAGTAGCGCTTACGACCCCCAGACCAACAAAGAAATTTAACAGAAATGTTTTGAAATGCCTTTAATGTCATAAAACTTCTCTCGAAGCCTCGAAGCGTTAAAGTATTCATGCAACAAAATCAATTCGGTAAAGAGTTTAAAGTTTTTGAATGTCCCATGTGCATGTTAAATGAACCACTCTAGACGAGTCTACCGTGTGTATTCGTAGAAAGCTTCACAATTTTAACGACCGTCTGACAACAGTCCAGCTTTAAATCCTGTTGTGTGTAATTTGATGATCAGCAAAAGCATTTCAGTTAGGTAATAGGCACAATGAACGGTATTTAATTAACTAGGTATTTCAATCAAACAATAATAAATTAAACTTCAAATGATACTCCCAACAAGACAGAAATTTGGTAAATTCTTAAAAAAGCTTTTCTAGGTCATTGGTATCTACAGAGAAATATATTTCATAAACTAGGTACTAATTTCAATAAAACAATTATACCTGACATTCATCTAATATTATTTCCGACAAGATGAAAATAATGTAAATTCCTTTAAACATCAGAAGTGCTGATACTTTTAATTAATTTCAAGCCTTCCCAAGAATTCTAATTCAAGAAAAATTGTAAAACACTCGTTACTTTCTTTTCGCAGTTCCATCTTAAAATAAAATTATTATTTTTCTTTCAACAGATCTCCAGCTTCAATATTATACATTCAAATTGCAAAATCCATAAAAACCTGAAACACTTTTACATAAAGTTACATTACGAGCGCCATTTTAAAATCTCTTTAACTACAAATCACGTCGTTCAGTATTTCACACTAGGAGACAGGTTTTTAATCCATTTATCACTAAAATTAAATTCCAGATTTGTATGGAGCGAATAGTGTGCTGTAATGTGCCTTTGGTCACGGACTAGGCGACTGGCTCCTCGCCAAGAGTGGGCCATGGCAATAGGATGCAGCGTCAAACAAATATGGACGAAGATGCTGTCGGAATTCATATTGCAAATCCTAGACTAGAGAGCAGTTTTGGAGATTTGAACTTTCAAGTAGGACGAAAACAGCGCAGATGTTTTGTGGACAAAGTTTGTCGTGAGTAACCGATGGTAGTCATACAAATATATAATGTAATATCTCCTATATTTATGTTTCTATCCGTGTTGTAAGATGTTGCCTACTGCTGACTTATTTTTGCCTGTTGAGTATATTTTGTTTATCCACATTATTCCTATAGGTACCTATCATGTTTCAATCTCTGTTAAACAGATGTGTTTTAAATCCTTCATGTTTGGTAGTTTTCCTTAAACATTCACTTTCAAAATTGAGTTGAATCTTTCAAGCAAATCTTTTTAATATTCCTGTCATGAACTTCGAGAAAAAGTTTTTCTTGGGTACGTTATAACGTTGTTTCTACTAAGAGAAAATGTCTGTATAAATTACCTGCTATTTTTCTTATCAGATGTCTTATAGTCTTTTAGGGCACCATAATAAAACCATTTATCTGCGTTTCTTTGTCTCTGCATAGTCGTTGATCTGGAAACGGGTGAATCGACTTATTATCATATTTGTTTGCTTCAAAAATAATTACCTGAAACATTGAAAAATATATTCATCGGTATTTTACCACTTGACATTTTCATTTTCTAGGTTACTTCAATGAAATAGTGTCGTTCAGATTATCAAAGTGTCAATAGAATAACTGAAGTCCTGAAAATGGGTCATTGTACTCAGGTACTAAAATGTACTAAGGGATAAACAAATAAATCGCGAAAAAAATCAAATATTCACGACTCGATAAAATATCAAGGTATGCGAACATAAATATATGAAGAAAATATTTATCTACATAGTTTTTTTTCGCTATTTTAGCGTTTGTCCCATTGTAAAAGTTATTCTCAGGCTCCTGTAATACAGGTACTCCAACCTAGCTCTGGAGCCAGTGTCTCACATTTATTTATCTGTAACTTGTTTTTATGGCAATAAAGAAATGTATTATTCATTTTATTTATATTCATAATAATGAGTTCAATGAACACTTTTGAGGTTTTCAGTTATTTCAATTACACCTTGTAAAAACATGTTTTGTGTTGAAACAGCATTTTATCTTAATAACAAATTCAAACTGGTAACATTATTGTCGCTGAAACAACTTCTCATGCATAGTGCAGTATCGCTAAGGTGGAAAGCCCTCGTAATTCAATTGGTCCCTAAACTAATGATAACGATATCATAAGGACCAGTGTCTTCGCCTGTTTAAGTCACAATGTAAAAATAAATACATTAGAAAAAGATAATATTAAAAATAACTACTTAGAAACTAGGATTCTGCCAGGGGTGCGGGTTGTTCGAAAGAGATACCGCGGCTCCTGGCACACAGGCAATTGAGAGAATACGGGTGGGTTTTAGTCAGTAAAAGTCTGACACGCCCTCCCGCTCCACCCAGAGCGGGAGAAGTTATTTGATGACTTCCAACCAAAAAAAAAACTAGGATTACAATTTAACATTTGATGATGCGTGTGTGACTGTTTAATGTGTAATGTGAAGTTATAAAGAAGAAGAGGAAGGCGGCGCACGTAAGGGAGAGACAGTATATGCGCCCTCACGGCCGTAGTCGCCGCGGGAGACGCCCTGGGCGTCGGGAATCCCAGGTTGATTCCCGGCCACCGTAGGCGCAGGCTTGCGGACGGCGAGTAATGGGTAGCTCGCTGTCCGGTAAGGACCAAGCCCGGGTCGACGGCGCGTTGTGTTCCACGCGCGGCCCAAAGAGATGTCAGCACCAAATGGGGGGGTCCGCAAGGGCCGATGCCTGCCAGGGGTGCGGGTTGTTCGAAAGAGATACCGCAGCCCCTGGCACACAGGCAACTGAGGGAACACGGGTGGGTTTTATTCAGTAAAAGTCTGACACGCCCTCCCGCTCCACCCAGAGCGGGAGAAGTTATTTGATTATTTCCCACCCAAAAAAAAAAGTTATAAATATTGAGTTTCTCACTGGACATTAGGTATTCGATTGCATCATAATTGTTCTGTTTGAGCCAGACTGTCAGTTTGGTTTTGAAATTACGAACAGTATAGGTTTTGCAGTCTTTGGTATTTTTTAGGAATATATTGTATAATTTAGAGGCTACAACATCAATATAACGTCTTTCAAAAGCAGTTCTAACACACGGTATTGGGCAGCGGTCACCACGTTCTCATATAATACGTACCGCAAGTACGGGATAATTATTAATGGAATTAAATTAACGTAGAGGGTTGTATTGATGATTTCAATGATAATTCTGTAAAGCCATATTTATTACGGTTGCGAATCATATTTAATCAAAATACAATGATCGATCAGGTTAAGCTACGCTTGCTGCGGTTGGTCCGTGGATGAGCGACCATTTTTACATACCAAGACCCCTCCGTGCCTCGGAAAGCACGTTATGTCGTTGGACCCGGTTGTCATTTGTAGATTATTGATAGTCGATACGGGTCGTCAGAAGCCTGAAAGTCTGACAACCAGTCTTACCAAGGGGTATCGTATTACCTAGTAACTGGATTGTGGAGGGCAGATAGGCAGTCGCTCCATGTAAAATACAGGTATTCAGCTGCAAGTGTAGCTATCCACCTGAACCACCCTGCCTTTTATCAATATTCACACCCTTGTCAGTTTAAACAGTATTCAGCACCTTCAGCTAAGGATTTCTCCCTTACAGCCATTGATACGGTTTTTCTGGAATTAAATCTGAATTGCTAATTGGTATCAGAGCAGTATCCATTCCGCTTTTAAGTATTCTTGCTTCTCTGTGTTGTAAAACTCCATTTTTAGTATTGTCAGTCCGTTCAATGAACTTTAACATTCAGAGAGAGATATGTAAAAAGATACAATGTTTTTTTTTTACTAGATTTTGCCAGCGGCTTTGCCCGCGTAGAGGTCGAAAATAATCCTACGGGAATATACCACTGGAATAAAAAGTATTGTTAGCTGCAACTTCAGACTAGATGGGAGTTACGAGTCACCAGCCCTATAAAAGCCATCGCAGACCGGCGCGCGCCCTCCCCGACCGACCCTTGCTCGTTGAAGCGCCAGCCCGCGCCGCAGCTGAGCCAGTAGCTTTAAATTCCCCCTATAATAATAATAATGCCAATCTGATCCAGCCTGTCCCCAATAGTGATAGCTGTCCCCCTATCAGTGACGCCTTGAGCCGAGGTCCGTACCCCACAGGGGGTGCCCTCAGCGTGCAGTCGCTTAGTTTGTAAATTTTAGTTTGTAAGCCCTGGCTGGAGGCGTTAAGAGTAAAATCTTAATGGCAGCCCCAGGAAAGCCCGGTTGAGCAGTCACGGCCTCTCAAGGCCAACTGCGAGATGCCCAACAAAAAAAAAAAAAGCGCGCGCCCTCTTTTGGCCGACAGACGTGCGCTCGTGAACATTGGCTTAGAATATCGTGTTGCTTATTTTAATTAAAAATTGTTTGTTATATTTGTAAATTATTAAATATTACTGTTGATCGTGTTCATCGTTCTTTTTTTTTAAATAAAATCAATTTAAATTCCTAAAAGTATTCTATGTATTAATTCAGGTTATAACCTATCTGTGTGCGAATTTTCTTACAAATCCGTTCAGCCGTTTTAGCGTGATTGAGTAACAAACATCCAAATATCTATACATCAAAACATACAAACTTTCACATTTATAATATTAGTAGGATTTCTCCGTAGCAGCCTGAAGCCTAGATTTGCCTGCCTGATAGCATCAGGATCTCCCCTACTACATGGGACTTAAACATAACTGGCGAAATGTAAATGTAATAGGGATACCTCTGCGTCACCCTTCGGTACTATAGGTGTGATATTATGTTATTACTGCTTCGATGGTCGTGTAGTCACAACCGCTACTGCTAAGTATTCGGTCTTTTATTTTTATTTTTGGGTGTGAAATCATCAAATAACTTCTCCCGCTCTGGGTGGAGCTGAGGGCGTGTCAGACTTTTACTGACTAAAACCCACCCGTGTTCCCTCATTTGCCTGTGTGCCAGGGTCCGCGGTATCTCTTTTGAAAAATCCGCACCCCTGGCAGGCATCGGCCCTTGCGAACCCCACCATTTGGTGCTGACATCTCTTTGAGGCGCGCGTGGAACACAACGCGCCGTCGACCCGGGCTTGGTCCTTACCAGACAGCGAGCTACCCATTACTCGCCGTCCGCAGGCCCGCGCCTACGGTGGCCGGGAATCAGCCTGGGATTCCCGACGCAAGTATTCGGTCTTGGGTTATATTCCCACGTCGTGCAAAGTGTTGTTCAGTTTTTCCTATCGAATTTTCTTAGTAGCAACTGAGGAAAAGTACAAAGAAATATAGGTACATTTCTGCTTAGCCCTTCAGAATACCGAGTGTGAAACCAAATTGATGACACATATAGTTACCTACCTACTTTTGAAAAGTAAGCGATATTACTTGGACTATTAGAAACAGTTGTTCTATGTCAAAACCAGACAATTAAACTATAATACGGAATCGTCCAAAACTATCAAGGCAGTCTAACCCTTTAAATATTAACTCAAAACAATCTTAAACTGCAATATCAGCTACACACTCGAATTTGCGTATAAGTTGAATGTTCCAACAATTATTCGACTCGGCGGATTCGATTTAGGGAAAGCTCCCATGACTTGGCATACTTACTGGGACTTCGGTATTCGTGTATCCCACCCCTATATCCTCCGAAATACACGTGAACGTCGTGAGGATGAAATTAAACTTTCTTTCTGTTCGGAATATTAGAAAAATTGGGTGTTACTACGGATTTGTGTCGGATTTTACTCCTCAAGGTAGTCATGTCAGTTACAGGGAAAAGAGTAAATGGGAGAAAGACTTTAGTTTTTGTTTACTTCTATGTAGATTTCAAAAGTAATGCCACGTATTAGTTATATTTCCTTTATTACATTAAATAGACATATGAGTTACATTTTTAAATATTAGTATACAAATATAAAAACATTTAAAAATATAAAAAATAGTAGCCCACCGGTATTGGGAACAAGGTCCAAGTAACCGGCGGTCAGGGCTCCAGAGAGAGGAACCTCCTAACAATGCGAGCCGTGTCCAGGAGTACCGCTTTCTGGATCAAGCCCTTATATTATTGTTACAAAAAACGTTCTGTCTTTTGTAGTTTTACAGTTGGCACATGGTTCAAAATTGCATGACACACACCTGCTTTTAGAGTGGTAGCTACTTTTTTCTCAAAAAACCTTAAGTGACTACTTAATAAACATGAAAATCTTATTACGACTACTATGTAGATTCTAGTGCACTTAACTCTTTCTTTGTGAATAAAGAACCAAGACGAGCGGTCGTCTTCTCATAAAAAGTCCACACTAAGTATCTATTCAAATAGTTTGAGTGTAGATCAAAGACCTCTATGAATAAAATGAATACTGTGACTGTTATCATACGGTACGAATAACTTATATTACTTATGGTCTGTCCCAAAAATATCCGATAAAAATGTAAACAAATGAGTCAACAAACGTACCTACAGATGCCAATCACCAATTTGCAAGTGGCACTACACTAGTGGTAATTGGTGTTTTGATTTGAATATTTGAATACTTAAACCGAAATTCTAACTTGAAATCATCTTAAACATGTTTTTCATTAGACACTATTGAGGATAATTTCATAACTTCAGTTTTAGTCGATGAGTTTTCAATAACAATTTAATCATGAAGGTAATTTAAACAATTATTGTTGAAAAAGTGGTGAAATATGCAGGTGAAACATTCTAAATACATGTACATCCATACGCTTACAGTTAGTATTTATGTGAGAATTTTGCTTGAACGGGGTTTGTTTACACTTTCATCAGATACTTTTAGAACAGACTATACTAAACAGAATTAATACCAATATCAAGGTATAGGTACAGCCAAAAACGATTGTACGTATTTTCGATTTGCAGCTCAGTGCATCGAACGGTATAAGTCAGTGAACATTGTTAAGCTGTCAATATTAATGCTACAAAAGATTTGAATACAAATTCACAATATTTTGAATTTATTCAAAACAAAAGTTGTATAGAAACGATCATTTAGATACAAAATTTTATCAAATCGAGTATAAGTAATACACAATGAGCGTAAGTGCTTAAATATCACACGAAACCCATTTATTCTGGTGCAGTGTGTTTGTGAAAATTCAAGAGATAAACGTACAAAACTTAGGTAGTGTTGTGCGTCCATTTTGAAAATTTATGCCAGTTGTGGAACTACAAAAATATCTGGGCACCTCTAGCAAGTGCTGGGCTATTATTTAGTTTAGACGTTAACGTTTATAAATTCACGGTAAAATGCTTTGTAATTTAAATAGTTTTTTGTTTGGATAATACATTACATAGTTGGTTTTAGGCTGGACTTAGTGCTCGACCGATGGTCGGCGTCAACACCGGTAGAACGTGGCTTTATTAATGAAAACTTATGAACACATACAGTACAGCGCTGATACATCGCTACGCACTTCCAGCTACGCCGCGCTGACGAGGACCGAGGACCGGTCAGTCAGTCGGTCGGGCTCGGACGTATGTCGTCGGTCGACTGACGCCCTATGTGGTATACATGCGACGCAACAACTTCCATCAAATTGAAACTTCACTAAGGTTGAAACTATTCAACAGTCAAATAGACAGATGGACCTAGTTGTTTGATGACGTGCAAGTGATATTGAACCTTAGGGTGATAAATTAGTAACGAGATATACAAAATCTACCAATATTTGCCTCAATATTACAATCCCAGTATTGCCTAGCATAATAATAGCATAATCAGTTTATGATGTTACCATTGTTGCGACACAGGTTTCGTCGCTGTAAGAGCGAGTGGAACGTATCCACCACACCCAGTGCGTGTTAGTTGATGCCACAAATGTCTTCAAATTGTTGGTTCTAGGATATGCCGGTTTCCTCACGTTTTAGTTTACCGTTTTGACTGCAATGCTGATAAAATAATTCACACAAAAAACACCTGTCTAGGTTCAAACCTATGACCCATAACTCGGTAAGTCGCGGCCGGCACCACTGGGCCACTGCTCTACGTATTGCCTAGTTATACGAAAACGTGGAAATAAAATCAACATTTTTTGTTTCTGCGACAGCGATCAGTAAAAGGCGCTGGAACCCATTTTTCCACTTCTTGAGAAGTCTTCACCTTTTTCTTTCCCTTCCACTCCAACGCTCAGTTATAATTATTATTCTAAGATAGAAAGATATTTCAAGCACTTTTTGTATTATTTACGTCACAGAGAACATGTTTCAAGATTACGTACTAGGGCGGCATAAAAGATTAATGGTTTAGACGACCTCAATTACAGTCTGGTATTTCTAAAGTATTTACTGGAGGTTTTGAGTAACATCAATCCTTCATGCTGAACAGATTTTTTATCTATCTTTCCATCTACTTATATATTATATTTTCCGTTCTGAATTTTATATAAATGGATCATGATTAGTGAGTTTCAGTCTCGCTTTTTTCTAGCTTAAATAAGTATTGTGTTCCAGACCAAATGTTTATTCAAGGAAGTCTTTTTTTTTCAAATGTTTCGAATTTAGTGCTATTTGACATTGACATATTTGAAAATAATACGAAATTCCAAACATTTGAAAAAAAAAGAATTCCTTGAAAAAATAAACTATGTCCATTTGAAAAAATGCAGCGGCATTCAGTTGCATTGAAAGCCTACCCCAACATATTTTGAATAAATAATATACCCAAAATTTACAGTTTTCTTTACCAATGTTACAGGCACCCTACTAAATTGCTATATAAAGATAACCTTTTGGAATCGGCCGTTGGATGTCAACAGGGTGACCCTCTTGGGCCAGTCATTTTTAGTTTGGCAATAAATCCAATTATTCGACAGCTAAATTCTAAATTCAACGTATGGTATTTGGATGACGGAACCCTAGGAGGTGATGTAGCCACAGTCTTAAAAGATTTATCTTTTTTAAAAGAAAAATTCAATTCCATTGGCCTAGACCTTAACCATTCAAAATGTGAAATTTATCTTCCCCATACTACTGACAGACAGACCACCATAGCAAAATTCTGTACAATAGCACCAGACATCAAAATTACGGAAAGAAACTCTCTTCACCTCTTAGGGTCCCCAATTTTCGACGAATCCTTTCCAACTTTTATTGAGGAGAAAATTAAAAATTTCAATGATGTCTCGGAACGACTTATCAAAATTAATATTCATTCGTCCTTCACACTCATTCGATACTGTTGCTTTGGACCAAAATTTACATATAGCCTTCGCTCCTCCCATCTTTGGAAGCATCCACAACTTTTAGAAAAAGTAGACCAAATTATTAGAAATACACTAACTTCAATCCTAAATGTGGCCCTGGACGACCGAGCGTGGCAGCAAGCCACACTTCCCATTCGCCTGGGTGGTCTCGGCGTCCGCAAAATTTCAAGTATAAGTTTACCGGCCTTCCTCTCCTCGGTCCACAGTACAGATACATTAACCAGGAATATTTTATCTTCCTCACTGGTTGATTTTGAAGTACCGTGTTTGACCGATGCTTTGAACGCTTGGAAAATGGCTTGTCCCAATACGGTTTTACCTGACAACCCATCCTCCCAGAGACGGTGGGACGTGCCGCTCTGCAGTATTATACGGAATACCCTGTTAAATACGTCACCTAATACTGTTGAGCGTGCACGTCTGCTGGCTGTGGGAGAATGGGAGTCAGGCTTGTGGCTTCAGGCGCTCCCGTCATCCACCATAGGCACTATGATGGATGACTCATCGTTTCGGCTCGCTACGTGCCTCCGCTTGGGCGCACCTTGTGTTGCTCCGCATCGGTGTCACTGCGGTGAAGCTGTCGACAGTCTCGGGCACCATGGCCTGTCCTGCTGCAGGAGCGCAGGTCGCATAGCACGCCACGCCAGCATCAACGATATTATTCGTCGAGCCCTTGTCACCGCCGGCGTACCAGCGGTATTAGAACCAAACGGCTTGGTACGTGACGATGGGAAGAGACCAGACGGCATGACGTTATTGCCTTGGAAGGTGGGAAGACCTCTGGTGTGGGACGCAACATGTGTCGACACCCTTGCGCCATCCCATGTTCCTAGCACGGCGGGCTGTGCTGGCACCGCTGCTGCTGTTGCTGAGACCCTCAAGCGGCGTAAATACTGTAACCTTATGGGTAACTACAGTTTTGAGCCGTTTGGGGTCGAAACGCTCGGGTCTTGGGGCCCGAGTGCACGTCTCCTCTTTAAGGAAATTTCTCGCCGGCTAGTCGACACTTCACGTGACCAGAGGGCTGGGTCGTTCTTTGGCCAAAGAATTAGCATTGCCATTCAACGTGGCAATGCTGCCAGTCTTCTGGGCACGTTTCCTGATGACAGCGATGCGGAGGAATACTTCGACGCCTAAGTGTCCTTTTGTTTTTTGTATTTATTTTGTATATCGTAGTTTTAATTATCCAGATTAAATAATTAAATAAATAATAGTATAGAAAACTAAAAAACACGTTTTAAAAACCAAACTAAAAAAGGAGAAAATAATTTAATTCAATTAAAAAGCGTGGGGTGCTTTTTGAGGTATTTTTATAATCAATTAATTTCAAGCACCCCACGCTTTTCACGCGTATGAAGAGGTAGAAATAATTTCTTTGGTGTAACGTAGGTACAATATTACGAATTCTACGAATGGGATCTGGGGAACAGTTCTCTTAAAAAATCTTCCGTTTAACTTTAGTTTCCAGGAAAGAAGGCTGCAGAAAAAACAAACTTTTAGAATTTGTAACTAAACTGTTCCTCTTCTTGAGGTGAATGCGCAGTGGTAGAGCGCGAAATTCAAATTTTGTTACGTTTTTTGCAATTTTCAGGTGAATGTCAGCTTGTTTCTTGATCAAAATATGATTTGCGACTATAACATGTACGTATTTACAGATTTATAATCATTAGAATCAATAATACATCTTTCTAAGTTAGATTTGTTCCACAAGCATTTTTCCATAAGAAATTTGTTCTTATGGAACAAATCTAACTTAGAAAGATGTATTATTGATTCTAATGATAATAAATCTGTAAATACGTACATGTTATAGTCGCAAATCATATTTTTATCAAGAAACAAGCTGACACTCACCTGAAAATTGCCAAAAACGTAACAAAATTTGAATTTCGCGCTCTACCACTGCGCATTCACCTTAAAGTCTTTTGTGCACACGGCTACACATCAAGCTATTAATTTCCAGTTTACGCTGATCTCGCACTATACGGAATTCCCATACAATGCGAGATCAGCTTATACTGGAAATGTAGGTATAGCTTTGTATGTAGCCGTGTGTACCTACCTTCCTTCCTGAAATAAAAAAGATTTAATTATTATATAATATATTATATTTACTATATTTTATTATATGTTATATCTACCTTCTGTAGAATTGAGATAGACTGCACTGACAAACATCCCATCAAATCCGTAATGCATATTATGTTTTCGTGCCTTCATTTGTTTAAAATAAAGATAATACTCGTATAGGAATATCAATAAACGAAAATAATAATAGGTACCTACCTTTCTTTTTAACCGACTTCAAAAAAAGGAGGCGGTTCTGAATTTGACTGTATTTTTTTTTCTCTCTGTTCACAAAGGCTAACATAGAATAAACATAGAGTCGAGAATTATAGCGTGTTGACAAAAGTTCGCAAAGTACCTAAGATCTTTTCTGCGAGTCCATACTAGAGTTTGAGTTCATCTGGCGTTAGATACACAAAGTCCTACATAAATCTAAATGTCACAACTCCAACAGTATTGTCCTCCGTCACACAATGGTGGTCCTCATCCGATTCCAGTGTGAGGTACTTGAGCCTACTCGCACTTGGCGATATGAGTACGTGCGCTGAATTTTGGCAGAATGTCGCTGGCGGGTAGAAACGTAAAGTTATGGGCACAACGAGACCGTTCGCATCGTGACACCAGAAATACTGGCGTGCACCGATTTTGCGGGACGGGGGAGCGAATTTAGTGCTATCTGTGTTTCTACGATTACAAATGCGTCCGTTCGTGTTTAGGGAGCCGTGAGTGTAATTTAGTATGGCTTAGTGTAGTAGTAGGTATTTAACATTTTGTAAGCTTCTAATTGTGGAATGAAGAATGATTGTATCCCTAGTCGCCGCAAGAGACGCCCTGGGCGTCGGGAATCCCAGGCCGTTTCCCGCCACCGTAGGCGCAGGCTTGCGGACGGCGAGTAATGGGTAGCTCGCCGTCCGGTAAGGACCACGCCCGGGTCGACGGCGCGTTGTGTTCCACGCGCGCTTCAAAGAGATGTCAGCACTAACTGGTGGGATCCGATAGGACCGGTGCTGCCAGGGATGTGGGTTGTTTGAAAGAGATACCGTAGCCCCAGGCACACAGGCAACTGAAGGAACACGGGTGGGTATTAGTCAGTAAAAGTATGACACGCCCTCCACCCAGAGCGGGAGAAGATATTTGATGATTTCTCACCCTCAAAAAAATAAAATAAAGAATGATTGTATAGAAGTGAAAAAAATAAATAAACACAGTTATCCTAACTTAATCATTTGCATGCGAAAGTGAGTTTGTTATTTGTGTGTTTAACAGCTGAATAGATTTGGATAAAATTTGGCACATAGACCACTAACTGGGTTAGGACATAGGATCATTTTATTAGATACTTTGTAAATGTGCCCCTTTTATAAATAAACGATTATTATTATTATTCGGATATTCCCACGGGATCGAGGCTTATGCGGCTACAACAGAGGCGCAGCTCGTCATTAAATAAAGGTAACTGTTCTTGTAAGAACTCTTTCTAACTTTTATATTACGGTACTAACAATATCTCAGAACAGCATTTATAACGCACACGTGCCTAATATTTTCGGTAGGAAGTGTTTTTAAAAACCCTTTGTGCCAACTTCTTGTGCAAAATAACACATCACCGTTTTTCAATACAATTATTGTAGTTCTGTACAAGTTAGCACTCAGTACACCTCAATTCTTACATCAACTATCTTCAATAAGTACCTCCGCCTATATTAACTTTGGTACTCGGCAGCCTAGGTATAGGGTTATCGACCTTGCGATAACGAAGTATCTACGATATTCCAGCATCTACCTAATTTTCTCAACGGAAACTTAGTACTGATAACTCAAAACCGATATCGGATATCTTGAAGGGTAATTAATTATAATTATTATTGGGAAATGTTCCAAAACTTTGTTACGTCACAATTTGAATATCAAAAAGAGTTTTGTGAATAAAATTCTGGAGAAAAAGGTAGGGGTAGGGATAGTAAGATTTTTTTAATAGTTATGTACAATAAATTCATATACGAAAGCAATAAATAAAATAGGTAAATCTGTCACAAAAACACGTGCATTTAAAAAAAAACAACCGACTTCCAAAAAACCACTACAAAGTGAAAAATAACTTTAATTTCGGAAGTCGGTGTCTTTGGAGCTGTATTTGAATTTTTTGTCACGCCTTCCGAAATTAAAGTTATTTTTCACTTTGTAGTGGTTTTTTGGAAGTCGGTTGTTTTTTTTTTGGAAAAAGTTTTTATTTTTCACTTTTTAGTGGTTCACATGTGCTTACCCCTTCACAGCATACCGGCGTGATGTTATGTTATGAACTGGTGTAAGCAATAGACAGACATGAGATTTCAGCAATCCCAGTCCATTTGCTATCATTTATTGAGGAGTTCCGTTGCCTATCTCCAAAGTTCTTCATCAGATCTTCACCAAATTGAAATGAGACCACTACGAGAAAGTATTCTTCCAAAAAATACCTAAATCGCTTCGTGTGCCTATAAAATTTGAAGAGTTCTCTCTATTTCTCCAGGATCCCATCATCAGATCCTGACTTGATGATCATGGGACCACCTGGGAAGTATACCCTTTCAAACAAAAAAAACAAAATCCAAATCGGTCCAGCCATCTTCGAGTAATCGGGGAACATACATAAAAAAAAAAAAAAGGTTCCGACGAATTGATAACCTCCTCCTTTTTGAAGTCGGTTAAAAAAAGATAAGCTTACTCGAATAAAATAAAATAAAACAGATTAGGGGTCTACTCCCTAACAATTGTAAAGAACAATTCTTCGAACGGGATAATACACAGCGGGAGTAGGAACAGCTGTCAAATCGTGTTGATATTCATTCTTAGGGCGGGCCGCGAACTAATCTTATGTTCGTAAGTGATACGGAGTAGGAAAGGCCCGTAACTTCAGCCGAAACTACGAGCTTCATGCTTTCCATAAACACGAACCCCAGGCAAAGATACTAGAGCACAGAACAGAAAAAGTTGGTAGCTGTGACAAGAAGGCTTCACGGCGTTTTATCTGGCAGATAAAGAATTAGCACTGATCACGTTTAATCAATGCGTTTTGCCAGTGATGACATATGGAATCGAAACGTGGTCGCTCACAATGGATCTTATAAGAAAGTCACCCAAAGGGAAATGGAGAGGGCTATGCTTGGAGTTTCCCTACGTGATCGAATCAGGAATGAAGAAATTCGCAGGAGAACCAAGGTAACCGACATAGCCCGAAGAAATGCCTAGCTTAAGTGGCAGTAGGCAGGGCACATTGCTCGCAGAACAGATAGCCGATGGGGCCGAAAAGTTCTGGAATGGCAAGTGGCAGTTGTTTACGTTTTATTTTGCTTTTGTAATTTTATGTAATTACTTGTTTATTTATAAGTATAAAATTATGTATTAGGTACCTATGTTAAAACTGTTTTGTACTCCTCGTCACTTTTCCCTAAAGGTTCATTAGAAAACCAGCGTCAGACAGCATCAGTCTGTCTGGCATTAATGCTGAAATGAACCTTTTTGGCGCAGCCGTGAGGCACACACTGTTGTAGTTATTTATTTATTGTCACTTTTTTATTTGTTATTGTATTTTGTGTTTCACGGACTGTGTCGAAATAAACGGTATTCTTTCTTTTACCGGAAAATGTAAAGCTGGAAGGCCTCCCACAAGGTGGACCGATGACCTTGTGAGGGCAGCAGGAGTCCGCTGGATGCGGGAAGTACAGAACCGGTCGAAGTGGTGGAGCTTGGGGGAGACCTATGTCCAGCAGTGGGAACATTATCTGCTAATTATGCTGTGTTCCCAAGGTCTAGTTTTCCACACGATATTTTTACTCAGAAATTGTCTCAGGTGTTAGACTAAGTTGTATAGTAGGTATCACAAACTTGAAATTAACATTATTAATTACAAATTATGGAAAAAGTTACATACATCCTACTTTTAACCATTAACCAACACCAAATCACAGGTATTATAATATCACCTTTATTTAGCCTCAATTTCATGTCTCTGTAATCTGGTAACCTCAGGCTTCTACCTCACTCGTCAGTGTCCTGAAGATGATTAATGAGTTCAGTTCTGTGGAAGCTGTAGAGTATGAACTAGCCGATGAGATAGTGCCTGCCGTATAAAAACTAAAATTTGTCCTAGATTTTAGCAAACTAACTGGGTTTTTTAATTTAGAATTTGAAATTTAACTTGTCAAATTCAACTTCAGAATTCTCGAAGGTTGCATATAGCCCGCGAAATTCAAAATTTCTTATTTGATTTTTGCAAAGTATAATAATGTTGAATTTTGCGAGTTTTTACATAAATGTTAAATAATTATCAATGTATAAACTGTCTGAAAGAATTCTAGACATTTTCATTGCTTAGCGCAGAGCAAACTAGTTATTTACAAAATTGTGCTCTTAAAGTTTGTTAAGATTATTCTTAACAAACTTTAAGAGCACAATTTTCATTTATTTTTATTTTTTTATTTTACTTTCTTTTTTTTTCTTTTTTTTTTTTGTTAATTACTCAGCGAAGCTTAAAACCTTTATAGGTTTTAAGCTTCGCTGATTAATTAACTTCGACAATTAAATTAAGTTTTGTACGATCAGTAGTGATCGGATATTCGGATGCATAATTATTTACCTAAAGATAATTTTTTGCTATGAAAGTATGGAAGCGGCTTTATAAATTATTTGCAATATTTATTAACAACCCCGGGATTCTTGGATTGCATAACTATTCAGATGTGTATTAATTTAAAATTAATGTTTAACCCGATACAAATATGTGTATGTACTGGATGAGGGGGGGGGTGATTTGTTTTAGTTAAAACACGAAATAACCAAATGACTTACCTAAATTAAGACTTTTTCGATACAAAAGCGCATTCCATGTTAGCCAACATCTCAACTTTAGGTGAATATGCATCCGAATATCCGATCTCTGATCATAAGTTTTAAGTTTTCAAAACTGCTCACACAATATACACTTTTTCGTGTCCGAGGTTTTAGTGGCAGTCACGAAATACGATTTTACGTAGAAAAATGTGTGTAATACACCTAAGTTACACTGAAATTGCCTCTCCCCTGACGTCACACAAAACATTCATAACAAAGCACATTGACCTAGAATCTGTATGAACTTCATTTTTTCTTTGTAATACATTTAGCGTGGCTTGAGCCGTAAAAACGCCATATGTTGGGTGCACGTGACGTTCTGTGATATTGCACTAATATAACTCTTTTTGCGTTGTTGCAGTGTCTACGGGTGTATAATGGTGTATGTAGTCACGGAAAATAAAGGTCAGGCACTTTTGTGTACAATTTCATTTCCGTGTGATCTATTTATAAAAAATACAGTTTGAAATAAAACAGCACCCTAATTGCGTAACTCACGATTAATCATAATCTGTTTCGTTTTGAAACAGATGGCTACACCATTGCTTCATATGTTCGAAAAATGTGTGTACTCAACAACTTAAATAACGCAATGAATATTGTTAAACTGTCAAAAGTTATCATATGTACAATAATTGTTGCTGGCAAAATAGACTGCCCAATATTATGGCATTGTATAGGTAGATACTTACAGTTGCATATCAATAAGAACGGTAAGAGCACAGATCTTATCCTAACTATTGATTAAAATAATATTTAATTTGATTTTGATATTGATTTTAATGATTTTAAATATGATTGTGATTTAACTTATAAATTTACTACATTTTTCCCGCGACTTCGCCCGCGTGGAAGTCGGAAATTATCACGCGGGAACGTACTAAAACGAGATCAAAGTGTCCTATGTGTTAATCTAGGTTATAAATCTATCTGTGTGCCAAATTTCATCCAAACAAACTTTGACATTTATATTAATGTAGGATTTTCCCATTTGATTTTATTTACCTTTGGTTAGATACTAACATAATTTTTAAGTATATGAACATAACTATGGATAAAGTGTCTAATTTCATTTCATTTTATATAATTATGTAGGTACCTACTTCCACTACTTCAAAATTTCGTGATGTGTTCGTTTCGCGTTTACGTTGCACATAACTAGAACGTACATATGTAAAGTCTGCGTATCGCAGTCTTCTGTCTTGAGAAAATAACGTTTCAACTTCATGAGATATAAATGTGTGTGAGTATGAATCTGTCTGGTGTGTGAGTGTGTATAATAAAGTGTCGTTTGTAGTTGTGCAGCGCTATTGCTGGCGCCAAACTTCTAGATGGCACTCCAAACCATAACTATTGTAAAAGTTATAACCATGACGCGACGGCTGCAGCTTTTCAAGGGGACCACGGTCCCTATGAGGATGGAGTACCGCGTTACTGATCGACTAATGAGTACAGTTTGCTAACGAGGATAGTGAAAAAAAAATCTTGAAGTTTCTTTCCTGCCACTTTTTCATATGAACCCTTTTTCGATACCAAGCGGGAATGAGTTCAAACTTTGAAATAAAATCTAAAAAATCCTAAAATCAATTAAGTAATGTAAAAGAATTAATCACCATAAATTAATTAATTAGCTCTGTATTCCGAAATAGGTACTAACTTTTCCACTTAAGAGAGATTTCTCAAAACAAAGACTAAGAAGATTTCTAGCCCTGAATGTCTTTGGTACGTAAACTGAAAATACTCTATAGAAATCTCACCTATATTTAGTAATACCTAATCTTGTAATAATTTTACATGAGAGTAGAGTGCGTGACACTGTCAATGCCGGATACAGATACACAATGTGACTGACAGATTAACGACTGAACTTACCAACCGGTGGAAAACGTTCACAGTGCCTTTGATTACCTATTTTTTTTTATTAATGTTACTACTTTTCTAAACACAAAATGATTTCTCAAAAAAAAAGACTAAGTATTTAAAACCTTGAATGTCTTTGCTACGTAAACTGAAAAATCTCTATAGAAATCTCACCTATATTAAGTAACAATCTTGTAATCATTTTACGTGACAGTAGAGTTAAGCGAGACACTGTTAATGCCGGATACAGATACACGATGTGACTGACTGATTGAAAACTGTGTGAAAGTCTATTAACTGCTCCCAAATTGCAATGTTAATTTTTATTCTTTTTATTTTTTACAATGTCTGACATATTCTCGTCATTATTTGACATTATACATCAATTTTACTACTATCTATTATTAGTGATTGTCATCGAAATTATGTCACTTGGTTCAAATAGATTCATTTTATATAGGTAGATTCTTTTACATATTGTGAATGAGAGAACGTTGTAGGTCTTAGAGACTAGATTTGTAGACGTTTTTCTATTCTGTATTTTAATTCCTCTAAGTACCTGGTACTTATTGACTGGCCTGCACTGTCCTCCCATACCTATTATCACTGTAATTTGAAAACATTGTAAAAGCCAATTATTTTTAAAAGAGTAACCGTGGAGTTTCTTGCCGGTTCTTCTCCATAGGAAACGACAAATTGGAACCGTGCACCTAGCTTCTGACGTTTCATAAGTGCCCATGCAGGCTTATGTGAAATAAAATATTTTGATATTGATTTTGATTTTAATTTTGATTAAAGACTGAACTTACCAACCGGTGGAAAATTTTCACAGTACCTTTGATTACCTACCTTTAATTTATAAAAAATTGCATTACATTTCCAATCACATAAAAAGATTTTTCAAAACAAAGCCCTGAATGACTCTGCTACCCAAACTGAAGAATCTTTAAAGAAATCTCACCCATATTAAGTAACAAACTTGTAATAATTTCACGTGAGAGTAAAGTTGCCGCAATGTCACTGCCGGATACACACATGATTTACGACTGAACTTGCCACCCGGTGGAAAACTTTTGATGGACGAGGAAATGTTGCCGTCTTGCCCCAAGTCGAGTCACGCCAAGTTTTTCGTTATTAAGTTTGCTTTGTAATTATTTTTGTTCGACACTCTATTAGGGTTTTGGTTTTAATGAAGTTAGTGTTATAAATGAACAAAATAACTATCGTATTTATTAACCGAAGTTCTTTGATTTGGTTGTTTATGACGAAATAAAAGGATAAAGGATACGTAGACGAAGTAAGTCACGTTCATGTTCGCGCAGTAGATTGTCAACTCTCTGTGTTGAACCGAGCTTTGAAAATCCAACATAGTGCATCGCGAGAGAGTCTCAGTGCATCGAAAAACACACTATTCGATTTTCAACTCTCTGCTCTTAGCAGAGCGTTGAAGATCCAGTGCCCGAAATAATCTCAACGCGATTTAATTACGTCCGTTAGAAAGTGGGCCAATAGGAGTATGTTGTAATGATCGTAGTGTGTGACGTTCTGTATTTCTGAAAAAATGTGAGAGTTTATTTATGTGTATGCATAGTTATGTAATCATCAGGATGCATTTTAAATATAAATTATTTAGTTTTTCTTCGGAAATGCAATTCTCTCTTTGTATTTTTTTGTTTTTACACGCTTTATATTAGCTTCACTTGTATGTTTGTTTATTTGTATGTTTGTATGTAACCGACTCCTTAGAGCGCGATTTTGACCCACTTTAAACGGTCAGATTTCATTGAAACTTAGTAAACTTATCGAGGACCGATGACAATTCAATAACTTAAAAAAAAATTGAGAAGTATGAAAAAATAAGGAAAAAAAACACGTTTTTGTAGTTAGCAGAACTAAAAAGTAGAAAATAAATAATAGTTTAAATAACTAAAAAACACGCTTTAAAAACCAAACTAAAAAAGGAGAAAATAATTTAATTTAATTAAAAAGCGTGGGGTGCTTGACATTAATTGATTATAAAAATACCTCAAAAAGCACAGACATATAAAACAGTAGCAGACCAAACATTCGATAAAAATTGCGTACCCATTACGCACACATAGAGAGTGTGTCGAAACAGGGCCGGACTAGGGCCGGTTGCCGGTATTATATAACGATATTGAAACGACCGATAAATCTTACTGAAAATCTGCGAAAATCAATATTCTCTGGGTAAATGAAGTGTAAATTACTTATGAATTATGTCTTAACGAATATAACCACCCATCTGTTCCCGTGGTTACTGTAAAAGGCGACTAAGGTAATATTTTAAGAGGACGGCGGGCGGCAGTCCTTTCACCGCCTTTTAACGGTATATTTATACACAGACCGTTGACGGGCATCAGTATCAGCTTGGTGGGACCTAAAGTTAAGGTGTTGGTATGCCTGAAAGCTAGCTTATAAATATATAAGGAATTTTGCAATAAAACAATGAATTTAATGAATATTTACATATTTATTTTTTACTTTACTTATTTATTTAAATATTCTTTACTGTACACTGCAAAAATACAATAAACAAAAAAATACACTATAATATATACAATAGGCGGCCTTATTGCTTTCCGCGATCTCATCCAGGCAACTATGGAATGGACAGTGATTAGCCTGGACATAAAATGGGGACGTTGTTGGTGCAAATAATGTGTTTACAATATACTAAAATAGATACATAGATATATACATAACCTAAATAATAGATACATAAATACATACATACAAAATTTAAAACGAACGAAAATAAAAGCCTATACAGATATTATTACAGTTTGGTACGAGAACGAGATCACAACGACAAGTAATGTTCTTTATTTTCATAATTTAAAAATTACTGGTCCTAAAATAATAATATGTACAGGTATACAAAAAATTAAATAATCATAGGGCATCAAATAATACGTCCGCATCGTTGTCGATGGGAAAAGTGGCCAACAAAGGCTGGCAGCATTGCCACGTGGTATGGCAATGCTGATTCTTTGGCTAAAAAATAGGCCAGCCCTTTGGTCACGTGAAGAGTCGATCAACCGCTTGGAAATGTCTCGGAAAACTAAGTTGCCACTCGGACCCCATGGTCCTAGAGTTTCAACCCCAAACGGCTCGAACATATAGGTTCCAATAAGATTGGAATATTTGCACCATTTGAGGTTCAGTTTCAATCCTGGAGTTTCATGTTTTTAAATCCATGCATTGCGTAAACTTACATCGTTTGGAAACCTGGAAAAATATTAGTAGGCTCAATTATTACCTGCTGAATGAAATGTTAAAATTATGTGAGTAGCCTATACCGATTTATGTCCACCATCGTTCATGTTATCCATCACACAGACAGGGTAACATAACCGGCTAATGAGACACAATTGATTTTCTATTGTAACGTATCACATGTGTACGCGCCGGGCCGGAGCGATTCTATAAATTTTATTATCATAGAATGTATGTTTACACTGGCAATCTGCACTCTGCAGTATTTTCAAACTATGTCACCAATTTTTTTTGAAATATCGTAAAGTAAACCGAGTCTCTATTTGATAATTCCATGATGGTAAATATTTTCCATACAATAAAAAAAATCGTCTTTGTTGCCAAATCCGTCCCTGACTGCACAGCATAATACAAAAACTTACCGATTAAAGGTCAATCCAGGTGTTTTGTGGTAGCTAGCACTGTCACACTGGTACGCACAGCACTTTACCATTTTATTTTTGTGTAATTGTCCCAAACAATTAATAGTTCAAGTAATATTTCGCGGTTGAAACATAGAACGCGATTCAGGATAAATTTTGCTTATCAATATGGCAGCGCGGAACAGACGGGCTACGCGTCAAATTTTGTCTATGTGTGAGTCAGTGTGACAACAGGTGACAGAACGAGATACTGCTTACGACTTATAGCTTAGCAAAAAAAGGATAGAGAATCAAGTCCATCGACTATGGATTAATGTTTGGTCTGCTACTGTTTTATATGTCTGTGTCAAAAAGCACCCCACGCTTTTTAATTGAATTTAATTATTTTCTCCTTTTTTAGTTTGGTTTTTAAAGCGTGTTTTTTAGTTTTTTAAACTATTATTTATTTGGTTATGGCATCTCGCAGATTTACTTAGGAGGTTGTTGGCTGCTTAGCCGAGCTTGCCCTAGGATGCCCTAATAAATTAAGGCATCCAGCTAGAGCTTAACTATACTAAAAAAAAAACTTAAATGGAAAGCCATTTAAGTTTTTTTTTTAGTATAGTTAAGCTAGTTAGTTGCTGAAGAGAAGCTGATATTTTCAGGAGGTTTCTGGACGAGAAAAGTCTCGTCCAGAAACCTCCTGAAAATATCAGCTTCTCTCCTGAGGGATTTATTACTTCCCGAACATTATAGTTTGATATTCAAAATCTGTACGAATGTTGTACACGCAAGAAGTATCTATCTTTCAGAATCCCGCAACAATATTTGTTAAAAAGAATTCAGGCAAGTATCTGGTTTTGACTTACTCAAATAATTAATTTCGCTTTTATCTCGATCGAATAGCTACCGTTTACACGCCTAACTGACCACTAATCTTGCATACAGAAATCTGTTTGTAACAAGTACTTTAACTAATTACCACAAACCCATTCAGATCCCCATCGACACTCCTGCAAAGGCATCCATGAATCCTGATTGGATAGTTACTCACGGCGAACACGAGTGGCCGATTATTAGATTACGCACCTACTACGAGACAATACTTAACAGGCCCCATGAAGATTGGATCAATATTAGGACGAGCATTGAGAGTAAGACAACATGGTATGTGGATATGATCAATTAAGTTGGCATGGTTTTCGTAAGTTCTGTTAATTTTTTGAAAAAGGAATAGAACGAATGTTTACTTTTCATTGTAGCTAAATTCATAGCTTAGTTGAAATATGGCAGTTCGTTCTGTGTTGTACCTATTCCGGATAGTTTTAGCTCATTTTAAGTATTCACACACTTAAAATGAGTTCTACAGTATGACTAATAGGAAAAGAATATCTAATCCATTTAGTTCTACAGTGATGAACAGTGGGCTGCATTAATTGGGTATCCATAACTATTTGAAGTCCCCAAAATATTTAATGGTCCAAAAATAATAATCGTTCCCTAAATTTCTGCACCTTAATTGCCATACTATCAATCAGAATCTGAAGCATTTCCGATGATGTTGCTAATCCATTGCTATGTATATGTTCGAAAAATTTGCCTGCTCAGTAACGTAAAAAACGCAATGAATGTTGTAGAACTGTCAAAATTAAAGTCATTCCTACTATTGAGTGTAGTACGCAATGACTCCCCAGCAGGCTTAGCATGACGCTTTCTATTTCTACTCTACTGTAGAATAGAAATCGCTTGTCTACATTTCTCGATATAGAACTGTCAACTGTACGGAAACGTAATTTTTGTCTACTCTTCCGACGACAGAACGCTTGTCTACGGTTTTTGTACTAAGCCTGCAGGTATGGATACTAAAATTGCTAAAACTATGAAACATGCGATAGTCACGTTAAGTCGAACCTCAAAAATAAAATCTCATCAGACTTATTTTGAAGAAGGTTTTCATTGATTCTATATTTATTTCATCGATAATACTTTTATTACAGTTTGTAAGAAATAAAAAAACTTTTCTTACCTTCCCATTCAAGTCCACTGAAGCCTTTTGATTAAAGGTTAAGATAACATAACTTTATTAAGTCTATTAAAGTTAATTAAGTAAACATGTCTTCAGTTGTCTAGAAAGGTGTTGAGGTATTCTTTCTTTTTATTAAAAATCATCATTATTTTTTCTCGCCAGTATTATCCCTTGTTCAGTTTCAGGTAAAATGATCGTTACCTTGTTTTAAATTTACTTTAATTTATCTTAGAAGCTCTCGGTTGCTATAATAAAAAATTTAGTCATGTTAAAAGAACATTAATATTGGCTTTCATACATTTTATTTTTAAGCATTCAACCTCTGTCTGTAAAATCTATTCGGATATGAATAAGTTTTATGCGTATTAAAACTTGTGAGTACTTGTGTGTATATTTTTAAATTAGAATTTAATTTGTAATTTTATGATTTTCCTTCTACGTTATTACACGCGTTGTCTACATCTCTGTTATCTTCTCTCCTATCGCAGGTGTGCTGGAAGAGATTTCTGTAAAAATAAGCATTACCTATGTACGTATTTTTCTGTTCCTTTCTTCTTGTCTGTTTATATGTGTGTGTGCATAAATGGTTAAATAAATAAACTAGCTTTTGCCCTTGACTTTATCCATGTGGAAGAAACATACCTATCTTAAGGCACTCGGCAAAAGTGTAAACGGATCATTATTCCTACAAACAAACAAAAAATCTTACTTCTTTGTAATATTAGTTTAGATACAGGACAATCACAAGACCCAAAGCTTCTGACTATTCATTTAATAAATCCCATCCAGACCTGCGAATCGAATAAAACCCAGCAATTTTACGGTATATTAAATAGAAACACATTGAGGAACCTGCAATTCAATTCCAGAGCTGATCATTGCAATTCTATTTCCCAATAAACGGTACGATCCTTTCGTATGCAGCAGTCACCTTTACCCGTTTGTAGATTAGAAAATTCAATTTGCTACAGGGTTTCTCTGTGCGACAAACATGTGAGGCATCGATACCGTACTCTACGAATGGGAGTGTAATCGATATTTAAAAACGATTCCGATTTTATACATTTGCATTTTGATATCGATATGATTTTTAAATTTGGAGTTGAGTGCTGAATTGGGAAACGGGTATCATATTTTAGCTTTAAATAGAACGTATTTTGTGAATTTTATTTAGGAAATGTTGTGTCATATATGTAGGTTTATAGAATATACACTTTATAATATTACCTACTCTTAGTTATTGGAACTGTAATGGTTGTATGCAAAAGACGACTTTACGTTCTACAGGCTGGCTATAAAATACTTTATTCACATTCGAACTGTCAAGCTAATTTAGAATACCTAAGCCTTCAAATAAACTAGAACAGGTTTTTTTTAAGATGGCGTAGCATGGCAGGCGTATTGCTGTAAACATGAAAACGTGGAATAAAATATACAGGGTGAAATTGAAAACATGCGACAAACCGAAATGGGAGATTGTACTCATCATTATGAACAACTTTTACTAAGGGACCAATGATGCAATCGCGAAAAAAAAAATCTGTTCCCTACATTTATGTTCGCATAACTCGTCAAAATGTAGGGAACAGCTGTTTTTTTTTTTGCGATTGCATCTTTGGTCCCTCAGTAAAAGTTGTTCATAATGATGGGTACAATCCCCCATTTCGGTTTGTCGCATGTTTTCAATTTCAACCGGTATATTTTGCAAAAGCGGACTACATAATTATTGTTCTATTGTTAGATTCTGGTATAAGATAACCTTAAGGGCCTTATTGTACATTAATTAGATATATTTTTGAGAAATCGATTATTTTCACCATGATAACCAACCGTAGTATGCATTTGACTAAAAGTTGAACTGTGTTCATTTTAGAAACAATTTGGATATTATTATATTCTAGTGCTTATCAGTAGTTCAATGAATTTTATGGTTTGGGTAAGTAAATTCTTTACGACTTTGAAAAATTATAACTTTCAATCAATAGGTACCTACAATTTTAGTATGCAATACTGCAAATTGCAATAGATGGGACAGCTCAATAGATTTGACCATCGAACGTGACACCATTTCCTGAATTCCATTTTATATCCCAGCACATTAAAAATACGATCACGTAACGACTCTTCTGAGTACAGTTTAATTCGTTATTGGATTAATCTTAAAAATTATTTGATAAAAAAATTCGTCACAAAACAATTGACGGGGTAAAGGGGGTGACAATTCCCAGGAAGCGGGAATGATCAGTTTGAGAAGTTGTGTTATTTTGAGTTTTTCTGTTCTTTAGGTAGTTTCCCACCAGATTTTCGAAGGTTAAGATGACAGTGTATCTCCGCCAGGCGTCTTTTTACACGCTTTATATTAGCTTCACTTGTATGTCAGTATGTAACTCTCCGTGGGTAATTTGTTATTATTAGCTTCACTTGTATGTTTGTTTGTTTGTTTGTATGTAACCGACTCCTTAGAGCGCGATTTTGACCCACCCTAAACAGTCAGATTTCATTGAAACTTTGTAAACTTATCGAGGACCGATGACAATTCAATAATTTAATAATATAAAAAAAACACGTTTTTGTAGTTAGCAGAACTAAAAAATTGAAAATAAATAATAGTTTAAAAAACTAAAAACACGCTTTAAAAACCAAACTAAAAAGAAGAAAATAATTTAATTCAATTAAAAAGCGTGGGGTGCTTGACATTAATTGATAATAAAAATACTTCAAAAAGCACCCCACGCTTTTTAATTGAATTAAATTATTTTCTTCTTTTTAGTTTGGTTTTTAAAGCGTGTTTTTAGTTTTTTAAACTATTATTTTTATTGTTGGCCATCACGCACTGTCAAACGCCCCCTCTATGTCCAGTGAGACAACTACTAGCAGGTTCTTCTCCTTCAACATTAGGTCGGAATGTTGTCATGTCGTAGAGAGCGTCCTCCGTACTTCGCTGCTGCACACATCCGTACTGCCGTGGGTTCATTCGGGGTAGCATGTGTCACCTTAATTTCCGTACCAGCATTCTCCATTTCTCATTCTCCCTTTTCCTCATGACACTTTTCGCGACCTAGGTATCGAACCCAGGACCTCATGCTACGCAGTAGCGCTGGCGACCACTAGACCAACGAGTCAGGTTTTTTTTTGTTCCTACATCAATATTTCCTAGACAATAAACAACCAGAAAACGATCGTATGAAATTGTATAAATGCATTAGGTACAATTCCACCGTCCACACCCTAACACAGAGAGGGGGCCTGTGTCTGTGCCTGCCCCCCGAAGCGGGAACGAGTTTTGTGAAGACATGGATTAAAAAAAAAAAGTGGCACTCTGGGAGTGCCGACAGAAGTGAAAACTTGAACAATTACGTGTGTAGTTTTTGAACATTGTCGCGAGTTCAATTGTTTTTTCTCATCTCAAAAAATGCCCAACGCGCCTAAAGAAGTTTTCACTTCAAAAACTCCTTTATAATTCAGCCTATTTGACCACAGCAATTCAGAATAAAAACCTCGTGAACCAGTGTTTAATTTAATATAAACACAACTATTTAATAACAAACATCATTTGAAAACACTATTTTCCATTAACCCGTTTGCATACCGTGTACTTCAAATACACACTTAAGCAACCCTAAACATGCCATGAATATAACTACTCGAGAGTGATTCCAAGCTGCAGTTCGGTCTAGCAAGTGCCTTGGGATCTCTGGGACTAAGACGTCAAACTTAATAATGAATGGATTAAGCATGGCATTTGACGAACGATCGTTTGAGGGTTGAATGCAGGTTGACTGGTGAGTCCTGTTTCATGGTAACACGAGAGGTTGAATTGAAATTTCAGGAGAAATAAAGCATGTCGATAGCAATCTAAATACAGTCAGCCCAGAATTCGGCTACGAGCTTGGAACTTTCAGCAGCGTCCATCAGATCCTGACGCGTGCAGACAGCAGGACACGCTAGATAGATATTAACTGCCCAATTGTTTGTGGGACAGCACCACATTTACACTCCAGGGCGAAGTCATCTGTGAATCTCCACTTGAAAGAAATAGAAGTAAAGAAGTAATTTAATTACTTGATTTAGTTAATGTAAAACATCACGGTTTCTCTATTGTCTTGTTGACGTTGGCTTTTTCATTTCAGATGTTACAAAATTGGTTATGAAACTTCCATTACATAATCTAAATAATTTTCAAAATTAAGTTGTACTCTAAATATGACGTAGGTACTTTAGCACGTTTACTTACACACAATACATTTCTTCATACAATATATTTTTATTAGTCACTTCCACAGCAGCATTTTATGCCAAAATAGAAAAACGTTATCCCAAATAAGCTTATAAAGCTTACAGCTAAGGCAAACCGAACGAAACTTTTAAACCTGGATAAACAGTTTACCCAGAATCCGGATGTGGGTAGCCATCGATACCATTACGCGTGACTTGGTATCGGTATCCGAAATATATAATGTTGCCGCTAAAATCGGATGCCATTATGGAATTATTAATTGACTGTTATTAACAGATGCTGCTATTATCGTAATAATAATGGTGTATTAAATTTTCCTTTTAACTGCGATAAGTATTTTCCGGAGTTATCGAACCATGTTTCATTTGAACGTCGACGAAATGTTTATATTTTAGACTGAGTGTCTTTCAAACTTAGAGTACAATTAGTAGGTCATTTGGATGAGTTTATAAGACGCACCAAGCCATCATAACTTTTTTTCCTAGGATTCTTTCATTGCCCATTTCGTCTGGCATACCGTCATAGATAGTTATCTCCTCTACCAGTTTTCTATCTGACTATCAATCTGAGCTGTTATCGTATATCTTGTACTACTGACATGAAAATAAGAAGTAGAATCAATACATAAGCTTCTCCTAAGCTTGTGACTTCACAATACGTACCGCTTCCAGAATCTGTGATGTTCTCTCTATCCAATACTACTTATTTGATTCGTTAATAGTTTGAAAAATAGGGTATTTAAAAGCAAATCATCTTTTTTGAAGAGAGGTTTTGTTATGTATGTACTAGTTAGTTTTTTCTGAATTTTTGAGCTACCACGAATTTTTGATAACCCACACAGGTCTGAAGCAAAATTCACCGTATTTTGTGTCATATTTTCGGGACTCATCTATGTCACTATAGATTTTGATTAATCCTTTGAAATCCAGGGCTTTTCGAAATCAGTCTTACATCACGTTTTTAATTCGTTTGCTTAATCTGGTACAACTCCCTATATCATTCATACCTTTCTGGTTAGATGACTTCAAACTTACGTTTTGTTAAGGGCTGAATTTTCAAAAGTCAGATAACCTGTATCTAAGAAATAATTATGTCGGCTTGATAGCTTATGTATAGAAAATATTCCAAGCTGTCAGATTTATTCTTCAGATTAAAGTTACAACTTTAATGTTCCTATAGTCCTATCGATATGTCCTTACAGACTATAATAATATAGTTTATATTAGGTAGTTATAATCATTAAGGTATCCTTAACTTAATTCAACTCATTTGTCTTTCTTTATTAGGATAACAAACTTACTGCGCGATTATTTATGTTAAAACTTTCACCTGTACCACGACATTTATAATAAAGTTTTGTTTGACATATTTCAAAAGTCACAGTTTATTTATCCCATAGCATTATATAGAAGGGTAATAATATTATTGCTTTAATCAGTGTGTAACCAAATGTTCACACTCAAACTCACTCGCGCACACACACGCACGCACTCATACACACCTCAGCACGACAGCGCATCTATAATTAGTTATTGGTTTGTTTTTTATTTCCATATTTTATATTTTATTTAGGTCACTTTTTTTCTAGTATCTACTAAAATGGAATGTCTATTCAATAGCTTAAACTGCAAATCGTAACTAGTGGAATATCGGAACTTCCTAACACAAGTAAGTATGTTTCTTACTTAAATGGAAATTCCCTAATTAAGTTATTGAAATAAACATTTTGATTGGATTTTGATTTGGTTTAGCTTCCAGTCAAAGGACTCCAGTAAATTGGATGCAGTGATGAACTTAGGTACCGCAGTCAAGGCATCCCAAGAGACAACAATGAAATAATTTTGTTAAGTCTCCACAGCTAGGATTACATAGTAATTACTATTGTTAATTTGATTGTGAAGGTCGGTTCTGCTCAGTTCACGCCCCTTAAGTACCATTTACTCGCTTGCCAGTGATTATTTTTTATATTACCGAGGTAGAAGAAATTGCGGGACATTGCGTAATCTCAAATGTTTAATGTGTTGTTTATGATACGAGAAACGAAAATAAAACAAAAAATCTGCCACAATGATATTAGAGTAGTCGTTGCATTATGTTGAGATTATCGCAGACCTATGATGGGGAGAACTCCTTGTTGGAACAGGAAAGTGTGCCTAAAACACAGTGTGGAAGTGACTTAGGAACTATGTCGAGAAGACAATAGCATCGAGCATAGTATACAGTGATCAGAAATCCGTTTACAAAGCGTTTGACAGTTCACTATAGTAACCATTCAAGATAATGAACCCTCGATAATTTTCCAAACATAGACATACCACTACATTTCGCCAGTTGTGTTTTAGTGCCATGTAGTAAGGGGCGAGCCTATTGCCATGCCATATTACCAAACCTAGATGCAGATATCCAGACTGCTTTTGAGAAATTCCTGATAGAAAAACCAACAACTCTTGGGAATCCAAATCAGAACTTCATGTTCATCAGTAGCGCTTCCAACCACTATAACAACAAGGCAGTCCCAATCATTTTCACCTCACACACACACACACTCACTCACTCACTCACTCATTGACACACACACTCACATATACACACACACACCACTCTTACATTTTTTCTCTTACATTATGCAGACTTCCCAAGTTTCCATATAAATGTATAAAACTTTAAACATGGCTTATTGGTCAAAATTTATTACGGGGATCAGATGTAATCCGAGATACAGGTTTACCACCTAGTTTGGATGCAGATAGTCCCAATATTACAAACTTTAAGCCATTACTTATTGTATATTGTAATTGTTCAATTTTGCAATACGTGTTCTTACTTCGGTGAATTAAATTTTCAAAATGAACAAAATTGAGGAACATTAACCGTTTAAGCTTCGCAGTGCAAAAACATACGTTTGGTCAGTTTATCGGGGTACAGCAGTTACGTAACATTACCGGAAAATTGACGGCAATTAAATGGAACTGGTATTAATTCGAGTAATTGCTGCTCAACCGCTGTGCACGCCGAAATATATTTACTCACGAGATGCTGGTCGGGGACAATAATGGGAGGTCTATTTGAGCTGGTTAGGTGTGTTGCCGCAGTCTTGCTGTGGATGGCCAGTCCGTAATTGGTACGTCGAGATCTTTGGACCAAACAAAGAACGAATAAAGGACTGATATGAGCAGCAGGCGAAGTCTTACCAAGGGTTATCGTAAAACCCAGTAACTGTATTGTGGAGGTTGGATAAGCAGTCGCTTCATGTATTCAGCTGTATTTGGTTAGACTGGAAGCCAACCCCAGCATAGTTGGGAAGAGGCTAGGCAGATGATGATCAGCAGCAGGTGAAGATTCTTTGACTTTTCATAATCCCCTGAAAGCGCTTGTTGAACCATCTTCTGTCTCATTACGTCATGCTTTTATCGTTGGTTGCCTTTAATAACACCCTGGAAACATAAAATGAAATGACACGCTCTCCGCCATTATCACACGGCTTTTTGTTTGCTTAATGACTGAAAATCATTTACTTGGTAGCCTCCCGCGTTACACGTGCCTAAAACTAACAAGGTAGATAAATGATAACAGTCCATTTTAAACAGTACCTCTAGGCCCAGAACAACATATTTTAAAAAGGCCCGTTTGCACATACATTGTCCGTAAGCATGTTTCGAGAACGTTCCCCGAGGACTCGCTCGTGACTGGGACAAAGAGCTTGAAATCTGGAGCACAACAATTTTTAAAACTTTTCCCCGCAAATATCTTCTTTGTGAGCGGGATCGGAGAATCGAGCGTGGGATTTTTATTGAGAAACTACGGTTAGTTTGCCTGCTGCTTATTGTTTCTTTTTAAAAAGTTCCCCTTTGAGACTTGGAGTCAATATATTCGCGTTTGTAGCGATCCCGCGGGATTCACGAAATGTGTACTTAAGAGAAATATTCAAAAATCTATTGCACAGAACTCCTTGATGGGAAAGCGTAACGGATTTGCTCAGTGCTTTTTTTAGAATAGTCTCAATATAGCGACTATCGCTCTAGGGATTCCTTTTATACTAACCATAAACCAGCCAAATACGACTCGGACTGAAACAAGTACAATATTTAACAATTGATATAAAAAAAAAGTTTTGCTTTATTTTATTTTTTGTTTTAACGGCAATAAAAATACAAATTCTGTGAAAATGTTGACTGTCTACCTATTACAGTTCATGAGATACAGCCCGCTGATAGACTGACGGACGAGCACCGAATGCTTAGTAAAAGCTTAAGTTAGTGGCATCTTGTTTACGATTAGGAGCTTCATCTCCATTCATTCACATTCATGAAAGTATTTCATACTTACTACTAAAAAAATTCAAAGTAGCCTACTAAAATATCTTGTATTTTTTTTTGTGAAATTGAAAGTCTACTTGAATTTTTATGCGTCACCGCTTCAGTAAAGAATTCTCATGAATACTTTTACTCTCTTGATTTTTATCAAATGTGTTATCACAACATAAAATTTGTTTAATATTGTACCAATAGCCAGTAATTACTTACCTATTACAACTTTCACCTAGAATATTTTTTTTGCACTCAGTGCTTGGTCCTTTAAATAATAACAAAACTGGCTGGCATCCACTGGCAGCAGAAAAGGGTCCCAACAATAACCAGTTACAGTATCTTTCACGTTTACGATACTTTCACCAGGAATTCTAAATACACCTACTTTTCCCATGATTATAGTTCACCAAAGATTAATTCCGGGACTAATATGTGAGACATGGTTACTGAGCTGTGGAAGCCCAGTGGAAACGGCCGCGACATACGAATTGTAGGTCTTTGAGTCAAACCCAGGCAGACACTTTATTTTGTCCAAATTATTTCATCACCACACTTCTCAATACGGTGAAGGAAAACATCGTGAGGAAACCGACATGCCCTAGAACCAAAAAGAAGTCAAAGTTAAAGCATTTATTTGAAATAGGCACTTAAAAGGCACTTTTGAACGTCAACATTTACATTAAAATAGAGTTCATTCTAGTCGCCCCTTCCAAAATGTAGTTTCGTATGAAGAAGAATGGGCATGAAACTTCACCGTTACTCTTTTAAAATGTTCGAAAGAATCGAAGACATATGACATCTACCAACTCGCACTGGGCCCGCGTGGTGGATTACGGCCTTCTCCCGGCCTGTGTCCCAGCAGTGGGAACATTAAAGGCTGATTATTATGATATGATGATGATGACATCTCTCAAAACGGTGAAGGCAAAAATCGTGAGGAAACTGGCATGTCCTAGAACATTTTTTTTTAAGACATGTGACATCCACAAACCCGCACTGGATCCACGTGGTGGATACAACCCAGCCTCGCACTGAGAGGAGGCCTGTGGCTCAACAGTGAGATTATTATCGGTTGCTTTTGCTGTGACATACTTACCAGCTGTGGTAAGTGGTTATGGTGGCTTGTACCTCAATTAATAAATTATGTTAGGCAAATTAAGATACCTTTTTACTTGAATAATTTTTCCGGCTAAGTACGATAATGCAATAATTTTATGTTATATTTTTGACTAACTCTAATAGAGGCGGCGTCCTGAAATTTAAAAAAAAAGTAAGATAAAAGCCATTGATAAGTATACAAATTTGTATATCAATGATAAAAGCACGTTTAGTTTTTCCCGAATTTGAACATTTTCTCGGGAAACTTTTGCAAAGAGTGACGGTCAAAATGGGCGTAAGTCCAAGAGAATTTAAATATATCTCACATTATAGCTTATAATTAGTACTCTATTTCATACTCTGGCAAAAATTAACAAAGTCACCGGAGAACAGAGATAGGACCAATTGAAAATAGCATTTTTCTATATAAATACCGAAGATATTTACTAGCACGATTTAACTTGACTATCACGTTTAAAAAAAACAGTACCTGCCTGACAGGAAGAAGGTCCATTGCTACCTATGCACACATAATTTAAAACAATTAATACCCTGGTTTGGGACGACATGAGCCATTTATCACCCCCGCGCGTCATTTGTTAGATGTTTTCATAGACTGAAATAAAGTTTACTTGGGGACTTTATTTTGATTTTATTGTGTTTTTTTAAACATGCTTTTCATTCAATATCGTTTATTTTTTATTATTTAATTATATCCCTATTAATAATTAAGTACCGTTGTATTGTTTCATTAACAATAAAACGATACGTAATTATTATATTTCGTGTTTTCCTTAAAAAAAAAATCAATATTTTTTCAAACAATATTTTCAAGTAAACCGGGTGGATATCACTAGGGTTATTTATATAATTATTAGCTTCCGCCCGCATCTTCGCCCGCGTGGAAGTCGGAAATTATCCCGCGGGAACGTACCACCAGGATAAAAAGTATCCTATGTGTTAAGCTAGGTTATAATCTATCTGTGTGCTAAATTTCATTCAAATCCTTTTAGTAGTTTTTGCGTGAAAGAGTAACAAACATCCATACATACAAACTTTCGCGTTTACAATATTAGTAAGGATGATTCTGGCATTGGGTCCCAACTACTGGCACTATTATAATGTACTTCTGTTGGTCTTACCCAGGTTTCATACAAATTCGCCCATCAATCTTTTCTTTTAAAAAATCCAACTCGGATCCAATTCGTCATAACGAATATCAACAAAAAATTGCCAAATCTGTCCACCCATTCTCAATGTACCAACGAAAACCATTTCATTTTTATTTTATTTAGAATAGATTCAGAAGCTTAAGACCTGTGTTTTGAACCTTCAACAAATCAATTTAAAGTGCGTATTTTAAAACCAAATACTTCTTACACTCCCAAGTTCAGTCAAGGCTCGTAAAAATTCGTGAGACATCGTCGGATTAACAATATCACAAAATTGAGTCAGCGGCATATAAAAATAAAAGATTTTTTTTAATATTGTTCTTAATTCGTTTTATTTTTATTCAAAGCCTGTCTTGTGCGATACGGCTTAAGAATCAGTGGATGAGATTAAACAGTTTGATTTAAAAAGCCTATTTTTGATCTTTTCTTTAGGAATTTTTAATTTAGTTTTGTTTTTTATTTGTGTCGTTTTTCTTACATTTAGGTGTTACCTACGTATTCTACACTGACAAGGAATATACTATTTAGTACGTAGTTAGCGTCTTAACGTGTACTTAACTACGCTTACCGTGGTTTGTCCGTGGCTGGGTGACCCTGACCATCTTTACATACGAAGACCCCTCCGTGCCTCTGAAATCACGTTAAGCAATTGGGCCCAGCTGTATTTCGTAGATTGTTGACAGTCGTTACGGGTCGTCAGAAGCCCGAAAATCTGACAACCAGTCTTGCCAAGGGGTATCGTATTACCCAGAAACTGGGTTGTGCAGGCTAGATAGGCATTCGCTTCATGTAAAATACTGGCATTCAGCTGCATCCGATATCTATCAGAATACCAGCGCTGCGACACTTAAATTTTTTATTTCCAAGAAATTTGTTTTTTTATAATTTTTGTACATTTGTGTGTTTAGTTTAGTATGTGATCGTCCTGTACAAGACACAATAAATACTTTTTCACTTCTCATGCTCTAAAAAGACATCATTATAGCCCTACGAAGCGGGACTAAAGTGACCACTTTAGTCCCTAGGGAGTAAAAAGTAATTCGTTTTTTAATTTCCTTCATGTGACATAGACAAACTCAAACAGCCAGTAAATATACTATTATCTGTGGAGTGTGGACTATCTTCATTGCGAAAATGTTGAGAGTTTTAGTTCCATGGTTTTTGCCAAGGTGGCGCCGTGTGTTTTAAATTGTTAATCTGTTACTGGTTTAGAAGAAAAAAAAGACCGCGAAAATTTCAGAATTTTTGTCGAGAGTAAATTTGTTCGGCTTTAAATAAATTTATTAAGAATGTCCAGTGACAAATATTATGTTCCTATATATTATGTTCCTTGGTGAAGAGTTTGACGTCAAGCAAAGAGCAAAAGACATACCTAATAGATAATGTGATTTTTATTTTACTACCCGACTTCAAAAAGGAGGAGGTTCTCAATTCGTCGGAACCTTTTTTTTTTTTTTTTATGTAGCTATGTTCCCCGATTACTCGAAGATGGCTGGACCGATTTGGATTTTTTTTTTGTTTGAAAGGGTATACTTCCCAGGTGGTCCCATGATCATCAAGTCAGGATCTGATGATAGGATCCTGGAGAAATAGAGAGAACTCTTCAAATTTTATAGGCACGCGAAGCGATTTAGGTATTTTTTGGAAGAGTACTTTCTCGGAGTGGTCTCATTTCAATTTGGTGAAGATCTGATGAAGAACTTTGGAGATAGGCAACGGAACTCCTCAATAAATGATAGCAAATGGACTGGGATTGCTGAAATCTCATGTCTGTCTATTGTTTACACCAGTTCATAACATAACATCACGCCGGTACGCTGTGAAGGGGTAAGCACATGTGAACCACTAAAAAGTAAAAAAAAAACTTTTTCCAAAAAAAAAAAACCGACTTCCAAAAAAACACTACACAGTGAAAAATAACTTTAATTTCGGAAGGCGGTGACAACAAATTCAAATTCAGCTCCAAAGACACCGACTTCCGAAATTAAAGTTATTTTTCACTTTGTACTGTTTTTTTGTTAAGTAATATTTATTAGGTAAGTACATGTTTTTGTACTAAATTGACTATTTTTCTCGCACTCGAAGTGAAAAGTACAGTTTGCACCTCGAGACTAAACGCCAACTTAATATACCCTCGGTTTCATTGACTCCCTCGCACGCTCGGGAGTCAAACCACCTCGGGTATATTATGGCTTCGTTTAGTCCCTCGTTATAAAATATACTATTTCTTTCTTTCTTTCTAAACTAGAAAGCCGACCCCTACATAGTTGGGAAATGGCTAGGCAAATGATGAGGTGCTTAACGTGTTATTAATTGTCGCGTGCCGCAGACCAAAGCACATAAGTCTGCTTTATTTATCATTCATTTAAATCAATACATCGGCAGACTAAAGCACATAACTAATTGTTCGCTTGTTCGGGCTCGAATCTAAGTGGCGTCCTTTTTAAACCTCTTAATTCGCATGAACCTTACGACCTGATAAAACACATAAGTCGAGTTATGTCCTAAATCATTTTTTTTACTTATGTGCTTTAGTCGTTTATGTGCTTTAGTTTTAGTTCGCCGACCCGACAATTATTATTTTCTTACCACCAAAAATCCCTCTAGGATAAGACCGTAAGTTTCAATTTCCTGCCTGATTTGGCAATATTTTTTAATGCTGTAATAGAGATGCGGCAGAATAAATAAGTCTAAAACACAATGTTGCCAGGATCTCGATAATTACGGTCACACACCAAGCGCCGAAATTATCCCTATATACCTACGCTTTTTGCTGGTGTAACAAATATCAAATCAATGGCCCGTGGAAAAATGTTATTCAAGCAAATAATGGCCCGTGGAAAAATGCTATGCATATTTATGTCCCAAATTAATATGAATATCATATTTCGAAATTGTGTTCATTATTGTCAACAAAGTTATCAAATAAGGGATAAAAATCACCAACACAGTTTGAATGAAATGTATTACGTTTTACGCATTTGCGTTATTGAAAACAGTCCTTAAATTATTTAACGCTTTTTGCTGGTGTAACAAATATCAAATCAATGGCCCGTGGAAAAATGTTATTCAAGCAAATAATGGCCCGTGAAAAAATGCTATGCATATTTATGTCCCAAATTAATATGAATATCATATTTCGAAATTGTGTTCATTATTGTCAACAAAGTTATCAAATAAGGGATAAAAATCACCAACACAGTTTGAATGAAATGTATTACGTTTTACGCATTTGCGTTATTGAAAACAGTCTTTAAATTATTTAATCATTGTTTTTATTTATTGTAATCAGCCTATAATGTTCCCACTGCTGGGACAACAGGTCTCCTCTCTTCGAAAGGGAGTGGGAGTGACATGTCTTCGAATTTTGGTTCTACGACATACTGGTTTCCTCTCGATATGTTCCTTCACCGATTTAAGAACAGTGGTGATGAAATTATTTACGATTCTTCTAGGCCACCACTGCTCTTGTTGTTATTGTTTTAGTGAAATGGTTTGTAAATAAAATATAGGCACAGTTTGCGTTGATTCTTGCACTAACCATAAAATACTAGTGACCCACTCTTGCTTCGCACGGGGGTAATCGAATGTGGCGACATGTAAAAACATGGACATTTCTGTTCTATCCACGCCCCGTTAATTAACGTGAGAGTGAATTTGACGTGGAGTTGCGGACACCAGCCCGTATTACCTAATTGTATTAATCAAAATCATTAAATACACATAACTGGGATAAATTAGCAAATGAATGGAGCAAACCGCATCATTTACTGTGTAATTAGAGAAACTAAGTGGTCACATAATCAGATTATTAACCGACTTCAAAAAGACAATTCAATATTCAATCAATCATTCATTCATTCAATTCGACATGTTTTTTTTAACGTATGTTCGGGCATAACTCCGTCATATATAGACGGATTTGCAAAATTCTATTTTTGTTCGAATGGAGTTTATACTGTTTATAGATAACGCAACATACTTACTTGGTAACATACATACTTTTTACAACGTATAATGTAATACTGGAATTCAGCAGCTTCCAGTTAGACTGGAAGCTGACCCCAAGGGAAAACGTTGGGCAGATGATGACTTTTTGTGGCGTAAATTTCGCTTGGTCACGTTCATCTACTCTACACCCTAAATCATTTAACCTTTTACTCAGTTCATTAATTGTATTTCAAGAAAACTTTATTATCATTAGTAAGTAATTTACTTCATAACAAAATACATTGTGTAGAAAATTATTACAATAATTTTTTTTTTTATTACCAAGTACATTCATATTTGAATTACCTACACGTTTAAAATATACCAATATCACCAATAAATAGTTACATGTCAATAATTTAGTAACAAAACAAATTGTAATTTAAAATTCACTATCCAGAATAAAAATTAATCATACGTAACAAAATAAAAAAATATTCACAAATCATTGAATTGTGTCGTTTATCAGATATTAACTCAACGAACCTGAAATAACCTCATCTTTTTGTTCTCAAGGAACGTAAAAACATAAGAAAAGAAGGACAATATCTACCGTGTACAATGCTTACTATAGCAGGAGCCAATTACACAGACTCGAATGCAAGTAGGGGCTGACAATCTCACTGGCTATAAAAATAAATGTCCTACATTTACCCTTCACGGAACTACGGCGATGTGTAGAGGAAAATATGCCTTTTACCATACCTTTTTCATTCTAGCTTTTCATAGCAGGCTCGCTTTGTTTAATGTAATTGGTCGTATGCTTATTACGAGCGCAGTTACGGAAACTTTTTATGAAAGTTCAATTGGTTTTCGTGTCGAATAAGGCTGTTTTTACAGAATGCTACAAATTATATTGTAAGGATATCTGTTGGGCCTTTTACTTAGAGTAATGGCCACCTACTGTGCGTAACCAGTAAAACATAGTATACCAACAGGATTATTTTAATCTGACTTGACGCGATGGGAATCGATATCACACATTATGATTTTTTTTTTTTTTTATATTTTTGTGGGGTCATCAACGGCACTTTAAAAAATCTGTTTTTTTTTTGTGTCACCTTCACCGACGTGATAGATATCGATATTTGAACACGATAAACATAAGAAAACCGTTTTTTTTTCACATAAATTTCAAGGAGACTGTATAAGTATATAGAGTCTTCTTGAAATTTATGTGGAAAAAAATCGGTTTTACATACTTATGTGCCGTCGATAGGTACGAAAAGGAGCCGACAGAACTGTTCTGTGTCGACTTCGAGTCTGACCCCTTAACCTCAAGTTTCAGCCTGCTGTATAAGCTGCATGAAAAGAAACAAGGCGCAATGTTTTGTTATTTGTATTGTCATTCTTATTGACTTATCATCACCCCGCGCGTTCATGCTAGGTCCACTGAGCTACAACTATCGTCAAGTTCTCGACTATATTACTGGCAGGCTATAAAAAGGAGTTTCGTTAAGTGCACTAACTCACTAGCCAACCAGAACCGATCCAGTTCGCAAACTACGTATCTACGTACTTGTAAACTACGAACTTTTACTTCTTATTAGGGCGTACTGGCAACATGAAACTGTGTATCGGATTGGTGTAGAATGAGTACCTATGCATGTGTCTGTGGAAAAGCTACCCTGTGTCCGTGGACTTCGTGAAAGGGGAATGAGAATGGCCAATAAAAACCTCCTTGTATCACTCGAGAGTATGATGGCCTACATCTCCATGTGGTTAAGTGTGGAAATTATGTATGAGAAGTTCATTGTCTAAAGTGGAAAGATGAACTTTTAAAATTTGGAAACAAGATGACCTATTTCTGTTTCCAATCCCGGATGCATGTTCTTAAAGGGGATTGCCTAAAAAATGCCTGCAATGGACAGAAACTACTGATAGTCCTTAATTATATTTAGATTCAAATATGTATATTGAAATAATTCTCAAGTTTGTGAAAATATATGTATCACTAAAATATTCAACTTCATATCCGTCTAATTCATTCGTATTTTTATTGGAGGTCAGTGTTTATTTGACACGAGTAATCGACATTTAGCCAAACAGGAATCGTCAAATAATCCTTACGAACTATTCTAGAGAATTACTGCACAGTTATCATTAATTTAATTAAATTAGACCTATTTATATCGTAAATATAATTAAAAAAATATGCATGTCAATATTTCATTAAAATCAAATTATATTCATAATAGAAAACGTATCGTAGGCTGTATGCGCCACGTGTCCTTTGCCTTACTGACAGTTTGACATTACTGCGTTTCATTCTTTCGATTGTTTACTTGAATTGATTGCTCATTTTTTTGCGTTTACGACTTGAGGTACATATAAATTGCTTTATAGGATATTTAACGACCACTGTGGCCATTTTTTAAGGATTTTGTTTTCACTTCTTAAATAGAAACGTACATTGTGTGAACTACTATTTCGATATTGCATCGATTTAAACATTTAAATTATGTTTTGTTATTTAACCTTGACTTAACCTATATTTTGGAAAACATGGTTGGAACTGGCGTCTACCTAGGTTTTTGATCATTATTGAAATTGTAATGGGTTCCTACGATTTGTAGTGCAATTTGGCGTATATTTAATTGTTGTTCTTTCCAGGCATTTTTGTCCCTAGCTGATGGGAATTCCCCTTTAACAATAAAGATCGATTGCCTTCCACTGCATGAGTTTGTACTGCTTAGGGTGTACTTACGGGGTGTGGGATTAGAGAAACAAATAGGCCACTTTATTTCCATGTTTTTTAAAGTCTATTTGAGCAGTCTGGTTTTTTGTTTTTTTTTTTTAATTTACTTGTTTTTTATAAGCTTTATGCAAAACGGCCTAAGCTGATTTTATAGTATGTTCATTTGTATTAGCAATGGTTTTATTTAATGTTGCGACATAAATATATGCAAATTTTTCTACGCGTTATAATGTAGGTATTAACAATGAAAGCCGCAGTAACTTCAAAGTAAACCTTACAAGTAAACAAAACGGTCCTTTACATCATCTATTCAGAACGGAAAGCCGCCGCGTGACGTAAGTACTCAGCTGGTCAGGACGTGCCTCGCAAATCTTTGGATTAGAAAGAAATTAATGAACGCGGAAAAAACGAAAGTCATTTTCTCCAAAAATATAAAAAAACTGAACGCTAAAACGATGACGCTAACAAAATGCGCAAACAAATCCCAACGAAAAACGTGAAGTAAAAAAAAGAAAATGCCGAATCAATATTTTCAATATCCTGTAGGTATACTTTTAGAAAATACTTAAGGAAATATCAGAGATCACTTCTGGGCTCTTCAAAGGCGCCTTGCGGTCCTAAAGGGCATAATAATCTTTCGGGTTTCTTACTGCTATAGGCTTTTATTCGCGAAAATTTAATATTACGGGACATGGAGATGATATTTAGCGCCATTGAAAGGATAAAAGCTTCACAGTTAAGTCTCTCAAATGGCGCTAAGTGTATATGTGGGAGTATTGATAAAGATAATGGTCGTAATTGTTAAGCTCTTCTACTCGCGTTGCTTCAATTTGAATACCAACATTACCTAAAAGTCAGGAGATTCATCCATTCAGATGTCATCGAAATCATGTCACTTGGTTCAAATAGATTCATTTTATATATAGGTAGATTCTTTTACATATTGTGAATGAGAGAACGTTGTAGGCCTTAAAGACTAGATTTGTAGACGTTTTTCTATTCTGTATTTTCATTCCTCTAAGTACGTGGTACTTATTGACTGGCCTGCACTGTCCTCCCATACCTATTATCACTTTAATTTGAAAACATTGTAAAAGCCAATTATTTTTAAAAGAGTAACCGTGGAGTTTCTTGCCGGCTCTTCTCCATAGGAAACGACAAATTGGAACCGTGCACCTAGCTTCTGACGTTTCAAAAGTGCCCATGCAGGCTTATGTGAAATAAAATATTTTAATTTGATTTGATTGATTTGGGATAAGCAAAGTAAAATTACTTATTATATTTTTTCTCTCAACACAAGGGCCCTATGTAGCTTCAAGCATCGTGTCGTCAACATGTTACGAACTTAGTAGAGATTAGTCGATAATATACAGAAAAGTAAATATTTTACTTGACTTACTTATCGTAAAGTAAAACGTCGCTACTTAAAGCCCTATGTAGCTTAAAGTGTAATGCATTCAATAATATATGTAACAAGCTTAGTAGAGATTAATCGACAATATACATATAAGTAATCTTTTAATAAAACATGTATTTCCAATGCAATTCTACATAGTAAATCTGCAATTGAGATGGTTCTGTTATCATCTATTACCTACTTCATAATAATATATTATGAAATTTGATAAAAAATTAAATTTATGTAGAAATATACTTAAATATTCTGATTTTTAGTCATAAGAGCACATTATTGTTTTAATATATTAAAATTATAAGTCGTAATTTTTAATCTGTTTATCACGTGACCTAAAACACGCGCCGCCATGGTGTGACGTCATATAGGCAAGAACTGTCAGTTCAGTGCATAGAATACTATTGGTTCCACAGAACACATAATATACTCCTATGAGTGCCGGTCGTACATACACGACTGTTGTTTTTACCAATATTACGTCACCAAAATGGCTGACAGCGTTTTTGCGGCAGTAAAAAAGGTTTAAAATTTAAATTAATTTTATGGCAAGAAAGCGTGTTTATTATGCCGAAATATATTTTTTTGTGACTTTTAGGAAAATCAACATTTGAAGTATTTTATCAAACGTAGTAGAATACCCTAATAATTACTTTAGTATGGCATTTGAAGAGAAAACCGACTGTGAATGTGAGTACCATGCAGGCTAGATAGAATGAGACCTTATTTTACTGACACGCGGTTTTGGGCCTACGCAAATGTCCTGCAGATCTCATAGCATCATGTGACAGGTCGTAAAGCTCCCATAAATAGGGTTGAGATACACGGTGACTAATACAAGCATGCCGGCTGTCAGGACAGATCAACTCAAAGCTGCGCTCTTTTCTTCAACAGGCCCTTCCAAACATAAACCTGCATTGAGTGATTTCTGAGTTGGTTTCGCCATTTATTGTCATGAAAAAATCAACTAGAAAATTCCGACACCATAAGGTTCGTTTTCTAATTTGACAACTGTGATGTCAAACTCATGTCAATCTCTAACAGTGAAATGTCAGATCAGTATCTGGAATTAAAATTAAATAATCATTTCATTTCATCTGTTATCGCTACCTTACATTATTTGGAATATAATATGCCAAGTAACAATAGTTACACTTTGTGCATATCTAAGTACCATGTATTCAATTTACATAAGTTATACACATATTCTTACAACCTATCAATTCGAGTGAAGTAGAAACGCTTTGTAAATATAAAATTCATGTAGACTTTCGAGAACTCTTCAAATATACAGACAACTTTAAATATGCATCCAACAGCGCAAAGATTCAAAAGATAAGGCAATATCATGAGACGCTTGAAAGACATTTACAGTCTGCTGAAAGATTCTAAGGAGCGACCGAAAGAAAAAAAAAATGTTATTCATACATGGTGGCTCGATCGTAGAATTAATTTAAATTTCCCCAGAGATATTTTTTAAAGCAATTCAGCAGCTGAGCAATTTATGAAGGAAACACTCTTTTCTTGCTAATACTACACTATTTTAGTCGCACTACTGTACTCTTTCACAAGCGTAGAACTACATATTTTTTCCATTCTAAAACGACTTTAGCCCCACCCAGAAATAACGATAATAAAATAACCATTATTTCTAAGTGTTGCCAAAGTAGGATATTACTACACTAGGTAATACATTCAGTAGTCATAGTAAAAATCGTTTAGTCCACTCTCGACCCCTCGACCCCCAATAATTAAAAGTATCCACTGGACCCCTGACTATAGTTTATTGTGTTCTCGACCCTTGGGGGTCGAGAGTAGATTTTATTTTCCAGCCAAGTTTTAGTTTCCTCTCGACCCCCAAAGTAGTTTGTACCTGTTTTTTGTTTTGTTTAGCATATACTGTCCCACTGCTGGGCAAAGGCCTCCCCCAAGTCCTTCCAGGAACTTTTTTCCCGCGCCACCTCGAACCAGCCCTCGTGGTACGCATCCAGGTTGTCTCGCCACCGCTTTCTGGGCCGACCGCGGTGGTATTGTCCATCCTCAGGCACCCATTGTGTAGAGCCCAGCGGTCATCCTACATGCAGTTGTTGTGACCCACCCAATCCCATTTGAGCTTGGCAACCTTCTTGCCTACGTCTTTTATACCCGTTCTGGAACGCAGCGTGGTGTTCCGAATTTTGTCTTGTCTTTTTACACCCAAAATGCTGCGTTCCATCGCTCTTTGGCTAACTCCAAGGCGAAAGTTTAGTGACTCGATGAGTGACCAGGTCTGAGTACCGTAGGTTAGGATAGGAAGGATGCACATGTGGACGAGTTTGCGCTTCAGGGAGATCGGCAGATCCTCCTTCATTAACTTTTTCACTGACCAGTAGCTTTTCCAGGCGTTTTCGATTCGGCGATCGATGTCTCTTTCCTGCCTGTTTTTGAAAGAAACTAACTGGCCCAGGTAGACATACTCTTCGACATAATGTATCTCCTGCCCATCTACCTCAACTCTACGCTTAGTGCTAATAGTCATTACTTGAGTTTTAGAGCGATTCATCGGAAGTCCCACCCTGAAGCTAGCCGTGCTCAGCTCTTGGAGCATAGTCTGAAGTTCTTGAGCTGTGAGGGCAAAAAGGACTATCTCATCGGCAAAACGGAGGTTTGTCAGCCTCCTTTTGCCGACGTCAACGCCCATGGTCTTTCATGAGGCTGCTAGTGACTAAGTAAATATCTCCTCAAGTGTGCACGGTTGGCGCAGTGGTTATGCGATGGACTGCTGCACTGCGTGTCGCGGGTTCGTTTCCCGCACGGAATAAATATTTGTATGACCTACAAGTAGTTGTTCCGGTTATGGCTGTTTGTGTATGTGAGTTTAAATGTTTGTAAACGCACCCACAATACAGGAGAAATTTAGGAATTGTGGGACAACGTTTTATTTAACGTACGTACGTTTTAGCTGTATCTAGTTTGATATTTGCGAAGCTATTATTGTAAATGTTTTTAAAAGATCGATGTACCGTTTTTTCCATTTCCTGGACTTCTAGGGATGTGAATATAACTGAGTGCTTAATACTATCGAATGCCAGATACAATATTTTATTAAATTCTGTGTTTTTTTCAGTGGTATGGTTTAGTGTTTGAAGACCGTCGGTTGTAGAAAAACAAACCTTACTGTATCAAAATATTAACTTTAGGTACTCACCGAACTAGGGGTCGAAATTGGACGAGGTATGCATGTTTCTTTGTATGAAAATCCAATCTCACCCCCTTGGGGTCAAGGGTGAACTATGTTTAAGAGTTGAGAGAAAAGAAATGAACAAATCTTTTTTTAGGGGTCGAGGGGTCGATAGTGGACTAAACGCCTAATGCATTCAAAAATTGATTACAATAGAGGTAATTTGTACTTGACATTGTTGCCACAGTCTATATTTATTATTCGGCTTTAAATCAAAGAAATCACGACAAATTTACAGACGATATTATCTCACTTGAGGTCTTTACGTTGTCAACAAAAATCCAAGCCCGCCAACATTAGCCATTTACCGCTGTAAGGGACTAATTTTATTTTGTTGATCATACAATAATTAATTTTAAATGCATAAAAACCCCTGAAACTGAATCGGGCTAGAAGACAGCTCAATTTTTTGTACCTAATTATTATTCAAAATCTTAAGGCAGAAAAAAACAGACCCTTCGCTCAAAATATAAAGAATCGTTTTCCATATTTTTGTGTCGACAATAAAAACAATTACTTCGCCCGGGGCGACAAAGTTCTTGACAAAATGACTGAAGTGTGATTGAAAATTATTATTTCTCGTTATTAATGTTTCTAAATGAGGTCCATTTTGTAGATGAATCAAAGCTGCCTCCAGGCAATTGCCATCATTGTTGAAGTGAGGAAACGCAAGCTCGTTGGACTAATAAGCTTTTGAATATTAGTTACAGTTAAATAATTAGAGGTTTGTTGAAACAATACCCTACAATTAATTGTTTTTCTTTCTGCCCGACTGCGTCCGAAGGGAAATGGACACATTTTTTCATTGTTAGTGGCATTTTCATTTTTTGATAAATGCCATGAAGCCATTTTTACGACTGCGAAATGTGATCTCAGAAGAAATGCTGTTTTAAAATTAATATTAAATTAGTATTACATTTCTGACTTTTAAAGACTTCGTTTTTGTCGACGGTGTTTTTAAAAAAAAATGTGAATAAGCTTTATACCTCGATTACGAAAATCATCTCTCAGCCTCAAAATATTTCTTCATGACAACAAAACAACAAGCAGAAATCCATTTGCAAAATATTAATTTGAATGATCGCAACTGAAATTCTGATAAATTTGACTACTATTAAATACACTTAATGGGTACGACTATTCTTGTAATGCGTCATATGAAATCTGAATCATTGAAATCTACGAAATCATTTATTTCATATCAAAACATTCCAATAAATTATTTTCTGCCAGACGTGAATATTCAACCATAAATATTAATGACGGACCGCTACCAGCTGATTTTATTGAATTCCATCTTCACTTTGAACCGGGACTGCAAAGACAACGGAAAAATCCACTTTGTACGAAATCAAAACTTTCTGTTACTCAATCCGTGGCAACATTACCATTAGAAGGGCAGTTGTAACTTACAACCATTTTGTAATAATAACACTTGGCTCATGGCTCCTTTATCGGAAAGTTTAGCCAGTACGTGTTCCCGCATTCTTTAAGAGCCACTAACCCGTGAAAAGTTAACGTCTGAAACAGGTACCAACCCTATCTAAATCGGACGTGACTTGTCGTCCATTGAACGGAATATAAATTTTAGGTCATAAAGCAATCTGATCAGGTATCAAGTTGGAATAGCAAAATGGTGATTAAGGCTAGGTTTTCAGAAAATCGATTGTTAAAGCTGTCTTTTTGTCCGAATTTGTAATGCTGTGAATCACGGATGTTGCAGCAATAAACCGAAATAGGTCAGCATCTATACCAACATACCCGTACGTCTCCATCACGTGATAAAACTCGGTGTTCAATATTGAGGATAAAACAAAAACAAACGGTCAATTTGATTGAGAGATACCCGAGGGATCAATTTTCAATTATTTGTGTTACAAGCACGCGGCCATATTGTTGGATATTTGGCGGGAAATTGTCTTGAAAAATGACTCCACATTCCGGTCCCTCCCATCCTGCCTTTATTACATCAATATCCTGGGTCCACGGCGTGGCTATTCGTTTTAGGATAACGGGAGAGTGGGCAGGTATGAACAATTTGAATCATCTAGATTTCATAAGCTTCCCTTTGTTTCAGAAAACTCAACATTATTAGGTAATACTTTTTTGACACAAATATCACAAATTCTTGAATTTGCCTTCAAAATTATTGAATAGAAAAAATATTTTTGGTCCTCTAGGTCCACAAGGCTCCAGAAGGACCACAATGATTACGCTCCCAGCTGCCACTTCACCGTGAAATTAATCAACAGCCATTTTCTCTAAAACCACAATAAATTTGACTATAGCGGTGTTAGACTCTATGCTAGAATTCTCAATCCAGTGCACAAAGGCTCAGAGCAAAACAGAATCCGTTAATAGATCTGGGGACGGCGACGGGTCAATTTGTTACTGCCACTACAGCGGTCGAGCTTCAACACCAGAATTCAGAGTTTTATTGGTTGGCTTATTTGTTCCGTCGCTTTGTACCTAAGATAAATAATATTTTTTTTTAGAATGGACAGTTTAGTTTCATGTAGCTTTTTTTATTTTGTAGCAACATCGTTAACGGGTTTTTAATTGACAATTTGTTACTGACCTCGTTTGTTTTGTACGAGTTTTGTACTTGTGTGTTTGTGGCAATTTATTTCTGTGTGAGTCCCGAAAAAAAATAGGCTCACTCGTGAGGTATAAGAAATTACTAAGGGAATACCAATAAGATAAGATAAATAGTAAATAATAAGATATTAATATTAATAATAAGATATCTTTGAATCTAACCGCAAAAAAACTGGCTTACTAGTCGATTTTTTATGCACTTAATGGTATGTACTGGCTGTGCCCTTTTCTCATAACTTTATTGCATAAAACTTTGTAGTGTTTTTTTTTAGTTGTTTTTTTTTCACTTTTTAGTTAAAGTACCTACCCCACACAATTCGAAATTTAATCATCCTTGGGGTCAAAACAATACATATTTATGCGATAGCAGCAATCGCGGTTTGTTTGCTGTTACTTTTTGAAGAGTTCCGTTGTCTGTCTCCGAAACGCATCATCAGATCTATATGAAATTGAAATGGGACCACTTCGGAATAAACCCCCTTCGAACAATTTGCAAATCCGTCTTGATATGACGGAGTTATCTCCGAACATCCTACCACTCCTAACCGTTAAAGAGTTGTACCTTCCTTCATCAGCTCCGCGTCATGAGATGATGATGACCATACGCAAATGTCTCTGTCTTTAGAAAATATATGAAACCATTGTTAATACCTATAACATTTGAGGGTTGCCCTCGATTTCCCTGGGATTCCATCATCAGATCCTGATTTGGTGCCAATGGGACCACCTCAGGAGTATACTCTTTCAAATAAAATAAAAATGAGAATCGGTCTACAATTAGGGGTGAAATCGGTGAAAATATATTTAAAAAAATACATACATTCGAACATAGAACCTCCTCCTTTTTGAAGTCGGTTAAAAAAAATCTAAATTTGCCTTGTAACTAAGTACTCCAGAAATACTTATTTCTGGAGTTATCGTTCCCCCACAAATAAAATAACTTCGTGCGAGTTGCCTTCAGAAATTATTATATTAATGAAAAAAGTGTCGTATGGTACGAATCGACTATTAAACCAAAAAACTGCATTCTCAACATACACCTAACTAGTAAAGGCAATTTCCTTATCCCACGCATAGGGCACGTAGCCCAAAGCTTAGCATGCTCACGTCAATGAGGCATAATGAGCACCTCCTTAAGGAATAAGCAACTAACTTCGACGTAACCACGCGAATCAAATTATAGGCGTGTTTGCAACTACAACAACCTTAACTACGTACTTAATTACACACAATTTAAACTTTGACGGCGGAGATCAAGCAGCCATGTTGGTTATACGTTCCTAGCTAACTTAGAGGGGACGTTTTATCATAATAATTTCATAAAATAAGATTTAATACTGAGTAGCATTAGTGTTGCACACAAAATTATACTCGTATACACACATTACACTTCATTATGACTTGTCTGCATGAGCGGTACCTCATAATCTCATAATAACAAAGTGGCTTGCACATCCATAATAATATTATAATGCGAAAGTTGGTAACTTTTTGTCTGTCTGTTACCTTTGCACGCCTTAACAACTGAATAGGCTTAGATAAAATAGCACAAAAATAAACCATAACTTGGGTTGGGACATAGGATATGTTTTCTCCCGGTAGTACACACAGCTACATATCAAGCCATATATTTCCAGTTTTAGATGACCTCTCATTGTATAGACATTCTCATATCATGACTTATGCGTGCGTCGTCATCGCACACGCTAAGCCCCATCACATCCATAGGATGCAGACCCTCCAGAACTGTTTCCTTAGAAAGGTCACGGTAGCCCCCTTCTATGTCCGAAACGAGAATCTCCATCTGGATCTCAGAATGCCCACTATCCAGCAGTTCATGAAACGCCTCTCCAAGCGTTTCTTCGACTAAGCTGTTAAGCATCTCAATCCCCTGATTTCGGCAGCCGCCCGCTACACTCCCTCCCGTTTTAGTAAGATTTGCCGACCGAAGCATACTCTTACCATTCCCGACTACGCTACAACTCTACTCCAGGAGAGTAGTAAGCTCACCAGCACCCTCAGGGTACATCGTCCGTCATCGCCGCCGACGCCCATCGCGACGGCCCGTTCAATGTCCGTCCCGTCCTTTGCTCGTGCCAGCCCGCGCCACTGAGCCTGTAGTATTAAGTACGTCCTCTAACAAAAATCAATCCAATTCAGTTTGTACCTTGCTGCTCTCTACCAGCGATGCCCTAAGCCGAGGTCCGTACCCAACAGGGGGTGCCCTTAGCGAGCAGTCGCTCTATTTTTAAGTTTTTTTAAGCCCTGGCTGGTAATCTTAATTTATTAAGATAATCACAGGCAAGCCCGGTTAAGCAGACGACAAACTCATCGGTTGAACTGCGAGATGTCATCACCAAAAACAAATTCTGTAATACACAAACATTCCGGAATAGATATTCAAAATGATGGTGAAAACTGCGTCCATTTCCGTTGTGTTGTTTAGATGGACAACGCAGTCACACAGACAAACTAGTGAAATGCAGCTTTGCTTTATACTTTGTACAGATAGATTTTCGGTAACACAGCCTTAAGAGACTAAAGTCAAGGACATCTATGGAAAAGCAGATTGGTTTGGTTCATAGCTACGGTTTATCGCAACCACCCTTTCTTATTGCTCACACCTACATGAAGCAAACAAATTGGTCCTTAGAGAAAAGGTATTTTCTAACCTCTTTAATATAGACCAACCTCAAGAACTATTATACTGAAATTTGTCTTATTAGGCTTACCATTTGTAACATCAGGCAAAAAGGGATGTTCGGTAACGACCAGCTGTTGGCAGTCGGTACGCCGCGCCGGTCCTTTGTTGCGGAAACAGCAAATTGTATAAAAACAATACAAAAACGGCCCAAAATTGTTTCAGCACTTATTTCCGCATTTCTGAACGTTAAGTATCGTACATGCCAAAACTTTTTTCAATGTAACGTGCCATTTTATTGGAAAAATATTTATTTAAATGAAAGAACAAATACATGATGGATTCGTTTATCATTAAATTTACAGGTGAATGAGCCGAAATTGGGTGTTATTTTGTTTTGTTTATCTAGTATGGAATGCCTGTTTGTCGGGCACTCGGCCCTTCGATCACAATGGGCGCTTAATTGGATCAAATCATATTGTGTTTCTGAAATAACCAAAATATTATGATGATATTTTGTTGTTTGTAGAATAGATACCGACTGGTTTTACTTAGAGTGAGACATTTATAGTCTTAGTTATTGTTGTTGAAGAGAGGCAAATTAACATTGTGATATTCTGATCAGGTAATCTAGTAACTACCTACATTAATATTGATCTTTCTTCCAAGATCTTATAATAGAAGTTTCCTTTCGGAACAAAGTTAAATTCAGTTTATGCCAATCAAGTCGAGATTCCGTGACTACATTAATCATCTTAACGACATCATAACTCCTGTGGAAGTTGTATTTGATGGTCTGTGTTATTTTGCTATGCTTTAGATTTTTTAGACCTTTTCTTTTTTACATTACAGTTGATCCTGTCAGCCTTCTTTACTAAGATACAGGCAAAACCACGTACACAAACGTGACACATTTTGTTTTGTGTCGGAAATCATCAAATAACTTCTCCCGCTCTGGGTGGAGCAGGAGGGCGTGTCAGACTTTTACTGACTAAAACCCACG